>CM061064.1:220491054-221091054 GCA_030762895.1 Sophora flavescens | reverse complement strand
ATGTTTCTTATCAGCATTCTTACCAGCTCCTTAGTGGTTCACATAATGGATTGAGTGACTTCCTTGATTCTTAAGTCTTGTTTCCTCTTGAACCAACATACTGTGCAATTCATGCACATTCCATTTATCTTTCATGGTGTTGTAGTTCATTTGGAATGGACCATAATTAGACGGTACTGAGTTCAAAATGAACTGCACAAGGAAATTCTCATCCACTTCCATTCCCAATGACTTAAGTCTTGCTGCAATATTTATCATTTCAATAACATGCTCATGCATAGTATGAGAACCATCAAACTTCATGGTGGTTAAGGTACTCATTAATGTCCCAGCAAGAGACTTGTCAGCAGTTTGTGAGCGCTTTTCCACATTCTTCAGAAATTCTTTAGCACTTTCAGTTTTAGGAAGAGCAGACTTAATGTTACTTGCTATGCTCATTCGCATAAACATCAAACTTAGTCTGTTTGACTTTTCCCAAGCCTAAAAATGAGCATTCTCTTCATTGTTACTAGCATCAGTAATAGCAGCAGGCTTCTCAACTTGAAGAGCCAAATCAAGATCCATTACACCAAGGTGAAATTGGATTTGTTCACTCCATTCAGAGAAGTTCAACCTATTAAATGTTGGAACAGACGTAGCATGCGAATGTAAAGACATAGGAACAGATGCTGCAATTAACACATGCTTCACATTAATGCTTTGAGTCATAAAATAACATACAATCAAATTCAGACAATAAACATTAAACATTCAATGCACATTAATGTTCTCCTTTGGGTGATACATCAATGCACATGATGAGTGTGATTTCACCTCATATTTCATGTACATTTTTGTATGCATTTTCATATAGTTTAGGTAATTTTTAATTGATTTTTGTTAGTTTTTACCTTGGAACGGGTAAGGTGGTTTTGCGGTGTTGTTTTGCAGAAATTAAGGATAAAATGCTCAGGATCAACCATGATGGAGTTTGGATGAAGATAGAGCTTGAAAAGTGAAGAAAATGTACCAAACAGACCCCATCACGGCCTAGCCGTGATGCCCATCACAGCCATGATCGAGCAATAACTGAAAAGAAAGAAGGCAAAAGTCAGAAGCTGTCACGGCGGCCGTGACATATTAACCGAGTCAGACCCCTTCTAGGCAGAATCTGTCACTGCCAGGCGGTGATGCCCATCACGGCCGTGACAGACCATTTGGTGAAGCAACGTTCAAGGCAGAAGCTGTCACGACCTGGCCGTGATGGCCATCATGGCCGTGACGCACACCTAATCTATAAATAGGCATCTGAGCAGAACAGAAAGAGGGACTTTTACCCTAAAAAGACATATTCTCTGAGCCAAGGGGCTGCTGTGATTGCTGTGGAAAGCCTCCATGGAGTTTCTTCTCTCCTTTGTTCCTTTTACTTTTATTTTGGATTTCTCTATGACTATGAGTAGCTAAATTCCCTTTTTGTTGGGATTAGATGTAGCTAAACCGAATCTCATGTATTTGCTTTGATTTATTAATCCATGTTTATGTTTCGTTATTAGTGTTTGATTTCTATGCTTAATGCTTTTTGTGGTTTGATCACCCATGAATTGTTCTGAGAATTGATTTGTAATGGGGACGTTCTTATCAGCTCTTGATCTGAATTCAATCACCTAGTAAACCTTGCATCTAGGAATGGATTTTGGTTTATTAGTAATCATGTAATTCCTACTCTTACTGCAAATTCATTAATTAATCCACCTAAGGAATTAGGGTCTAATTAGGGGATTTAGGCTCTTGTCATCTAAGGAAATAAGACTTGAGTAATCTTGTGGATTGATTTTAATAGTTGAAGCATAAACTAGATTGGTGGTCTTAGTATTGCATGAGGAAAAGGTTTAGTGAAGTTTAATCCCAACATCTTTCATCATATTTGAAGAATCTTATCTTTACATTCCAAATGTTTTATAAAAATCCAAAAAGAACTTTTCCTTTTATTTTGTTTATTTTGAATGTTAATTCTTGTTGGGCTTGGTATTTAATATTGAGCTCCCTTCCATCCAAACGATCGTCTAGATAGTAGTCCAATTTGTGAAGTGGTACTTGTCTGCGATCCCTGAGAACGATATCCCGTCTCACTACCGTATTACTTGTACGACTAGGTATCCTTGCCTAGATCAGTCAACAAGTTTTTGGCGCCGTTGCCGGGCATCGGTGTGCCAATATCACGAGTACCAAAGGGGACTCCTAATTTAGGCACTTTTTCTTTGCTTTCCTACTGTTTGTTTTTCTGATTTTTTTTTGTGTTTTCCTTGTAGTTGCATAATTGTCCACTTGAAGCTTGACTTGTACTTACTATATTTGTTGTTGTTCTGCTCTGTTTGTTTCCTTGTATGCGAGGTACAATTGACCCAGGTGAACTTCAATTCAACCCTGAAATCGAGAAGCTTTGTAAAAAGAATAGAAAGGAAGCCAAAGCAAGAAAGAATAGAGGAGGAGCATCTTCTAGAGTACAAGAACCACAAGTTGAGTTACCAAGTGTGCAAGAATCGCAAGTTGAAGTATCAATTGTCACCATAGCTGACAACAATGCACAAAGGAGGACAATGGGGGACTACACTTCCCCTAAAGTCGATAGATGTGGAACTCCAGTTGTTAGACTTGCAGTGGCTTGTAACAACTTTGAGATAAAGGCATCACTTCTCAATCTTGTGCAACAAAATCAATTTGGAGTTTTAGAGAGTGAAGACCCTCCTCATTCTCACATTGGCACATTTATTGAGTTGTGTGATACTATCAAGCTGAATGGAGCTTCCAAAGAGGCTATTCGTTTAAGGCTCTTCCCTTTCTCTCTGAAGGATAGGGCTAAGTCATGGCTTCAATCCCATCCTCATGGGAGCATTATTACTTGAAATGATTTGGTGAGCAAGTTCTTATCTCGTTTCTTCCCTCCATCAAGAATGATCAAGTTGCGATCGGAGATCAATGCTTTTGCACAAAAGGATGGTGAATCACTTTATGAAGCATGGGAGAGGTTCAAATCTTTGCTTACCGCTTGTCCAAGTCATGAGTTGGAAACATGGCAACAAGTTGCAACCTTTGTCAATGGTCTCAACCGAAATTCTCGAAGTATGATTGAAGCGGCTGCAGGTGGAACATTGAGTCAAAAGACACCCGATGAAGCAAAGGTCTTGATTGAAACTATGGCTAATAATGATTATCAAATGCCTAGTTCTCGATCATTGGCCAAGAGAGGTGTTTTGGAGCTTGATGAATATAGTGCTCTTAAGGCGCAAATGGCCGCTCTTACCAAGCAATTGGGGTCCATTCAACTACAAAATTCTCAATTACAAGCGGTCCAAGTTCAAGCCGTCTCAGTGTGTGACTTCTGTGGAGGTAACCATGCCAACGACAATTGTGAAATTAGTGTGGTTGGAGGTCCGGGGCAAGAAGAAGTGAACTACATGGGAAACCAAGGGCCTAAGCATGATCCTTTCTCTAACACCTATAATCCGAGGTGGCGCAGCCATCCTAACTTTGGTTGGAGACAAGGGCAAGGCTGAAGTTCTCAAGCAAAGCCTTCTCAAGAGAATTCAAGCAATTTGGAGAATATTCTAGTCCAATTCATGCAAGCAACTCAAGCTAATTTGAAGGGTCAAGAAGCAATGATGAAGAATCTAGAGCACCAAATAGACCAATTGGCAAAGCAAATGACGGAGAGAGCTCAAGGAAAATTACCGGGAGATAATGAGAGGAATCCAAAGGAGGATTGCAAGGTAATTACTACAAGAAGTGGGAAGGTGGTAGTTCCACAAGAAAAATAGAGAGAAAATAAAAAGAAAAAAAATGAGGAAGAAAAAAAATGAAGAGAGATAAGAAAAGAGAATTGGTGAGGGAGTTGATGAGGTGATCATTGAAGATGCAACCAATGAAGAACTAGAGACTTCCCAAGCCACTACCTCTAGTCCTATTGTTGTTGAAGTTGAAAAACCAAAGAGAGAAATATTGGTGGATGAAGAGTTTGAAAGAAAGAAGACTAAAAAGCAAATTCTTGAAGAAGTTGACAATCCTAAGGAGTTGCCACCGTATTTCAAGATACCCTATCCTCAAAGGTTGAAGAAAGAGGTAAAGGATCAACAATTCTCTAAGTTCTTGGATGTGTTCAAAAAGTTACAAATTAACATCCCTTTTGTCGAAGCTCTTCAACAAATGCCTTCCTATGCCAAATTTATGAAGGAGATTCTTTCTAACAAGAGGAAGTGGAAGGAGGAGACGATCATGCTCACGGAAGAATGTAGTGCCATACTCCAAAGGAAGTTACCGGTGAGGATGAAGGATCCGGGTAGCTTTACTATTCCATGTGCTATTGGTCATTTGAACATTGGAAGAGCCTTGTGTGATCTTGGTGCAAGTATCAATCTTATGCCTCTCTCCATCTTCAAGAAGTTGGGAATTGGTGAAGTCAAGCCAACCGGAATTTCTCTCCAATTGGCGGATCGTTCCATTATGTATCCTTATGGTGTAGTGGAGGATTTATTGGTAAAAGTAGACAAGCTTATCTTTCCGGTAGACTTTGTGGTGTTGGATATTGCGAAAGATAGTGAGACTCCTTTGATTCTTGGAAGGCCATTCCTAGTCACGGGTAGGGCTTTGGTCGATGTAAATCAAGGGAAGTTGGTGCTTAGAGTCCAAGATGAAAAGGTCACCTTCAATGTTCTTGAAGCAATGGGACATCCAAGTTACAAAGATACATGTATGAGTGTGGACCTTGTTGAATCATTGACTAACAAGAGTGTTCAACAAACTTTTGAAGATTCATTGGAAGCGGCTCTTATGGTTGAGAATATAGAAGAAGAGATATGTGAGGAAGAAGTTGAGGTCATGGTTAAATCCCTTGAGGCTTGTCCAGTTTTGAATAATGATGAAGACAAAGTTGTGGAGGATGTGCGGATTGAAGACAAGGGTGAAACACCTATGCTAGAGTTGAAGGAACTTCCATCCCATCTCCGTTATGCTTTCCTTGGAGTGAATTCTTCATTCCCGGTGATCATTAGTAGCGGATTGAACTCCTTAGAGGAAGAGAAGTTGTTGAGAGTGCTTAGAGAGAACAAATCCGCAATTGGGTGGTCTATGTCCGACTTGAAAGGAATAAGTCCCTCATTTTGTATGCACAAAATCCTTTTGGAGGAAAACTTCAAGCCGGTCAGACAACCCCAAAGAAGACTTAACCCAAACATGAAAGAAGTTGTAAGGAAGGAGGTTGTGAAGCTTTTAGATGCGGGTATAATTTATCCAATCTCCGATAGTCCATGGGTGAGTCCGGTCCAAGTTGTTCCTAAGAAAGGGGGGATGACGGTTGTTGCAAATGATAAAAATGAACTCATTCCCTCAAGGACCATTTCCGGATGGAGGGTGTGTATTAATTATAGAAGATTGAATGAGGCTACAAGAAAAGATCATTTTCCCTTACCTTTCATCGATCAAATATTAGAGAGATTAGCGGGCCATGCCTTTTATTACTTCCTTGATGGATACTCAGGGTATAACCAAATTGTGGGACCCAAAGGACCAAGAGAAGACCGCTTTTACTTGTCCCTATGGCGTCTATGCATATCGGAGGATGCCATTCGGGTTGTGTAATGCACCCGCCACTTTTCAAAGGTGCATGCTTTCCATATTCTCTGATATGACTGAAAAACTTATTGAGGTATTTATGGATGATTTTTCCGTATTTGGTAATTCTTTTGATGATTGTCTGAAAAATCTTGCATGTGTTTTGTAAAGATGCCAAGAAACTAACCTTGTTCTAAATTGGTAAAAATGTCATTTCATGGTTAGGGAAGGTATAGTTCTTGGTCATAAGATTTCATCATGGGAAATAGAAGTTGATAAGGCAAAAATTGAAGTAATTGAAAAACTTCCCCCTCCCATGAATGTGAAAGGCGTTAGAAGCTTCTTAGGGCATGCGGGTTTCTATAGGAGATTTATAAAAGACTTTTCAAAGATTGTAAAACCCTTGTGCAAACTTTGGTAGTTGATACTCCTTTTGTGTTTGATGATGATTGTATGCATGCTTTCCAACTTTTAAAGGAAAAACTCACCACCGCACCGGTCATTGCACCTCCAGATTGGACTTTGCCATTTGATTTAATGTGTGATGCAAGCGACTATGCGGTGGGAGCCATTTTGGGTCAACGGAAAAATAAAATGTTGCATGTTATATACTATGCTAGTCGTGTGCTGAATGATGCTCAATTGAACTATACCACGACTGAAAAAGAATTGCTTGCTGTCGTATTTGCATTTGATAAGTTTAGATCTTACTTGATTGGCTCTAAAACTATTGTGTACACTGACCATTCCGCTTTGAAGTATCTCATGACTAAACAGGATGCCAAGTCAAGGCTCATTAGGTGGGTACTATTGCTCCAAGAATTTGATTTATATATAAAGGACAAGAAATGAGTGGAGAATGTGGTAGCCGACCATTTGTCTAGGCTTCCACAAGCAGATATTCAAGCAAAAGATGAGTTGCCAATTCAAGAAGAATTCCCGGATGAGAGGTTGTTTAGGGTGCAAGTGGCACCTTGGTTTGCGGACATTGCAAATTACAAGGCCGCCAACAAGATTCCGAAGGACTTCAATGCACAACAAAGGAAGAAGCTCATCCATGATGCTAAATACTATGTATGGGATGAACTTTACCTTTTCAAAAGAGGTTCGGATGGAATTCTTATAAGATGTATTCCAGAAGAAGAGATCAATGGGGTTTTGACTCATTGCCACAACTCACCTTATGGAGGACATTTTGGTGGTGAGAGAACCGCCATGAAAGTCTTGCAAAGTGGTTTATTTTGGCCTACCATTTTTAAAGACTCTAGAGCTTGGGTAATGAAGTGTGACAAGTGTCAAAGAACCAGAAGTATATCCAAGAGAAATGAGATGCCTTTGAAGGGTATTTTAGAGGTGGAACTCTTTGATGTGTGGGGGATCGACTTCATGGGTCCTTTCCCATCATCCTACAACAACAAGTATATTTTGGTTGTGGTTGACTATGTGAGTAAATTGGTAGAAGCTGTCCTAACTATGAAAGATGATACAAAAGCGGTGGTTAGTTTTGTGAGGAGAAGAACATTTTTACCCGATTTGGAACCCCTAGAGCCATTATTAGTGATGGGGGTACTCATTTTTGCAACAAAGAGTTCAATGCGGCGCTTGCCAAGTTTGGAGTCAATCATAAAGTTGCCACACCATACTACCCACAAACTAGTGGGCAAGTGGAGTCGTCTAATCCGGAATTAAAGAGGATCTTGGAGAAAATAGTGAATAATGCAAGAAAAGATTGGGCAAAGAAGCTGGATGATGCACTTTGGGCCTATCGGACTGCATATAAAATACCTATTGGTATGTCACCCTACCAATTAGTGTTTGGAAAATCATGTCACCTTCCGGTAGAGCTCCAACATCGTGCTTTTTGGGCAGTGAAAGCCTTGAACTTTGATATGAAGCTGGCTATGGACAAGAGACTTTTGCAATTGAATGAGTTGGATGAATTCCGACTCTTGGCATATAAGAGTGCAAGAATCTATAAGGAAAGAACAAAGTTTTGGCATAATAAGTACATTCTTCCCAAGCATTTTGAAGAAGGCCAATCAGTTTTGCTCTTTAACTCACATCTCAAGCTATTTCTGGGCAAATTGAGATCAAGGTGGTCGGGTCCATTCCATGTCAAGTTAGTTTCTCCATTTGGTGCGGTTGAATTGGAAGATCCATCGTCCGGAAGAACTTTCACTGTTAATGGGCAAAGGCTCAAGCACTACCTTGGAGGAGACTTTGATCGTCAAACAGTCTCCATCCCTCTTAAAACACCCTCATAGAGATCATCGGCCCGTCAAGCTAGTGACGTTAAAGAAGCGCTTCTTGGGAGGCAACCCAAATTTTCTTTCCCTTTTCCATTTGTTTTTGAATTTAACTCTTGAATAATTTGAGAAGATCAAGAGGACAAAAATCATAAATTAATAGATTTACCAAGTGTTTCCAGGTTATGAAAGCAGAAGAGCAAAAAGGGCAAGGACAAACAAAGTCAGCAACCATCACGCCCAGGCCGTGATAGAGGTCACGGCCGTGACAGGCCAGCTCCTATGGACCAGAATTGATCATGGCCTGCCCGTGATGAGCATCACGGTCGTGACACATTTTCCAGCACCTCTTTGACTAGGCATGTGAGACAGCACCCGCTACCACCTCGGTGAGTTGTTCCATTTTTCTCCTCTCTCTGACTTGATTATTTACATTGGGGACAATGTAAGTTTTTAAGCTTGGGGTAGGGGTATTTTTGCAATTTTTTGAATTTTTGCATGTTTCATGTTGCATTCATATAGGCATAGTTTTGCATGATCACATGATTAGACTGCCCCTTGCTTAGAGTATGCATCCAATTGTGAGAACTTAGTGCCAAATAAATTGAGACAGTGAATTTTTGAACCCAATTTTTTTATTCTTGTGATAAGGCTACAAATAAAAATGCTTGAGATGATCTTTGATAGTTGATAATTAGCATGTGGTTCCGTAGATTTGTGTTATTTTTGAGCCAAAAAGGGGGTACTCACTAAATCTACCCCATTCTTTGTGATAGAGTGTTTTATTCCTCTTGGATTGTATTCTCTAGAACTTGACTTGAAACCGTTTTGAAGCTTAAAAATTTTTGAAAACATTTTTGAAAATGATTGAGGCACTAGGTATTTTTCCGGCCTTCTGAGCTTTGATTGATCAAATGCTACCGCTTAGTTGCCCGATTTTGAGACTACAAGAATAAAATACTTTTCTTGACACCTTGAAATATTTTGATGAATGATGCTTGGTAGGAGACCTTCTAAAGTATTGCACAAAAGGGTAAAAATGAAGGAAGTGAGAAATAAAATAAAAAGAAAGAAAGAAAGGTGGAAAAAATGAATCAAAACTCAAAAGGTATTTTAGAAGGTGTCATGCTTTGCAATGCTTGATATTTTGTCTAGCCTTCTTGAAATTTCCTTTTCTTGATTGCCTGAACGCGCTGTCGCGCACGCGCCAAAAAGCGAGCGGGTTTATAAAACTGTAGTTTAGGAAGCGACAACTCGGATATCGTCTCACAAGGACTCTTGACTTGTTATTTACCACAAAAAAATCAGTTTTTTTTTGGCGGGGGTTGATTTGAATGCAAATAAGAAAACAATTAAGGAAACACAGAGCAATAAAAACAAGGCAGTTTAAAGGATTGTCAAATAAGCTAAAGACGATTAGTCTACTGTTCTCGATTTCCCAACTATCATCGGTTCATGTAAATTCCAAGCCCTAAGCAGATTCTAATCCTCTTTCTGTTGTAGCAACAATTAACAAACGAAATCGCTACTACGAGATATATGTTCCTATTCCCGAATTAAACAAACGGGGTTAAGCCATCATGAACTAAACGAACATGAACGAACACACGCGAATTAAACAAACGCGATTCAATATAGGAACATAACATCACCAAAATAAATCAACACAACACTATACACTCCTGAATCAAACAAACAGAAATATATAGCATAGTATTGAAAAGGGAAAAGCATACAAAACAGGAATTACAAAACCTCAAGTGTGGTGGAAATCAATTACATTAGACTAATCCAAGAAATTTAGCTCTCCATCAAAACGAAACACAACCAGAAATTCTATAAAAAAAATAGTGGAGAATCAAAAGTCCCTCTAATCTGCCCAGAACAACCATTTATATCTTTCAGGAACTGCGCCTACTCGCGAGGCGAACCCTCACTCGCGAGGCGAATATTATGAAGAGTCTGCAACGTTTGGTCTTCTCGCGAGGCGAAGTACTGCTTGCGTGGCGAGGAATTGAAGAGTCTAACCGTGATGCTTTCTGACTTCCAGGCTCGCGTGGCGAAGAGATGGATTCGCGAGGTGACACAGAAATCTTGCATTTTTCTGGAACAGTCAGCCTTCAGGGTCGCGAGGCGAGGTGTTGTTTGCGGGGCGAACCAGAGAGGATGACATTCTGCTGTTCAGCTGGCTTTCAGGTTTGCGTGGCGAGAAGACTCTCGCGTGGCGAACACCTTCAGGATTGAAATTTCCCCTGCTTCTTTATTCCCTTAACTTCTAAGTTAACCTGAAAACAATAAAATAGCCATAAGTGCTTTATTTGACTCAAAACTGGCTAAATTAACCTAAAACTACTTTAGAGACTCAAAACCTCGCTTGAGGACAATCTAATCTAATTTGGGTGAAAATGAGATATAATTAGCACAAAACCCTGGTCATACTAGCCATAAAACTAGATGAGCCAGAGGCTTATCAAAATACCGCAAACTTAAACTTTGCTTGTCCCCAAGCAAACTACAACTCAAAAATAAAAAAGACTCAAGACATGGCAAGCTTAAGGGATTCAATCAACTTTGCACAAATTCAAGCAATTTCATCAAAACAGTTTTCTTCAATGTTCCCCCCTTTCAAACAAAGTAATCCCCACATGCATTCACTCTAAACATTTGAGAATTTCATCATTCAAGCAATCATTAATTTAAGCAAGGGATCCAAGTTACACACAAGAGGGAGATCACCAAATTCAAACAATCGCCTTCCTCACAAGGGCAATTAGTGTTTCACTCAATCCGCTCAGTTTTTGTCTAGGCTAACAACATTTCACTCAATTCACCTTTAAGAGCACTTCCCATAAATTTGATTTTCATCTCAAAATGGTTCCCACGGAAAACATGCATGCAACATCAAAAGGTCTTTTAAGGTTGTAATGGGGCCTGGCTAAGGGTAGGACATTCAAAGGTACTAGGCTTAAGTCCATATGAACTAAGAGAGCATGAAACAATTTTTTACATTGAATTTCCACTCAAGTTCCTTTTTTCATTTTTCTTTATGCTTTGGGTGACTACAGCCTTTCTCTTCTAATAGCCTTTTTTGACATTTTTGCACTTTTTATTTCTTTTCTTTTTTTTCTCTTTTTTTTTAAACCTTTGGATCCAACCTTTTTATTATATATCTTTTTTTTCTCAATCCAGAATGACACGTCACATCCTTGTAGCCACCCCAAACTTAGTTTCTTGCAACCATTCTCTTGCTAAGGATCCATGCTCTCCTAATCCTAAGATCGGGTTAACATGGTTTTTCCAGATTTTAGGCTCATAACATCAGGTCATCAAGAATTAACAGGCTAATCAGGCTCAATGGGACTAACTAGGAAACATGCATTAGGGATGGTTATTTTAGGCCAAGTGATTATTTACAAAGAAAATGCCTAAAGCATCTGAAACAAACACATAAACATGCAAACCAAGAAGAGATTCAAGCAAATTCGGGAAAGTGCAACTTAAAAGTGATTTCACACAGTTAAAAACATGTTGGAGGCTCAAATCCTCACCTGGACATTTTTGCAAATTGTTTGACCGAGATTCTATCCCTAGTGTGTGCTTCCCATCACCCCAAACTTATCATAAATCATGCCATCACAACAAAATATCTCAAAGTTTAGGAACCAAATTTTTTTGTCATGGGGATCACTTTTCAAAAAAAAAAAAATCTCAACCTTTTTCAAAACCTAGGGGGAATTATCACATAAATCATGCAAACAATCTGTGCCAAATCAATCAAAATCAATCAAGCTCACCGACCAAAGACTCACACAATTTATTCAAGAGCTAAAAGAAAAACAAGACCAACCAAACACAAAACAAAGCTACAATTAGTTCACCCCCCCACACACACACACACACACACACACACACTTAAAACATACATTGTCCCCATTGAAACAATATAACTATAAAATCAGAGTGAAGGAAAGGAAGGGGTGCTCCCTGATCAAATGGCAGTGTAGGTGGGAGCTTCCAAGGAGAGCTCCTCAACAGTAGCATCGTCAGGAACACCAGCAGCCACACCATGGAATGGCTTCAGCCTCTGCCCGTTAACCTTGAAGGACTTATTGCTACCTGCATCTTTAATCTCTACTGCACCATAAGGAAAAACATTAGTAACAACAAATGGGCCAATCCACTTGGACCTAAGTTTCCCAGCCATCATTTTCAGGCGGGAGTTAAACAGTAAGACCTGTTGACCCACAAAAAATTCTTTTCTAGCAATCATCCTATCATGAAAATGCTTTTTTTCTCTTTATAAATCCGGGAGCTTTCATAGGCTTCTAGCCTAAGCTCCTCAAGCTGTTGTAACTGGAGTTTTCTTTCAATACCAGCTTTTTCATTTCCAAGTTACAGCACTTGACTTCCCAATATGCACGGTGCTCAACTTCCACAGGGAGATGACATGCCTTACCAAATACAAGCCTAAAGGGGGACATCCCTATTGGCGTCTTGAAAGCGGTCCTCTGAGCCCACAGTGCGTCTTCTAGACGGCGGCTCCAGTCCTTCCTATTCGGCTGCACCATTTTCTCTAAGATCTGCTTGATCTCCCTATTTGATATCTCAGCCTGGCCATTGGTCTGGGGATGGTAAGCAGTGGAGACTCTGTGCACAACTCCATACTTCCGGAGTATAGCTTCCATGGTGCGGTTGCAGAAGTGAGTGCCCTGATCACTGATGATAGCCCGAGGTATGCCAAACCTGCAAAAAATATTGGACCTAACAAATTTTGAAACAATTTTAGAATCGTTAGTCCTAGTGGGGATAGCTTCCACCCACTTTGAAACATAGTCAACAGCCAAAAGAATGTATACAAAACCAAAAGATGCAGGGAAAGGACCCATAAAATCAATTCCCCACACATCAAAAACCTCACAGAAGAGCATGGGCTGCTGAGGCATTTCCCTCCTACGAGTGATGGCAGTGCCTGCTGTTTGACACTCCTTACAAGTCCGGTAGACCTCATAGGCATCTCTAAAAATGGTGGGCCAGTAGAACCCAGAATCTAGGACTTTTCTTGCCGTCCTCTGTGGCCCAAAGTGTCCCCCTACTTGAGAGGCATGAGAAAAGTACAAGATAGACTCTGTCTCATAGTCGGGGACACACCTCCGAATCACCTGATCACTGTAAAACTTCCAAAGGTACGGATCATCCCAAACATAGTACTTTGAATCACTCTTGAGTTTGTGGATCTTGGATCTACTTTCACCTGCAGGAAAAACACCAGCAACAAGAAAGTTAGCAATGTCAGCAAACCAAGGTGTTACCCCATGCAGATGTAGAAGCCGCTCATCAGGAAAATCATCCTGGATGGGAGAAGGATCCTCATCCCTTGCTATTCTACTCAAGTGATCAGCTACTAAATTTTTAGCTCCACTCTTGTCTTTTATCTCCACATTGAACTCTTGGAGCAAAAGCATCCACCGAATCAATCTCGGCTTCGCCTCTGGTTTCTTCAACAGGTACTTCAGAGCTGCATGGTCAGTAAAAACAATAACTTTGGAACCTAGCAAATATGACCTAAATTTATCAAGGGCAAAAACAACAGCTAGAAGTTCCTTTTTAGTGGTGGTGTAATTAGATTGTGCAGCATCTAAAGTCCTAGAAGCATAATGAATGACATGGGCAGCCTTGCCCACCCTTTGTGCTAGGACCGCTCCCACAGCATAATTAGAAGCATCACACATGAGCTCAAAAGGGAGGGTCCAGTCAGGGGGCTGGATGATGGGGGTAGAGGTCAATGCCCTTTTCAGATAGTCAAATGCCTTCTTGCAGTTGTCATCAAAGTGGAACATGGCATCATTCTTCAGCAGGTTTGACAAGGGAAGAGCTATCTTGCTGAAGTCCTTAATGAAGCGCCTGTAGAAACCTGCATGACCAAGAAAAGAACGAATCTCACGAACGCAAGATGGATAAGGCAATGTACAAATCACATCAATTTTTGCAGGATCTACTGAAATACCCTCTTTAGAAATAACATGCCCCAAAACAATCCCTTGTTCAACCATAAAGTGACACTTTTCATAGTTCAAAACCAGATCAGTCTCAATGTATCTTTCTAGAACCAAACTCAGACTATGCAAGCATGCATCAAATGAGGAACCATATACAGTGAAGTCATCCATGAACACTTCCATGCAATTTTCAATAAATTCAGTAAAAATTCTAAGCATGCATCTTTGGAAAGTGCCAGGAGCATTACAAAGGCCAAATGGCATCCTCCTGTAGGCAAACGTGCCGAAGGGGCACGTGAAAGTGGTCTTTTCCTGATCCTCTGGTGCAATATGGATCTGGAAGTAACCGGAAAAGCCATCAAGAAAACAGTAATGAGATTTACCAGCCAACCGTTCGAGCATCTGATCGATAAACGGCAAAGGAAAGTGATCCTTTCTGGTGGCCTGGTTCAACTTCCTATAATCTATCTGAGACTCCCGGCTATTCGGACTCTAGTGGGTACAAGCTCATTATTATCATTTCTTACCACTTTGTGAGGCCGGACTTCTAGGGTACAACTTGCACTGGACTTACCCAAGTACTATCAGAGATGGGGTATATGATACCCGCATGCAGAAGTTTAGTCACCTCTTTCTTCACAACATCCAGAATCAATGGATTGAGCCGCCTTTGGGGCTGCCTAATTGGTTTAGCCCCATCCTCCAACAGAATTCTATGCATACATCTGGAGGGGCTAATTCCTGGGATGTCGGCCAAGGTCCACCCAATCGGCTTCTTGTGCTTCTTCAGAACCTCCAATAGTTTAGCTTCCTGGTCAGAGTCAAGGCTGGAGGAAATAATGACTGGAAGTTTTTCATTCCGCTCCAAGTAAGCATACTTCAGATTCCCAGGAAGTGGCTTGAGCTCTAAGGAGGGTGGCTGCTCAATGGATGGTATATTCGGAGCAGCCATGAGGTCAAGGACTTCAGCTGAACAGACAGCTTCACTCACACTATCACCCCGCAAAGTAGAATCAAGAAACTCAGCACAAACAGCACAAGGGTTAGTGTCGATCGATCGAGTACATGAATAAATATCATCAAAGCCAGATACAAATGGAAAATCAGAAACCAAGTCCTCATGGGTGTCATCAATAATTTCGGAGAGCAACTCTATTTGGAAAACAGAGTGCTCCTCCAGGGGATGCTTCATAGCATCAAAGATGTTAAACTTTGCCACACTGTCTCCAAACTCCATGGACATGGTCCCATCATCAACATCAATCTTAGTCTTTGCCGTCTTCATGAACGGTCTGCCCAGGATGATTGGTGATCGACTTGAATTTGTTTCCCCTGCCATGTCCAGGATGTAGAAGTCAGCAGGAACAATCAACTCATCAACTTGTATCAGCACATCATCTACCATTCCCATGGGGCGAGCACTGGTCCTGTTGGCCAACTGGATAGTGAGACCTGTATACTGCAATGGACCAAGATCAAGGTTATTGAAAACAGAGGTGGGCATGACATTTATGGAGGCTCCCAAATCCAACATGCAATTTTCAAATTTGCTGTCCCCAATAGTGCATGGAATAGTAAAAGTGCCCGGATCCTTGCACTTCTGTGGTAGTGCTTGAGTAGGGGCTGAAACAGTAACTCTTTCAAGTGTAGGCTTAGGCTGAATCAGGGCTGAAACATTTCTTCCCAAATTAACTCTCTCATTACCCTTCAACCTCCTCTTGTGGGTGCATAGATCCTTCAGAAATTTAGCATACTTAGGAACCTGCTTGATCACATCCAAAAGGGGAATATTTACCGCCACCTTTCTGAACACATCTAAAATTTCCCTCTCCTTGTCTTCCCCACCAATCTTCTTATTTTTCTGCACTCTTTGTGGGAAGGGGATCGGTGGTATGTACACTTTCTCAACTTCAACAATAACAGAAGGCTCAGGAGTTACCTCAACAGTTTCTTCATCTTTTCCAGAGGCTGCCTCAACAACTTTTCCAGATCTCAGAGAAATGGCACTCACATTAGGATTGGAGACATTGGGATTCATCACTGTCTGTGCAGGTAGTTGGTTTGATCCTTGAGCTTGCTGTATGTTATTTATGGATGTGGCAAGCTGTCCAACCTGTGTCTGTAAGGCTTGAATGCTAGCATCCGTTCGCTGCTGAGACTGTCCAACTTGCTGCTGAAACTGTGTCTGTGAGGCCTGAAACTGTCCAATTTGCTGTTGGAACTGGAGATGTTGTGCAGCCATTTGTGCGGTCATTTGTGCAGTCATTTGCTTGAATAGGTCCTCTAGTGAAGGTTCGGAAGGTGCAGAAGTGGTCACTTGAGGAGGATTCTGTGGTGGTACCACCGGTTGTTGTTGGGATGAGTTCCCATACCAAAGGTTAGGATGATTCCTCCAGTTAGGATGGTACCTATTTGTGGAGAGGTCAGGAGTGTTGTACCGGTTCTGACTGTTGCCTTGATTGTAAGGATGGACTGCATAAGCTTGAGACAAATCAGTAACTGACCCTTCTTTCAGAATGGGGCATGCTTCATACGGGTACTCAGGAGAACTGCACATGCCACACAACCTTGCCAGCTGAACCTTATCCATTGCCAATTGCTTCACCAAAGAAGTGAGCTCATCCATTATATTCTCAAGGGCCTGGTTGGAAGAAGAGCTATGGACCTCATTCACACCCCTTGTCTCAACAGAATTTCTCCTGGTTGTAAACTGCTGGGAGTTCAGTGACATATTTTCAATTAATTACTTGGCAGCAGCTGGAGTCTTATCAATAAGTGCTCCCCCACTAGCAGCATCCAAAATATTTCTATCCATCGATAGTAACCCCTCATAAAAATACTGAATAAGGAGCTGCTCGGAAATATGATGCTGAGGGCAACTAGATACCAACTGCTTGAATCTCTCCCAATACTCAACCAATGACTCATTTCCTTGTCTGATGCCACATATTTCCTTCCTGATTGATGCAGCTCTGGAGGCAGGAAAATATCTCTCTAAGAAAACCTTCTTCAAATCGTTCCAGGTGGTAACAGAGTTTGGCTCAAGATATAACAGCCAATCCTTTGCAGCGCCCTGTAGTGAAAACGGGAAGGCTCTCAGCTTGATGTGATCCTCAGTTATTCCCTCTGGTCTCAAGGGTGTGGAGCAGACAACCTGAAATTCCTTCAGATGCTTGTGTGGATCCTCACCTGCAAGACCACTAAATCTTGGCAACAAATGGATTAGACCAGATTTTAATTCAAAGGGAGTAACAGCACCAACATATTCAATACACAATCCATTATAATTAACATCAGGGGCAGCAAGATGTCTTAATGTCCTTTGGTCACCCATATTATCAAAAACAGTTTCAGAATTAGAATCACCACTAGTGCTAGCCCGAATTGCTCTACGGCGTGTGTGCAGTGTTCTTTCAATTTCAGGATCAAAATCACACAAGTCAGGGCAAGTAGACCTAGTAGTCAGACCAATTCAAAACAAAAACGAAAGTAATAGAAACAAAAAATGCGAAAATAACAAACAAGAGTCCCCGGCAACGGCGCCAATTTTTGAACGCGCTGTCGCGCACGCACCAAAAAGCGAGCGGGTTTATAAAACTGTAGTTTAGGAAGCGACAACTCGGATATCGTCTCACAAGGACTCTTGACTTGTTATTTACCACAAAAAATCAGTTTTTTTTTTTGGGGGGCGGGGGGGTTGATTTGAATGCAAATAAGAAAACAATTAAGGAAACACAGAGCAATAAAAACAAGGCAGTTTAAAGGATTGTCAAATAAGCTAAAGACGATTAATCTACTGTTCTCGATTTCCCAACTATCATCGGTTCATGTAAATTCCAAGCCCTAAGCAGATTCTAATCCCCTTTCGGTTGTAGCAACAATTAACAAACGAAATCACTACTACGAGATATATGTTCCTATTCCCGAATTAAACAAACGGGGTTAAGCCCTCATGAACTAAACGAACACACGCGAATTAAACAAACGCGATTCAATATAGGAACATAACATCACCGAAATAAATCAACACAACACTATACACTCCAGAATTAAACAAACAGAAATATATAGCATAGTATTGAAAAGGGAAAAGCATACAAAACAGGAATTACAAAACCTCAAGTGTGGTGGAAATCAATTACAGTAGACTAATCCAAGAAATTTAGTTCCCCATCAAAACGAAACACAACCAGAAATTCTATAAAAAAAATAGTGGAGAATCAAAAGTCCCTCTAATCTGCCCAGAACAACCATTTATATCTTTCAGGAACTGCGCCTACTCGCGAGGCGAACCCTCACTCGCGAGGCGAATATTATGAAGAGTCTGCAACGTTTGGTCTTCTCGCGAGGTGAAGTACTGCTCGCGTGGCGAGGAATTGAAGAGTCTAACCGTGATGCTTTCTGACTTCCAGGCTCGCGTGGTGAAGAGATGGATTCGCGAGGCGACACAGAAATCTTGCATTTTTCTGGAACAGTCAGTCTTCAGGGTCGCGAGGCGAGGTGTTGTTCGCGGGGCGAACCAGAGAGGATGACATTTTGCTGTTCAGCTGGCTTTTAGGTTTGCGTGGCGAGAAGACTCTCGCGAGGTGAACACCTCCAGGATTGAAATTTCCCCTGCTTCTTTATTCCCTTAACTTCTAAGTTAACCTGAAAACAATAAAATAGCCATAAGTGCTTTATTTGACTCAAAACTGGCTAAATTAACCTAAAACTACTTTAGAGACTCAAAACCTTGCTTGAGGACAATCTAATCTAATTTGGGTGAAAATGAGATATAATTAGCACAAAACCCTGGTCATACTAGCCATAAAACTAGATGAGCCAGAGGCTTATCATTGCCCCACCTAACGATTAATCCCATGGCTCCGCTACAACCAAAGCAAAAGACCTCTTGATTCTTAATTGTTTTCATTAATAAAGTAGAGATTTGGTTAATAGTCAAGCTTATGGTAGAATTCATTCCTTGAGGAAATTGAGCGAATTGTCATATATCCTTAAACACTTGAGTGAGGTGAGAAAGAGTGCCCGAATCAGTGAGAATATGAGTCTAACAAACCTAAGCTTCTAATTGGACTTGAAATTGATTGTCTCTTGGTGAATTATTTGAAAATGCCTATTACTTGGATTAGTTACTCGGGTTCTTGGTTCACTATCCATGCTCTGATTATTTATATCTTCTGGCCTTGGTGATTGCTTGAGGACAAGCAAAGTCTTAAGCTTGGGGTGATTTGATGAGTGTGATTTCACCTCATATTTCATGTACATTTTTGCGTGCATTTTTATATAGTTTAGGTAATTTTTAATTTATTTTTGTTAGTTTTTACCTTGGAACGAGTAAGGTAGTTTTGCGGTGTTGTTTTGCAGAAATTAAGGATAAAATGCTCAGGATACCCATGATGGAGCTTGGATGAAGATAGATCTTGAAAAGTGAAGAAAATGTACCAAACAGAGCCCATCACAGCCTAGCCGTGATGCCCATCACGGCCATGATCGAGCAATAACTGAAAAGAAAGAAGGCAAAAGTCAGAAGCTGTCACGGTCTAGCCGTGATGCCCATCACGGCCGTGACATGTTAACTGAGCCAGACCCCTTCTCGGAAGAATCTGTCACGGCCAGGCTGTGATGCCCATCACAGCCGTGACAGACCATTTGGTGAAGCAACGTTCAAGGCAGAAGCTGTCACGGCCTGGTCGTGATGGCCATCACGGTCGTGACGCGCTCCTAATCTATAAATAGGCATCTGGGCAGAATAGAAAGAGGGACTTTTACCCTAAAAAGACATCTTCTCTGAGCCAAGGGGCTGCTGTGATTGCTGTGGAAAGCCTCCATGGAGTTTCTTCTCTCCTTTGTTCCTTTTACTTTTATTTTGGCTTTCTCTATGACTATGAGTAGCTAAATTCCCTTTTTGTTGGGATTAGATGTAGCTAAACCGAATCTCATGTATTTGCTTTGATTTATTAATCCATGTTTATGTTTCGTTATTAGTGTTTGATTTCTATGCTTAATGCTTTTTGTGGTTTGATCACCCATGAATTGTTCTGAGAATTGATTTGCAATGGGGACGTTCTTATCAGTTCTTGATCTGAATTCAATCACCTAGTAAACCTTGCATCTAGGAATGGATTTTGGTTTATTAGTAATCGTGTAATACTACTCTTACTGCAAATTCATTAATTAGGCCACCTAAGGAATTAGGGTCTAATTAGGGGATTTAGGCTCTTGTCATCTAAGGAATTAGGACTTGAGTAATATTGTGGATTGATTTTAATATTTGAAGCATAAACTGGATTGGTGGTCTTAGTATTGAATGAGGCAAAGGTTTGGTGAAATTTAATCCCAACATCTTTCATCATATTTGAAGAATCTTCTCTTTGCATTCCAAGTGTTTGATAAAAATCCAAAAAGAACTTTTCCTTTTATTTTGTTTATTTTGAATGTTAATTCTTGTTGGGCTTGGTATTTAATATTGAGCTCCCTTCCATCCAAACGATCGTCTAGATAGTAGTCCAATTTGCGAAGTGGTACTTGTCCGCGATCCCTGAGAACGATATCCGGTCTCACTACCGTATTACTTGTACGACTAGGTATACTTGCCTAGATCAGTCAACAGCACAACAAACATAATGATGCTAATACAACTAGCATTATTAGGCAATGAAATATGCACTAAATAGAAATATTTACTATCTTTGGACATATAAATGAAACTAATAGTGCATTCACATCACCATCAATCATGTCCATTAATTATAAGAACAACTAATCAACCTTTGGGTGATCCATAAATGCCTTATAACAATGAACTCCAATTTACCCATAAACTAACAATCATCATGTCATTTATAGCATCACATTCTATGGGTAATTGAAATAAATTATCATTCATTTGGAATTAAATAAACTTTCAGATTTGACCACTTTGGTGATTAACAAATCCATCTTGCATTTAATCCCAAAATATACATACTTCATAAAAGCAGTATCATACAATTCATTAGTGGAGAATAATTATAACTGATGGTGTGATGCAGTGGCATACAATTTGTAAATTTGTCATACTGTATCAACACACAACACCTTAATATACATAATTTTTGTGTCAAACACAAACCAACGGGCACTGCGACATAGTGGCATCATTCTTTCACCTTTTCTATCATGTCTTGTACGTGTTCGATTCTAATCCATTATGTTTCATCCCAAAATTTTATTTTCTTTTACTGAAAAAACGCTTTCAAAAATGAAAGTAAATTGCAAATTCTGCCATTCAAGGAATCGTGCACGGGACAACATGTAGCAGAAAATGTTAGCATGTCACTTTCTCCATCATTCAACAGTTTTTCATACAAACTATCATTAATCATAGTTCATGCCGCGGAAATCGTTACTACTTAAATTCTTAAACATTCAAGAAAAAATTAAAGGCATCATTCATGGATTAAAATCAAACATCATCAATGGAAAACTACAAATTCCCGAACACACCACATGTAAACTCTATCATACATGAGTCATTAATAAGGATCTTAAGAATTCATAGTCTTCACTAATAGGATGAATAGAAATACTAACATTTCTCCATGCTTAAATGTTAATACTTCTTTTGCTTGAACTTCAATCAACAATGGAAACTCTTCTATCCCTTTCCTTCCTCTTTATGCCTCTAACTTTGATGGAAATTAGGAGACTTTCTTTCTAGGCAGAGATGGGGAAATGTTTCATTTCCTTCCTTTTATAATTGCTTCCATCAAGCAATACATCATTTCATTCATAAGACTCCTTCCCAAAAGTCATAACCATTCATTCAAATGTCAAACAATATGTCCTTTCATTCAAATATTAAACTACCGCTAATATTTGTCACACATATGAGACATTAATTCTTACATTTTTATCATTGATCAGATTAAAGGAGTGGAAGGTGGATTAAAAGTTAGTTGCCTGTATTGGAATCATAACCTGCTATGTGTATGTTGAAAACAGCCCTGTAAGTTGTAATGTGAGAAGCTGAACTATTTTTATATTATCATTTCTCATTTCGCAGTTAGTTAATGGTTAGCGATAGCATTTAAAATTCCAATTGCACGTTTTATCATTTCTTTGTTTCTTTTACTGGTTATATTGCTACTTCTTTAGTTCATGAGTAGCACTTCAAGTGAACTTTTATGTCTGCCAATTATACTTTGGAGTCTGGATATTTATGTCTTATCAAGTAAGTTTTATCATAAGGAGGTGTTTCTCTTATTCTGATTCTTCACCATCCAATGTGCAACTTTCTCATCATCCCATCCTTTTTTCCTTTTAATGATGATATATCAGTGCATGCTTTCGGTGCATCCAATCTTCGTTTGCATGTTCATCACTGTGGTTGGAGAATTGGTTCAATGGTTGTAAAAGGGATTTGAGTTTACTTGGCCACTATGATGTAAAAGTTTGATATTGAATTTGACAGTGATTCCTCAGAAAGCATTTTTTTTCTATTTATGACAATCTACTTTTTGAATAAAGGTCTAAAGGATCCTATAAATATTGGAATTTTTTAGCTTCATCTATTTTCAATCCATTCAATTGTGGATGTTTTACATTTGTTTTGGTCAAATGAAATTTAGTATGGTTTATTTGGAGTGTTTCTTTGTAATGATTTAAGTGTTATAGGAATAAATATTATTGCCACTATAACTTTTGTTAGTTAAGACATGCATAACTTGAGTGACAAATAATCTTAGCATTTCCTAGCAATAGCAATTGCCATATCTATGCAGGTCTTTTTGAGTTACAAATTCATGAACTTTCAGATTCAATATGAGGTAATGGGAGCAATGGAATGATTTTATATGGGTTTTAGATGGAATTTTATTGTCACTGTAGCTCTGTTATGATGAAGGAAAGCATTGACAATGTCATCCCCTATGTAATAGTGACCAACTAATATTATCATTTTTTTATTTGATGTGATCAACAATAGTTATATGAACGGGATAACTTCGATCACAAAACTATAGGGGATAACATTGATCATATAACTATAGTTGGTCACATCAAATAAATTTGAATACTTGCCTTTTAACATGCCATTTTATGGAGCCAGTAAGCTATCGCAGGTGACTTTATGTTCTAGCAACTACCATGTCCATTTTTTTGCATCTTAACTGATGATGAGCATTTGATGGTTTGAAGATGTAGTAGAAATCATGTTATGGTTGCAATCCAATTACCTATTTATATTGTGTTGTCTTGACAGTTTGTCTTATATTGGATCAGTCGTGGCTATTACTAATGAACATGGCATTAAGGTAAGACTTATATTACTTAGTAATCACATGAAACTTATCATTGTTGTAAATCATTGTTGTAGCAACAAAACTGGTGTTGGTGACAATTGTTGTGGAGGCCAAAGGAATATGGTAAAAGTTATGAACAAGTAGTTAGCTTCAAAAGTGGACAAAAGGTTGGAGAATTGCTCAAATAAGTTGATATGTTCTCTTATTAATAGACATAAATTTTGGTGGTGAATAGTGGTCAAATGGTTCTGTATCTAAATTTGGTTGTTGTTTCTATCAATGATCGGTTGATGGGGCTGCTGATTATCTTCTTAGGTCCCTTTTTGGAAGTCTGATTTGTTATTATCCAATGGATCAATATAAGTATGCCTATACAAGGGTTGCATACTTTTCACTATGGTATTAGTTTTAGTTCCTCATTTGTTTTATGTATCTGTCTTCAAATCTTAATGTTACAAAATTGGTTTCGTGTAGGGTTTGTGCTTATTCACCCTGATGTTGCTGCTCTAGAAGAATGGATTTACACGAAAAACGTTTCCACTAATGAAAGCTTCATCCCAAATTGACATATTACTTGTGATGAAGAAAATTCAGTTTGTAAATGAGCTTTTATACATTCACTTTTAAATCAGCTTTGGATGATTTGTTCAAAATATGTCAATCTAAAACACATGTTGATCAAGGTATAGCAAATAAGAATTATGTCCTTAGGACTGCTACACATAAATATTATTGTTAATATGGTTGGGACAATTATGGACCACCATATTCTGCTACGGTCTTAAGGCCTTCTATGACTTTTAAATCCTCTAAAATTGTTTGTGATCATAACATGAGATACAGTTTAAACCCTTGCCTGTAGCCTCATGTATCTAAATTTCTAATTGCTCCTTTTCTTTAGACATTAAGAGCCTCTTCCGATCAATATATATTTATTTTATTTATACATCTGTTTGCATCCGATCAATTCTAACTCCAGATATTGATTGTTGCATTTGATATGTTGTCATTTTTTTTTTGTGAGTTTTGTTGTTGTCTTTGTGACCACTGGCCTACTACTGGAATTTTTTCTCGTGAGGATTCTTTAACCATTCTAAACAATAAGTTGGATTGCACATTAAACCTAAAATATGAAGAAGTTTGTGTTATTCAATGGGTCTATATGAGCAACTTTTTTTTTTGAAAAGTCTGTTTCTTATTTTATATGTGATGCAATTTTGCTCCATTGTGTTAGTACTGGCGCGAGCCTGGGAAAGGAAGAAGTTAGCTGAGAAAGTTACAGTCAAAGCAGCTATGATAGAGCAAAAGTAGGCTGAGAATAAGCTTAAGGTGATTTGTTCTATGATAGGCCTTTGTTATATGGTTTCTTCTTACTGTTATTTACTTACCATATTTTTATTGTATGACCTCCTCTTTTGAATGCTGGAGAAGAGCAGCAGAGAAAGAAGATTCTTTAGATGATAATGGAGACTCAGCTAACGAAGAGGAACACCCTTAAGCAGAAATATTTGGTGATCGTTTTAACGACAATTGCTAATCCAGGTCCAAGTATTGTCACCCTTCATCTTACGCTACTATATAGCCTACATGTTTATACTAGCCCATCTCCACATACCTGGTATGAAGATTCCCAAAACGATAATGTTGACAAACTAGACACGTTCCCTCGAGCTGTTCGACGAGTTCCTCAAGCCTTGGCCGAACAAGAAGAGAAGAGAACAACCAATTAATCCTCAATTCAAAATAAGGGAAAAGGAGATTAAGGAGTGATAACTATGTTACCTTAAACGATGCTAACACGCATAACTTCTCTCCCAAACGGACTCACAAACTCTAAGAACTTCAAGGAATTCAAGGGAAGGGAAAGGGAAGAGGTTTCTGTCGCACTAGGATTGCCTAAAGTTCCAAAAAGAGGATTTGGGTCGCAACCCTCACGGAATTGCTCTGTTTATAGACTCTGTGGCCCGAGCACAGCCTTGCTCCTTGTTGAGCATGGCCGTGCTCAATTCCTGAGCACGGGGCGCTCAAAGATTGCACTAAAAGACAACCAAAACTATCGAATTGGCCAAAACACATAAAATTAGACTTGTAGATAATTCTCTTATATTTCCAACGCCATAAAGATCACCTCGATCGGACATCTAGAACTCAAGATATGACCAAAACAGTGAAACAAGTTACTATGACTCTAGAAGGGTTGACCTTTCTAAGGCTAAACTTCCCCAAACATGAACTTAGGCATAAAAAACAAACATAACAAGTATCGAAACATATATATAACATATACAAATGCATTAAGCTTATTTACGAAAAACTGGGTGTTACATTTAGTTCTATTTTATTCACCGGATTAAATTTCTCTAATTTGGGGGTTTCATAATTAATACATATATACTATTGAACTATTGAATATTGTAGAGGTGTGGTAACTCGTTTTAAGTGACTTATTGTAAATTAGTGAAATTCGTTGGGTTTGAGTGATGCTAAGTAAACTAATATTTATCTCTAACAAAAAAATTTTGAAACCTAATATTATTTATTATTTATAAAGGAAATTTGTGGTTACTTAAAAAAACTGTATCCGTACGTCCAGCATGGGTCAGCAACCCAGTATAACAAAATATAGCAATGGGTCAATAAAACACACAGGGAGAATGAGATTAAATTTTGTTGAAATGAAAAAAATGTGTACAGAAAATTAAAGAAAGAAAAAAATGAGGATAATGAAGTTACAACAAAGAAGAGCCACAAAAGAGATATTACCACTTTGATGGGTCATTTTCCAGCATAGTTAAATCCAGTAAGTATGCCAAATCTCCTATGAATAAAAGAAAGATAGGAGGCAGATGCATTGTATTTAGGCAACCAAAAAATGAACAAATCAAGAAATCATGTGCCGTATTGTATTTTCCAAAAAAAAGGAACATATCAAGAAAGATAGGAGGCATATTCCAACATGTTGCCACAATCTGGGCCACCATCAAAACTTGAACAATCCCTAATTCTCCGCATAAGTTGCATGCAAACTGGAAGGATCTAGTGTAGCATCTGGCCTCATGCTCCAAAACAGCAGAGCATCGCCCATTTTTGGTTTAACTGGCAGACCCTTTTCACAATCTGAAAAATCATTCCAGCATGGCATAGAACTAAAATTTGCCTTGGCGGCAAGAAATACAGTCTCACCACCTTCTTCAACATCTGAACTGCATAAGTAGTAGAAAAGAACAGAGGTAACTATTTCTAAAAAAAATCCATCACAAAGAACAATGCAAAACCATGATTTGGAAAGAGGGAGCTAACATGTACATGAGAACAGTAGCAATACGTTGGCCTCCATTCTTAGTGTTGAAGTCATCAAGGAAGTAATCATATTGAGACTCATGTTTCTTCCCAACTGCATAGTGAAGAACCTTAAGTCCCTCTCCATTCTCTGCATATTTTTGAAGTTAATCGTTAGTAACTCAGAAAAATACACAGGTATTCAATCATGCCCATATATAGGAAGTGCTATTGTATAACATAAACTATTTGACAAATACACGGGCTTAAAGCCACTTCTTAAGCATTGTGCGTTATGTATCACTATCAACTATGAATACAAATGGGCTTTAGGAACAATGGTTGCTGCCAGTGCCATTAGACTTGCAGTTCTTCAAGGTCCCATGTCCAAACCCCATCAAAACCTCCCATGCATTCGCCTTCCTTTTATGGAAAGACCCTATATCCCTATCCCCACCAAGTCAAAGATTTGAAATTGCAACAAAAGAAATAGAAAAAAAACTTAACAGTCAACATTTATTTGTGGAATTATTTGAGAAATGAGAATTATCCGAATTCTCATTTAGCATATTATGACTCCATAGAAGGCTAGCATGAAAAGTAGAAAATCATGCAAACAGAAATAGACATCATAGGCTAACAAATTAGCCATTGCTGCAATCATAGTGGACTTGCCAGTACCAGAAGGGCCATAAAGATGATAACCCCTCTTCCATGCCTTCCCAATCCTAGAATAAAAATAAAAATCCTTACTCTTACTGAAAGTAACCAAATCCTCCCTCAATGATCTCTTTGCTTCTTCTCAGGTTCCATGGCCATTGTTTCAAATGTTGCAGGGTGCTCAAATACAATGTGTCTCCACATAGTTTGCTTAAAACTTGGCCACTTATGACCAGGAGTATTGGTGTAAAGCTTCCTATGATCAACTATCTTGCATTTGATTTTAAATTCTATTCTGCCCAACTTTGATATCATTATTAGTTTTAAAGCTTAATCCAAGTTTATCCTTTTTTTTTCTTTCTGGTTTTAAATGGCAGAAGCCCTCCTTTTTCTAGTTAATTCTTCTACCTATTGAATATATCATCATAATCATAATTATAGACTAAAGCTTTACTTCCTCAAATACTTCTAACATAGTGTCTAACACACTGGACATGATTTTACACCAAATAACAAAAGAGACTTAAAACTCACCATTTATTTAAGATGTCAACCTCTTCATCCACCATTTGTCCTCAAACACGATCTTCCTATTTCCATTAGACAGGTGAAATTAATTCCACCGCAAACCCCAACACAAAGAGAGATTAAATAAATAAATAAACAAATGAAAATCACAGAATTTTCAATTACCCAATGTGATGAAGTTAGGTTACCCAATTTGTTGTCTGTGCAATTATTGTTCCATAATATGTCCTTTAGTCACATAATAGTTGCTTCTATGCAGTTCTGAGTATAGTTTCTCTTTGTCCATAACCATTTCACTTTAACCTGCTATTTTACTACTCTCGGACTTTTAAAGTCATCTGGTGATTCAGAATGCATGCTACATAAAGAATAGAAGAACTATAGTAGCACACTGCCTTAGAAATGAAGAAGATAACCTTGCATTATTCCCTTTAATTCCCAAATTCAATAAAATTTCAAGACATGCTTATTACGTATAGCTATATGCACCATGCTTTGTCTGCACAACACAGCCCTGTCTCATCTTAGTTCTAGTAACCTTCTTCAGTTTGCAAGTTATGTGACCACTGTTTGAATAGAGAAGAATCAATAGCATACTGAATTGTATAACTTCTCCCTAGCAATTAAGATTGATATAGTTTCACAATATTCATTCCCATGAGCTAAGTGTAATTCCTCCCTTACTTAGCATGCAAACTGAAAAGGAACCCCATAAAAGGTGGTCTCTCTAAGGCATGCCCTCATCTATTAATTTGGGATAAAAATTACAATAATAAACAGGAAGAATAATAAACAAAAGGATTCGAAATCCTTCGTTTGAAAATAATAAATTTTTCCCTAATACGCTGGTGATTGATAGTGAGACTTGAAAACAAAAAGAAATACCTGCAATCCTTTTCTTTGGGTTCAAACATAGCCTATCAATATTTGAAGACCCTTATCCAGCACCAGCGTCCTCCAAGAGCTATCGACACGCAGTACATCAAAAGGCAAGACAATAAAAATAGACCTTGACCTTGTTTAAAACTTATCAAGGAATACTGAATAAATCATTAGATAAAGGACTATATAAGAAAGTGAATAATGATGGGTACTAAAGACCAAAACATTGAAAGCTTGCTATTGAGTTTTTCCCTATTCTTATCCTATTGCTTTCACTGCAAAATGCAAACTTTTTAGTGGAGATGAAGAGAACTTTAGCAATAAGACCAGCCAGTTGTTGTGTATAAATAGCATTGTGAAACCTTTAAGAGTTGCTCTCCATCTCGCACTCCAAAAATAGTAAGATCATCGTAACACCTCAAGATTCACCCTTATGTTTATATGTGGTAGTTTTGACATATATATGTTTGATATTTATATATATGTTTATATATTATTGCATATGATAATATGTATATTAATATAGGATTATTTGCATTAATATGAGATTGTGTCTCTTAATGTTTGATTTTATATGTTAATATATGATATGTGATTTTATTAATAATAAGCGATTAAGAATGATATGATAAGATATCGTGTGATTTAGTATTTAAATAGAGATAGTGTTATTCCTAGATTTTAGCCCCTCAACCAATCAGATTTGAGTCCTTATCAATATAAGATCATCCTCTTTTTGTTTATATCTTAAGATCTTATCGTAATCTCCTAAGGATCATTTCTAGGAATAACTACTAAATTTGTCGGTATACTTCCATTGAACTTTTGACCATCTTAGAGTTCGACTTAGGATTCGATCATTAAACATTAATTTGTAAATATTTTTGAGCTTTCTAACGACACCAAGAACGCCTCAATAGAAAACTTGTAGCTCAAGTTATGGTCAAAATACCGAACTGTATACAGTTTGGGCTGAAATATGAACCCGTTATAATCCAAACTCATATATATACCATTAGACTCGACCTAAACCTAGTTTACACGACCCCAACACACTCAGAAAATGCCTCCCTCCTTCCTCTTTGAATCCTTATGGTTTTTCTCCCTAAAACTCTATAGGAACTCGTTCTTGCACCGTTCTTCACTGCTTCTTGATAGGAGAACATCGCTACGAATATGGGTTCATTGTGCTTGATGTTTGGGACTTTAGAAAAGGTAAAATTCGTGTAACTTGTCCCTTGTGTTCTTTATTTCAAGTTCTTGATCTTTTCCTTTTAATTTCTTGATCTTAGAGTTGGACCGAAGTGTCTCTTTGTCGTTCTTGAGGTTGTAGACAAGTGCTAGTGAGACAGGAGCCAAGTGGATCTTCTTTCTCTCTTTTGAATCGTGATCTCTATTACAGGTATTGGGAGAAGTGTAGTGTATTCATAGGCTTGGGGTTAGTGTAAAGTAAAGCGGTTCCCATAACCCTGTGTTGTTTTATGTGTATGAATGAATAACATGTTAAGTTGTATTGTTTGGTGATGGTATGTTCTTGGCTATTTCGGTATGTTATTTGTATGTGTTCCATGTTCATGACATGTTAATATTTATCTTGGTTGCCTTGATATGAACATGATAGTATGATGATTATCGTTGTTATTACGATGTTAGCTGTTGATGTTATGCTGGTTGTATAGTTGATGCTATGACGGTTGAGTTGATGGTTAAAATGTTAAAAAACCTTAATTGGTTAAATTTGGTTCTAAAATGAGTTAGAGATTAATAGGTTTACACACCCTAAAAAAATTGGTTAAAGAACTGTGTTGAGACTCTGCCCAAAATAGTATTGTCGTGTATTGAGCATGACCGTGCTGAACAGGGAGCACGCACGTGCTCCCAGTTTGAATTTTGGAAAAATGGTCGCGCGGTAACCACGGCCGTGCAGCAGAGTAGCACGCCCGTGCAGCTGAGCACGATCGTGCTAAAAATGGAAGCACGACCATGCTCCATTTAAGTGGCAGCATGCCCGTGCTGAGGTTAAGCACGACCGTGCTTACCCCTTTGGACAGAATCTGAGATTAAGGACTTAAACAGGGGGTTTTAACCCCAATCTTCCCCAACAACAAATGATGACTTAGTTAATTAATGATGAAAAATAGATAACTTAATTAAAGATTAATTAAGATGGTTAAGCCGGTAACCGTTGGGTTACCGCAAGTTGTTTAAGCTGTACTTGGTGCCTTATGGTCAAGAGGGTCTTGACCCCACGGTTTGAGTCTAATGTGTTATTGATGTTGTACCTTAGGGACCGAGAGTTTGTCCCAAGGGGGGGCCTTCACTCCACGGTTTGGGTCTAAGGTGTTGCAGTCGATTCTGCTACGGTAGATTCCGCTGGTTAAAGGTGTTGCGGTAGATTCCGCTGCAGTCGATTCCGCTGATGTCTTCGGTTGATTCCGTTGGAGTTATGGAGGTGGTGGTTGTCCGTGGTCATTGTGTTGCATACGCATTGCATCGGAGTGGTTGTTGTTGAGGGATGTTCGACATAGGGGAGGTCGTCCTAGAGTACGGCGATCTGCCCATCCACGGTTGGAGTAGATTCTCCTAGAGCCCCCGTGACGAGGCATCCGTTGGTTTGATGTGTTGGCTATCCAAGGAGTAGATTCTCAATGTGGACATGTAATTCCGAAGTCGTCCATCCCGAGTTTAGTGGATCCACATGCATTGTTGGTTTAGCGGAGTATGACTGCATTGCACTGCATAGCATGCTCGATGTTAATGATGTTTATGTATGTTATATATGTTGAATGATGTATGCTACGTTGGTGTCATGCTTGTATATTTTACTTTACTTCCTACCTCCTTGCTATCATGTTTACATGATTCTTACTCCCCATTATTTGTTTGTTGTTTGGCCTGATTGGCACCTTGCAGAGGATGACGAGCAGTCCGGAGAGGAGTGACTCTGGGGAGCCGCCACTCATAGTTAGGGATTGTTTTTATGTTCAGTTAGTTAGTTTTCAGTTTGTATTCCATGGATTTATTCCGAAACGGTTATACTAGCTCTATATGTGACATCGGGATTGGGATATGTTTATTTCTTTGCTATGTTAAATTGTTTTAAACTCGTTTTATTTTTCGCGATTTTGAGAACCAGTTCATGTGGACTTTTCTGGCCACGGACGCACGCTTTATTTTATCCAGTATGTTCATGACAAAATTTTATTAATTGCTTATCTTAAAGCGCTTATAACATGCGGGTAGAAGGGTGCCACATTCGTTATTGCATAAACATTGCCATTGCAAAATCATTACCAACACAGCATTTTTCCATGAACTAAACTATACTTGTAGAGATGATTGCAGACCAGAAGCACATCAAGAAACCAAAACCTTAATATAACTTCATTTACGTTAGAAACATTAGTATGTTATTTTATTTGTTTGATTCTCCATTACTTACACATAAACAAAAATTCCTGTCAACTTTGTATTTCAACTGGCAGCAACCAAAGCTTTAGATTTACAAAGTGGAAATAAACTACATGTGATACATAAGTGAAATCAACAATGAACAGAAGATATAAAATTTTCATTAATACAATAAATTTTTTAAAACCAAGTGATTACATACATATACCTACACTACTAAACCAGGTGAAAGCATGAAAACACCTATAGCATGTTTGGTACAGCTTCTGGTAGGACAAAATCACGTCCAGACCTCTTGGACGTGGAAGCTTCAATTTGAGGCTTTCACTTTTTGCTTCCACAATTTTACAAACTCGTGCCACTATCACCGTGATTTTGGTCCTAACGTGATTTCCTGAAGTGATACCAAACAGGCATCTAATAGCATGAAAACATATACCTACATACACTACCAAACAAAAAGAATGCAAAGATACTGCAGGTGAAAGCCAGTGATGGCAAAGCATTGCAGTCTTTTTGTGAGTCTGCAAAGATAGTCTCTGCTACAAAGACTGCAAAGAAAGTCAGTGATGGCAAAGCATATAATGTAGCCAATACATTAAAAGACTAAAAAGTCAGTGATGACATAGCAATAATAGAAAACACCAAGTGAAACTAAATTTTAAAACCACCACAAAGAACCAAAAACATCGAGACATTGTCAGATTGCAGTGCACTTGAACAATAAAACATCAACAATGTAATACTTGATCACAACTCCCTTTCACTGTCTTTCGATATAGTTTCTGACAGTCTATGATTCACACAATGTAATACCTGATCGTAAATAAAAAGTATCCAAATGACCAATGCCTTTTGTTGAAATTTGGATGAACAATCAAATACTAAATTTAAGTGAAAAGGAATATTTCAGAGGAAGAAAATATCACAAACAATACATCTACAAAAATAGAAAAACTTACTGAAAGAAATAACATGGGATATTACCTGCACAATGCCTATCCACCATGGTAACTTGAATCATCCCAAAATACATTATGGCCTCGAACACTAATGTTGTGTTGCTTGGAAAATTGTAGCATGTCATCAGTAAAAAGAAAATGAAATTAAGTTTGATGAATGTTCCAATACCTGCAAGCTTTAATTGAGGGACCATCTCCTTATACAGTGTCAATACTTGTTCAAATCCCTGACAAAAACTCTCATTAGGATAGAAGCTAAAAATTTCCTGGTGTTGTGTTGATGCTGCCAATATGTAAACCTAACAAATGTTAAATAGCAGGACATTAGATTCTAAAGACTAAATGTAATAACTTACAATGTTTCTCCAATTACCATCTCCAAATCAACAACAGGGAATTAAGTTATCCTCATCAAAGGAAGACAATGTTTTCCCAATGATAGATATAGCTTGATCATATGGATTTCGTTCATGACCAATGTGATGCAGGCATCTCCTTTGAGTTGACTTCCCACCTAATACAAAAGCAAGTTATGCATGTTCACACATTTAGCTTCCAACATAGCAAAAGGACTAGTAGACCCTCAACCCTCCGTCTCTCTCATCACTTCATTTTAAAACAATTTGGATTAGTTTAAAAACCACACTGAAAAAGGATATCCAAAGTTTATAACTCTCACCATGCCAGTTCATGTCCCCAAAGAGAGATTAAGAGAAAGTGTCCTTCAAAAAGTTGAGGCCAGACTTCTTGGTTTGCTTGCAAGCTGCTATAGAAAATAAAAGGGTAAAAGACTAAAAGGTCAGCTTTATTTGGCTAGGTAGTGGAATGAGAAGAAAATACAAACATGTTTTTCCATTTGTTTGCATTTTTTAGAACTCAACCAAATTCAAAAACAAAAATTTAAGCTTTAATCAATGATAAAAATGAAACTATAATAAACTAAACAAATTACCAATTTTTTTTTAACAAAATTAACCTCTGTGACACTCACCTCCATTATATACCCCTTTTCCACTTCACTTACACACCCATGACACCACAATCTTCTCATTTCATCTTACTCAAATTTCCAAAATCTCTTTCTTCCTATTCTGTGCTTTTTTCCTTATTGATGAGTGTGATTACACCTCATATTTCTATATCATATTGCATGCATTTTCATGTAGTTTAGACATTTTTAATTTGATTTTTGTAAGTTTTTACCTTGGAACGGGTAAAACGGTTTTGTGGTGTTGTTGTGCAGGAATTGAAGATTAAAATGTTTAACATCAACCATGATGGAGCTTGCATGAAGATGGAGCTTGAAAAGCAAGAAAACGGTGTCAAACAGAGGCCATCACGGCCTAGCCGTGACAGCCATCACGACCATGATCGAGCAAGGCTGAAAAGAAAAGAACGAAAAAGTCAAAACCTGTCACGGCCAGGCCGTGATGGCCATCACGACCGTGACAGGCCATCAGTGCCAAGTTTTCCAAGACAGAATCTGTCACGGCCTGGCCGTGACAGGCATCACGGTCGTGACGCGCAATATCTGGAATTTTAAAACCTGATTTGATCTGATTTTGTAATTGCTTGGGATTCAAGTTAACCTACTCTATAAATAGGGCAATTAGGCTAGAAAATAGGGATCCCTTGGGCTGCTACCTTAGGCAAAAATTAGGATTTCTCTTCTTCTCAATTTCTTCTTCTCTCTTAGGTTTTTTTTAGGCTTTTGTTAATCAAGCTTGCTATGAACATGACAATGCTTGAGTAGTCGTTTTTATTTATAGGAATTGGGGCTATGCCCAAGATTTGTTTTATGTTATGAATTGATGTTTTACTTATTGTTAATTTCAATTTGCTTTCGATTTGATTCCTATTGCATGAATTACTTGTGAATCTGGTGCACGCTTATTTGCATGTCATAGATACTTTAAGGAGGAACCTAGCGGTGAACTTAGGTATTGGATCTATGGGAATTAAACTTAGGACTTAAATCACGAGAGTTAGAAGCGGTCCTTTAAGGGTTCACTAAATTGTCACAAAGCTTAAAGGGTTCGATTTAAATTCAATTACCACGAGAGTAAGGGTTGGTTTAATCGGGTACAGTTCTTGTATCCCGAGAGGGAACATTAACTTATTTAGGATAAATTCACCTTCAAAGCAAATTTCGATAATTAACAAGAGCGGTAATCAATTTAGTAACATGAGCAGTCTTGTTGGTAACCCAATTCCTGGAAATCTCTTTTGAATTTGAAAAACCCCTATTTGATTTACTTTCCTATTTTGTTTGATTGCGTTTTAAATATTTGAATTGCTAGTTAATCCTTTAAAAACCAAATCTTTTCCAAATTTTGTTCTAATCCAATTTAATTGATTTAATAATTGATACTCATTTAAGATCACGGTCCCTATGGATTCGATCTTTTTATTACTTGACGACGAAGCTGTACACTTGCGGATTCGTGACCCATCAAGTTTTTGGCGCCGTTGCCGGGGACCGTGCTTTGTTGAATTTCAATTTAATTTTTAAATTGATTTTTCTGGACCTTTTTTTTATATATTAAATCTTTTTTCTTTTTCTAGTGTATCTACCTCTCTCTTTGCAGGAATTTTTCTCTCTTATGCGAAGATCCCAAAGTCTCGGAAATCTTATTGAAGTTGACCCCGAGATCGAAATGACCTTTCATAGACGTGGGACACTACAAAGACAAAGAGCGAGAGAAAGGTTGATTCTTATTCCACTCATGGCGAATCTACCGGATACCAAACCACTGAAGGACTACGCAGCCCCAAATGCTAGGGGTTTGCGAACTGGGATTGCTAGGCCAGAAATTGAGGCGGAGAACTACACTATACCGCCTCTGTTAATTGGCATGATTAGGCAACATCAATTTGGGGGATTACCCTCGGAGGACCCGACTGATCATGTGGAGACATTCTTGGAGTTCACCGATACAATAAGAATTCAAGGTGCCCCGATTGATGCTATTCACTTGAGGTTATTCCCCTCCTCTCTGACTAGAAAGGCAAAAGCTTGGTTGAAGCAAGTGCCCGCTAATACTTTGTCAACTTGGGACCAACTGGAGCAGTTATTCTTGGAGAAATTCTTCCCTCCATCCAAGACTGCTTACCTACGAACTCAGATCACCAGCTTCTTCCAAAAGGACGGAGAATGCTTATCCGAAGCTTGGGATCGTTACAAAGGATTGCTAGAGTCTTGCCCACATCATGGACTCGAGAGGTGGTTGTTAGTGCATACCTTCTACAATGGATTGGATTACTCTTCGAAGGTGTCACTTGACTCCACAGCTGGTGGAGCCTTTATGAATAGACCTCTGACTGAAGCGTTCAATATCATTGAAAACGTAGCCACCAACTATCACCAATGGGGTTTGGAAGGAGGTAATAACCCGAAAAAGTTTTTGGGGGGTAAGTTTGAAATGAATAGCACCGATCTAATTATGTCTAAATTTGACTCATTGAATAAACGCTTTGATAAGCTTGAAAAGGCTAATGTGAGTTCAATAGGTGCTACTAATGTTTGTGAGATTTGTGGAATGCAGGGACATGACATAATGGAGTGCACACATGGTATTGCTCCTGGATCCGGTGCTTTGGGGGAACAAGTGAACTCTTATCACAAATTCTATGACATGAACCCGAAGTTGCCAAATTATGCTCCTCCAAATCCTTACAACCAAGTGAGGAAGAATAATCCTTATCTCTCCTATGGGAACTACAACAACACGTTGAACCACGAATTCTAGGAAGGCCAATGTAATAGGAAACCCGTATCAGGGTATCCTCAGGTACAAAAGTCTAAACTTGAGTCTCTTTTGGAAAATTTTCTTGAAACTCAAACAAAGTAAAATGAAGAGTTTAGGCAACAAGGTAGGGCAGTCAATGAGGCAATAAAAGAGTTAACATCTAAGGTAGATAACTTAGCCATCCATAATAAGATGTTAGAAACTCAGATTGCCCAACAAGCTAGTACATATTCTAGAACTAAAGTGCGTTCCCAGGACAACCCGAGTTAATCCCAATGAGCACTGTAATGCTATATACTTTAGGGATTATAAGCTTGGGGTAGTTAAAAAGAATGTGGAATGTGAGGAGGACATGAGTGAACATGAAGAGATAGTATGTCCCTCCACCACCTTACCAACCCCCAATACCTTTCCCACAAAGGTTGGTCAAGAAAATGCAAGTAAAAAAAGAAACTAAGAGCTTAATTGAGGAGCGTGATGTCGTGATAAAAACTAATATGCCTCCTAAACTAAAAGATCCAGGAATTTTCTCTATTGCTTGCTCAATTGGAGAATTAAAAATAGACTAAGCCTTATATGACTTAGTGGCTAGTGCGAGTTTGATACCACTTACTATCTTTGAGAGGTTATGAACCAAGGAATTGAGTCCATCCAAGTCCTCTTTACAATTTGTGGATGGATCAACTAAAACCCCTCTAGGCATACTAGAGAATGTCCCCATAACGGTAGGAAAATTTTTCATTCCTACCGATTTCATGGTGTTGGACATGAACGAGAATTCTAAATTCCCTATCATTCTTGGAAGGCCATTCTTGGCCACAGCTGGAACAATAATATATGTAAAAAATGGTAAGCTCTCTTTGAATGTAGAGGAAGGTAGAGTGGATTTTGATTTGACTAACTCATATAACAACCTCCTTTTGAGAGTCATGTGTGTAGGATTGAGATAATGCCTCCAAAGGTGAAGGAAGAGCTTAACATGGAAGCAACTCCCAAACTTTGCATGACAAATGATGCACCAAACAATGATGAAGTTGGAGTTGCTCAACATGTGGAGTTAAAACTTCCGCCGGAAGGAAGTGAGGCCATGAAACTCAGAGTGAAAAGAGCAAAGCGAAAGTGCATGTGGCCATACGAACAAAATAGGCTCTTTGATGGACTTCCTTGGAAGAGAGGTGTTCTTGCACGTCCAAGCCCAGCTGATCCCGGTTGATCCAAGGGAGTATGGTCAAGCTTAAGACCGTAAATAAGCGCTTCTTGGGAGGCAACCCAAGTTTTCTTTCCCTTTTCAATTTGTTTTTGAATTTTGTCTTTGAATAATTTGAGAAGATTAAGAGAAGAAAGATCAATAATTGATGGCTATGCCAAGTATTTTCAGGTTATGAAGGCAGGAATAACAAAAAGGCATTGAAAAATAAAGTCATAGGAGATCACGGCCTAGCCGTGACAGGGGTCACGGCCGTGATTAGCCAATAGCTGAAGATCAGAAAGGAACACTACCCAACAGTGCTAGCCCTCACGGGCATGATGAGGAGGACCTAGAAGATCAGAATGTATCACTGCCTAGCCTTGATGGAAGTCACGACCGTGAGAGGCCAGCTCCTATAGACCCGAATTGATCACGGCCCAGCCGTGATGTATATCACGCCCATGATGGGGACTTGCTTGACACCAGAACTGGTCACGGCCTGCCCGTGATGAACGTCACGGTCGTGACACATCTTCCAACAGCTCTTTGACTGGCATGTGAGCCAGTACCCTCCACCACCTCGGTGAGTTGTTCCATTTTTCTCCTCTCTCCGACTTGATTATTTACATTGGGGACAATGTAAGTTTTTAAGCTTGGCATGGGGTAGGGGTATTTTTGCATTTTTTTTTGCATTTTTCATGTTGCATTCATATAGGTGTAGTTTTGTATAATCACATGATTAGATTGCCCCTTGCTTAGAGTATGCATCCAATTGTGAAAACTTTGCGCTAAATGAATTGAGACAATGATTTTTTGAACCCAATTTTCGTATTCTTGTGATAGGCTAAAAGTAAAAATGCTTGAGATGATCTTCTGATAGTTGATAATTAGCATGTGGTTCCTTAGATTTGTGTTTCTCATTGATTTTAAACTACTAAATGAGAGATTTTTTGAGCCTAAAAGGGGTACTCACTAAATCTACCCCATTCTTTGAGGTTGAGTGTTTTATTCCTCTTGGATTGTATTCTCTAGAACTTGACTTGAAACCGATTTGAAACCTAAAAATTTTTGAAAACATATTTGAAAATGATTGAGGCACTAGGTATTTTTCTGGCCTTTTGAGCTTTGACTGATTAAATGCTACCCCTTAGTTGCCCAATTTTGAGCCTAAAAGAAAAAAAAATACTTTTCTTGGTATCTTGATTTATTTTGATGAATGATGCTTGGTATGATACCTTTTAAAGTATTGCAAAAAGGGCAAAAAGGTGGTTTGAAAAAATAAATTGTGGGATGAAAAAGTTAGAAAAATATTTCTCTTAAGTTGGAAATCTCACCTTCTCCAAATTGAAATAAATAAATAAATAAATAAAATAAACAAAAAAATAAAGAAGGGGATGAGAAAAAGAAAGTGAGAAATAAATAAATAAATAAATAAATAAATAAGAAAAGAAAAAGAAAGAAAGGTGGAAAAGTGAATTAAAGCCCAAAAAGGTATTTTAGAAGGTTGTCATGCTTTGCATTGTTTGATATTTTGTTTAGCCTTCTTGAGTTTTCCCTTTCTTGATTTCCCCACCTAACAATTAATCCCATGGCCCCATTACAACCAAAATAAAAAAATCTTGATTCTTATGTGTTTTCATTAATAAAGTAGAGATTTGGTTAATAGTCAAGCTTATGGTAGAATACCTTCCTTGAAGAAATTGAGCGAATTGTCATATACCCTCAAACACTTGAGTGAGGTGAGAAGAGTGTCCGGATTAGTGAGGGGCATGAATCTAGAGAACCTAAGCTTCTAATTGGACTTGAAATTGATTGTCCCTTGGTTACTTATTTATGCGTGTTACTTGGATTTGTTACTCGGGTTCTTGGTTCACTGTTCATGCTCTGATTGTTTATGTTGTCTGGCCTTGGTTATTGCTTGAGGACAAGCAAAATCTTAAGCTTGGGGTAGTTTGATGAGTGTGATTACACCTCATATTTCTTTATCATATTGCATGCATTTTCATGTAGTTTAGGCATTTTTAATTTGATTTTTCTTAGTTTTTACCTTGGAACGGGTAAGGCAGTTTTGTGGTATAGTTGTGCAGGAATTGAAGATTAAAATGTTCAAGATCAACCATGATGGAGCTTGCATGAAGATGGAGCTTGAAAAACAAGAAAACTGTGCCAAACAGAGGCCATCACGGCCATGATCGAGCAAGGCTGAAAAGAAAAGAACAAAAAAGTCAGAACCTGTCACGGCCAGGCCGTGCGGCCGTGACAGGCCATCAGTGCCAAGTTTTCCAAGACAGAATCTGTCACGGCCTGGCCGTGACGCGCAATATCTGGAATTTTAAAACCTGATTTGATCTGATTTTGTAATTGCTTGGGATTCAATTTAACCTACTCTATAAATAGGGCAATTAGGCTCGAAAATAGGGATCCCTTGGGCTGCTACCTTAGGCAAAAATTAGGATTTCTCTATTTCTCAATTTCTTCTTCTCTCTTAGGTTTTTTTTATGCTTTTGTTAATCAAGTTTGCTATGAACATGACAATGCTTGAGTAGTCGTTTTTATTTCTAGGAATTGGAGCTATGCCCAAGATTTGTTTTATGTTATGAATTGATGTTTTGCTTATTGTTAATTTCAATTTGCTTTCGATTTGATTCCTATTGCATGAATTACTTGTGAATCTGGTGCGCACTTATTTGCATGTCATAGATACTCTATGGAGGAACCTAGCGGTGAACTTAGGTATTGGATCTATGGGAATTAAACTTGGGACTTAAATAACGAGAGTTAGAAGCGGTCCTTCGAGGGTTCACTAAATTGTCACAAAGCTTAAAGGGTTCGATTTAAATTCAATTATCACGAGAGTATGGGTTGGTTTAATCGGGCATGGTTCTTGTATCCCGAGAGGGAACATTAACTTATTTAGGCTAAATTCACCTTCAAAGTAAATTTCGATAATTAACAAGTGGGGTAATCAATTTAGTAACATGAGCAGTCTTATTGGTAACCTAATTCCTGGAAATCTCTTTTGAATTTGAAAAACCCCTATTTGATTTACTTTCCTATTTTGTTTGATTGCGTTTAAAATATTTGAATTGTTAGTTAATCCTTTAAAAACCAAATCTTTTCCAAATCTTTTTCTAGTCCAATTTAATTGATTTAATAATTGATAGTCATTTAAGATCACGGTCCCTGTGGATTCGATCTTTTTATTACTTGACGACGAAGTCGTACACTTGCGGATTCGTGACCCATCACTTATCAACATCAAATTACTAACACAAGAGGAAGAGGAGCATTGAAGGCTGATGGTGCCCGACAAGCGTACCGGATCGAAGCAAGTAATAATAAAACGGTGAGAAACCGAGTATCGAACTCAGGGATTGGGAAACCAAGTGTCACTTCACAAATTAAACAACTATTTAGACTGAGAAATAAGTGTGAATAGATTTCAAGAAAATAAAAGAAACAATAAAATAAAATCAAATATTTTTGGGATTTTAAATATGAAAAAGAGATTTCCAAGAATTGGGTTACCAACAAGACTGCTCATGCTACTAAATTGACTACCCCTCTTGTTAATTATCAAAATTACTCTGAAGGTGAATTTATCCTAAATAAGTTAGTGTTCCCTCTCGAGATACAAGAATCGTGCCCAATTAAACCAACCCCTACTCTCGTGGTAATTGTATTTAAATTGAACCCATTAAGATTCGTGACAATTCAATGGTACCCTTGAAGGACCGCTTCTAACTCTCGTGATTTAAGTCCTAAGTTCGATCCCTATAGATCCAATACCTAAATTCACCGCTAGGTTCGTCCTTATAATATCTATGACATGCAAATGAGTGCGCACCAAATTCACAAGTAATTCATGCAATAGGAATCAAATCGAAAGCAAATTGTAATTAACAAAGGGAAAACATCAATTCATAACATAAAACAAGTGTTGGGCGTAGCCCCAATTCCTAGAAGTAAAAACAACTACTCAAGCATAAAAGAAAGAACAAGAAGAAAAGAAAACTCCAACTCCATTGAAATTGTGGTGTGTGCTGTGTTGTGTCTTCTGTTGCTCTTGTATGGCCTTGCTTTTTGTTGCGCTCCCCTTTCGTCTCCCCCGGACGCTTGCTGACTTGCGCTATATATATAGTGAAGCCTCCAATTTGTAAGTTTCAATCATCATTCAATTGTGATTTGTACGTGGGCCCATGGCAACTTTGACTATTTGTTGATTCACGTTGCTGCACTTTCTAATTGAACTTGTAATCTCAAAGTGATCATGTAGGCCCCTTGCTTTAATTATCAATTGACTTTTCAAGACCTATATCAATCTTTCCTTTCTTCACGCTGCTTCACTAGTCCAGGGAGTAATTTATTTTCCAATTTCCAATTTGAGCTTATTATTTGATAGTTGTAATCACAAAGTGATCATGTGGGCCCTACATTGGATTCACATTGATCAAGCTTCAATTGACAAAGCAAATTCTTAACGGCAAGATATTCCATTCAACTCACTTAACTTTGAATTGATAGTAACAATATTCTCTTCCATGGAGCAATTCAATTGCTAGATCTTATCATGTCATTTATTATTGTGATAGGCAATTATTATCCAAATCCAAATTGATTTCGATCCAATCTTTTATCTCAATGCCAATTGAATTATCTTTTAATCATAATAATTCAAATCCAAATTGATTTGGATTCAAATCCATCATGTGGTCCCTTGCAATTTACTTGGCAATCTTCAATTTAATTGATTTCCATTCTTTTCTTCTTGATACTTTCCTAAAAATCAAAATAAGAAAAATCTTGAGAAAATCATCTAAAATCTAATTAAATCAATTAAATGCACACATTGACTCTAAAATAACAAAAATAGGAAAATAAAGTCTAATTTGGGCTAAATCAAGTATTCAACTCAACTTAATTGATTAAATCCACTCTAAAATAATAGATAAAACATGGTAAGCCAGCAGATTATCAATATACCCCAAACTTAAACTTTGCTTGTCATCAAGCAAACTAAAAATCAAATAGACTGAAAACTTGGCAAGCTCAAAGGATTCTATCAATTTCGCACAAATTTCATCCAATTTTATCAATTCAATTTTTATTCAATGTTTTCCCTTTTCATTATAGTAATCCCCACATTCATTTACTTCAAACAAAGAGAATTTCATCATTCATGCAATAATCAATCTAAGCAAAGGATCCAAGTTACACACAAGAGGAGATCACCAATTTCAAACAATTGCCTTCCTCACAAGGGCATTTAGTAATTCGCTTATTCACTCAATTTGTCTAGGATATCAACTTTCACTTAATTTCACACTTTAAGAGCACTTTCCATGAAATTGATTTTCATCTCAAAAATAGTTCCCACGAAAACATGCATGCATCATCAAAAGGTCTTTCATAGGTTGTAATGTAGTCTGGCTAAAGGTAGGATACACAAAGGTGCTAGGCTTTATATCCTTAAGAATTAAGAGAGCATGAAACTTTTTACACTTTTATTTTCACTCTAATTCCTTTTTCCATTTTTCTTTTTGACGCTTTGGGTGGCTACAACCTATTTCCTTTGATACCCTTTTATTTTGCCCTTTTTTGCCCTTTTTTATTTTTCTTCTTTTTCTTTTTCCTTTTTGCCTTTGGCTTCAACCTATATTTTTTTTATTTTTCTCAATCCAAAATAACATATCACATCCTTATAGCCACCCCAAACTTAGTTTCCTTAAACCCATGTCTTGCTAAGCATCCATGCCCTCATAAATCCTAAGATTGGGTTAACATGGTTTTTTCGGATTTTTGGCTTATAACATAAGGTCATCAAGAAACAATAGGCTATTAGGCTCAATGTGGCTAACTTGGGAACATGCATTAGGGATGGTCCTTTTTAGGCCAAGTAGCTATTTCAAAGAAAATTGCCTAAATCATTTGATGCAAACATATAAACATGCAAACCATGAAGAGATTCAAGCAAATCCGGGAAAGTGTAACTTAAAAGTGATCCACACGATTCAAAAACATTGTTGGAGGCTCAAATTCCTCACCTGGACTTTTTTCACAAATTGTTTGACCGAGATACAATCCCTAATGTGTGCATCCCTTCACCCCCAAACTTATCATAAATCATGCAATCCAAACAAAAATTCTCAAAGTTAAATTTTCAATTTTTCACATGGGGATCAATTTTCAATTTTCAAAACATAGGGGAAATCATCAAAAATCAATATTTATCATGCAATCCATTTATGCTAAATTTAATTAAATTCATTCAAGCTTACCAACACAAGACTCAACACACATATGACACGAACCAAGTAAAGAAAGCTAATTAATTAAAAAGAGAAGGGTTTAGAAAAACTCATTGAAGATACTTCCACTCGGATCCCATAGCATGTGGTAAAAAGACCAAGAGATGCCCAAGATGTAAGACCTTCCTCCCGGATCCTATGGCTTGTGGAGTGGGGTTGGAAGAAGCAAGTGTGATGAAATTCCATTGACTTCTTTAAGTGATATGATGAGCTCACTTCCTCCTGGGTCAAATGGTAAGTCACCTACTCCTAGAACGGCTTTTATGTAATTAGTTTCTCCATGAAGCACTAGAACCATAACTTTTTGAGGCGACCACGAGGCCTTTGCTTTGCTGATGAAAACTCCCAATTCTCAGGCAATGACTTGAACTCCAAGGTTGGTATTTTCACAAAGTAATGTTGTAGACAAATAGAAGGTACCAACTTTGTTATATCCAAACATGCATGCAAACCAACATACTTATCCAACTCATAATTTTTAGGCTCCTCAATAGGAATGGTGAGAGAAGTATTTTCCACGTGATTGGTCTCTTTTGTCCCCTGCAAAGGAACAATAGGAGATATTTCCTCCTTGCACTCCTCTTCATGATCCTCTCCTCTTGAATCATCTTCCACCACCACTTCATCTTCGTTCACGTCCATGCTAGCAAATAGATTCTCTTCAATTTGAATTCCATGTTGCTTTTTTGCTAGCAATTTAGAAAATTCACTAGCTTGTTCTTCTAACTTCTGAAAGTTGTCACTTAGCAACGCCACTATCTTACTAGCATTTTTCCCTGCTCGCATTTCATCCATCTGAATCATGGAACTAACTTCCTCCTTGCTACGCTCTATGCTCAAGCTCAAAAGATAAGCATCTATATCCCAAAGAATCTCTAGCAAATCGGGATCCAGCTCGAAGTATGGTGGTGGTTGCAAAGATGACAAATAGGACTTCCATTCCTCTTTGGAGTATATCTTCATGTGCTTATCAGTGATACCATCAAACACGATCCAATCAAGTTGATATTCCCAAGTTGCATAGTAAATATAGTCCATGTGTTTCATCAACCTTGCACAAACAAAACTCAAAAGAAAAGGTCAAATATATACAAATAAATTAAAAAGTCTAAAGTAGTTGCCTCCTTTGTTACTAATGATATTGGTAGTGCCAATATCCGGCAACGACACCAAAAACTTGATGGTGCCCGGCAAGCGTACCGGATCGAAGCAAGTAATAATAAAACGGTGAGAAACCGAGTATCGAACTCAGGGATTGGGAAACCAAGTGTCACTTCACAAATTAAACAACTATTTAGACTGAGAAATAAGTGTGAATAGATTTCAAGAAAATAGAAGAAACAATAAAATAAAATCAAATATTTTTGTGATTTTAAATATGAGAAAGAGATTTCCAGGAATTGGGTTACCAACAAGACTGCTCATGCTACTAAATTGACTACCCCTCTTGTTAATTATCAAAATTACTCTGAAGGTGAATTTATCCTAAATATGTTAATGTTCCTTCTCGAGATACAAGAACCGTTCCCAATTAAATCAACCCCTACTCTCGTGGTAATTGTATTTAAATTGAACCCATTAAGATTCGTGACAATTCAATGGTACCCTCAAAAGACCGCTTCTAACTCTCGTGATTTAAGTCCTAAGTTCGATCCCTATAGATCCAATACCTAAATTCACCGCTAGGTTCGTCCTTAGAATATCTATGACATGCAAATGAGTGCACACCAAATTCACAAGTAATTCATGCAATAGGAATCAAATCAAAAGCAAATTGTAATTAACAAAGAGAAAACATCAATTCATAACATAAAACAAGTGTTGGGCGTAGCCCCAATTCCTAGAAATAAAAACAACTACTCAAGCATAAAAGAAAGAACAAGAAGAAAAGAAAACTCCAACTCCATTGAAATTGTGGTGTGTGTTGCGCTGTGTCTTCTGTTGCTACTGTACGGCCTGCACATGTTGTGCGCTCCCCTTTCGTCTCCCCCGGACGCTTGCTGACTTGCGCTATATATATAGTGAAGCCTCCAATTTTTAAGTTTCAATCATCATTCAATTGTGATTTGTACGTGGGCCCATGGCAACTTTGACTATTTGTTGATTCACGTTGCTGCACTTTCTAATTGAACTTGTAATCTCAAAGTGATCATGTAGGCCCCTTGCTTTAATTATCAATTGACTTTTCAAGACCCATATCAATCTTTCCTTTCTTCACGCTGCTTCACTAGTCCAGGGAGTAATTTATTTTCCAATTTGAGCTTATTATTTGATAGTTGTAATCACAAAGTGATCATGTGGGCCCTACATTGGATTCACATTGACCAAGCTTCAATTGACAAAGCAAATTCTTAATGGCAAGATATTCCATTCAACTCACTTAACTTTGAATTGATAGTAACAATATTCTCTTCCATGGAGCAATTCAATTGCTAGATCTTATCACATCCTTTATTATTGTGATAGGCAATTATTATCCAAATCCAAATTGATTTCGGTCCTATCTTTTATCTCAATGCCAATTAAGTTATCTTTTAATCATAATAATTCAAATCCAAATTGATTTGGATTCAAATCCATCATGTGGACCCTTGCAATTTACTTGGCAATCTTCAATTTAATTGATTTCCATTCTTTTCTTCTTGATACTTTCCTAAAAATCAAAATAAGAAAAATCTTGAGAAAATCATCTAAAATCTAATTAAATCAATTAAATGCACATATTGACTCTAAAATAACAAAAATAGGAAAACAAAGTCTAATTTGTGCTAAATCAAGTATTCAACTCAACTTAATTGATTAAATCCACTCTAAAATAATAGATAAAACATGTTAAGTCAGCAGATTATCAAAGGCTCGTCGATTGATTTTGTGAGGGAAAGAAAGCAATCAACTTGCAGCTGTATCCAACTTTGTTGGAGGAAAAAAAAACCCAAAAGTCGTGGATCTATGCCCGAAACCCTCTCCTAAAATCTGTGGAACCATTCTTGTTTTTCATCTATCTTAATCCTATATGCTTAAATCACAACTTTATGTCCAGTAAAGTAAAACTTTTTCGAAAATCACCTCAGTGATGGCCCAAGTTCACTGCCTGCTTCATTACTGAGTAAACAATACTGGATAAAAAATTAAAAATAGACATGAAGTTCGGTTGACCATGGGGAAAGTTGTTGAAAGTCAATAAAATAGTAGAACCTATGGAAAGATTTCAAAGGAAACATTTAATACTGTCACCACCACTCGCCGCTGCGAGACCCAGAAGCCTACCCACCGGAGATCCGTCCAGCACCGTACATCGCCGCCGCTTGCGACTTCCACCTCACCGCCACTCGCACCAGCCGCTGCTCCCACCTGTAAGTAAAGCAGTGGTAAGGGATTAGGGTTAGGGAAAAGAAAAGAGAGGAGACAGAGACGAGAAAAGAGAGGAGTTTTTTTCTTGGTTAAAATAATATTTTGATCTCTATGGGTGAATTTTCAATTTGGTCCCTATATGTAAAAACTTATCAATTTGGTCCCTATACATGACACCGATTTTCAATTCGGTCCTCACCGCTGATTGGTCCCTATATAAGAGGGACCAAATTGCAAATTATTATCATATATAGGGACCAAATTGAAAATAATTGTCACGTGTAGGGACCGATTTCAACTTTTTTTTGTATTGGTCCCTACATGTGACAATAATTTACAATTTGGTCCTCTTATATAAGGAACAATTAGTGGTGATGACCAAATTGAAAACCAGTGTCACGTATAGGGACCAAATTGATAACTTTTTACATATAGGGACCAAATTGAAAATCAGTATCACGTATAGAAACCAAAAGATTACTTTAACCATTTTTCTTTATCAGGTGAGAGAAGAAGAGTTTAATGGGGGAAAATTTAAAACAAAAGTGGGCCCCACAAAATTGCCACATGTCACCATTTGAGTCCAGCACAAGAAAAGCAGGGGTCGGTCATTAGTATAGTATTAATGTAACCTATAACCAACGTGTGCTTGGTTCTATTGGTGACTCGGACCCTAATGTATTCTTTGGATGAGGAAAGAAGTATCGAGGAAGGAATTAGGAGAGAAGAGATAATGAGTAGAAAATGTGCGGATTTTTATATTATTTTGATTGAAAGAAATGAGAGAAAGGTAGGAAAGAAAGAAAAGTTAAATTTTCTTATAAAGACATATTTGCCATAAAAAAATATATTTATAACTTATAAAACAAAGGGTTAAAATTGTAATTCATTTCATTCTTCTTCTCTCTCAAGTTTTCTCATCATGTGAGGAGAGATTTCTTTTTGGTGGGACCCACCATCGATTTTCTCTCTTCCCTCCCTTATTTTTCACAACCAAAGCATGTAAAAGTCCCACTTCCTTCTCCCCCACTTCCCTCCCCCAAAATCACTCAATCCAAACAATGAGTAAGGAATTATTGGTTAGAGATTTGATCACTAGCTTTTGTATATGAATAAAAATCTGGTCACGAGAGAGATGAGTCTCTCAATGTCGTCCAATACTTCAAGAAATTAATCTTCGTATATACATATAGGATGTCGAGATTATGGGTACAGTGGGAAACTTAACAAAAACCTCTTGGAAGCCTTGTTAGCCAATATATAGCAGAAAAAGAAAAACCGGGTCCAGAAAGAACGAAGGGTTGAAACTTGAAAGGAGGAGCTGCAATTGTAGAGAGGAATAAAGAAACCATTCTAAGGGAGTAACGAACCATACTAAAGAATAATATTGATTTCATTAATTGTAATTACATAGCAAAAGAATCCTAAAATTTCCTCGACTAAATATTCATAAAAAAAATCCCAAAACAATCATAATAATAATAATTGAGTGGAACAAAAAAAAAATCAATGAAACATGTAAGTGATTGCAAGCGCGACCAGCATGAGAAGGTAAGCAATTCCTTGATCAAGCGCAGTACCATCACTGGAAGGAGCAGGCGCCGGAGAAAGTGTCAAGTCGTGAGCTTGGCCCATGTCTGCAGATATGGCCAAAAGCACCAAACTGAGAATTGAGAAATAGAAAAGCCTTAGTGCATTCATTTTTTCCTTCCTTCAAAAATTATATATTTGTTTTCTTGTCTGAGAAATTTGAGAAATGAATCGAAGAGATGGCCTTTGGGGTTTGAGTTTGAGGAGAGAGAAAGGTGAGAGTTGTATTTATAGATGAAAGGAAGGAGAGAGCGAAGTAAGGAACGTGGAAGTGGAGGAGGGTGGCGTATTCAGATCTGAAATTTCAACGAAAGAGAAGAGGAAAAAAAAAAAAATCAGTGTGAAGACCCGCCGCCTATTGCTGACTTGACTCGAATACGACACGCGCTCAAATTGAAGTCTAGAACCTAGACCCAGGGTGATTCTAATTTTTTTATTTATTTATGGAAAAGGCATACTCCCTCGTATCCATTTTCAAAGCAAAAATTTAATAAAACGCTTATAATAAGGTATTTAGTTAATCTTATTTAAAAGAGTAATTAAGAATAAAAAATTAAGTTTATTAACTAAATTATTTTTTCTCTTATTTATTAAGTTTATGTTGTTGAGAATAAAAAAAGTTATTAAAAAATAAAATTTATATTAAGTGAATGGTATTTTAAGAATAACTTCATTAAATAAGTAGTTAAAATTTACTTATATTATGGATAAAAAAGTTGAATTTTTTTACTTATTATGTGAACCGGAGGAGTACTTTTATTATTAACTCACGAACAAGTCTTGGTGTGAAATATCCTTAACAATCATTGAAAATGAAGAAACTCAAAAGAGGACTAACAGTATCTACTAATTGAACATGCCTAAATTCCCTCTTTAATTTTATATAAGCATGCTTACAATTAAATTAGTATTAAATATTCAATAACATTCACTATTTCTCCTTAAATTAGGATTTGAATGTATTAGATTATAGGAGGTGTGTTTATTGAATACATGATTGTTGTCAAATGACACCATATTTTTATACAATTCTTGATTTTTGGTTACAGAAATGCTAAACTGACACGGTTTTTCAGACATCATACGGTTACATCGTATGAATAGTGCCGTACAGAACGGTACTGTAGTTGTACTGTATGGTATTGTAGCGAAATCTTTTTTTTTTAAATTTAAATTTTTTTATAAATAATTTTTTTGATTCAGTATGTGTCAATATTTGGTGAATCGGGTACAAATATCTGGTGAATTCAGTTCATTATCTGGTGAATGGGTTTTTTTGAGAAATAATTTTTTTGATTAAGTATGTGCAAATATATGGTGAATCTGGTATAAATATCTGGTGAATTCAATTCATTATCTGGTGAATAGGTTTTTTTGAAAAAAAATTTGTGGTTTAAGTATGTGTAAATATATGGTGAATCAGGTATAAATATCTGGTGAATTCAGTTCATTATCTGGTGAGTGTGTTTTTTTTTATAAATAAATTTTGTTGGTTAAGTATGTGTAAATATCTGGTGAATCGGGTACAAATATCTAGTGAGTTCAATTCATTATCTGGTGAATGAGTTTTTTTGAGAAATAATTTTGTTGGTTAAATATGTGCAAATATCTGGTGAATCAGGTATAAATATCTGGTGAATTCAGTTCATTATCTGGTGAATGGTTTTTTTTAGAAATAAATTTTGATTAAGTATGTACAAATATATGGTGAATCAGGTATAAATATCTGGTGAATTCAGTTCATTATTTGGTGAATGTGTTTTTTTTATAAATAAATTTTTGGGTTAAGTATGTGCAAATATATGGTGAATCAGGTATAAATATCTGGTGAATTCAGTTTATTATTTGGTGAATGTGTTTTTTTTTTATAAATAAATTTTTTGGTTAAGTATGTGTAAATATCTGGTGAATGGGTTTTTTTGATAAATAAATTTTTTGGTTAAGTATGTGTAAATATTTGGTGAATCATATACAAATATCTGTTGAATTCAGTTCATTATCTGGTGAATGAGTTTTTTTAAAAATAAAATTTGTATTTCTTTAAAAAATTCAAAATTAAAAAAAATAAAAAAATTGGTGCTATAGTAATGCTATTGTAGCAGTGTCGTATTTGTGTCCAAATTTTGTGTCTGTTCAGTAACACTCTTTTGGTTATCGTGCACGATAAGTGTCTTTATTAAAAATACGGTGTCGGCATATTATTGTCGAATTACTATATCAAAAATTCATTTCACAAATTATAGTGTTTTCTTCGGTTCCTATACGACGGAAAGCATCAGTGTACATTTAATGTGGACTGTTTATGTTAATAGCGGGACAAATGTTTCCATTTTTTTTATCTTAAAAGAAAAATAAAAGACAACTAAAAGCAACAATTAAGTTGTAAGCCTGACATAATCAACTACATTAGCTAGTATAATTGATTGAAGTTGGACCGGACAGTGCTCCCAAATAAGCAAGTGATCATCACTAGCTGCTCCATATTTGACTAAGCAGTCAGCACATTCATTTCCTCTTCATATAGTACTAGTATTCTAGTAACCATCTTATGTGTCAAAATATATTCTATATTTATTTAGTCCTTCACTTATCTTTATTTCAAGCAATTATTTTTATAAATTTCTTTTTATAATTTTTAAAAATTAATCATCTAGTAAAAAAAATGATTGATGGTTAAGATTAATGACGCATAACCCTTTAAATAGATTCGACTATAATTCATTTTGATCACATTCTACCCTCACCCTCATCCCACACCCATTACTACCTCCCTAGCCACCTCCCTTATCCTTGCTTCCTTTAAACCAAACAGAACCTTAATATTTTTTTATTGCAATGAAACAAAACCTTGGTCTTAATTATTCATTATATAGTAAAAAAATTGATTGGCGATTAAGGTTAAGTAATAACCGATAGCCTTTAAACATGGTTTATTGTATTTCATTTTCGCCACATTCTACCCCACTCTCCCCTCCATGCCCACCACTACCACCATCACCACGTCCCTTCCTCCCTAAGAATAACATAACCTCATGATAATTCAATATGAAAGAAAGTTTATGTTTCTCCAAGAAGACAAGGACAAAGATTGGCTCTTCACATACTTCTAGGTGGAGTGACACATTAATGAACCAATTATACACCGAAATGAGAGGGATCCTGAGACTGTGTTGGTATGAAACTATACAGTTGAAGATGGCTTATATGAATTGATTGGTACTACCTATACCAAAAAGATGCATCTTCTTTTCGGGAGCACGTCACGTAAGAATTCCACAGTTAAGCGTGCTTGACTTGGAGCAGTTCTGAGATTGATGACCTCCTAATTCCTTTTCCTAGGAAGCATGTGAGTGAGGATAAAGCACGCTGAAAATACTCGTGTTGGTTTGTGGAGACAATCGTCAATCCATAAAGTAGTTAGGGATGTTAAAATAATTTTTTTAAAAAAACATGTATCTTAATTCATACCCTCATGGGTAGCAACATTAACACCTATACCTTTATCCGTTGCATATCTATATGAGCACTTAAACCCGCACTCATACCGCATTTTAAAAAATCAATAAATGAAAAAAAAATTGATTAAAAATATCCTTATGATCATTAGGTACACTTTCAAGTTGTTTGAGAGTAACAGAGATAATAAGAGAAGATTTGCTTGAGGATTCTTGTGAATGAGTCACTCCATATGGATTTTTCATCTATGATTAGGTACATAAAAGTAAGCAAAATTAAGAAAACACGATTCCTTTTTTAAATCAAAGAGGCAACCCATAAAGTTTTAGGTTCAATCTTATATCTTGACAAACATGATTGGTACATGTGGTTGATCAAAGTGGTAACGGGCTCGGGGTCCTTAAGCAAGTGGTCAATGACTCGATTCTTGACTCTTGTGTATGAAAAAAAAAAGGGAATGTAATCGAACAACCCTTAAACGCTGTCCAGGTCCCCTGATGGAGATTAGTCACTACTTATGATGATGGATACCCGTACCAATGACATAGTAACAAAAAAAATGACAAATATAACGAGAGGAATGTGATTTTTGGAAAAGTTATAAGTTTGATTAGATTATTTTGAAATTAGTAATAGCCTTACAAAACTATCAAATAAATATTATTAAATTATACAAATAATTTTATGTGATTTATTATAATTTACCGTGTAAAAATATTTTTTACACAACTCAAGCAAAATAACTTATCATAAACTCACTTTTCAACGATACATTTAAAATTGATTCGATTACAATCGATTATTAAAATAATTAAATTTTTGCCAGCTAATTCAAATCCGATATACAAATTATTTTTTATAAACAAATGTTGAACCATTTATATTGATGAAAAAAATGTTGAACCATTTAGAGCTCGTTTGGTGGTCAGGATAGGATAGGGGTGGATAGGATAAGGGAGCAGAATAGGAGTCGGATATGATATGAGCATGATAAGCTATTATCCTATCCGACGTTTGGTGTCCACTAGATAACCAACTGGATAGCATTGTAATGTTAGCATGAATTTTAAAATTTTCGTTCTTGTTCTAAATGTTTTCATATTTTATTAGATTTTAGTTTTTTTATAATTTTCATTTTTTAAGATTATATAAAAAGACAAAATTGTCTTTGTGATAAAATTACATATAATATTTAAAAATTTTAAAATATTGTTTAACTTAAATTAATTTTTTTATAATTTTAAATATTCATTTTTAGTTTTTACTTTAAATATACTTAAATTATTAGAATATTTTTATTTATATTTTTATAATTATTAATATTTTTATTATTTTATGTTTTATAATACCTTTTTCGATAACCATATTATAATTTATTATACTTTAATTATTTTATGTATACATTTTTTTATATTTTTTTATACTTTAAATCACCTTATCCTATTCTGTCGAGTTCTAACTCAGCTCCCCCTCAGGATAGAATTTTAATTAGATGGACAGGATATGATAAGAGATAGGATTGGTTTATCCTATCCTGCTGGCTCACCAAATAATAGTTTCAGACAGGATATGATAGCTTATCTTATCATGTCTCTCTTATCATTACCACCAAATGAGTCCTTATTGGATGTCAACAACCGCACCACCGCGCCGTTCTTTTTAACTGTAGTGGGTGCTGGTCCATCTTGATCTTAATCACTGACAACTGAACGAAAAAAATTTCAAGATTCAATTCTAGTAATACAAGCAGTTGTTGCATTGGAAAAAAAGGTTTTTAAGAACGCTTTTGTAGTTTAAGCTAGGCATGACAACGAGATCCGAACTCGTGGGTACTTATTCGAACTCACCTTAACTTCGACGGGAAAATATACTCTGATCGGGGATAGGAATATAGATACCCGAACCCATCATGCTATTTACATAATTATAATAATATCCTCGTATATCTATGTAGGGTATTCCCACCATGCTATTTACGTAATTATAATAATATCCTCCAATATCTATGCAGGGTATTGGATTTGTTTTGATTGAAAGGTTTCATTCTGTATAAAAGGTACTTCTTTTTTGAAATATTACAGATCATTTGATTGTGTTTTTATTATGGTGTTTTGATGCTATCAATGTTATTTGAAACACAACGAAGTGCATCTAAAGTATTTCTTTTTAATTTTTAGCTGAAAAAAAGAAAAGAAAAATTAAGTTTCAGTTTCTAATTGATTTTTTAATTGTGTGTATGTTTTATTTGTTCATTTTTTTGGAAGTATACTTTTTGATTTGTTAATTTCAATTAAAACAAAATAAACTTTAAATTTGGTTACTCATTAACACGGACGGGGACATGCGTGGAAACCCGACCTTCGCTAGGGGGTGGGGAAGGGGATCTATTTTTCAACCCCGAAAGATAGCGAGGCAAGGTTGGGGAAAACAAAGCCCGCCCACACCCCGCTCGATTGCCAACCCTAGTTCAATTCCTAGGACTTTTGTATGGAGAAAAATTGGTTGGAATGGAATAACCCTTAAATGTCATGCAGGTCCCCTAACGGAGATTAGTCATTATTTACAATGATGGATACTCCGTACCAAAGACACAGTAACAAAAAAAAACATGACTAATATAAAAGGTTGTTTTATGAGAGAAAAGTGATTTTTGGAAAAGTTACAAGTTTGAAACTTATTTAAAGGGCTATTAATTTATTTTGAAATCAGTAACCAGCTTGCAAAACTATCAATAAACATGATTAAATTATACAAAAAATTATATCATTTATTATAATTTACTGTATAAAAATATATTTTTATCCCATCAAACGAAATAAATTATCATAAACCCATCTTTCAGCAATACATTCAAAATCGATTCGATTACAACCGATTATAATAATAATAATAAATTATATATGCATATAATGAATTATTTCCTTTGGTCAAATCGGAGAAGCTACAGGAGCTTTTTTCTTTGAATTTGCGCCAATGGATAATCAAGAACCTTTCCTGGTCCTTTGGGAGCGTAAGTAACTATCGTGATGCGTTTGGATAAACAATTTAATTAAGAGTTTTTCTCAGTGATTTATGAAAATAAGTTAAAAATTTTTTATGAGATGATATAAGTTATTTTTATAAGCTCTGTCAAACACACTGCGTAAGAGCTTATATCATCATATAAATCAAAAGAAGCTTAAATAAGCTCTTCCAAACACCACATAAACGATCAATCATTTTCTTCGTGGCTTGTCATGTGTTGTGGCAGTGGCGAAACAAGGAATTATTTGAGGATGGGTTTGTGCGGCCTGCTAACCCGATTTGTAGTATTTTAAGGGAGGTGAGCCAAATCGATGTTACCATGAATGGCTCAGGCCATCTGTTAAATAAAGCCCCGAGTGTCCAGCGCCTGATTAATTGGAGTTTCCCTTCCTTGGGTTGGGTAAAGCTCAACACCGACGGGACTTCGAAAGGAAACCCAGGTAGTGCAGCCTGTGGGGGCATTATCAGGAATGACAGCGGTGGTTGGATTGCTGGCGTTAGTGTGAATATTGGAGTTTGCACTGCTTTCTCGGTTGAACTATGGGGAATCACTATGGGCTTGACTTGGCCTGGAGTAAAGGCCTTAGAAGAGTAATTGTTGAGTCTGATTCCTACTCTATCATTTCTATGTTGCAAGATTCTAGAAATAAATACAAGAAGAAGCTCTTAAGGAGAATTGTGAGCTGGAAGAATAGAGACTCGGAGATCATTTTCACTCGTACTTATCGAGAAGGGAACAAATGTGTTGGCTAACTGGGGATTGTCCCAGCGGCTTGGTTTCCATGTGGTGTAACATCCGGTTTTTCGCTGCTTTCTAATATCGAAAATTTATATAAATATGTTTATGTATTTATTTGAGACTTAGAAAATTCTTTTAATTAAACCGAAACCTTATTTACACTCTACTTTATCGTAGAGAGTTACGATAAAAATTTAGGTTGAAAAGTCAGGCGAAACTCGATCTGTGAATTTCATTGACAGTATATTTATACTGCTCAGAAAACCTAATTTTGACTCATAAACAAAAAAGTTAAGGTTTTTATTTAATTTCAACGATTTTGGTTATTTTGAAATATTTCACTAAAAAGTGAAATATTATATTTTATCCGGGTGTCATATTGAATCGGGGAAGCAACGGAGCAGATTATGGAATTTTCGGGACCCGCTAACGAATAATATCAACGAGTCACACATGATGAGTCACCATGTGAATGCATTAATGGTGCACATGGCATCATGATGACAATCTATAAGGAAATTACACGTCTTTAAGTTTTATTAATTTTTATTTTGGTCCCTAAACTAGTTTCCATGATACACTAAGTGAAGTTGATCAATATTTTGCTCTTCCAAACCATGTTGGGCTGTGGTTTTTGAGACCCAAAATCATGGTCATAAATTCATTTGCATAAAGCCAATTTCTACTCTTAAACTTTCATATGTATTGGTTAAGAAACATTTTTATGCTTGAAAATCAAGTAATGGACTTGGACTTCACAAGCCTAAATTTCGCATGGCCCAAGCCTAAGCTCATGAGGATTTGCTTCATCAACTTAGATGATGCCATCTTCTTCTCCAAGCTTCTCATTTCTTCTCCAATCTTCATCTTTGTTCATATTCTCTCTAACTCCTTAACCTTGAGTTTGTGAAGCAAGTGGTTGATTCTTGCACTTTTCTTCAATTCCAAGAGGTAATCCATGATCCTCATCATCATTTAACTATATGTTCTTCAATTCATTTCATGATTCAATGCCTTGTTCATCATTTCAATTCTTAGATCTAGAATTTTTGAAATTCTTTTGAAAATCATAGAAAAATCCTAAAAATGTGAAACCAATTTCTATGTTCCTATTATCATCTCTATTATCATTATCCAAGAGTTTGTTACAAAATTTTCCTCCTTATTTTTCTCTCCAAGGCTGAAACCTTGCTTGTTGGTTGGAGGAGATTTTATTTGTTTTCTTTAGTAAGTCATGAACTTGGATGTCATCTTTCTATATCATATATATATTGAATCCAAGCCTATGTATCAAACTAAAATCTCTTACTCCATTTACTCATTAAGGCCGAACCTAGGTCTTTGAAAGTTTGGAAGTTTTTGATTCAAACTTTATCGATTAGTTACTGATCCATTGTCTTAAGTACTTAGGATCATTAATCCAATGACTTAAGCAATTTTAGAAAATTTTAGCCACAAAATCTCTCTAAGACCGTGACCTATCATAGAGGAATAGATGACTTTATTTGCTTGTTTTTGATTGGTTGAATTGTGGTTTGTTGAAGGATAAAGTCTTGTACCCTGTACGTGCGTTGACGATTTCCGGATTCGCGATAGAGTTTTTCATCGGATGCTAAGTTTTTCGAGAGGTAAGAGGGGATTGCCCAAGGGATTTTTCCGATGGCTACGTGCTATCAAGTTTGTTGGTCTGTATTGTTTATCTGTGGTGTTTGTTTAATTGGTGGAAGTTGTAGTATTTTTTATCTGTATTGTTTACCTGCACTTAATTGTTTATCTACAGTTATATATTATAGTGATTTGATGCATGATCTTCCTGGGATAACTGCTATGATATTATTGTTGATTGTTGTTTGAGAAGCCTGACAGTGGTCAGTGCCCAATCAATTAACCAGATAAAAGCTTTAAGAAGTTTTATTAATTATATTTAATGTTTATCAGTAAAATATTGGAATATAATATTAATGGAAAATTTTATTTGAGAAAATAAGAAAGTTTTGAAAATATTAGTATTTTAATGATTTATCAGTGTAAAAGTAATGTATGAGTCACATTGAGGACATAACCGTGAAATTATTTTTGTACTGCTAATTTTTATGTAAGAAATTTCGTAATATTATAAAAATATATTTTGTGAAAATAATTTTTGAAAATAACTTAATCATGAATTTAGAAAATTATTTAAAAAGAAAAGGTCAAATTTTGACTGAAACGTATTTTAAAACGTTAGACGGCAATTTGTTCTGAAAACACGGTTACATAAAGTTTTTTCTTAAAACAACAATATTTCTGTAGTCTCAAGTGACTCTCTTTTTGAAACATAAGGTTTTCAGAAAAGAGATTTCCAGAATTTTGTCCATTTTACAAAGAAATTTCCATGTTTAAAATGATTTTCCGAAATCGAGTTTTTCGCAAACGGTGTAAATGATGTGCAAACGGTGATATTGAACTTAGTAACCGAGACGTCGGGATATTGTCCTGTGGACTTCGTGTCCTACTTACAGTGTAAATAACGTTATTCAAAGTGAACATTGTTTTCTATTACCACGAACCTAAGCCTGATTCATCGGTCTAGGGTTTCGTGATTGAACACCCGGATTTTGAGTCCTGTGTTAATTTAAGACTTAAGATATTGAAAACGGTGAATGGTCGAAAGCTTTTGAGCTTCGGCAAGAAAAGATTTAACACGAAGAAAAATGACGAGAACAAAATGTTTTACATGCATTTTAGGCAGACGTGCCTATTTGTTAATCATGATATCATGATGATATTCATGAATCGACGTATCATTATGCCCTGGTTGGACAATGAAAAACCATATTCGGTGATCACTGCTCCTTAAATTGGACAGTGTGCTATGGTAACCATATTCGGTGATCAATGTGCCTTGTGTTGGAAAGTGTGCTATGGTATTTAACGAGTGCCTTATTGGCCATCGAGCTTAATCAACTCACCACGACGTTGGGATATCTCATGATATTAAGTATGAAATTAGATGACAAATATGAAGTGTTCATGCATAGTTTTTCAAATGATGATGTTTGGGGTATGAAACACATTAAGAAACTATTTGTCTTATTATGAATGCTTAGGTTGTTATAAACATGTATATGTATATATGTTTTCTTTTGTGTCGCGCATGTAGTTGTCGCGTTAAATCCATATATTGGTTTCTCACTCTTGCATGTTTTATTGCTGGCTTTTCTACTTGTGCATATATTTATTTCCGAGTCCAGATGAACCACTCAAGGGAATTGACGACTACAGGAAGAAGTTTCCTTAGTTCGGAGCAGGCTGATGTTCGTTTCTACTGTGATAGCTACTGCTAGTTTCGGCCAGCTTAGGTTTTGAATTATATTATGTTTTGGAAGAACCTATACTTAGTAAGGTCTGGTTTTGTAAATGATTATGATGCAGTATAGTTACATGAGGTTATATATACATATCTATCCATATATGGTCATGTTTACGTTGTTGTCGTGGCTGTCGAAAGGAAAAAAGAAAAGGAAAAATTGTTATCACCGTTTTGAGGAATGTTAATAACTTAAGAAAATATTATTTTCCGAAAGCAACCAGTGAAATAAAGTTTTATTTTTCGCTACGAGTTAACCATGTAATGACCCAAGGGGGGTGTTACCAAAAATTGTTAAGAATAATTTTTCATGAACTGACGATCACAAAGTGTAGAAGATATTTCTTTCAAAAAAAAATTGTAGGAGATATTAACTTAATAACTATTGTTGATATTATAATATTGGTATCACTCTTAAGTGTAAATATATTTATCTATCATATTATTTGTAATATTTGGAATTTCTCCTAGATCAAGTTAACAATTTTTAAAAATATATTTATCTACCATATTGATAAATATTTTTCGGAAATTATTTGATTTATTTCTCCTATTTTCCCGTGAAAGTTAACATTTTTTTATAAAATTTTTTTATCTATCATTTTTTTTCTTTTCTCTTGAAAATATATTTGATTTGTTTTTTTATTTTCCCCGAGTAAGTTAATCATTTTTAGAAGATTATTCATCTGTCATATTTTTTTCTCTTGAAATTCTATTTGATTTATTTCTCATCTTCCCTTATGAAAGTTAACCATTTTAATAAAAATATATTGATTTATCATATTTTTTTCATCTCGATTCAAAGTCTATTTGAATTATTTATGATCTTTTCCCTGTGCATGTTAATCATTATTTAAGAAAAATATAATTATCTATCATAAATAATATTATTCTCTCATGAAAATCTATTTAATTTATTTCTCGTCTTTTCCCTATGTAAGTTAAACATGTTTAGAAAATATATTCATTTTCCATATTATTCTTTTATTCTCTTTTGAAAATGCATTCGATTTATTTCTCTTCTTTTTCAGGTACGAGTTAACCAATTTTAGAAAATATATTTATTTATCATATTTTTTTTCTCTTCTGAAAATATATTTGATTACTTCTCCTCTTCGGCCTATGCAGGTTAATCGTTTTTAGAAATATAGTTATTTATCATATTACTTTTTTTTAATCTTTTCTTGAAAATATATTTTATCTATTTCTCATATTTTCCATGCAAGTTAATCATCATTTGTCTATCATATTATCGTATTATTTTTAATTTTCTAACCTACTTTAACTAATAAAGGGTGAATACACCTTTACTTTCTCACTTTATACTTTACTCACTTTAGATGAGTGTGATCCAATATCAAATATGATATGAGAGGAAAATTTGCCTCAAATATGATTTGTTTCTATTTCAATAAGGAAAGGGGAAAGATGCTCTTGTGAAAGGGTTTTTTTTTATCAAAATAAAATTATTTGAAAGAGAAAAAAATTATAAATTTAATTGATATTGTTTAAGAGAGTAAACAGACTTTTTTTGAGGACGCTAAATAATAATAATAATTTAAAAAAAGAGACTGAAATAATCTTATTTAATATTCACGAGTCAAACATTTAAATTTAATTGACCTAATTATAAATATGATTAAATAATTAATGTTTGGCAAAAGAAATGGTCTCATAATTTAAAAAGGGTAACATTGAACTCCAATTAAAGAAAAACTATACCAAGAATTCCTCATTTTCTGCAATTCTCCTTTCATTCAAATCTCCATTCCAATTTATTTAAATTTAAATTTAGAATTTTAATCATTTACGTAGAGGATAGGAAAGAATCATAAAACAAGATATCAAAGGTTGATTATGTATTGATTGTATGTTTGAGTTTGTATTCTAAGTAGTTCCAACAATTATAATGAATGCACTCTTATATGATTCAGTTTTGATTATTTTTTTTCGAGATAATTATAATCAACTTCACTCTTATATGACATCTGAATTTCAAATCGGAAGCATGATAGACTTTACAAACAGGAAATCGAAAGCTGATTGATTATACATTTATGGTATTATGGTGAATTTTGAATTGTTGTCCATAATAGTAAAATGCACTGTTAGAATTATAATCATCGCTTCGTTTACTTTTGAAATTTGAATTCTTTGATATATAATCAATTTTAATCGATCGACACTTATATATATGATTGATTTTCGATTTTTTTTTCAAGGAATTATAATCAATTTCACTCTTATTTGAAATTTGAATTTAAAACCATATGCTTGATAGACTTTAAAAACAGGAAATCAGAAACTAATTGATTATGTATTAATGGTATTATGGTGAATTTTGAGTTGCTATCCAAAATAACAAATGCATTGTTGGACATATAAATAATCATAATGAATGTATTGTTTAGTTTTGAAATTTGAATTCTTTGATGTATAATCAATTTTAACCAATACACACTTATATAATGATTAATTTTTCGTTAATTTTTTCCAAGAATTATAATCAATACGACCCTTATTTGAAATTTAAATTTCTCTTTATCTTCGATTTTTCTTTAATTGGAGGATATTTTTCTAAATAATTAAATTTCATAGAATCAAAGATAATTAATTTGAAGTATATTTATGCAAACAGTTAATATATATATAATATAATAGATTTGTATTTATTAATATTTATTGTACTAATTAAAATATTCAAAATTTTATATAATATATACAATATATAATATAATGTATTAGATTAGATTTGAATAAATAATATAGGTAATTAATATTAGAATATTATAAATATTAGAAAATAATATACATGATGAATCCAAAATTTTGAATTTTGAATAATAAATAAATTTAACTAATAGTAAAAAACTAATCTACATACATGAAGAGAACTAATTTGAATGATATTTCTCTAAACAATAGATTAACATAGCTAATGAATAGTTTTTAATGTCTTTTAATTGATCATCGCTTTATTGTAGATATACATTTGATTTGTATCTTCCTTTGCTTGCCGAAATGATGCGTGAGAAGGAGCTTCAACGTATTCACGCTTGATACCAAAAGATATTATTTTGATAAGAGAAAGAATGATACACAATCTTCTTATTCTCCATATCCCTTATTCAAAAGAATAAAAGAGAATCTCCTATATAAAAAAACTTTCATAAAAGACATTACCTTTGTATCTAAATATAAACAAACTCCAATATTGATCCAAAAAGAGAGAGAGAGAGTCTCCTACATAAAAAAAAAACTTTCGTAAAGACATTACATTTCTACCTAAATATAATCGAACTCCAATATTGGTTAAAAATATAAAAACCAAAAGAAAAAACCAAATCATAGCAAAAAAATTTAAAGTAAACCATATGTCATATTATAATAAGGATTAAAATCTAAAATAATTTTCATAAAAGATGTTACCTTTCTATATAAAATGGAAAGAGGAAATGAACTGCATCGATTCAAGATAACATGTTAGTATAAAATCGGTTAATAAATATTAAATTTCTTTCTATAGTCTAAGCAATAACCTAATCTCAACAAAAAAAAAAAATGAAAACTTAACCATTAGAAGCATTATGAACAAGTCATATGACCTTCTAAACTCAAGAGGAAATAAATTTGGAACAGAAGATCCAAACCAAGTGTTAGTACATGGGCAAAAAACATATAATAAAACTCATCATTAGTTAAAAAATAGTACCTTTATACCCGTAATAAAAAAAAATCAATTTGTAAGGATGAAAAACCTAAATATTACTTCAAACATATCACATTTTTAATTAATTCAAAAAAAAAATGAATCTGCAATAAAAGAATCAAAATTGAGCCTTAGTATAGGAATAAGAATCCAATCACAATATCTCGTTGGTAATCAAGAAAAAAGGAAATTTTTTTTTATCAAAGTATTATGAACGAAGAAGTCTTGATCGTAGAGCAAATATAGTGAAACACTAAATGAGCAAACCATTATGGATGTAATCTTCATGCTCATCTGCCAGTACTTGTTGCTCCACAATTGCAACAGCAAAAAGTCAAAGGAGAAAGAAGAGTGTGAAGAGTTGATTCGAAGAGAGTAGAAGGAGAAGAGTACAAGCACACGGGTCTTTCCAGACACGCTTAGTATGGTCACTCTGAATCGGGCGCTCTCACGGACAGCTTTGTCAGTCTCTCAGACATGTGAAGAGTTGATCTTTTCTCATAAGCTGAATTGACGGCGCAAAATCTTAGATAAATCATCACTCCAATCTGGTGATAACTCGTCCTCAAATCGATCTTTGGGTAGACAAAAACTCCTCATGAGCGATCCATCAAATCAACTACGCATGGTAGAGAATACTCGTTCATAATTGCCACTTTGTTGAGTTATCAGAAACCAATGCAGTGTCTCGAACCATCACACCACATTGGTGCTTCCTACAATAAACACTTAGTCTAACAAACTACTTAGACCACAGATCTTTCAGTTAAATCGAGTCATCTAACTCGATTAACTTCGTAGGCGACATTCTACACAAAGAGATAGAGAATCAGACCGAATCTAGAAACTAGATTGATCAAAAGTCAATATCCTTCTCTAGCAGCAAACCTAGAACATTTCCAGGGGACATTCCCGGAAAAACCTTTCACAAACGTTAATCATGGAACATTCTCAGTGAACATTCCTAGAAAATCTACCTTAACAGGCATACTTATTCAAATGTCTGACACAATCCAAAAGGATAGCCCAAAGTGTCACACATGGACCCAAAACACATTTTACTAGCCATGGGTTCCTACAAGTCAAAACTCGTATAACCCATCAAGATAAAAAAAACACATTACTTATAATCCAACACACATTACTTCGACAAGGAAACAATTCAAACAAGATTCAACCAGAGATCAGACAACAAAAACATAACAGACCTACTCCCCAAGATTCCCGAAAGACTCGACCAGCTCTAATATCACTAATGTAACACCCCCTTGGGCATTACATGACTAACTCAACTTCTTAAAATATGGATATTAAATAAAAGAAATGCTGCTTTGCTTTCGGAAAAATAATTTTATATAAGTACTTAAGTGTCAGAAAAATGGGTATAAAATTTATTTTCCCGCGGTTGTGGTAAGAACTTAAACATTTTATAAGATAATAACTCCACATTTTCATAAATTTTGTCACGACCCAAAAACCTAAGCCGTTACCGGCGCACAGGCTTACAATCCTAGCCTGACAAATCTATTTTCTTTAGAAAATATACTTGAATACCGATCGATAACTTTGACAAAAAAAATCGTCAGTCTCCTCTGTAATTTCAACATCCCCAACAAAATTACCTGCTAATATATTTATATTTTCATAAAAAAGAAAGGCTCTCCGAACCATAAACATTCATAAACATAACAGTAATTCCAATAAAAGGCTCTTAGAGCCATAATGCAAATAAATATGGAACTTCTCCAAAACTAAACTTGACTCGATAGACTAAGCTGGTCGAATTATGAGACTCTTACTGGAAAATACCCCATGGTTATTCAAGTAGAGAACAAACAGAAATAATGCAAATGTGAGATACCAATATATGAGTTTTATCATAGCAGCCACAGACACGACTCACAAAACAACAGCATGTCACAGTATATAACATAACATCATGATTATATTCACAGGGATTCATTCCCGACAATCAAATCTTGATTTTTAAAAAATGCATGGCACTTCGATATCCATCCTATGAGTCTTGACCTTTATTCTCCGAAGATTCCTAACTTCCCTTCTTCGAGCAATGATTAGGCTGCGATACCCTTAACACAATTGTCTCATGAGATCGGCCTCTAAATTCAGGTCCAGCTCCAATTGTTCAGGGAATATCACGATGGAGCACCTAAAATAATATTGGAATAGTTCACTATTGAGTACATTCGTGCCGGGTAACCGAATTTCATGACCCGAGGTTGCAAAGCCCTAAGTATTCGCTGGATTTTCGAAGCCCGAATGTCCCTAAGACCCAAAAACCCGAGAATTTATCTTTGGTCCATAACTAACCAATTTACCCAATTCACCCTTTGTGAAATTGTAGCTCGATACCCAAGGCATGTCTGCCCAAAATGGCATGTCTGTCAGACTATGCATGTAAAACCTCTTGTTATCGTAATTGTTCTTTGTCGTTTGTTTTTTCCTTTGTCGAGGCTTAAAGCTCCCGACTATCCTTCCTTAGGTATTCCAATTCTTTTCCCTTCCAAGTGCAATTTCCTTTTAGGAACACTAGCTCGACATCTCGACAATCTGGGTCCTTATCCTTTTCTTTATTTTCCCCAAAGAATTTTCGTTCAGTGAAACACAAATACCAAAACAAAAACTCCGAAAACTTATCCAAGTTTGTCGGAAAATTTACGTTGTTCTTATATTCTTTTCCAAAAATCATTTTCTGACGAAAATCGTTTTAAAATGTAACAAAAATAATTTTTCCTCAAATCCTTTATATTTATTTCTAAAAATCCATCAACCCTTTGAAAAGTCATTTTTGGCATATAAATTTATTTTTCTCACTTAAAAAGATCGTTTTTACTTCTAATGTCGTTAGGCAAGCAAAAACCCATATTTCTTGAAAAATTATTTATCATCAACCTTAAAACAATTTTTAAAATACATTTTCTTAACATTAAGATTTATTTCCACTTGGTTTTTAAAGGACTTTTCTTCAAATACTTTTAAAAACATTTTCATAGAATTTGGAAGTTTTCCATTTTCTTTCTCTTCCTAAACTTTATTCTATCTCAACACTTTCCTTCTTAGAGTTTTCTTCACACTTTTCAAAACCAAAACCTCACTTTTTCAACTTTTGAGTTAATGTATCTTTGGTAAAGTTGATACTATATCAGTAATGATTAAATATATTGATTATTAATTAAATATATTCAAAATGGATACAAATAGTTATTTTAAAGTAAAAATTGATACGAAATTAAATCATATATTAGGAATGCTAATAGGGGATATTAATAAGGGTTTTTCTATCATGTGCAACTTTGCAAAGGTTAAGAAACCCAAAAGCAACAACTATTTATTGGAAAACTAAGCATTTCAGCTTCGAAAGTATAAAATACACAAGTTCCTATGTAAACTTACTCTTTTAGGATCCTTAACATGTGCAAAATTGCACATGTTAGAAAAACCTTATTTATAAAGGGATGCCTTTTTCAAATCCAAAAGTGAATTCAAATAACAAATTTTAAAGGCTGACATGAAAAATAAATTAATATATCTTTAATAGTCATATTTCTCCTTCTAATGGGCGTAATCACGACAATTTTGTTGTCATATTCTCTTCAACTTCAATTACCTGCGCCTCAGAATCCGTTAAAGTAATTTATCCATAAATCATAATTAAAACAATTTTAACAAATAAATAAATTATAATAAATAATATGAATAAATAAAATCATACATAATAAATATGAATTTGTAGTTGAATAAAGAAGTAAAAAAATATATCATATCATTTTATATTAATTTATATAATGATTAATTTTAAATACAAAATTTGATAAATTTTTTTTATATACAATCAATTGATTATATACATGCTTAAACTTTTTAATTGTCTGTAGAAATATACTCCAAATTAATTATCTTTGATCTTATGTAAATTAATTTCTCATATCATTTACCTTTAACTTTAACTGTGAAAGTTAATTATTTAAATAAATATCCTTTAAATAAATTATCTTCAATAGTGTAAATTAATTTATAATATTAATTTTATTTAAACCCGAAAATTGTGTATTACTTATTTTTTTTCGTTTATGTTTAAGAGCTTTGCTATGAATGTGGGGGTCTTTATTATCTACCAAGAATATTATAGTGAGGTGGTAAATATGATTAATTATTGAATAGCACAATAAAAAGGAAATTAAAAATCGATAGCACATACTAAGGGATGACCAAATAAATATTTAATTGGATCTCAAAAGAAAATATTCTATTGCATTAAAATGGAAATAGTCAACAATCAATATTAACAGTCAATAAATATTAAGACTTATTATTTTTTTAATTTTAAAGCAATAAAAAGGCATTAATCTGTGATAATAAAATCATAAAGTTAAATTTTTGCCTCCAATTTTCTTGATTTTAACATATCATTCTCTCTAAGTCAATATGAATCCAAGCACAATATGCATGATATGAATTATTATTCGATAGCACGTCCATTATTTAACATTAAGAATCAATAAACAATAGGACTTACCAAATATTATATTAAACTTGAATTCGAAATAGTTTGAATTCGAATCCTATATTAATTGTACAATGGTTGACACAACCCAAATGACAAGCATAAAAGTGATTAATGGTGATAACAATTTTGATTTCAAATACTATTAACATTTGGAGCATGTTTTTAAAATATTACATGTAGAAGATACGAGAATATTTAGTAGTGATTTCCAATTGATAAATGATAGGTTGAGATACAAATAAATAAAAGGTACTATTGAAAAATATGATTAATACTCTCTTCGATGTTATAAAGTGACAATTAATTTTGAGACAAACTAATATTCCAAATATGACATATAAAATGAGATGGAGGGAATAATATATAAATTTTCTTATTTATTACTTTATCTTATATTATTTTATTTAAGCTATCTATATTTTTTTTTTATCAATTTATCTTTTTTTTTATGGTATTTTGAAGCATTTAATTTCTATGTACTGTCGGTGTAAAGTTTTTTACACGGATAGTGCATAAAATTAATGATATGGGTGACTTTAAGGTAGTTAATTAGGATAAGAGTCAAACATTTTAACTTGTAACTTATGATTGGTTGACTATGTAAAAATTATTTACACTTGTAAACACCTAATTTTGTCCGGGTATTTTTCCTTTTAATTAATATTTTCAAAAAATAAATAATAAATAATAAACAATAATAAATAAATAAAAATGCAAATAACTAAAAATATTGTTATTCTTGGCCCATTACATCATCAAATGGAGCCCATTTTCGTTTTTGTTTCAAGTTATCTTTTGAGTCTATTATCCAAGCCCAACTAAAAAAAATTATTTTTTTATTAATCAGATTTGTTATTAAAATATAATAAAAAATAAAAAATTTAAAAAATGGACAACTCTTACTTTGCTCTCTCTGGTATGGATCAGATTTTGTTTTCTTGGTCCCTATTTGTCTTTGTTTGCTTTTTTTTTTTTTCTAAAAATGATGGTGTACTACCCTGCACCATTGATGCCCCTGCAAGGTGGTGGTAGACAAGGCTGGTATGCTCCCCATTATCTATACCTACACCGGCTAGTCTAATAAAAACATTTGTCATCTTCTTCAATAATTTTTGCTATAAATTGGCATCCAAGAATGGAAACAAAGGGGAGGGGAGCTTCAGAAAAATTCACACACCACTCTTTCATCACATCTTTTCCACTCATCTCACCTTCATCAACCAAAATTCCATCAACCTCCAACAACACACAAATAAAATACTAAACAGAATGACCTTCATCTTTCATCATAATCTTCTTCATTTTACAAGCCCAAGGTCCTCCTCTCTCTCATGTTCAAATCACCCATAACCCATAAAACAACACTCTTAGACCAAAAAACAAATACACAGAGAACAGATTCTCAGACCAAAGAAGAGAGAAACCAAACAGAAAGGTACCTGTGTCCCTGTTCTTCCTTCACCGTGCTCCGCCACCGCTATGTCCAGTCCTTCCTTCGCTAGAAAGCATCGCCGCCATCACCTCTACCCGGAGCCGGCCAGACAATCACCACCGGAAGCCAAGCCGCCACCCCTACACGTGCCACCTTCTCCGCCGTGTCGTCTTCTCCGCCACGTCAAACCACGTAGATCAGAACCACCTACCACCCAACCCATCATCATCATCCTAACCAAAGCCACCTCTAAGAATTGGAAAAAATAGAACAGAACAGAACCTCCCTACCATCGCATCGCCCAGCTCCGCCACGACAGCTCCACTGTGCCGTCGCTGCTAATAAGAAACCCAACCACCACAATCTGCCGTCTAGAAGCAAATCCGCCCAAGCCGCACCATCTCGCACCCAACTTGGTCCACCGCACTCGCCGCCGTGCATCTCACCCTCGCCGCCACTCTGCTCGCACTGCCGCCTTCTGGTCCAACCCGTTAAGCCACCACTACTTCCTTCTGTTTCAGGGTATCGTGCGAAACTAGAACTTTCTCTGAGTTTGCTTTCTGTTTATTTATTATCATTATCGATTTATTATATTATGTGATTTGTTGGATATCTGTTTGTTTCTTGGGCTTTGATCTGGGCTTATGATAATTGTTTGCCATTGTTTTAAGTTGCTGATGTCTTTTTTTTTGTTAAAAAAAACATAAACAAAAAAACCCTTTCAAAAAGATTTTCATTTCTTTGCTTAAAATAAAAAAAAAATCCTTAAGAAAAATCAAAAACTCAAAAATAAAATAAAAAATCCTTTTTAAGATTTTTTTTTGTTTCATAATGAAAAATCTTTCCAAAATCAACCATTTTTAAAGAAAAAACCTTTTAATAAAATAAAAATTTATTTGAATTCACGCAACAATCTACGACGTTGATGCATGATTTTTCATCCTCAAGTGTCGTATGAATTATAAGGGCTCATCGTATGACTTCGCTATCTTTAACCCTGTGCAAGAGTGAATTCCTTTTTGTAAAGAAAAATAAACATTTTCATCTTATTTCTTTTAACAAATTCTATCCAATTTTATAAAATAAAAATATTTTAATTTACAGAACAATCTATGACGTTGATGTACGAATTTTCATCCTCAATTGGCCTATGAATTGTAAGGGTTTATCGTATAGCATTGCTATCTTGAACCATGTGCAAGAGTGAATTTATTTTGAAATAAAGATATTTTTTTAAAAAAAATCAAAAATCAAATCTTTTAAAAAATAAAATAAAATAAAATAAAATAAAATCAACCAACTAATCAAACTTTTTCTATAAGAACTACGTGGCTTTGAGTTTCCCATCGCACCCGGGAATACGTAGGAGCAGAATCAATCATTCTGTCAAGCCTAAATTTTATTTTCCATTTTATTGTGTTCACTTTCTTTTTTAATTTCAAAATGGGGTAAAAATAATTATTGTCAAAGGTTATTAAAATTCTTTTACACAATTAACTTGAGGTACCGTTTTAAACGTGCGATGTAGGGTGCTAACACCTTCCCTACTCGTAACCGACTCCCGAACTCAAATCTCTCTCTTTTTAAAAGACCAGTTTCCTTAAAATAAATGATTTTTCCAATATTTTTTCCAAATAAAATATTGGTGGCGACTCCTCTGTTTCGTTTTCTTTTCGCGGCACCCGGACGGGACGGTAGCCACAACACTAACAGTGCATACCAATCAAATCCTATTTTATATAGCAAGTCTCATGTTATATGGTATGTTTGTATTTATTTATTTATTCTAAAATTAGATTCGATTATAAACTTAATTTATTTTTTCAATTTATTATTTATATGCTTATTTATGTAGAATCAATATAATTATTTTAATTTAAAAAATTAACAATGAGATAAACTAAAGGTTATATTTATTTGGATGCAATTGATTTAGTAATTAATTTTAGAATGTTCAACTAATAATTTAGTCAAATAATATAATACAATAGTAGGACCGGTCCAAAAACGAGTGAGGCTTAAAGCAAATTTTTAGTGAGGTATTTTTATTTTAAGTGAGATGATCTTCTCTAGATCAGGATGGGTCTTTTGTTAGCATATGTGACCCTTTTGCTTTATAAAAAGTAAGAGTAAAAAATTTGTTTTGTTGGTGTGCCTAAAGTTAGGGTTTTAGTAGCTTCACCCTTGGACCGATCTTATACAATAGTAATACAATTAATAATTTTATTTAAAAATAACGTTAGACCATTCAAAAAAAATTAATTCTGTCTACATTCTAATTCTAATGTAATTAGATTTCAAACATTAAAATTAAATATTTCTTCTTTTAATTTATTGATTGGTTAATTGAAATTAATAATATTTGATATGTCGTATAAGAAATTTATTATACCTAAAAATATATAAATACAAAATATTTTTTTATTTACAGATATTAAAATCTGTACTATTAAACTAATATGTATATATGTCCTATGCAATGAGTTTTTATTCTCAATTTCTTCTGAGAAATAAATCAATTTTAGTATAGTTGTTCGTAGCTGATTTCTAATATAAATTATTACAAATTCTTCTGCATTTAAAACCTAAAATATTTTAAATAAATGTTCAGAAACAATATATACCCCGTGAATGGCACGGGTCGTTTTGTTAGGGCTGAACTGTTTATATGAGAACAATTGTAGGGATATACTTTTAGATTTCCCCTTAGATAGAAAGTGATATACACTGGAAAATAAATAAATAAATAAATAAAGGATCAAATTACTTTTTTCGGGTGATTATAGAATTAGACCTATGGTAATTACACAAACAAGGTCATGACAAATACAAACATTTCATTGTAATTTGTACATTTTCAAACCGCTTCAATTTTGAGTTTATTGTCTTTTTTAATTATAATGATATGTTCTTTAAATTAAAGTTGTATATGATATGATGTTTTCTCTTATAATCAAGATAGACTTGCTTTTGGTTTGTGTATTCTCAATGGAAAATTTCTCCATATATACAGTAAACAAAGAAACTTGGCTTGCAAACTCTTAATCGAGGAGACACTAACATTTTATGACTTGCTTCAACATATGTTATTATTTTACTTTCCTGTGGATCATTCCCTTTAAAATTAATGCATTATTAATCTTTTAAGTTTCTCCGGTTTTTATTGGATAAATTATCCAATGACTTATGACTTCTTGGAGGTCGCGTTTATATGTTATTCAATGGCGCATATCTTAGGTATGTTGCAATTTTTTTTAACCAAAATAAAGAACAAAGGCATATCAAAATACTTGAAGGGTGAAAATGAGTTCTATAATATCTTGCATCGAATGATGTGCATGAACAAAAGGTTGTAGGAGTGTAGAAGATAAAGTGATGGAAAATTGAATGCTTTTAAGGATAAAAAATAGTGTACACAATTAACTAAAGGGATATGTTGTATACAAGTCATTTTTATGTAAAAAAAGAGAGAGTATAGATAACATAAATTTGTATATAATATTTTTAAATCAAATATAAATAATTCTGTATATAAAAGAATATTTTAATTCTAAATTATATAAATATTATATTAAAATTATTTTAACCCGTACATTGCACGGGTCAAAAACACTAGTAAGTATATATATATATATATATATATATATATATATATATATATATATATATATATACACCTTTTTATGTGACCATCGTATAAGCATATAAAAAAGGCAATAAGCAATTTAGAGGATCTTCTATCTCTAACCGGGAAAGGAGCAGAACATGAAGACTTCTAAAAACATGTTTTTTTTACTACCTATATTTTACTTGATTGACAATCTTTATTAGAAATTTGATTGATGCCAGATTGGGAATAGATGTAAGAGCACTCTAAGGAGATAAATTGGAAATCTCTCGGATGCTTCCTTTAATATGATATTATGATTGAATAATCATGATGAAGAAAATTGAATTACCATTTAATTTGAGCATATTTTAAAATTTAAATTTAATTTTGAATTAGTTTTTATTATAAATTATTGAGTCTTTAAATATAAATGTATTACTTAAATGGTATATTATAATATGCGTTTAATTTTGGGGAGATAAATGCACGGTTTCTTTGAGGATTGTATTACTTAAATGATATATTACAATCATTATTGTCAATAATTTCATTGTAAATTATATCAATTATCAATAAATTGATCCTAATGCAAATCTGACCAAATTATGACAATTACTATAATTACTTCAAATCAACCACAACGTGACACATAAGCAAAAAATGGAGGGAATGCTTCTGATGTTGCCACGTGTGATGAGTGAAGGCTCCAGAGATTGACATGTAGAGGTTTCCACTTTGAGTTTGTTCGCAAATGTATTATATATAGATATAGATATAGATATAGGTATAGGTATTATTTATATTTTTTGTTTTAAAATAATTATGACTTTTAGAAAATAGAATTTTATTAAAAAAAAGGAAAAGCGGAGAAAAGTAGATTTGGGATTAAAAAATAGAATGATTAGTATTTTATTTTATTAGCTAAGGAAATGTGAGGAATTCAATTAAGATAGTAGGGATGAAAATTGAAGGAAAAATGATAAGAAAGGATGACAATTTGTACCTTACCTATTGGGTACCCGCAAAAATTACCCACAATGGGTAGGGTAATTACCCATACAATGGGTAAGGGGTCGGTTCCGGGTAATTACCAGTAAATTTGAATGAGTATGGGTGCGGGTACAAGTACTATGATACTCACCCCATCCTGCATCCACGCACGCGAACACGCACGTATATATAAAAAATACCTATTTATTTATTTATATTACTAATATATATAATTTTAACTACAATACAAAATTTAAAACCAAAATTAATCTAAAGATTCTTAACTTTCTAAACCTAGTTGCATCTATAATTCCTTTTTGGATGTTTTTAGTTATTTAAATATTTTGATTTGTAATGTTTTATAAGTATGTTTAAAAGACCTTTGAATCGTTTGTTAATTGTTATAACGTTTCTTTTGTTATTTATTATTTTTTCACAGTTAAAGTGCAGGTAACGGGTGCGGGTAGGGGTACTTAGGTGCCCAGGGGATACGGGTTGCTATCCACACGGATACAGGTCTGGGTAATATTTTCAAACGCAGGTATGGAAACGAGTAATATAGTATCATACACAGACTCTACCCATTGCCATCGGTAGATAAGCTATATACGTTATAAGCACAAACGCTACTTCAAGTAACGTCCGGAAAAAACACCATAAGTTAGTGAAAAAACACTATAAACTAATTTTAGAAATAGTTACCAAACGAGGTTATTTTTTCAGCCGCTATACGCTTACGGATTTATCAAACCAAACATTCTCTTAATCACTAACAACTGAACGAAAATTTTTCAAGATTCATATATTTTTTTTACCGCTCGATTCAATTCTATTATACAAGCTGTTGTTGCATAGGGGGAAAAAAATTTAAGAACGCTTTTGTAGTTCAAGCAACTATATCTATATAATATCTATTTTCAAGTCACTATTGAAGTAATTTTCTCCACGTGTCAAGCGGATAATGGATAGCTTCCTTTGCACAACTCAATCAAATTTTGCCAAATAAGGTAGCAAGCTGGCCCGCACTTCATGAATCTTCTTCAACACACTTCTCAGTTCCCACAATTCCAATAAACCCTATTTGGAAGCACAGGAATTTATAGATTTGTCAAATGCTTTGGATACACAACACGTTTCCTCCACACCAACATGTTGTCTTCTTTCCTATGGGTAAAGCACTATCTACAGATTATGCTTTTCAATTTTTCATATCCATCTCAATACCTATCTTTACACTTCCATCTACCTTCTGTCTCTTAACACTTCCATATACCTATCTACAATTTTTATATCGGTTTATTGTTATTGACTTTTATTTTGATGGTTGGTGTAAAGTTTTTTTTTACATTGTTACTTAATCATATATTATTATAATATGCGTGTCTTACCTATTTTAGGGTCAAAATCTTTTACACTGAGAGCATTGAAATTAAATCCATATATTTTTTCTTGCTTGTAGTGGTTGTCGTGAAGGAACAACTGTTGGTGATATAAGTTTTGGTTTTTTATAGTCCATCTATAGTTTCACAAAGGCAATAACAATTAGCTCTTTTTTAAGTTAGCTTATCCTTTTGTTTTCGATGTTGCTAATTTTTCCGTCCATGATGGGGAGGAAGGGATTGACAAGTTTTTTTTTTTGTTTTTTCTTTCTTTCTATGTTAGTATTTTTTTTATTATATAGTTGCACTAGTGGAAAATATACATTAGACGGTAAAGGTTTACGTCGGTTAACCAAAAGCTAGATGTTAAAAAGGAGGCGGTGACAGTTTTGTAAATATCAGACTTCATTAATTCAATTTTAATGTCAGTTGTTGTAAGGACTGACGTTGAAAGTTAAGTGACTCACTTTTAACGTCAGTTCAATAAACAACTGACGTTAAAAGTGAACCTTTTAACGTCAGTTCTTCATTGAACTGACGTTAAAAGTGAGTCGCTTCACTTTTAACTTCTGCTCTTTCATCAACAGACGTTAAAGGTTATTTTAATAATATTTTTATCTAGTATACCCTTTCGCATTGCCTTCCTCAAAGTTTCAGTTTCACAATTGCTTTGATGTTTTGTGTTTCTGTTTTGAAAACTAAAATATATGTGCGAAGTATAAGTTGAATCAATAACCCAAACCGGATCTCATTCATTGAAAGGGTTTAAAATCCTTTAAAATCCTATAAAAAGTTACATTGATAGGGTTTAAAATCCTATAAAAAGTTACATTGAAAGGGTTTAAAATCCTAAACATTTGTTGAGGCTTCGTTCCCTTCACGGGTGAGCAAGAGAGGAGAGTCGAGCGACCGAGTTTTCCAGAGCGGCTGAGCAAGGGTGCACCCGATCTGTTTTAGCAATGGTCTTGGAACAGTCATTTGCTTCCAAAGCTGACGTTCAGTCTGTCAGAGTGCCGATTCTCCGGAAAGATGATAAGGTGAGAAACTCACACTATTTGATTTACACAACCTTATCACCCATGTTATGTGATTTACACAACCTCAGAAGTTGTTTGACCATTAAGACAAAGATCTTTGAGTCTAGGAATAGGAAGAAAGAGTGATGAAGTTAATCTCCACGGCAGAGCCATATTGTGAAGCAGAAAATTAAAGGATGGAAGGAAGCTATTTATAGGAGCAGGGGATGAAGTTACTAAGTTATTCTGATTTTCTTGAAAACTTACCTATAAACTTAATGCTCATTAAGAGGATTAAGTTACAAGGTGCATGGGTAAGTAGCACAGTAGTCAAAGGAATGAATTCTTGCAGAAACTTATACACCTTTAACGTCAGTTGTTTAATACAACCGACGTTAAAAGTGTTTTTAAAATAAAAAATATTTATTTTTAACGTCAGTTTTTTATACAACTGACGTTAAAAGTGTGGTTTTTACTTCAATATAATTAATAGCTTAGGGGTGAGCATCGGGCGGGGTTTGTCGGGTTCGGGCGGGTTCGATGTAAGAAAAATGAAACCCGAACCCGCCCATCTATACATCGAGTTGATCGGGTGCAGGTTGGTCGGGTTTCGGGCGGGTTGAATCGGATTTAGGATTTTTAATTATTTAATTTTATTCCAAAAAATTAAAAAAAAAACCCAACGAGCCTAATTAAAATTTAAGGCTTTCAGCCCAATTAAGTACAAAAAAAAAAACAAAAGGGGGGGAATCTAAGACCCAGTCTTGGTAGCCCATTCTCCATAAAAAAAATTATTATTATTTTTGTTATGAGCGGGTTGGGTCGGGTACCGGTGGATGACATAAACCAGACCCGAACCCGCCGCTCTTATCCATCTTAAACCGATTGTTTCACCCGCCAAACCGATTCAACCCGACCGTTGCACAAAAAATAATAACGGGTCGGGCGGTTTCGGGCGGGTCATACAGTTTTGCTCACCCCTAATAGCTGACGTAAATAATCCTATAAATTATAAACGTGCATAATGAATTTTGGAAATAATGTAATATACGGGAACTTGGCAGTCATAAATTAAGTTGACGTTAAAAATTAGGTGGTGGCAATTTGTAAATATTAAATCACTATTTGCATCAGTTGTGTAAAGAACTTGTGTAAATATTAAACAAGTTTATTTTTAATCTTCATTAATTAGCTTGAATTAGTAAACATATTCTTGTGAAAATTACAATAAATAAACATATTCGTTAAATGTGTGATTTTTATGACAGTTAAATAAATAACTGACGTAAATAATTATGAAACTCATTTCTTTCGATGTCATCTCCCTGTTGTCACTCTTAACGCATATCACTCCATATAGTGCAGTTTATTTCTAAACCTTTTTTTTAAACAAGTTTATTTTTAATGTTAATTAATTAGCTTGAATTAGTAAACAAATTCTTGTGCAAATTAAAATAAATAAACACTTAACATAAAACAAGTTATATATGTATAATCAAATCGTATCTCATTGAAGCGATTCATAAGTTACAATTACATGATTAAAAGATAAAAAATTTATGTAACATAACACTAAAATATTAAAAAATTTCTGCTTCGACATCAATTTCTTCTCAGTTCTGTCCTCAGAAACTCCAATGGATGCATCGATCCCCTCCCTGCTCATTTGAAGTCCTTGATGCTCCATCTGTGCTTTATCCACAGTCGCTTGGGGAGGAGATGGAATAAAGTGGGGGAGTCATATTATGTGATTTACTCAACCTCAGAAGTTTTTTGACCATTAAGACAGGGACCTTTAAGTATAGGTATAGGAAGAAATAACAAAAAGTCTCAAATGTGATAGAACCATATTGCGAAGGAATAGAAAACACATGAAATATAGAGGAAAAGAAGAGGGTGTATTTACAGACTGATACAGAAGAATGACACTTTATATAGAGAATAGAGTCTCTCTGATTTTCTTGAAAACTTATCTATAAACTTAATGCTCATTAAGAGGATTAAGTTTCAAGGTGCATGGGTTAGCACAGTAGTCAAAGGAATGATTTTTTTTGCAGATATACACTTTTAACGTCAGTTGTCTTCAAAAACTGACATTAAAAGTGCTTTTAAAATAAAAAATATTTATTTTTAACGTCGGTTGTTTAATACAACCGACGTTAAAAGTTTTATTTTTACTTCAATTAAATAAATAGTCAAAGGAATTAATGTTTTTGGATAAATGTATACACTTTTAACGTCAGTTTCTTAAGACAACTGACGTTAAATATACGACCTTTAACGTCAGTCTTTACAAACAACTGACGTAAAATGTTGTTTTATTTTGGTTTACACCCGCGCGCCTTCTGCACTTCGCTCTGTACGTTTCTTTTCTCTTTTCATCACGCTCAACCCTCACTCTCACTCTCACTCTCACTCTGCCTTAATCGCGAGCTCATCTCCACCGCAACCACCGCGAGGGCTTCTTCGCCACCACCATGAGCTACACTATTAACCCTAACTCTGTCTTTCCATTCATTCTTTGCAATAACTTGACATCTCTCTTTCCCCTTTCCCGCGCACTAACTCTCCTTGTCCCTCTGCTCTCAGTAACCACATCGAACGTTGGCCACCACTAGAGCTCCCCTCCCCACCACCACGCGAGCACCTATTTCTGGTGAGTCTTTAGGGCACATTTTTTTATTTTTGGTTTTGAGTGTATGTTGAAACTGTAGTCTCAGTAGTTGAAACTTGACACTGTGAGTTTGAGTTGTTTGGAATGTACGTCTCTATTTTTGGTTTTGAGTGCATGTTGCTTTGCTGGTTGATCTGTCACATCCGTGATGCTCATCACGGCTAGACCGTGATCAGTTCTGCCTGTGATGGTCTGGTTCAGTTGGCACGTTACGGCCGTGATGGACATCACTGCCAGGCAGTGACCAGTGCTTGGCAATCTTCAAAAACTATAGTTTTCAATCTTCCGTATTGTCCTTATATTGGATATATGTTTTGTATATCTACAGGACCTATCTAGTTATGGATCGTAGTTGGATGGTTTGTAAGCGCACTAGTACTGAGTATTTGAAGGAGGTGGGAGAATTTATAGAATTTGCTCAAAGGAATGTTCCTAATAGTAATGGAATGTTCTGTTGTCCTTGTGTCAAATGTTTGAATACGAGGAAATGTACGGTGAAGGATATACGTACTCATTTGATTTGTGAAGGGATTTACTTGAGTTATACAAGATGGATATGGCATGGTGATGTGTTGTTGAGTAGTACGGCAAGTGTCTCCCAAAGTGAGGACGTTGACGTAGATATGGAGGATGATCGAGTAGAGGACATGATCCGTGATATTGGACAATAATCTTTTCATCGAGCTCATGTGTATGATAGGTTGTGCGATGATGTGGATAAGCCTTTATATCCAGGGTGTACTACTCATACACGGTTGTCGGCGGTGCTAAAATTGGTTTGTGTGAAGGCGAGAAATGGTTGGACCGATAAAAGCTTCACGGAATTGCTTGAAGTGTTGAAATACTTGCTTCCGGAGGACAACACATTGCTTGACCGTAACTATGAGGCCAAGAAGGTATTGTGTCCTATGGGTATGGAGTATAAGAAGATACACGCATGCCCCAATGATTGCATATTGTACACCGGTGTTCATGAAGACAATCACTATTGCCCCAAATGTGGGTTATCACGATACAAAGTGAAGGGTGGTGATGATGATGATGATCTTGATGATGTGAGAAAAAAGGGTCCTCCTGCGAAGGTGTTGTGGTATCTTCCAATAATTCCAAGGTTCAAGCAATTGTTTGCCAATGCGAAAGATGCGAAGAATCTTAGATGGCATAATGATGAGAGGAAACGTGATGGAAAGGTTCATCATCCTGCTGATTCTATTCAATGGAAGAATATCGATACTATGTTTCCAGATTTCGCCGATGAGCCAAGAAACCTAAGACTTGGACTTGCTACGGATGGAATGAATCCTTATGGTACCATGAGTAGTATTCATAGTTCATGTCCTGTTCTGTTGGTAATTTACAACATTCCCCCTTGGTTGTGCATGAAGCACAAATACATGGTGTTGTTTATGATGATTTCGGGCCCAAAGCAACCGGGAAATGACTTAGATGTTTATCTAGGTCCCTTGATTGAAGAATTGAAAACGTTGTGGGTGGAAGGTGTTGATGTAGTTGATGGGTATTCTTATGAGACTTTCAAGCTTCGTGCCATGTTATTTTGCACCATCAACGACTTTCCAGCATACGGTAACTTGTCCGGGTACAGTGTCAAGGGGCATAAAGCATGCCCTATATGTGAAGAAGGCACATGCTACACTCAGTTGCATCATGGAAAGAAGACGGTTTACCTTGGGCATCGGAGATTTCTTAGACGTGATCACCCATATCGTAAGATGAAAAAAGCTTTTAATGGATGCCAAGAGACAGAAGAAGCGCCGGCGGCCTTAATTGGAGAGCATGTTTATCAGAGGGTAAAGGGCATCGATGTTATATTCGGCAAGTCCAAAAAGAAAGGTAAAGTTGCTGAGAAAAACATATGGAAGAAGAGGTCGATATTCTTTGATCTTCCATACTGGCGCAAGCTTGATGTCAGACACTGCATTGATGTGATGCATGTGGAGAAAAATGTGTGTAATAGTGTGATCGGGACGCTTCTCAACATTCAGGGCAAGACAAAGGATGGTGTGAATGATCGTCTTGACCTCGTTGCTATGGCTATACGAGAGCAGTTAGCTCCAGTTGTTGAGGATGGTAAGCGGACTTATTTGCCGCCAGCATGTCATACTTTGTCAAAAAAAGAGAGACAAAGTTTCTGCGGGTGTCTTCAGGGCATCAAAGTTCCACATGGTTACTCTTCAAATATGAAGAGGCTTGTCTCTAGTGATCTTAAATTGGTTGGCTTAAAGTCTCATGATTGTCACATCTAGATGCAACAACTTTTGCCCGTTGCTATTCGTGGTATTGCTCCAAAAAATGTGAGACATGCCATTACTCAGTTGTGCTCATTCTTCAATTCTATATGTAGAAAAGTCGTTGACCCCCGTATGTTGGATGACTTGGAAGTTGAGGCTGCTACAATCTTGTGCCAATTGGAGATGTATTTTCCTCCTTCCTTTTTCGACAAAATGGTTCACTTAATTGTTCATTTGGTGAGGGAGATTAGATTATGTGGGCCGGTTTTTCTGAGATGGATGTACCCAGTTGAGCGCTACATGAAGATCTTGAAAGGGTACGTGAAGAATCCTCATCGTCCGGAAGCATCTATTGTTTAAAGGTTTGTTGCAGAAGAAGCTATTGAGTTTTGTTCGGACTACCTTCATAACACGGATCCTATAGGGGTTCCTAAGCCTCGGCATGATGAGATCAGATGTCAAGGTAAGGGTACACATGGCTTAAGAATTAATAGGAATGATCGGGAGGAAGTGCTTCAAGCACATTTGTATGTATTGAACAACATCGAATGTGTTCAGCCTTTCTTATTTGAACATAAAAGAAAAGTCAATCAAGAAAACCCTCGAATGAGCGAAAGGTGGTTGTTGAACAAGCATAACAAGACTTTCTTACCATGGTTCAAGGAAGAAATGCTTAAGGATGGTAGTACTGCTTCTGATGACGTAAGATGGCTAGCACGTGGGCCTAGCTTCAACGTCATATGTTGGAGCGGATACGACATAAATAACTTTTCCTTTTATACAAAGGAACAAGATAACAAGAGTACCATTGAAAATAGTGGGGTTATGATCGTGACCGAAGCAATGCACTTCTCTAGTACAAAGGACACAAAACCCGTTAAAGCACCGAGACCTTACTTTGGATATATTGAAGATATTTGGGTGCTCGATTACACTAAGCTTACGGTGCCGGTATTTAAATATAAGTGGGTTGATAGTAACGGTGGTGTACAAACCGACGAATTGGGGTTCACATTGGTAGACCTCAACAAGTTAGGTCATATAAATGAGCCTTTCATAATGGCTTCCCAAGCAAAACAAGTGTTCTACATCACTGATCCTTCTAACAAAAGGTGGTCCGTGGTTCTCCAAGGAAAAAGCATGTATAATGGTAGTGATGAAAATGAAGATTCAAATCTTGATATTCCTGAGACTCCTTCTTTTTCAACAAACATGCCAACTATAATCGTGGAGACACAGGTGGACGATGTACATGCCACTCGTGATGATCATCACGAAGGGATATTGATATAGGTAGTTTAAACTTAATATACATTTATTTTTATTTATATTTTTGTATTTATTTTGAGTTATAACCTATGTTAATAAATATATATTGTTTTTGAACAGGTACATATGGATCATTGTTCCATTTTTCCTTTGCAATTCTGTAATGTGTGTGATATTCTGTGTTACTGGGATATTTACTGAATGCCGGGATAGCCGAGGGGAGTAATATTTTAAAACCGAATTTAAAAAAAAAATACTATTAATGTCAGTTGTATCAAACAACTGACGTTAGTAGTATTTTATAAAATATACATCACACTATTAACGTCAGTTTTTTATTACAACTGACATTAAACTTAAGACCTTTAACGTCAGTTCTTTATAACAACTGACGTTAGTTTTAACAAAATGAACGTCCGTTCTTAAAGAATTGACGTTAATTTTTACAAAATTAACGTCAGTTGTGTTAAAGAACTGACGTTAATTTTGACAAAATTAACGTCAGTTGTGTTAAAGAACCGACGTTAATAGTTTTATATTTAACGTCAGTTCTCAATCGACGTTAAAATTTTAACTTTTAACGTCACCGATTTACGTATTCGTCGATCGATTACGCGTAAAAATCAATTTTAACTGACGTAAAAAGCACTTATTGCACTAGTGTTGTATTATCATGCTATGTGTTAGATCACCTTCAGTTTGGTGTATTTGATTTTGATTCTTGGCTAGTTACATGGAGCAGTCAACAACCAATGGTATTTTGTGTTCATAATTGTAGTATGACATCAAATGTAGTTATGGCAGCAATAGAGTTCTAGCAGGTGTGTTCTAATTTCCTATGTTTTTTCATGATAGACATACATTTATAGTCTTTAGTAGAAATTTCCATTTAGTATTTGCTAGCAAATTGATATCATCATTAAATAAATTTTATATTATATATATACAGCCCTAGCTTTGGGAGATCCTTCAGTGACACTGGAAGAAGTAACTCCTCCAGTTACGTCTAAGCAATCTATATAATATCTATTTTCAAGTCACTGTTGAAGTAATTTTCTCCACGTGTCAAGCAGATAATGGATAGCTTCCTTTGCACACCTCAATCAAATTTTGCCAAATAAGGTAACAAGCTGGCCCACACTTCATCAATCTTCTTCAACACACTTCTCAGTCCCCACAATTCCAATAAACCATATTTTTTCCTGACATCCCCCCCCCCCCCCCCTCAGCAGATAATGGATAGCTTCCTTTGCACACCTCAATCAAATTTTGCCAAATAAGGTAGCAAGCTGGCCCACACTTCATCAATCTTCTTCAACACACTTCTCAGTTCCCACAATTCCAATAAACCATATTTTTTCTTGACATCCCCCCCTCCCCCCCGCACCCTTCTGTTCTCTCCTCCTCTCCAACCAAAGATTCGAATTTCAAATTTGAAATTTAAAAATCGAAACATGTATTGCAGCAGCTCCCCGTCTATCTCTCTCTCAAAGTTTCTGTTTTTCTTCTTCTTCGTTACACATTAACATCTTCATCCTATCTCTCTAAATGTCATGGCGCATGTAGCTTCCTCCTATAAGGTCTCTAGTTTGACGAGTTTCAAGAATCTTCTTCGGGGACGGAGGAGTCGACGACTACTAGAGCTCCACGCGTGCCGCCGGCGGCGGCGGTGACATCTTCAGTCTTGACATCTTCGTCTCCGGTAACATGGTAACTATTTTGAGTTATTTCATTTCTTGAGCATAAATCTCTAAATTTCCCTAAATCTCTCATCTCATAACCTTCATCTCAGAACGTTCTTTCCTCTCCTCCCTCCATTTTTTTTCTATCTCCAAATTTGTAACAACACAATATCAACATGCTATAACATTAAGTGCAAAAGAGATATACAAAATTTCTTTTACTATGCTACTACTTTGGATGCATAGGAATATGTAGATTTGTCAAATGCTTTGGATACACAACACGTTTCCTCCCACTCCAACATGTTGCCTTCTTTCCTATGGGTAAAGCTCTATCTACAGATTATGCTTTTCAATTTTTCATATCCATCTCAATACCTATCTTTACACTTCCATCTACCTTCAGTCTCTTAACACTTCCATATACCTATCTACAATTTTTTTTATCGGTTTATTGTTATTGACTTTTATTTTGATGGTTGGTGTAAAGTTTTTTTCTAACATTGTTAATTAATCATATATAATTATAAGATGCGTGACTTACCTATTTCAGGGTCAAAATCTTTTACACCGAGAGCATTGAAATTAAATCCATATATTTTTTATTGCTTGCAGCGACTGTCATGAAGGAACAACTGTTGGGGATATAAGTTTTGGTTTTATTTATAGTCCATCTATGGTTTCACAAAAGCAATAGCAATTAGCTCTTTTCTAAGTTAGCCTATCCTTTTGTTTTAGATTTTGCTAAATTTTTCGTCCATGATGGGGAGGAAGGGATTAACATGTTTTTTTCCCCTTTTTTCTTTCTTTCTACGTTAGTATTTTATTATTATTATATAGTTGTATTATCATGCTATGTGTTAGATCACCTTCAGTTTGGTGTATTTGATTTTGATTCTTGGTTTGTTACATGAAGCAGTCCATAACCAATGGTATTTTGTGATCATAATTGTAGTATGACATCTAATGTAGTTATGGCAGCAATAGAGTTCTAGCAACTGTGTTCTAATTTCCTATGTTTTTTCATGATAGACATAGATTTATAGTCTTTAGTATAAATTTCCATTTAGTATTTACTAGCAAATTGATATGATCATTAAATAAATTGTATATTATATATATACAGTGCTAGCTTTGGGAGATCCTTCAGTGACACTGGAAGAAGTAACTCCTCCAGTTACATCTAAGCAAACTATATAATATCTATTTTCAAGTCACTATTGAAGTAATTTTCTCCACGTGTCAAATAGATAATGGATAGCTTCCTTTGCACACCACCATATTTTTTCCTAACCCCCCCCCCCCCCCGTTCTCTCCTCCTCTCCAAACAAAGATTCGAATTTCAGATTTGAAATTTAAAAATCGAAACATGTATTGCAGCAGCTCCCGCTCTCTCTCTCTCTCAAAGTTTGTGTTTCTTCTTCTTCGTTACACATCAACATCTTCATCTTCTCTCTCTAAACGTCATTGCGCATGTAACTTCCTCCACTCAGGTCTCTCTTTTGAGGAGTTTCCAGAATCTTCTTCGGGGACGGAGGAGTGGACGACGACTCGAGCTCCACGCGGGCCGGCGACGGCAGCGGTGACGTCTTCGGTCTTGACATCTTCGTCTCCGGTAACATGGTAACTATTTTCTGAGTTATTTCATTTCTTGAGCATAAATCTCTAAAAATCCCTAAATCTCTCATCCCATAACCTTCATCTCATAACGTTCTTTCCTCTCCTCCCTCCATTTTTTTTCTATCTCCAAATTTGTAACAACACAATATCAACTTGCTATAACATTAAGTGCAAAAGAGATATAAAAAATTTCTTTTACTATGCTACAACTTTGGATGCACAGGAATTTGAAGATTTGTAAAATGCTTTGGATACACAACACGTTTCCTCCCACTCCAACATGTTGTCTTCTTTCCTATGGGTAAAGCTCTATCCACAGATTATGCTTTTCAATTTTTCATATCCATTTCAATACCTATCTTTACACTTCCATCTACCTTTAGTCTTTTAACACTTCCATATACCTATCTACAATTTTTTTATTGGTATATTGTTATTGAATTTTATTTTGATGGTTGGTGTAAAGTTTTTTTTTACATTGTTAATTAATCATATATTATTATATGATGCGTGACTTACCTATTTTAGGGTGAAAATCTTTTACACTGAGAGCATTGAAATTAAATCCATATATTTTTTATTGCTTGCAGCAGCTGTTGTGAAGGAACAACTGTTGGTGATATACGTTTTGGTTTTATTTATAGTCCATCTATGGTTTCACAAAGACAATAGCAATTAGCTCCTTTTTAAGTTAGCCTGTTCTTTTGTTTTCGGTTTTGCTAATTTTTCCGTCCATGATGGGGAGGAAGGGATTAACAAGTTTTTTTTCCTTTTTTCTTTCTTTCTATGTTAGTATTTTTTTATTATATAGTTGTATTATCATTCTATGTGTTAGATCACCTTCAGTTTGGTGTATTTGATATTGATTCTTGGCTAGTTACATGAAGCAGTCAACAACCAATGGTATTTTGTGTTCATAATTGTAGTATGACATCAAATTTAGTTATGGCAGCAATAGAGTTCTAGCAGTTGTGTTCTAATTTCCTATGTTTTTTCAAGATAGACATACATTTATAGTCTTTAGTAGAAATTTCCATTTAGTATTTGCTAGCAAATTTATATCATCATTAAATAAATTGTATATCATATATATACAGCCCTAGCTTTGGGAGATCCTTCCGTGACACTGGAAGAAGTATCTCCTCCAGTTACGTCTAAGCAATCTATATAATATCTATTTTCAAGTCACTGTTGAAGTAATTTTCTCCACGTGTCAAGCAGATAATGGATAGCTTCCTTTGCACACCTCAATCAAATTTTGCCAAATAAGGTAGCAAGCTGGCTCACTTCATGAATCTTCTTCAACACACTTCTCAGTTCTCACAATTCCAATAAACCATATTTTTTCGGAAACCCCCCCCCCCCCCTCCGTTCTCTCCTCCTCGAGAACCAAAGATTCGAATTTGAAATTTGAAATTAAAAAATCGAAACATGTATTGCAGCAGCTCCCTCTCCCTCTCTCAAAGTTTCTGTTTTTCTTCTTCTTCGTTACACATTAACATCTTCTTCTTCTCTCTCTAAATGTCATTGCGCATGTAGCTTCCTCCTCTCAGGTCTCTCTTTTGACGAGTTTCCAGAATCTTCTTCGGAGACGGAGGAGTCGACGACGACTCGAGCTCCACGCACGCCGGCGGCGGCATCAGTGACGTCTTTGGTCTTGACATCTTCGTCTCCGGTAACATGGTAACTATTTTCTGAGTTATTTCATTTCTTGAGCATAAATCCCTAAAAACCCCTAAATCTCTCATCTCATAACCTTCATCTCAGAATGTAACACCCCCCTTGGGCATTACTTTGTAAACACGTGCATAAATAAATTAAAAGGATAATTTACTGGTTGCTTTCGGAAAATAATTTATATAAGTACATAAGCGTCTGAAATTGGGTATAAAAAAATTTGTCACGACTCCAAACCTAAGCCTTGATTGGCACACCGGTTTACAATCCTAGCCTGACAAGTCTATTGAATTTAGAGATATACTTGAATAAAAGCTAGTATTTTTACAAAAATTTCGACAGAGTCTCCTTTGTAATTCGAACATCCCAGGTAAAAGAACACCTGCTAAAATAATTACATTTTCATTCCAGAATTCCAGTTACACCAAATACCACCAGGCAGTAATATACTAAAAATAGTTACATCAATAAGTTATACATGACCAAAAGGAAATACTTAGGTTTTCATTCAAAAGAGATGCTCTCCGAGCCATAAACATTCCATTTGAAAATAAAGACTCTCTGAGCCATACTCATACATACTTATCAAAAATCTAAGTCTCAAACCCTAAGTTGGTCATTCTAAAAGTTATTCCTGAGGAAAACTCACGTGGTCATTCCACAATCAAATACTTCATCAAACAACTAGATCTAAGTCTTTGAGTGACTTAGGAAGACTCCTCTGCACCATCTGTACAAAAGTACCCAGGGTATAATAGCGAACCAGAAGAAACCTGATATATCTGTAAGGGTGAGATACCGACAAATGGATATATCACACAACAATCATATACACGATACATACATCACCTCAGAACATTAACATTTAATTATTATTCAGAGATAAAATGACAAGTGTTATATCAATGGGTCTCATACCCGATCAATCAGTTTTATAAAGAGAATGCATGACACTTCAATAATTAGGCTCTAAACTTAATCTCATGAGATTCCATCACCATTTTATCATCAAGAAAGAAAGAGTTGATCAAGCTCATACACCCCGTTTGGCAAGTTGTCTCCGTCACCTCATGCGCCCGGATCAACATCATCACGAATCCCTTATAACGGCCATTCGGATGTATACCTCATCGAATACCACATCTTAAGCGGGTATTCGGATAACTCAAGCATGTTTGCTAAGTGGAAATTCATATGAACAAAAGACTTTTCATTATCGAGACTTTTCTTTGTGTTCACTCTTTTCTATTGTCGAAGCCCAAAGCTAACGACTATTCACAATTTTCATTACTTGAAAATCAATAACATAGGACACGCAAACCGAGTGCTCAATCACAACACCTTAGACCGATGCCGCAGTCCGAGGTTGTGGTCATAGAAACAATTATAATTTTATCCATGTTTTATTTCAACATGATAAGGACTCCTAGCCCATAACAACGAAATTAGGACACACAGTCCTCAATTCCAAAATTAGGACTCCTAGCCCATAATATCAAGATTGGGACCCTTGGTCCATAATTCTTGATACGGATACCAGATCGCGTGCATACAATTGAATACTAGAGGCGACGTCTCGCGAACTAGTATTCTCTTTCACATGTGCTTACTTTTCGCTCAGTGAAAATCAAAACCAAAACAAAACCTCGGTCACTTATCCAAGTAAACGGAACGTTTCTAAATCATTTAGGAGAAAATTCTTTTCCTTTGCAAAATCTTTTCTAAAACATTTAGGAAATTCGTTTGCTTTTGAAATCCTTGATGGAATAAAGTCAAATATTTTCAAAGGGGCTTTCCTTCATAAAACACACCGTTCGGAAAGGTTTTCTCTCGTACAAAACTTTTGATCAAAAAAAGGTAGTTTCCTTCAACTTAAAATCACTTCAACATTTTTCTAAAAACAAAGATCTTATTCTTCTGAAGTAAGCACTTTAAACAAGAAACTTTTATAAATGAACCCAAAACTTTCAAAGTTCTATTCAAGGCTTATTAAGGCTTTTAATCCTTATAGTCATTAGGCACAGACTCAAGTCCGGCTTCTCAAACTTCAATCAACAGTAATATATGCACAACAATAATAATATTACAGTTAATGACAGTTCATCACATATATATAATTCATAACACCTTAAAGCAAGTAATGTTAAACTCCAAGTAATAACCACAATAGTTCAAGTAAACAAGTTATTCAAGTATTGGCTCAATATCATGATAATATTCACAACACTCAATTAAACACATGCACACATGCATATAGTCATTGGATATCACGAGGCAAGCTCCCCTTACCTTTGAAGACGAGTAAAGGATCCTCGTCTTAATGCTCACGTTAGTTCCAAGAGTACAAACTCTACTCCACCTAGTAAGCATAGCCGTGTTCAACATCACGGAGATACAAACCAAGCATGATAACAACAAACAAATTCACCAATTTAATTTTTCATCCTCAAAACATATAATCAAAAGAAACCATACATTTAATTCAGTAAATAGAATCGATTTCTCAATAATATCGATTTGGGTAAAAAGGATCCATAATTAAAATTGGGGAACATTTGATTTGGTTTGAGAAACATGAAATTGAACTTTGAAATCTCAAATTAAAGTTCCTAATTTGAATAAAACATAGTTAATTTTATAGAAACACAATCGATTTCAAATAAAATCAAATTGAGGTTTAGGGTTCCTAAACACAATTTGGGGGAAACTCATTTGATCAAAGGATAATAAAATTAGTTTAATAAAACACTAATTTATAGTCCCAATTGCATAAAAACATAGTTTAATTTCATATTACAACATGAAATTTAGGGTCTCAAAATCAGATTTGGGGATTTTCAATCTAGAAGAGAATAGGGGTAAACATTTACCCAAGATGAAGAGGAAAGGAGAACATAGCAACCATGGTGGTTCGAACGACGTTAGGAGGTGGTCCGAGCGGCGGAGCTCCGAACCAGACGCGTGAGATGAGGGGAGCGGGGATGTGTAGTCCTCTCCTTCCTCTAGCGGCGGCCGGACGACTGAACGACGGAGCTCGCGGTGGCACGAGACCAGGCGCTGTGGAGTCACGTTTCGCGCAAGACAAGGGCAGCTGAGGACGTGAAACAGATGTGTGCCTTCTCTTCCTCGCACGACGGTCGAAGCTTCTCCCTTGGCGGCACGCGACTCCGAGCGTTGCAGGCGGCGGCGTGATCTGGTCCAGTAAGTGGGAAGGAGAAGAAATGGAGTTTGAGAGGGTGGAAGAAGAAGAAGAGAGAAAGAAGGGAAAAAAGAAGAAAAAGAAAGAAAGAGAAGGGGGGTTTACGGGTCTGATGAGGGAAAGGAGAGAGTATTTAAGTTTTTAACTTAACATTTAGTGATAGGTACAAAAACGAGTGATAAAATATTGAGTCTAAAATTATACATTTTTTGGTTTTTGAATCTACAAATAAAGGTTGATAAATATATACTTTCAAAATTTGAAATAAAGTAGAGATTGATAGACGAATTGATCAACTAAGAAAAGCCACAGTTCAACATTTAATCTCCGATTAATGTCAAACCAATTTATTTTCAAGTCTAAAATTAAATAGGATAAAATATGAAAATACTTTTCTTTCAATCATATTATTTAAAACATTTTTCTGTACTGGTAATAATAGTGACAATAACATAAATTATTGTCTAGTAAGCGTGCATTCACTCAAATAAGTCAGTGCTAACGCACCCGATAAAATAATTTGAAGAGAGTAATTTAACTACTCAAACTAAACCATGTAACAAAATAAACATAAGCATCCAAATAAAAGAATTAATCATATGTGTAAAAACTAGGGTGTTACACAGAACGTTCTTTCCTCTCCTCCTTCCATTTTTTTTTCTATCTCCAAATTTGTAACAACAGAATATCAACATGCTGTAGCATTAAGTGCAAAAGAGATATAAAAAATTTCTTTTACTATGCTACTGCTTTGGATGCACAGAAATTTGTAGATTTATCAAATGCTTTGGATACACAACATGTTTCCTCCCACTCCAACATGTTGTCCTCTTTCCTATGGGTAAAACTCTATCTATAGATTATGCTTTTCAATTTTTCATATCCATCTCAATACCTATCTTTACACTTCCATCTACCTTCAGTCTCTTAACACTTCCACGTACCTATCTACAATTTTTTTATCGGTTTATTGTTATTGAATTTTATTTTGATGGTTGGTGTAAATTTTTTTTTTACATTGTTAATTAATCACATATTATTATAAGATGCGTGACTTACCTCTTTTAGGGTCAAAATCTTTTACACTGAGAGCATTGAAATTAAATCCATATATTTTTTGTTGCTTGCAGCGACTGTCGTGATGGAACAACTGTTGTGATGGAACAACTGTTGGTGATATAAGTTTTGGTTTTATTTATAGTCCATCTATGGTTTCACAAAGGCATAGCAATTAGCTCTTTTTTAAGTTAGCCTGTCCTTTTGTTTTCGATTTTGCTAATTTTTTCGTCCATGATGGGGAGGAAGGGATTAACAAGTTTTTTCTTTTTTTCATTCTTTCTATGTTAGTAATTTTTTTATTATATAGTTGTATTATCATGCTATGTTTAGATCACCTTCAGTTTGGTGTATTTGATTTTGATTCTTGGTTGTTACATGAAGCAGATGGTATTTTGTGTTCATAATTGTAGTATGACATCAAATGTAGTTATGGCACCAATAGAGTTCTAGCAGCTGTGTTCTAATTTCCTATGTTTTTTTCATGATAGACATATATTTATAGTCTTTAGTAGAAATTTCCATTTAGTATTTGCCAGCAAATTGATATGATCATTAAATAAATTGTATATTATATATATACAGCCCTAGCTTTGGGAGATCCTTCAGTGACACGGGAGGAAGTAACTCCTCCGGCTACATCTAAGCAATCTATATAATATCTATTTTCAAGTCACTATTGAAGTAATTTTCTCCACGTGTCAAGCAGATAATGGATAGCTTCCTTTGCAAACGTCAATCAAATTTTGCCAAATAAGGTAGCAAGCTGGCCCACACTTCATGAATCTTCTTCAACACACTTCTCTGTCCCCACAATTCCAATAAACCATATTTTTTCCAATCAAAGATTGGAATTTCAAATTTCAAATTTAAAAATCAAAACATGTATTGCAGCAACTCCCTCTCTCTCTCAAAGTTTGTTTTTCTTCTTCTTCGTTACACATTAACATCTTCATCTTCTCTCTCTAAATGTCATGGCGCATGTAGCTTCCTCCTCTATCTTCTTCGGGGACGGAGGAGTCGACGACGACTCGAGCTCCACGCACGCCGGCGGCGGCAGCGGTGGCGTCGGTCTTGACATCTTCGTCTCTGGTAACATGGTAACTATTTTCAGAATTATTTCATTTCTTGAGCATAAATCTCTAAAAATCCCTAAATCTCTCATCTCATAACCTTCATCTCATAACGTTCTTTCCTCTCATACCTCCATTCTTTTTCAATCTCCAAATTTGTAACAACACAATATCAACTTGCTGTAACATTAAGTGCAAAAGAGATATAAAAAATTTCTTTTTCTATGCTACTGCTTTGGATGCACAAGATCGAATTTGTAGATTTGTCAAATGCTTTGGATACACAACACGTTTCCTCAAGCTCTATCCACAGATTATGCTTTTCAATTTTTCATATCCATCTCAATACATATCTTTACACTTCCATCTACCTTCAGTCTCTTAACACTTCCATGTACCTATCTACAATTTTTTTATCGGTTTATTGTTATTGACTTTTATTTTGATGGTTGGTGTAAAGTTTTTTTTTACATTGTTAATTAATCATATATTATTACAAGATGCGTGACTTACCTATTTTAGGGTGAAAATCTTTTACATTGAGAGCATTGAAATTAAATCCATATATTTTTTATTGCTTGCAGCGGCTGTCATGAAGGAACAACTGTTGGTGATATAAGTTTTGGTTTTATTTATAGTCCATCTATGGTTTCACAAAAACAATAGCAATTATCTCTTTTTTAAGTTAGCCTATCCTTTTGTTTTCGATTTTGCTAATTTTTCCGTCCATGATGGGGAGGAAGGGATTAACAAGGTTTTTTTTCTTCATTTTTTCTTTCTTTCTATGTTAGTATTTTTTTATTATATAGTTGTATTATCATGCTATGTGTTAGATCACCTTCAGTTTGGTGTATTTGATTTTGATTCTTGGTTTGTTATATGAAGCAGTCAATAACCAATGATATTGTGTTCATAAGTGTAGTATGACATCAAATGTAGTTATGGCAGCAATAGAGTCCTAGCAGCTGGGTTCTAATTTCCTATGTTTTTTCATGATATACATATTGTTATAGTCTTTAGTAGAAATTTCCATTTAGTATTTGCTAGCAAATTGATATCATCATTAAATAAATTGTATATTATATATATACAGTCCTAGCTTTGGAAGATCCTTCAGTGACAAGTGACAGTGGAAGAATTAATTCTTTCAATTACATATAAGCAATCTATATGTGATCCTTGTCGGAGTAATTTTCTCCATGTGTCAAGCTGGCAATGGATAACTTCCTTGGCACACTTCAATCAGATTTTGCCAAATAAGGAAGCAAGCTGACCCACACTTCACGAAAAAGCCCTGTTTTTCCCTGACCCTCCCTCTATTCTCTCTTCCTCTCCATGCAAAATTTCAAAATTCAAATTTCATGACCCTTTTCTATCTAGCTTCTTAGATCTTCATCTCTCTCTCTTTCTCTCTCATTTTTTTCGATTTTCTTCAACTCCTCTTTTTTTTTGTTTTGTTTCAGATGCTCTACCGGAGACTCTCTCGTCGGCACCGCTCCACAGCTCCTCTCCGACGATCCTTCCGACTTCTGCCTTCGATGAGGTTCGAAGAAGAATGGAGGAATGGAGTAGCAGCTTGAAGGAGTGAGGTTCATGAAACCCAGGTATGATCTTAATTTTTCATCATTTCTTTGTTCTTTTTATTTGATTTTCTTTTAATCAGCTTATTCTGTTGATACGGGTTCAAAGAGAAATCTGGAAGAAAAAAAATTAAAGGGTGTTTTATTTGATTTTTCAACATTTCTTTTTTCTTTTTTTAAATTTTTTAAGAATCGTTTATGGGTTGTTCACAAAGTGTGTGTGGTAACCTGTTTCTAGGCTTCGTTTGGATTGATGGAATATAATGGAACGGAACGGAATGAAACATAATGGAACGGAACGGAATAAAAATACCACTCCATTGTTTGGATATTTTATGATGCAATGGAACAAAGTTCACATTCCATCGTTTGGAAAGTGGACGGAACGGAATGGGTTATAAATTTTTTGTTCTTATATTACCCTCATTTTAAAAACACTTTTTTTTATAAGTTAAATGGTTCATTGATAAAAGTCTAACCTCTTAACCAAGTACCCTCCTACCGAAAAAGCTATATAGATAATGACCATCGCGAGCGCCGGCCGCCGTACAAAATGCGCACCCATCCCGCCTATCCTCCACAACCTCCACAGCGCCTAGCCACCGTGAGCAGAGGACCACCGCAAGCGCCGGCCACTCCACTGCTAGCTCGTGTCGAACCAGACTCCACCGCATCCAATGATAGATGATGTAAAAAAAAGCACGGTACAAATTCTTTATTTACGTTATGTATGAACTTGGGTTGGCAATATAAAATTCTGTTTAAATGTCAGTAATTAAGTTGTAGACAAGATGATGAGCGCTGAAAGAAAGAGCAAAAATGAAGCCATGGTAAGTTGGTAACTTGTTTAGGTTTAAAAGGGTAAAAATGAAATTTAGTAAACATAAAAATAAAAATAAGTTGATTCCATTTATTACCCCTCAATTTGGGAGGGAACAAAAATAGGGGGATTGGATGGAATGGGGTGAAATGCATTCCATCATGTTACATTCCATTCCATCATAAATTAAAAAATCCAAACAACAGAACAGGATTCCATTCCATTCCATCATATTCCATTCCTAACCTTTTATCTTGGTTTTCTTGGCTGTTGGGTTTTCTGGTGTACTCCTTATTAATATATGTTTGTTTATCAAAAAAAAAAAAACTTTGGTTTTCAATAGTTGATTATTTTCTCATGTTTCAATTTAAATAGTTATATTGAATAATTTTCTCTAGAAGCTTAATGGATTGTGTGGATTTTTTGTTACAATAATATGAATTATGATGTAATTGCTTCCTTTACAAAAAAAATATAACTTGCTCTGCTACTTGATTTCTTTGCAGTGGTAATTGTCAATGATTATTTAGCTCAATGTGATATTGAATGGATGGGGCGTGTGATCTGGTAAAAGCTTTCATGAAGTAATTGCTAAGTGATTCACTAATATTATGCATATTTCTACTAATTTTCCATGTTTTCTGACTTCTTATTAATCTATAAATATCGTGCTTTAAGCTGTGTACTGATATTGGAAGTCCCAAATATTATAGAGATTTATGAGTGCTAATTGCCTCACCCCCAATAGCAAAGGTGCTTGCTTTGTAAAAGTTATGCTTATTATTTGCCAATAGTGTGAAATGCTTATAAGATTAGATCACTTGACCTTCATCTTCTATTACTGTTCTTTATCATACAATATTGGATTCTTTATTGAAATTTGGAACAAGGAAGATGGGCCTCAAGGTAGTATTTTTCATGGACTCATGTTTCTTTTTGATTGATTGGGTTACGTCAAACTTGATTAATTTCTAGTTTTTCTCCAACAAGCTTTTGAGACTTTCAATGAAAACTATGCTCCATTTGCTGTTTTCATGGCTGCCGCTGGAGTTTCAAGAGCTGTAAATAGATTTGCATCAAGTGGTATGAAATTGGAGATTATCTCTACATTGAGGACTTCTGCAATCGTTTGGATAGAAGCTTTAGTTGGTGATTTGGTTTCTAGGACTTTGAGATTCTGTAGGCTTTTACTCTAGTGTGTCTCATTAGCATTGGCTCGAACTGGTTCCTTTTCAGTCAAATAGGGCAAAATAGAGTTCTGTGTATTATTCTCTGTTTAAAGAGGCATTTATATTGTTACAATGAGGTAAAGAAATATCCTAATTAGGCAAAAGAATACAATCCCTATAATTATCTTGTTTCCTATATTTACAAGTTATTTCAAATTAATACATAATTACAGTCCTAAATCTACACAATTACAGCCATGAATCATGCCAACACCCCCCCTAAAGGTGGAGCATAGATATTACTCATGCCTAGCTTGACAAGTGAGTCATGGAAAGCTCTACTTGAAACAACTTTAGTCAGAACATCGGCCAGTTGTTCTGTAGTCTTCACATATGTGACTTCAACAATTTTTTCTTCAAACTTCTCATATATGAAATTACGATCAATTTCCACAAGTTTAGTTTGGTCATGTTGTATCGGATTCTCTACAATCTTGATTGCAGACTGATTATCACAATATAACTTCATAGCTCCTTCAGTATGAAAACCAAGCTCCTCTAAAAGTCGTTTCAGCCATAATAATTCCTGTATCCCTTTAACCATTGCCCTATATTCAGTTTCTGTGCTAGACAATGATACAACCTTCTGTTTTTTACTCTTCCAAGTAACTAGATTACCTCCAACAAAAGTGAAGTAGCTGGTTGTTGAATGATGCCTTTCCCCTACTGCAAAATCCTAACAACCGCACCCATATGAATTTCGCTCGGATTATGCATAAAGCGACTTACCACACTAACAGCATAAGCAATATCTGATCGTGTGTGTGATAAGTAAATCATCGACCAACTAGTCTTTGATATCTTCCCTTATCAGTAGGAACTTGATCAGGAAGTTCCTTCAGGCCATGGTTTTGCTCTATAGGCGTATCAATAGGCTGACAACCAAGCATACCGGTCTCTTTCAATAGATCAAGAACATACTTTTGCTGCGATACGAATATTCCTTGGTTAGACCTAATAACTTCAATGCCCAAAAAATACTTTAAGCCTCCAAGATCTTTCATATCAAATTCAGATTGCAAGTAAGTCTTCAACTTAGTCATCTCATCAATATCATCACTAGTAACAATCATGTCATCCACATAGATGATAAGTGCAGTTACCTTACCATTTTGTTTTTTCAAAAATAAGGTATGGTCTGTGTTGCTTTGAGTATAACCATACTTCTTCATAGCTAACCGAAATCTTCCAAACCAAGCTCTTGGCGATTGTTTTATACCATTCAACGCCTTCTTTAACTTACACACCAAACTTGTATCACCAGAAACATTGTACCCAGGTGGCATGCTCATATAAATTTCTTCAGACAAATATCCATGTAAAAAGGTATTTTTTACATCATACTGTTGTAATGGCCAATCAAAGTTTGCAGCAATGGATAATAAAATCCGGACCATATTCAACTTTGCCACAAGTGCAAAAGTCTCTTGATAGTCAATACTATAAGCTTGTGTAAAGCCACGAGCAACTAACCTTGCTTTATACCGATCAATCGTTCCATCAGGCTTATGTTTTACTGTAAATACCCATTTATAAGCAACAGTTCTTTTTCCTTCTGGTAAGGTCACAATATCCCATGTATGATTTCTTTCTAATGCTCGCATCTCTTTAGCCATGGACTCTGCCCATTTAGGATCATTTAGCGCTTCTTGTACTCTTGTGGGAATGGTAACAGCTGACATTTGATTCACAAAGGCTTGAATAGAACAAGGTAAATGTTCAGCAGAGACATAATGAGCAATATGATACTTCACTGTCTTTAAATTATCAGGTGAATATCTCTCTGGTGGTTTTCCTCTATTACTCCGAGGAGGTAACTGATACCTGCTGCCATCACTAGAAACAAGTGGCACGTGATCATTAATTAAATTGTTAGTATTAACCCCAAAATCAATACATACCTCAGGAACATCAACAAAGGGAAGATCATTGGTGGGTATTGTAGGTAAAGAGAGAGGTCTTGTAGGACTCTGGTGTGTCACTAAATCTGTAGTATCATATTCTGGTGTTGCCAGATCAGGCCCTGCATAATCTGAAGACTCTTGACTAGGAAAAGTCATATTTACATCCGAAAGTGCAATCATCCAATTCGGCTCTTCAACACTCATCTCCCCCTGAAGAGATGAAGTGGATGTGGGCCGAGAAAAGTACATATCTTCTTTAGAGAAGGTTACATCCATGGTCACATAAAATTGTCGAGTAGGAGGGTGATAGCACTTGTAGCCTTTTTTATGAGGCAAATACCCGACAAACACACACTTTAATGCACACGGATCTAGCTTTGTACGTTGATGTTTATGAAGATGAACAAATGCAACACACCCAAAAACTCTGGGTGTTAATGTTAAGTTGGAAGGGATGTTGACATAAGCATAGTTTTTCCAAAGGTGTTTTGAAGTGGAGAACACTACTAGGTACACGGTTCATAAGATAAACAACATACAAAATAGCATCTCCCCAAGAAGTGGGTTGCATATAAGTATCAATCAGACATGCACGTGTGATCTCAAGTATATGGCGATTTTTCCTTTCTGCCACACCATTTTGTTGGGGTGTATAAGTACATGTGGTCTCATGGATAATACCATGATCTTGAAAATATGACTATAACACTTGACTGACAAATTCACAGCCATTATCAGACCTTAAAACTTTCACCTTAGCAGAAAACTGAGTTTGTATCATCTTATGAAATAAGCGGAAGCATTCATACACATCACTTTTATTTTTCATCAAATAGAGCCAAGTCATGCGACTACAATCATCAACAAAAATCACAAACCAATGATGTCCAGATAAGGTAGAAACTGGGGCAGGACCCCACATGTAACATCCCTGGCTGCTCTATGGATTGACGACTGCCCTCACTCACACGCTTCCTAGGAAAACTTCCCAGGAGGTCACCCATCCCAGAATTGCTCCAAGTCAAGCACACTTAACTGTGGAGTTCTTATATGATGGGCTACTGATAAGCCTCTGGCTTATCTAGTTTTATAACTAGATGGACCGTGGTTTTTGTGCAAATTATTCGAGTTCAATCTCGTTTTCGCCCAAATTTGCCTTGTTTTGTTCCTAAGTTGGACTTTGACTCGTTTTGCATCTTTTGTGTAGTTTTTAGGTTATTTTGAATAGAATTACGCTTTTTGTTTGCTTTTGTTGTTTCAGGTCAATAAGTGAAGCTCCGGGAGTCAAGGAAAGTCAAGAAGCAGTGGAAAAAACACTTCTGGAGATACTCGCCTCGCGAGTAGATTCTTGCCACGCGAGCCTGAAGAACAGATAAAACAGCAAGGTCATCAATTCTGTCTCGCCACGCGAGAATATGTTCGCCCCGCGAATCATGAAGACCTGCAAGACAGAGACCATCACGGCCAAGCCGTGATGAAGACCACGCCCGGGACAGTTTAAGGTTTGAAGTCTCACCCCGCGAGAAGCATCTCGCCCCGCGAGAGTTTGAAGACCCTGGAAGTCAGAGACCATCACGGCCCAGCCGTGATGAAGGTCACAGCCTAGAATTGAAGACTCGCCCCGCGAACACACTTTCGCCTCGCGAGAGTTCAAATTGAAAGCGCGCCAATTTTAATTCTCGCCTCGCGAGAGGATGCTCGCCTCGCGAACGAGCGCAGATCAGGAATCCTATTTAAAGGCTGTTGCAGATCAGATTGGGGATCCAGTTTTAGAAGGCAGTTTTCCACTTAGGTTAGGGCAGTAGTTACGAATTCTTATTTCTCCTTGGAGCTGCGTCTCCTTTTCGGGTTTCTTTTTATTTTACGATGGTGATTATGTCCGATCGCTTGTCTATGAGCATGAGGAACTAATCCCGTCGTCCGAGGGAACGATGAAGCCACCCATGGCGATGTAAATCCGATTTGATGTATGTCTTTCTCCTTAATTCAATTCTTGTTTTCTAATTCTGATTTGAATGTGTTGATCATATGTGTTGCGTGATTGACTTGTTAACGTTGATGAGGCTTAGTCAGCGATTCACGTTTAGAACTTGAATTAGAATCATCGATCGAATATTGCACGAGAGTGAATAGGAGATCGGTGCGACCTTATAGGGAACACGAATTAACAGAATTCGAGATTAGGGTTAAGAGACCTAGCAAGTAATTAACTCAAATCATCGAATACGTCCTAATGAGCACGGAAGTGGATTTAGGAGAATTTAGGGGTCCCGGTTGACATTGCAATTGAACCTAGGAGGAATTCATCATCACTTGGGTGTACATATTGGGTAGGTGGATTTGTGACCTTGGACATTTTAGTTTTCTGATTTTTAGTTAATTATTTCATTAGATTTGTTAATTGAATTTTAGATATTAATCTCTCTCTCAACCACCTTCTATTACTTAACCAACGTATCTGACTTCCCACGGATTAGTCGAATTGGTATCCCAATCCTTGAGTTCGACCTCGGTAATTACTTGCCGTGTTTATTTTTATTACTTGCGACGACCCGGTACACTTGCCGGAGTCACAACAAGTTTTTGGCGCCGTTGCCGGGGATTGGCACAACCAATTTTCCTAATTTTAGGGAGTTTGATTATTTGGTTAAGTTATTTTTGTTCTTATTTTTATTTTTATTTTTATTTTTATTTTTATTTTTATTATTTTCTTTTTATTTTCTACTATCTCTCTCTACTTCTTTGATTCCACTTGGTCTTGCCTTGTTTTGTATGCGAGGTACACGAAGGAATGCTTCCGGGTTGCGAATATTGTGATGGGAACCATGACACTTGGAGTTGTCCGTTCTACTTCCCTCAAGTATATGTGGAACCATGGCATAATGACAGCGTGCCCCAGAACAACTATCAGAGTCAGAATCAGTATTGGGGTGATATGAGTAGAGACCATCCGGATTTCGCTTGGAGTAATGCTGACGATGGTCTAGCCTGGCAACCACAACCTCAACAAAATTGGCAACAACAACCTCAACAGAGTTGGCAACCACAACCCTGGGAGTTGGCTCTGGAGAAGATGAATGCGGCAGTTGAGAAATTTGCAATCAATACAAGCACAACCATTGACAAGTTGACTCAACTCGTAGAGCGACTAGATGAGCGTCTCCCAGGCACTTTCCCAGGTGATACTGAGAACGACCCTAAGAACCAATGCAATGCCACAACAACTAGAAGCAGTGGGGTGTTGGGATATGACTGGGATGTAACTAGTTCTCAGGGAGTTGAGGAAGAACTACCACATGTTGAGGAAGAACAACCGGAGGAAAAGGAATTGGCAAGTGTCATGGCCCCGGAACAACCACATGTTGAGGAAGAGCAACCTAAGGAAGAGGAGTTGGCAAAGGACAAGGCACTGGAGCAAGGGGGTAGAGATCAAGATGAAGATAAAGTGGCGGAGGATTCCACCATGCTTGCCAAGCAACCTGATTTTGATGCGTTAAATAAATATGTTGGCTTGCATGCATGTGTGGACACCGGTAAATTAGACCCTCCCACTTGTCTAGCACACTTCCTCGTGAAAACACCATTTGACCCGAGAGGAAGTGAGTTCATAATTGAAGAGGTCAATGGAGTTTTCACCCACTGGCTGGGTGGAGTAGATAATAAGGTCATATTGCTGCTACGATCTCCACTCCAATTACCATTTGATCCGGGTGGAGGATTTGATATGATGAGCGTCCCTTGGCCTCTGTACCACAGACTATGGGATCCAGGTGGATGCTTCTTAATAAGTCAAGCTCGGGACGTTAAACAAGCGCTTCTTGGGAGGCAACCCAAACTAGGTATCCCTCTCTTTTCCTAACTTTTGTTTTGTTTTGTTTGTGTTTTTGTTTTTGTTTGTCACTCTTGAATAATTTGAGAAGATCAAGAGTTTTTGTATGAAATGTCGTGTCGGCAAGCTTGTTGGATTTTAATTGTATTGAGCATAGATGGATTGCTTGAATTATATTGACCATTGATGAATTCCCCCTAAGTTCTAATAATAGAAAAGTTGATCCCCACTTAAAAAAATTGAAAATTGAACTTTGAGATTTATTATGATTGCTTGATTTATGATAAGTTTGGGGTGAGGGGGGGTGCACACTCTAGGAATCGTATCTCGGTCAAACAGTTTGCAAAATGTCCAGGTGAGGATTTGAGCCTCCAACTATGTTTTTGAATGTGTGAATCACTGTTAAGTTGCACTTTCCCGAATTTGCTTGAATCTCTATATGGTTTGCATGTTTATGTGTTGCATCAAATGATTTAGGCAATGTTCTTTGAATAACTACTTGGCCTGAAATGAACCATCCCTAATGCATGTCCCTAGTTAGCCAAATTGAGCCCAATTGACCTATTGTTTCTTGATGACCCTACATTACGAGCCAAAATCTGAAAAACCATGTTAACCCAATCTTAGGATTAGGAGAGCATGGAAATGAGCAAGAGAAAGGTTGTGAGAAACTAAGTTTGGGGTGGCTACAAGGTATGTGTCATATGGGGATGAGAAAAAGAAAATAAGGGTTGAACCAAGGCAAAAAGAAAAGAAAAGAAAAGAAGAAAACAAAAATTGCCAAAAGAAAAGGGGCAAAACAAAAATAATATCAAGGAAAAGGTTGTAGTCACCCGAGCCCAAATGAAAAATGGAAAAAGGAACTTGAGTGGAAAAAGTGTCAAAATACTCATGCTCTCTTAGTTCCTAGGGACTTAAGCCTAAATATCCTTGAATATCCTACCTTGAGCCAGGCCCCATTACAACCTTTAAAAGACCTTCTGATGTTGCATGCATGTTTTCGTGGGAACCACTTTTGAGATGAAAATCAAATTCATGGGAAGTGCTCTTGATAAGTGAAATTGAGTGAAAAAAGTTGAAAGCCTAGACGAACTTGAGCGAATGAGTGAAATTTTACATACCCTTGTGAGGAAGGCAGTTGTTTGAAATTGGTGATCTTCTTTTTTGTGTGTGACTCTGAACCTCAACTTAGATTAATGATTGCATGAATGATGAAGTTCTCAAGTGTTCAAAGTAAATGAATGTGGGGATTACATTGATGTAAAAGAGGGGTGGAATCATAGAAGTAAACTATTTGTTCAGATTGCATGAAATTTGTGCGAAATCGATTGATTCCTTTAGGCTTGCCAAGTCTTGAGTCGTTTTTGAGTTTTAGCTTGCTTGGGGACAAGCAAGGTTTAAGTTTGGGGTGTTTGATAAGCCTCTGGCTTATCTAGTTTTATAACTAGATGGACCGTGGTTTTTGTGCAAATTATTCGAGTTCAATCTCGTTTTCGCCTAAATTTGCCTTGTTTTGTTCCTAAGTTGGACTTTGACTCGTTTTGCATCTTTTGTGTAGTTTTTAGGTTATTTTGAATAGAATTACGCTTTTTGTTTGCTTTTGTTGTTTCAGGTCAATAAGTGAAGCTCCGGGAGTCAAGGAAAGTCAAGAAGCAGTGGAAAACACACTTCTGGAGATACTCGCCTCGCGAGTAGATTCTTGCCACGCGAGCCTGAAGAACAGATAAAACAGCAAGGTCATCAATTCTGTCTCGCCACGCGAGAATATGTTCGCCCCGCGAATCATGAAGACCTGCAAGACAGAGACCATCACGGCCAAGCCGTGATGAAGACCACGCCCGGGACAGTTTAAGGTTTGAAGTCTCACCCCGCGAGAAGCATCTCGCCCCGCGAGAGTTTGAAGACCCTGGAAGTCAGAGACCATCACGGCCCAGCCGTGATGAAGGTCACAGCCTAGAATTGAAGACTCGCCCCGCGAACACACTTTCGCCTCGCGAGAGTTCAAATTGAAAGCGCGCCAATTTTAATTCTCGCCTCGCGAGAGGATGCTCGCCTCATGAATGCGCGCAGATCGGGAATCCTATTTAAAGGCATTGCGAGATCGATTGGGGATCCGTTTTAGAAGGCAGTTTTCCACTTAGGTTAGGGCAGTGAGTTACGAATTCTTATTTCTCCTTGGAGCTGCGTCTCCTTTTCGGGTTTCTTTTTATTTTACGATGGTGATTATGTCCGATCGCTTGTCTATGAGCATGAGGAACTAATCCCGTCGTCCGAGGGAACGATGAAGCCACCCATGGCGATGTAAATCCGATTTGATGTATGTCTTTCTCCTTAATTCAATTCTTGTTTTCTAATTCTGATTTGAATGTGTTGATCATACGTGTTGCGTGATTGACTTGTTAACGTTGATGAGGCTTAGTCGCGATTCACGTTTAGAACTTGAATTAGAATCATCGATCGAATATTGCACGAGAGTGAATAGGAGATCGGTGCGACCTTATAGGGAACACGAATTAACAGAATTCGAGATTAGGGTTAAGAGACCTAGCAAGTAATTAACTCAAATCATCGAATACGTCCTAATGAGCACGGAAGTGGATTTAGGAGAATTTAGGGGTCCCGGTTGACATTGCAATTGAACCTAGGAGGAATTCATCATCACTTGGGTGTACATATTGGGTAGGTGGATTTGTGACCTTGGACATTTTAGTTTTCTGATTTTTAGTTAATTATTTCATTAGATTTGTTAATTGAATTTTAGATATTAATCTCTCTCTCAACCACCTTCTATTACTTAACCAACGTATCTGACTTCCCGCGGATTAGTCGAATTGGTATCCCAATCCTTGAGTTCGACCTCGGTAATTACTTGCCGTGTTTATTTTTATTACTTGCGACGACCCGGTACACTTGCCGGAGTCACAACAGCTACCGAAAAGAAGATGCATCTTGTTGATATGGGTAGTACCAATCAATTCATATAAGACATCCTCAACTGTATAGTCACATACCTACACAGTCTTAGGATCCCTCTCATTCAGGTGTATAATTGGTTCATTCATGTGTCCCTCCGCCTAGAAGCCTGTCAGGAGCCGCTCCTTGTCCGTTCCTTCTTGCACCGGCGGCCACTCCCCGCCCTCGTCGGCCCCGGGTGTCACATGCCCACCAACTTCCGCTTGGTTCGTCCCCGAACCACACCGTACTGGGAGAGGTGCCGCTCTGATACCATTTGTAACATCCCTGACTGCTCTATGGATTGACGACTGCCCCCATAGACCAACACGAGTCTTTTCAGTGCGCTTTGTCCTCACTCACACACTTCCTAGGAAAACTTCCCAGGAGGTCACCCATCCCAGAATTGCTCCAAGTCAAGCACACTTAACTGTGGAGTTCTTATGTGATGGGCTACCGAAAAGAAGATGCATCTTGTTGATATGGGTAGTACCAATCAATTCATATAAGACATCATCAACTGTATTGTCCCATACCTACACAATCTCAGGATCCCTCTCATTCAGGTGTGTAATTGGTTTATTCATGTGTTCCTCCGCTTAGAAGCCTGTCAGGAGCCGCTCCTTGTCCGTGCCTTCTTGCACCGGCGACCACTCCCCGCCCTCGTCGGCCCCGGGTGTCACACCACACATCATAACGAATCAAAGTAAATGGTTCAGTCATCTTATTAGAACTCAAAGGATAAGGAGTACGATGACTTTTTGCCAAAACACAAACATCACAATGAAAATATGAAGGATTACAATATGAGAACAAGGAAGGAAACAAGTGTTTAATGTAACCAAAAGAAGCATGACCAAAACGGTGATGCCATATCCAAATCTGATGCTTCTTAGCACATGTAGAACCTTGACTAGTCAATGCACTCCCAGAGCGTACATCATCCATATAATAAAGTCCTCCTCTCTTAGTACCACACCCAATAATCTCCTTGCTGGTGAGATCCTGAAGAAGGCAGAAATGAGGATATATTAATACTAGACAATTTAATTGTTCAGTTACTTGAGGTACAGACAAGAGATTATTTGAGAGTGAAGGAACAAGTAATGTTTGTTCTAATGATAAAGATGGTGTCAACATTACTGTGCCTGCACTAGTCACAGGGCAAGACACCATTAGCATTAGATACATGTGAACGATGTGGTGTACTTGTAGTCCGCAAAAGCGACTGATCATAGGTCATGTGATCGGTAGCACCTGAATCAATGACCCATCCAGTGTCTCTGGCAGAATCAATATAAACAAAAGCAAAGCCAATATTACCTGATGGATAACTATTTAAGTAAGGGTCAAGAATAGAACCACTAGATGTAGTTGTGATCGATGTTGGCGCTACTGCAATGAATGATGAGTTGGTGGGAGACATCATCACTGCAACTTTACCATCCTTCTTGTCTCCATCCTTTCAGTTACGTCGATCACGAGATTTTCGATCATTGAAACTCTCCCACCAATCCGGGTATCCGTTCAACTTGAAGCAATTTTCAACTGCCACAATGAGTGCAACCACCCTCACTACCCCCATGAGTTTTGGATATAGGTCGATTTTGTGTTAAGGAAGTTTTGGATGCCATAGCCACAGTAGGAGTCGTATGACTATTAAGCATAGTGTTCCTTCTCTGCTCCTCACTTCTAATAGTAGCGAAAGCACTCTCCGGATTGGGAAAAGGCTCTGTACGAAGAATGTCACTCCGAACACGATCATACATATCATTCAGGTCAGCCAAAAAAGTATAGACACATTCTTCATCAATTTCTTTCTGTCGAGCTCGTATAACATCAGGTTGTGTGAACACCATTGGCTTACGATAATCCAGCTCTTGCCATATTGCATGCAAGTCAGCGTAATAGGTCGAAACCGATTTACCTTCTTGCTTCATCTGCATAACTCAATGAGAGAGATCATAGATAATTGACCTGTCAGCCCCTTCATAATAGGTCATAGCCACAGTAGGAGTCGTATGACTATTAAGCATAGTGTTCCTTCTCTGCTCCTCACTTCTAATAGTAGCGAAAGCACTCTGCGAATTGGGAAAAGGCTCTGTACGAAGAATGTCACTCCGAACACGATCATACATATCATTCAGGTCAGCCAAAAAAGTATAGACACATTCTTTATCAATTTCTTTCTGTCGAGCTCGTATAACATCAGGCTGTGTGAACACCATTGGCTTACGATAATCCAGCTCTTGCCATATTGCATGCAAGTCACCGTAATAGGTCGAAACCGATTTACCTTCTTGCTTCATCTACATAACTCGATGAGAGAGATCATTGATAACTGACCTGTCAGCCCTTTCATAATAGGTCTGAGATACAGCAGCCCAAATACTCTTCGCCGTGGGTAGACGAACAAACAAATTCATTACATCGGGTTCCATGGCACCGATGAGCGAACCTTTAACAATAGCATTCTCCATACTCCATCTCTCATGTGAAGCATCATTCTTAGAGGGCTCCTGAGTTTCTCCAGTTAAATAACCCAATTTACGATGACCAAAGGGAATAATTCACACCATTAAGCTTCACACCATACGGAATGAATGTGGGCTCTGGTGCAAGACTCATAGTTTGAACATTGGAAATAGGTGGTGTCTCAGTATGAGACAAATTTCTAGATGGAGAGGTGGAAGGGGTTTGGGTTTCAGATAGGTCACTCAAGGTAGCCATGAAGAGAGGAAAATAAAAAACCTATTCTCTGGTATCAGGTCAAATAGGGTAAAATAGAGTTCTGTGTATTATTCTCTATTTAAGGAGGCATTTATATTGTTACAATGAGGTAAAGAAATATCCTAATTAGGAAAAAGAATACAATCCCTATAATTATCTTGTTTCTTATATTTACAGGATATTTCAAATTAATACATGATTACAGTCCTAAATCTGCACAATTACAACCATGAATCACGCCAACATTTTCAGGCCATTCCTCTTTGTTTGTTCGTGTTGCTTTGGCATTGTTAACTGAAATATTTCCATTGCGCCGTCTGTATGGGTCAGTTTTGAATTGTCACATAGTCAATTTTGTGTTGTGGCTATATCTGAATTAACATCTAACCTGAATTGTACTTTTTATTTTAGGAAAACTTGCTACCAATGCATGCTTATTTTGTCCTCATAAAATTTTGTACATTTCAACATTACAATTATAATATTTGAAGGTAAAAAATAGACAAAAATTAATCTCCAAATATACATCAAAGTATCAACATATCCATTACTATAAAATTTTAGGATCCTTCATACACAGTATTCCCACCTAACATTATCACTTTTTTTATAAAAAAAAATTATCACTGTTTTCTATTGCTCTAAATTTTATATATTCTATTCTATATATTATCTAGATCTAGATTATATTAGTTATTATATATTATCCACTGTCCATTAAGTTTTACCCTCAAACACTGAACTGGAAGGTTCTCATTTCTTTATATGACATATATATATATATATATATATATATATATATATATATATATATATATATATATATATATATAAAAAAATAGTTAACTTGCACAGGAGAAAGAAATCAAATAAATTTTTAAGAAGAAAAAATAATATGATAGATAAAAATATTTTTTTTAAAATGGTTCACTTGTACAGGAAAATTATGAGAATTAAATCAAATAAATTTTTAAAAGAAGAAAAATAATAATATGATATATAAATATATTTTTTGAAATTTATTTACTTGCAGATGAAAAAAGATGAGTACTAAATCAAATAGATTTTCAAGAGCTAAACAAAAAAATATGATAGATTATTATATTTTCTAAAATATAATAATCTATCATATTTGGTTTTATGCCCGGGAGGTCGATCATGGAAGCAATTTGCTTGCTACGACGAGTGACGGAACAATATAGAATGGATCAAAAAGATTTACATATGGCCTTTATTATTTGGAGAAAGCGTATGATAGGGTGTTAAGAGAGGTTTTGTGGGAAGCCCTAGAAAAGAAAGGTGTTCGAATTACCTATATTTGAGTTATCAATGATATGTAAGAGGGGGCCACGACTAGTGTGAGAACGTAGGGTGGAGCCACAAAAGGTTTCCCAATAACCATAGGTCTGCACCAAGGGTCAGATTTAAGTCCCTATCTTTTTACCTTGGTCTTGGATGTACTTACGGAGCACATTCAAGAGCCAGTACCGCGATGCATGCTTTTCGCAGATGATATAGTTCTAGTTGGAGAGTCGAGAGATGATATAAATGGAAGGTTTGTAGACTTGGAGACAAGCTTTAGAAGCACATGACTTCCGTTTGAGTAGAAGCAAGACGGAGTATATGGAATGTAAGTTTAGCAAAAGGCGAAACATCTCTAACTTAGAGGTGAAAGTTGGAGACCACAATAAACCACAAATCACACGGTTTAAATATCTTGGGTCTATTATACAAAATGACGGAGAAATTGAGGGAGATGTAAACCATCGGATTCAATCAGGGTGGTCGAAATGGAGGAAGGCTTCGGGTTTTTTGTGTGATAAAAAGGTACCTCTTAAGCTAAAGGAAAAATTTTACCGTACAACTATTAGACTGGCGATGTTGTATGGGATGAAGTGTTGGGCGGTAAAAAATCAACACGAGAGTAAAATCAATGTAGCAGAGACGAGAATGTTGCACTGGATGAGCGGAAAAATTAGATGTGATATGATTAGGAATGATAGCATTAGAGAAAGAGTTGGGATAGCACCTATTGTAGAAAAGATGGTTGAATCTCGACTTAGGTGGTTTGGGCATGTATGGAGGAGACCTTTAGATTCTGTAGTAAGGAGAGTGGACGAGGTGGAGGGCAATCCAATAGCTAGAGGCAGATGTAGGCCAAGAAAAACTATAGGAGAAACTATTAAAAAAGATTTTGAGGCCAATGATTTAACTATTAACATGATTCATGATTGAACATTATGGCGTCGTATGATCCATGTAGCCGACCCCACCTAGTGGGATAAGGCTTAGTTGTTGTTGTATTATATTTTCTAAAAATGGTTAACTTGTATGGGGATAAAGAAGAATTAATAAAAAAAGGTTTTCAAGAAAAAATAAAAAATAATATGATAGATAAATATATTTTTTAAAAATTGTTAACTTACACTGAGCAAGACAAGAAACAAATCAAATAGAATTTTAAGAGAAGAAAAAAATATGATAGATAAATATATTTTTCTAAATATTATTAACTTGCACTGGAAAATTATATATTATATAATATTACTTTTTGTTTAAAATAGAAGAAAAATAATAATATTATATATATAATTTTAGATTATATAATATATGTTATGTTATATCTTATAATTATATATAATAATATATGTTCCGTCCAAATATCTCAGATGAGAGATACTCGGCCGGAGAAAGTTTAGTGGGAGTGTTTTGGAATTTGCTTGACAGAATTGAGATTCTGCTCCTACGTATCCAAATGGGAATCAAAGCAAATGTAGTTCTGAGTGAGGGGGTTGGACCCCCTATTTATAGATATTTTCAGTGCAACCGCTTGAGTAAGACGGTTACCGAGATCCTATTTGTTAGGATCAGATCATTCTTGCGGTTAGACAATTGATATGGATAAAGCTCCGAGTTATACGGAGAGATATTTGGACCAGCGAGATATTCGGCCTAGTCAGTTGCGGCTGGATAGCTCGGGGCCGAGATATCTTCATTCGTGGTCTGGTGTGGAATAGGGCCGAGTAGTTGTCCTCGGGTGTTGAGAGTATTAATAGGTCTTCGGCTTTATGGGAGTTCGGGTGAATTTCCACTTACAAGGATGAGCTCGGTCGTATTGACAATCATCGGCCTTATATCTTCGGCCGGTACACAAGCCCCCCGAGCTCCGAGCTTAAATAAGCGAGAGAGCTGATAAGTATAAAACCGAGCTTATTCTTCGGCCACACAAACTTCTGTATTCCCAGCTGTCATTTCAATCAAATCTTTCCTCTTTGTCAGAGAAGGCAATCATTCCCCCCTAATACTTCTGCGGCACGCTTTAGGTAAGAAACCCTAGAGTTCCGCGCCCATTTAATGAGGGGAAAATCAAAAGTCGCGCCTTTGGGCTTGATGGAACGTGGGCCGTTGATCGTGTTCTCAACTGCAGCTACAAATATCCCCTCCGACTCCAACTCCCTTCTACCTTGCTTATCCTCCTTTGCCCTTCACCTTCGTCTTCCAAGTTTCTGCCATCATTCCTCTGCTTGTCATTCTCCAGGTACGCTCAGTCTCCTTCCTTCCTTCGTGCTTCTAAGTTTAATTTTTGCTTACCAAATATGAGTTCGTCCATGTCCTCTGAGTCAAATACCTCGCCTCTAATTGAGCGCGAGGTTTCCCCCATTGGGGGTTCTCCTTCCACTTCTTCGATTCCTTCACAGGAATTGAACATCGGAGAAGGGGAAGCGTCCTCCTCCGGGTCGTCTTCCCCTGGATCTGATTCCTCTGAATCCGATTCTCCTAGGTCTGGGTCTCCCTCTCCCCCAGTGTCCAAACCTGCCGCTCGCAAACAACGCCTAAGGGTTCCAAAAGACCCTATTCCCGATATTACCCTTCCTGGGTATACCTAGGTTAAAGGCGAGGTTGGGACCTTTTTCTCTGACTTGCAAACTCCAGAATCAATTGATCAACTTCGGTCCCAACTTAATATCTCGGCATCTGGAGACGAGTCCGAGTTTATTTGTTCTCCATGCTCGGTGCAAGTGTGCGTCTTTCTCAGGGCTCGTCCTTCCGAGCCCCCTTTACATATATGTACAAAACATTATTTGATAAGCTGCATGTGTCTCTTCCTTTTACCGAGTTTGAGTGTGACGTTCTGAGAACCATGAACGTCGCACCTACTCAGCTCCATCCTAACAGCTGGGCTTTTATGAAAGCCTTTCAAATCCTATGTAAATACCTCGGGATGGAGCCCACCACTCCAAATTTTTTGTATTTTTACCAAACAAGGTTTGGTGAGAAAATGGGATGGATTTCCCTTAATGGGTTGAACCGGAGAGGACTGCTTAGTCTGTACACATCATCGTACAAAGATTTCAAAGTCGGCTTCTTCCGAGTTCGCCCCTCGGGCTTTCACTCCTCCCACTTTTTTGACGATGATAACAGCGCCAAGTTTCCTTTATACTGGCAATCCTCCCCCACAAAATTCGTTGGCTTTGAGTACCAATCCCTCCCGACCGAGGATAGGCGGGACATAGACATACTAGAAAAACTTCCTCGGCCCCTCCATTGTGGACGCCTTCTGAAATTACCCTTCTCATCTACTCCGAGAACTGACCTGAAAAGTAAGTGCTCGGCTTTTTAGTTTTTGAATCTTTTCTGTATGTGTTGCTGTACTAACAACTTTTTCTTTTTGGCAGTCATTATGGGGAAATTCGACTTCTCCAAGCTTATAAAGGCTGCTGCAAAAGAGGGTCAGGGTCCCTCTTCAACTGAGAAGAAGAAGAAAAGACCTCCTCCCACCAAGACCTCTACGAAGGGAACTTCATCATCTGCCCCTCAAAAAAGAAAGAGGGTAGAGGTTGTAGTTGACACCTAAGATTCTCCCCCACCTCGCCCAAGTCCCCCACACCCTACTACTCAGGAGACCGAAACCGCGGGGCGAGGAGAACAACCCCCTCCATCCACCGAGCAGAAATGGTACAACACTTCTCTAAAGGCGAGGACCTCATCCCTCTGGGGTGAAGACTTCAACCCCTTCCCCTCTTTCGACTCAAACTTCCTAAAGCCCGCAGATCTCCAGCTAATAAGGCAACAAGGGGCTCAATCGAGCATGGAGGCTCTCTCCACCTACTACATCCGAGCTGCTGCCTTGGCCCGCTTTTGCAGTCGAGATTTAGTGGAGGCCGAAAGGAAGTCTCGGCAACTGGAAGTCGAACTGGCTTCTATTGAGAAGCTGAAGGGGGATTTTACCCAGACCTCCACTGAGCGTGACGAGCTGGCCAAGGCTAATAATCTCCTGAACACTACCATCGCCGAGTTGAATGGCCATAACTCCAAGCTTAACACCAAAGCAAAATCTGCTGAGGAGAGTAAAACTCAGGCTGAAGAAGGTAGAGCTCGTGCTGAAGAGGAGCTCAAAAAGGCTCAAGCTGAAATTGAGCAACTTAAAGCTGCCTTGGAGGCCGAGACCAAGGCCAAGATGGAGCTCCAGGAGGATGTAAAAGAGGCCACTAACTGCATTATTATCGAGCACTGGAAAGGTTTCGACAAGGCTATTGCTCAGGTTGAGGTTCTTGCCCCGGGGGTTGATCTTTCGGGAGTCGATGTGAATAAGGAGGTGGTGAACGGGGAACTTATTCCCATAATTCTTGAAGAGGAAGAGGAGGTGGAGGTGGAAGGGGAGGAAGACTCTCCCGGGGATCACATCGAGGCCGAAGAGGGACCTAGAGACAAGTAGCTGTATTAGCTTTTTGTAGTCTTTATCCTTTGTAATGGGCTTTTGCTCTTGTTACTTTAATTTTGACTTAATGAAAATTGTTGCACCATTTTGGTGACCTTTCGTTGCTCTCATTTGGCCGAGATACACTTGAAGTATTTTTTTTATCTCTCTACGTTGTATTCGGCCTGTTTAAACAAATCTTCGGTTAGGACCGAGGTATTCTACTGTCCATATCAAAAACGGACGGTAGTTGCCACACGTGAAACATATGATTCACGCCTTACGCATGCAGTCACGCATTATATGCTTTGGAAACCGTAATGAGTTCATGCAATTACTGCTTTCGCTTAGTTTCGAGACTCGTTTTTCCAACATACCTTTTCCCAGCGCATATTTCTTCCTTTCCAACGTCTCTCACTCCTTATAAATAGGGTTGTTTCACTGCTCCACTTACTCATTCTTCATTCTTTCCCACCAGCTATATTCGTCTTCCTGCAACCCGAGTAGTTCTATGATAGTGTTAGGGGTTTACGCTCCCCTCTCCCAGTTAACATCCTTTTTTGAGTTTCATAGTTGCCAAAAAGGATGTAAGTGGGAGATGGGATCCAGAATTCCTTTTACAATTCAATCCTCCAAGAAGGATGTTAACTGGGAGAATGGCAGTCTTCGGGAGTGGAGAAAGGGGTAGAGGTCGTCTACTCCCGGAGCGGGCCGAGCACCTCATCGTCCAGATTTCGCAGAGGGAAGTGATTACTTTCCCCCATGAGGGAAAGTCGTGGTGTCCGATTGGGGAGACTACTGGCCACCTGATCTTGTCCCTACCCTAATTGGGGAGACTACTAGCAACCCGGGTGGGCCTTATTTTCAATTTCAACTCTTTATGTAAGTCGTAGTACTTTCTAGTACTCGACTCGTACCTTGTTTTTACTTTTGACATTGTACTCGGTATTATCAATAAATTTTAATGGCTCGGATTCGGCCTTTAGATTACAATTTTATTCTCTTTACTGCTTGTACTTTATTTTACTGAAGTAATTTCAAATGCTCGAACTCGGACTTTAGGCTCAAACTTGGCCTTAAAAACTTAATGGCTCGTACTCGGCCTTCAAGCTCAGACTTGGCCTTAAATAATTTAATTGGCTCGAACTCGGCCTTCAGGCTCAAACTTGGCCTTAAAAACTTAATGGCTCGTACTCGGCCTTCAGGCTCAGACTTGGCCTTAAACAATTTAATTGGCTCGAACTCGGCCTTCAGGCTCAAACTTGGCCTTAAAAACTTAATGGCTCGTACTCGGCCTTCAGGCTCAGACTTGGCCTTAAACAATTTAATTGACTCGAACTCGGACTTTAGGCTCAAACTTGACCTTAAAAACTTAATGGCTCGTACTCGGCCTTCAGGCTCAGACTTGGCCTTAAACAATTTAATTGGCTCGAACTCGGCCTTTAGGCTCAAACTTGGCCTTAAACAATTTAATGTTTGCGAAACACATACATCGGCAAATCAAGAAAACAATGTTCATAATAAATTCTTTTATTGGATAAAAAGGAAGTCTACGGTGTGCCTCGTTAAAACCTTCTCGGTCAAAACCCTTTTTGGGACAAAATACCGAGGTAGGAAAAAGAGTACATCACCTGACTATATACATCAACTATAATAAAATTTTAAATGTGAAGCATTCCAAGTCCTCGGGATAGACTTCCCGGACAACTCTTCTAACCTATATGCTCCGTTCCCCAAGTTTTCTACTACCCGGAATGGCCCTCCCCAGTTTGCTGCCAACTTGCCTTTCGTGTGATCCTTCCTTGCTTCTCCTTTTATTCTTAGCACCAAGTCTCCACGCAGGAAACTCCTCGGCTTCACTCTTGAATTATACCTCCTAGTTGCTCTCTGCTTGCAAGCTTCTTCTCTGATTTTGGCCTCCTCCCTGATTTCCTCTACCAAGTCAAGTTCGACCCTTAAATTGCTTTCATTATCATTCGGCTCATGTTGTATACGTCGGAAAGACGGCTCACCAACCTCCACTGGGATCATGGCGTCTGTTCCATATGTCAGCCTGAAGGGTGTTTCTTGAGTGGTAGATTGAGGCGTGCAGTGGTAGGCCCAGAGGATACTTGGTAACTCTTCTGCCCAAGCTCCTTTGGATCTTCCCACCCTCTTCTTCAGTTATCCGAGAATGACCTTGTTGGCCGCTTCGGCCTGCCCATTGGTCTGGGGATGTTCAACCGATGTAACGTGGTGTTTAACACCGAGGTTGTCATAGAATTCCCGCAATGTCTTGTGTATAAACTGTCTTCCGTTGTCTGTGACGATTGTAAAGGGAATTCCGTGCCTACAGATGAGGCTTTTCCACACAAACTTTTGTACTTTCTCGGCGGTAATCTTCGCCAAAGGCTTTGCTTCAATCCATTTTTTGAAGTAGTCCACTGCTACTAGGAGAAATTTGACTTGACCTTTGGCCACAGGGAATGGCCCCAGTATATCCATTCCCCACATAGCGAAAGGCCAAGGCGAGTTTAATGTGTGAAGTCCTTCGGGAGGGGTACGACTTATATTGGAAAATCTTTGGCACTCATCACATTGTTTCGTCCACTCAATGCAATCTGCTCGGATGGTAGGCCAATAGTACCCTGCTCGGACTACCTTGGAGGCCATTGATCTGCCCCCGCAGTGAAAACCACAGATTCCTCGGTGAACCTCTTCCATGATGTACTTTGATTGTGCCTTCGTCAGACATTTTAGCAACGGTACCGAGAACCCCCGTTTAAACAATTCTCCGGAAATGATAGCAAAGTGACTTGCTCTGAGCCTGATCTTCCTGGCCTCCACATGATCTGGGGGCAGAGTTTCTGAGGATAAATACTCCCAAATGGGTGTCATCCATTCTCGGTCAACCGGCTCGTTGGCCATCACCTCCCCAATCGTGACACTTGGTTCATTTATGGTTTCTTGAATAACTGTTTTATGGTGGCCCGGCTTCTTTGTACTGGCTAATTTGGACAGCAGATCGGCCCGAGTGTTTTCTTCTCGGGGAATGTGCTCAATAGCAAATTTCTCGAAGTTGGAGATTAATTGGTTGACCTTGCATAAGTACTTGGTGAGCTGAGGCTCTTTCGTTTGATATCCTCCAGTGATTTGCCCTGTGACTAACTGTGAATCACTCCGGCATCTAACAGCCTTCGCCCCCATTTCCTTTGCCAGCATTAATCCTGCTATCAAAGCTTCATATTCGGCTTGGTTGTTTGAGGTTTTGAACTCAAACTTTAGTGACTGTTCCAGGATCAGATCTCCCGGGCCTTCCAGAATCACCCCAGCTCCACTGCCCCTGACATTCGAGGATCCATCCACATACAAATTCCACCATATATCCTCGATTATCGGCTGTGGGTTGAGCTCGGCTACAAAGTCGGAGAGACATTGAGCTTTCAGAGGGACTCTCAACTCGTATCTCAGGCCGAACTCGGATAACTCTACCGAGCCAAGTGTCTGGCGAAAGGGCCAGGCCTTAACCCGGTCAATATGGTGTGTAGTGCAACATCGGCACTGAGATTCCGGATGAGGACCGTCTCCTTGCTGAATCTGGCCATGAAATCACGCAGGGACTCATTCTTTTCTTGCCTAAAGTTTACCAACGAGGCCGAGGTTTTTTGATGAGCCCGGCTCGTGGCAAACTGAGCATTGAACTTAGCCATGAATGTGTCAAAGGAGTCAACGATCTTTGTGGTAGTTGGGTGTGTACCAGGTCAACGCAGCATCCTTCAGAGTAGTCGGAAAGACTTTACACATGACAGCATTGTCGTCGGTAAAGAGGTACATCTGAGTAATGAAAGCGTCCAAGTGACGCTCGGGGTCCGAAGTGCCATCATATCTGTCAATGCTTATTGGTTTGTAGTTGGCTGGTAGGGGAACCTCCATGATAGCGTTTGTGAAGGGATGTCTCGGCCTCCGCACGCCGGTCCTTTCATTAAGTCTATTTGCCTGAAGTGACAGTTCAGGGGCCTGCCTAGGAAATTCCTCCTCGTCTACTCGGTCCATATGATGAGAAGCCCGGAGTTGTGGGCCTCCTTCTCTGCGCGAGTTTCTGGATCCTTCATTCTCAGCTGTCCGACGCTCTCTCTCAGGAGGAGAAGAGGCGGACCTTTCTCTGCTCTGTCCTGGTTCGCGACGGCTGTTCTGCCGCCTAATCTCCTCATTCTCCCTTCTCAGCATGGCAATCTGTGCAAGAAGTTCTTGGATAAGGGGGTTGTCGGTCGTTATAGTTGGGTTTATGGACCGTTCCGCATTATCTCCATTGTTACCATTCTCTGGCTCCTCTCTCCTGCAGTTCCCGCTCCTTGTTCTCACCATGGTTTGTGGTATGGGAAAGTTTTGCTTCGATTCCCACAGACGGCGCCAAATGTTCCGTCCAAATATCTCAGATGAGAGATACTCGGCCGGAGAAAGTTTAGTGGGAGTGTTTTGGAATTTGCTTGACAGAATTGAGATTCTGCTCCTACGTATCCAAATGGGAATCAAAGCAAACGTAGTTCTGAGTGAGGGGGTTGGACCCCTATTTATAGATATTTTCAGTGCAACCGCTTGAGTAAGACGGTTACCGAGATCCTATTTGTTAGGATCAGATCATTCTTGCGGTTAGACAATTGATATGGATAAGGCTCCGAGTTATACGGAGAGATATTTGGACCAGCGAGATATTCGGCCCGATCGATTCTTGGCTGGATAGTTCGGGGCCGAGATATCTTCATTCGTGGTCTGGTGTGGAATAGGGCCGAGTAGTTGTCCTCGGGTGTTGAGAGTATTAATAGGTCTTCGGCTTTATGGGAGTTCGGGTGAATTTCCACTTACGATGATGAGCTCGGTCGTATTGACAATCATCGGCCTTATATCTTCGGCCGGTACAATATAACATAACATATATTAGCTAATAATTTTTGTTTCAAAAAAATCTAATAATTTGATAATAATAATAATAATAATAATAATAATAATAATAATAATATAAAATAGTAATATAATATATAATACAACATACAAAATATTTTACATAAAACTTAACCCTGTGCGTTGCACCGGTACAAATAGTAGAATGGTTATCACTTATCAGTTAGAGAAAGATTAGGTTAGGATTGTATATAAGGCTATCTAAAACATGATATATATCTACTACTGAACAAAATATCAAACTTCCCAAGAATTTTGATTGTGACTTGATTTCAATGAAAACAATATTTTCAAAAGCTCAAATTGAAATGTTCGAGTTAATGGTGATACCAGTTGTCGTTTTGAGTGGTTTTTATTCGAAAAATGTGATAAAAATTGTATAAAATTACACTTACATGATAAAATTTAGATATATGTATCTTTAAGTACTTAAAATGGATAAGAGTGACGACTTTCTTCTTAACCTACCGGCTGCCATGTGTTTAATTATCATTGTTTTCTTATGAAAGATAATTAGCCGGCCGGCAATGATTGTAACAAGTTACTTTGAGTGCAAACTAAGTTTAATCATCACAATTAGGACGGGCAGTTGGTGCAAATTTCATCCAATTGTAGAAATGCTATAGGCATTTGAATTATTTCAGCCCAAATGTTGAAGGTGGTGTCAAATCAACTTTATCTCGAGTGCATCTTTTTTTATACATAATAAATTGCGATTGCGTAACTATTCATTCAACGATTTATAAATAGCATTTGGTTCAATGTTTTCTATGCTTAAAATAAGAAGCGAATTGGAGGAAGAAAGCGACAAAATGATATATGTGGAATGGAATTGGCATTATCAAGGGACATTAATTAGTTTTCTTTGGGGGTACTTTTGACCACATGATTTATCTAATTATCTTCAATTTTAATTTGATCAATTGCAATACGCCTAAAATCACAGGCCACTCGAGGCACATCCAGCCGTTTCGTTATTGTCCAGAGAAACAATGCCAGTAATCAAAATTGGTAAACCAATAAGGAACCATATATTATGTTATCAGACAAAATATCATTAATTTGTTATATTTTCTGGTGGCATCACAAATCAGAATACTTTGTCACTGACGAAAAATATCGTACATTAAAAATTACGAATTAAATGTTCGTGATATATGCAACAAAAAAGCAGAACATCTGCTTAATTTGCAGTCTGATGAACACGTTCCTGAATATGAATCTCAAACGTGATACATCAAAGGGAATTTCTTTTCCCAATTATATGATTTGATGCCATCATATCAAAGGGGGAAAACGTGCATAGAATTATGCATCATGATACTCTAAATAACAAAGTAAAATTTGAACCTTCGATCCTGTTTTCTAACCACACAACTTATGAGTTTGAGTTTTTGATCATAGAATTTATACGCATGAAAATGACACTATTAAAAACAAGATATACACAAAGTTATATGATATGATAATAAATAAATAAAAAGTTAGATAAGGGATTCGTGGCAATATGAGAGCTATAGCTACTCGATCCACCCAAGCATCACTTACAAATATGTATAATATAAGGAAATTTTGTACATGACATGACACTTGCTAACTTTGTTGTAATCAATAATTATGATCATAGGTGACGGTAGTGAAGGATTCATGACTGTGGAGAGACAGAAACGACAGCCTTATTATTATCAGGAATATTGGACTTGGTCGACCGTTTCATCCAAGCTGGTGTAGATGATGAACTAGGTGTCCCTGATGAGCGATGAAAACGGCACCGGAACGATCCTTCATGTGTCGTTGGAGAACATAAGCACTGCCCTTTTGGCAACGACGCTACTCCACCGTCGCTTTTTGGTGATGTGGAAACGGTGAGCTTACCCTCACCCTGAGACTGAGAAGCCATGGATCAATGATGGTACGGATGTGAAAAACAGAGAGAAACTTCGAGTGGCCACAAGGGTTAGCACTAGAAGGTTCGTTTATATAGAAAACCGCATCCACGGAAAGATATTTGGATGGAGTTTTTTATTTTTATTTTAATCAACATTTGGATGGAGTTTGAAATTTCTAGTGAAACTTCTTATCTATTAATTTTTATGTATGAAATATTATAAATGACTAATAAAAATATAAATAAATAATTCCGCTGTATACGATCACTATCTTATCTTATACAAAACTATTTTAAGATTAGGAGTTTATTATAAATAGAACTAGTCAATTTATAATTGATATAAACTTGATGAGATTATCAATAATAAATATTATAACTAGTTCCTGAAAAATAAATATATAAATCCTAATACATATTTCATCAAAAAAAAATCCTTATACTTATCATCTAAAAAACTAACATTTGAATCTATATTTCTATTATATTCATCTTTCTATTTTATTATCCATTTATAACAAATTCAAAATACTAACACAAGCACCCCTTTATTTTTATTTTTATTTTATTTTTTGTGACCGGAGCACCCCTTTGTTATTGATACACATTAGCACGTAACTATTATAAGCAAGTCATTTAATGCTAAACATGAGTAATACTCTGGTGCATTATGTTAAGCATGTACTTACTAACTTTAAAGAGTATCTTTTTCTATATCAAAATTAATTATAATTTAATTCTTCGTATACATGTGAAAATTTCTAACTTATTTATTTTTTTAAATATAAAATTTCTTTTTCACTCCATTCACATTCATATTCATATTTAACTATCAACGATGGTTGCTCCAATTGGTAAGAATATGAATTATAACCCACAATGTCGTGAGTTCAAATCTCACTATCGATGTAAGTATCTCATTGGTGGGTAATCTGTAAATACCTCTGTATATACTCTTTGAGCTGTGAAACCTGTCCTGATAAGCTCCCGAGAGCCAATTGACTAAACTTTAACTGATAAAAAATATTGATATTTAAATTTCCAAAAGAAATAATGTAATAGAGAGTGCTGATCTAGGGATTGTTCATCCTCTTTACATTATCCTTCCAGCAGCCCAAGGCTGCGTGGTTTCATTGATCGTTTATTTGTCCATTGTGTAACTGCATAGGATATTGGAAACAAATTTAGAAATAATTCAATCAATTTCATGTATACTAAAGTTTCTCATAAACGTCATGGCGACGTGTTGGTTAATAAATTAATAATATCGGATAAGGTCTTGTGAAGGAGTTTAAAAAAACATTTTACTGATAAGATGAATATAAGTTTTTTATATATTAAATATATTATTCTTTATACAAATTTCCTTTTCTTATTTCTTCATGAGTAATAGTTAGCATTTTTTATCGGATAAAATTGTTGGATAGGTTGATAGTTAATTGGAGTGGATCCAACCCTAACTGGAATCAAATGCTTTTTTTTTTTTGGTGTGAAAAGTTGGATGAGATTTTGAAACATTAATTTAAATGAAATTTATTTTATAAAATTAATTCAAATATAATTAAGTTCGAAATGAACTAATTTAAATTTAAATATTTTTATTTTAAATATAATTTTAATATAAAAATAGTGAAATTTTTTCAATTAACGTAAAAATTATTTTAACTTCTAATAAAATCATGATTGAAGTCAAAATTAATTTTGTGTGATAATAATTAAATATATTTTATTGGTAAAGTCACGTTTAACCGAAAGTAAACACAATTCCCATATTCAGGGCCGATCCAATAAGAATGTTACTAAAATCTTAACTTTAGGCCTCCCAATAAGGTTCTTATGTTTTATCAGGTATATTGAACAAACAAAGCCTCCCCAATAAGGTTCTTATTTTTTGTAAGAAGTCTTGAACAAAAAAGACCCATTATTGAGAAGATCTATGAATTTTTTGATTTAGGCCTCTAAATATATTGGATCGACCCTTGCTCATACTCTACCAACCGTGGAATCAAACACAAGCTTTGCTACATGGTACAAGATAAGTCTTGAATAAATTTTATTAAAGACCGGGTTTGGAAAAAGATAAATTTGTGGAGTGGGTGGTCTTTATCTAAGACGGGGAAGGAAGTTATGATTAAAGCGTTCTTCAATCCATCCCTACATATTTTATGAGTATAATTCTCATTCCTTCCTCTCTAGGTGATGAGATTCATAAGGTTATGAATTCTTTTTGGTGGGGTGGATGAGACGTCCCGACGTCCCATTAAAGAAAAACCAGAATTAATTAAAACCTCATCGTAGATTTAGCGTTAAGTGGTTATATTAAAACAGAAGAAAATTAAAACTTAATTAATACAATCATCAACCACATATACATATATTCAAACATAACATTGTACATCATAAGTACTGTCAGGGAATCTCATCAGCAGGATCCCAAATATATACAGATTGAGGGCTAAAACAAAAATACATCAAAAGCCTAAAAGAAAGATGCATCATCGGCTCTCAAGATCCTTGTTCCCTCTCAAAAGTACATCAAAACCTCACACATACCGATACACACCTAGATAGATAGTACTGGCCTGTACTATCACTGACTACTACCCTCACTGACACCCTGGAATCTTTACGGTCCCGCCACTCCTCCGCTACCTCTGGAAGAGCTCCTCTTTGAAGACCTCTGGAACAACCGTCGGTAAAACCTGTTATCTCTGGATGGTAACCTAGAGGACACTCTGGAGGACTCCGACCCTGTCGCTCTAACCACGAGAAGTACGGATGCCTACGGAACAGGCATCAGATCAAGAACTGGTATTACCGGGTCCTCCTCTGAAACTAGTGCAAGAACAGGCTCCGGTGCGTGTGCTGGTGCGGGCTCTGGTGCAGGTACCTCAAAAGGTACTATGAAGGGAACTGGAGCCATCTCTTGTATCGGCGACATCGGCGGTAACGGAGCATCCGGAAATCCAATAGGGAAGGAAAACGTTTGGCCAGCTCGGAAGGTACCAATCAAACCCAAGGAGCTCCCTGTCCAAATCCGGTAGTCACCGAGACTGGATCCGTATATACCGCAAAGCGAGTGACTGGGTCCACTGGCCACCCTTTGGGATCCACGAACTCAAACTCAAAAGTCCCCATGAGGGGGAACCCTTCCGGCTGAGTCATCCACGAGTGATCCCAATGTGTCATCAACCCGATCCGGGTCTAAGGTAAAATAGTAGGGAAAACAACATACAAGCAAAACAGAAAGGGGATAAGAAACTATTTAACGTCAAATATGAAAATGGTTTAGCAACATTTAAATCCATAACAACACACTAACATCCATCTCCATACAATTATGTATATATATATCTATATATAATCACAACCATCCTCGAAACATCTATTATTCTCCTCTACCCTCCATCATTATGCAATGCAATGTGTATGATCATGTACGACCACATATCCGGATATCCATAACGACACGTCTCCGGAGTCCCCAGCGCACATCCTCGTCCGCGGAGGGAGAATGGCCATGCAAAGCAATGACACTATAGTTGCACAATACACGTCGGTGCACACCCTGATCCCACGGCCAGGGCACTCATGCAATGCATGAACTAAAGCTGCGACTACAATAATAATAATGTCTGGGACGGTCCTGCCAATAGTCTGAACCATGAGAATACGTCCCCCGAGGAATTAAACCCCTAGTGCATATGAAAATATCACTGCCCATCTCTCAGGTCATCTCCTAGTGCCTGAACCTCTCAACCCTACCTCATGGACAGCCTCAACAATAATCATATCTCATCATTCTCATCTCAATCTCACAATAATCATCTCGGTTCGGCACTACTGAACACATGTATTATAAACCCCCACATACATCACCATAACTCATCATGTCTCGTCACTGAGAAAATTACTAATCACAATAATTACAATCATACCAACATGTCATAAATCCAATCATCTCCATATATAATAAAATAATAAAATAACAACAAAAATAAATATAATATAACTACATTCATAATCCAGTCAACACCAATAATACAATCAACTCCTTATGTAACAAGCAGCATATCAATGACAATCAAATAGTCAAAACAGTCAACCTCAATAAATAAATAACATTTTATACGTAACGGTGATAAACATACAATTCCAATATCATCATTGGTACCACTAAGTAGTCCTAAATGTGATATTGATATTGTCCGTTACTCGCTCTCTAGTAGGGTTTCGGTCGCCCTACGCCGTTATCGAAATAAATGTCACTTCATCGTTTCCGACGTTAGTTGACTTCTTTCCCCCACCTGGAAAGTCGTACGACAACTTGGACATCACGCAACGAGCACTCCCCCTACACTCTCAATTCTTCCACGCAGAGAACTAAGGCCTCTGAGCCTCCAAAATTTCACCTAAACATCACATTACGAAGCGTACGTTACAAGGAGTCCTAATATGAAGTCGGAATTGAAATCCAATAACTTAAACGAGAGATAAGTCGAATACCGTAATGGACGGAATTTCGACATAAAAAGAGTAAGAATTTACCTCCACCAGAGAAGAAAAAAAGGATATGGAAGTGAAGGCGTCGTCGCCACAATCGCAACCACGTACTCGGAATCGTGACGGGACGATCGAACTGCTCTAACTCTCGTCTCGAAGTTCTCTCTCTCTAACTTCCTCACTTTTTCTCTCTCTACTTCACCCTTTCTATATTTCTCAGTTTAACTATCTATCTCTTCTGTTTTTGAACTGGGGTGAAAGTGAACTTGTTCACTTTAACCCCTTTTATTTTTGCCGACTCACGCTCCAACGCTCAAGCGCTGGAATCGAGCGTTGGAGGCAGGTAGGCCACCGCGCCTTGCAACCAATCCTGAGATGCCACGTAAGCCCCGATCGACATGTGGCAATCAACGCCAGTCCTTGTCTAATTGACAAGAACACTTGAGCGTTGATACACCCACACTTGAGCGTTATGTGGACGCTGGAGCGTTGGGTTTACCACGCTCGAGCGTTGACCATTGATCATCGAGATATAGGCTCATCAAGACCTAATACACAACCTCAAACCCTCAAAAAAGCCTAATCTCAAGTCAACTCCAAATTCCTTGTTTCACACTCATACGCCTTAAAGATGATAATCGGGAAAACCCTAAGTTGTTTTTACGTTCAATCTCACTCTAGATGATTGCGTACTGTTGTAGTTAATCCAAAGCATAGTTTGTTAGTCAGTTAGAGTGTTAGTAACAGTTAGTTAGTTTGTAACTGATTCAGTTTTTGTAGTTACAATGTGATGTGCAAGCACTATATAAAAGAGTGCATGTGTGTAAATGATTACTAAGATGAAAACAATACAATCTCTCTATATTCAGTATATATATTCTTCTCCTTCTCTCTAACCTGTGAGTGTGTGACTAAAGTTCTCATCCCCAACAAATTGGTATCCAGAGCAGAAAGATAAGGGGCCTGTGAGTGTTGCCATTGCTGTGATCATGGCAGCGAATGGAAGCAGTAGTTTCATGTCTAACTTGCCAATTCTTGATGGCAAGAATTGGGATTATTGGTCTGTAATGATGGAAGCCATTCTTGGCTACCAAGAACTCTTGGAGATAGTCAAAAGAGGAGTCTCGGAGAGGGATGATGATGCATCTAAGAAGAAGGATTATAAAGCACAATGTCTATTCCATCAATGCATGGATCTTGCAAGCTTCCAGAAATTTTCCAACGCAAAGACAGCCAAGGAAGCTTGGGACACACTTCAGAAGCTCTATGCGGGTGCTAAGAAGACTAAGAAGGTCAAGTTACAGTCCCTGAGAAGACAGTTTGAGCAGCTGTTAATGACTGAACAAGAGTCTGTTTCAGATTATTTTGACAGGCTCTTGGTCATAGTGAATTCAATGAGAACCTGTGGGGAGACTATCACAGATCAGCAGATGGTTGAGAAGGTGTTAATGTCACTCTCTGTGAAATTTGACCATATAGTGGTTGCAATTGAAGAAGCCAAAGATGTGGAGGACATGAAACTCGAGGAACTGCAGAACTCCTTGGAGGCTCATGAGCTGAAATTGAATGAAAGAATTGCTGGCAGGACAGCAGTAGAGCAAGCACTGCAAGCTCAAGTCTCCAAGAAAGGCAAAAGAAATGGTGGCAGACCAAGTAAAGAAGGATGGTCTTCAAGCCAAGATCATTCCAAGAATGGGGATAAAGCTGATTTCCCTAACAGGAATGGGAGAGGAGGTTCTAGCAGAGGTAGAGGTGGCAAGAAAGTCCAAGATAGAAGGAAAGTCCAATGTTTCAATTGTGAGAAGTGGGGACACTTTGCATCAGAATGTTGGCATGGCAAAGGAAAAGGGAAGCAGTTCAAAGATAGTGAAGAAGAGGCCAATGTTGCTCAGGATGAGGATTCAGATGAAGATCAGGTTCTGTTGGTGGCAACCAATGATGTGAATCCTCACAGTGAAGCATGGTACCTTGATACAGGGTGCTCGAACCACATGACTGGCCACAGGGAATGGTTGAGGGACTTTGATTCCAGCAGAAAGGCAAAGATCAGGCTTGCAGATAGTAGAACACTTGCAGCAGAAGGTGTTGGTAACATTGTGATTAAAAGAAAAGATGGCAAGACAGCACTAATAGAAAGTGTGTTGTTTGTGCCTGGGATGAAATGCAACCTGATGAGTGTTGGGCAGCTAGTTGAGAAAGGATTCTCAGTCACAATGAAGCATGATTCATTGGAATTGTATGATCCAAATCAGATATTGGTAATAAGGTCTCCCCTCTCCAAAAACAGAACCTTCCAAGCCAACATCAACACAGCTGAGATGCGGTGTTTTCAGGAAACTATGACAAACCAAGAAAGCTGGCTATGGCACTTGAGGTTTGGTCACTTAAACTTTAGAAGTCTAAAACAATTAGTTGCAGATGAGATGGTGACAGGACTTCCAAAAATAGTTATACCTGAAAAAGTATGTGAGGTTTGTTTTGCTGGAAAACAGTCCAGAAATACTTTTGCTACATATCTACCTATGAGAGCAACTGATGTGTTGAATGTAATTCACTCATATGTTTGTGGTCCTCTTGAGGTCCCCTCATTAGGTGGAAATAAGTATTTTGTGACCTTTGTTGATGAATTCAGCAGAATGCAGTGGCTTTACTTGATAAAGAACAAAAGTGAGGTGTTTAAGGTCTTTCAGAAATTCAAAGCTCTCACTGAAAGGCAAAGTGGCAAGGTGATCAAGGTGCTAAGGACAGATGGTGGAGGTGAGTACACATCAAAATAGTTTGAGGATTTCCTTGAACTCTGTGGTATCCAACATGAGGTGACAGCCCCCTATACTCCTCAGCATAATGGCTTGGCTGAGAGGAGGAACATAACTGTGTTGAACATGGCCAGAAGCATGATGAAGCAGAAGAAGCTACCACATTCTTTTTGGGGTGAAGCAGTCACCACAGCAGCCTATTTGTTGAACAGGTGTCCCACTAAGAGACTTCAGCGAAGGTTCTCGAAGAATGCTTGGTGCAGCGGGAAACCTATGGTAAGTCACTTAAAAATATTTGGCTCTTTATGTTTCAAGCATGTGCCTGATGCTAGAAGGAAAAGGTTGCAAGATAAAAGTAAGCCAATGATCTTAGTAGGATATCACATTACTGGTGCATATAGATTGTATGATCCACTGAAACAAAAAATTGAAGTTAGTAGAGATGTGTTTGTTGATGAAACTGAATCATGGGATTGGAATGAGCAAAAAGGTAGTTTCAATCCCGTGATTCCAGTATTAATTGAGGAAGAGTCTATAGTGGTTGAGCAGGAATTGATCACTGAAGCACCTCATGAAACAAGGCCACAGAGACAAAGGCAAAGGCCAGGCAGATTTGATGATTTTGATATGTTACCTGACGGTGCAGTAACATCTGAAGGTGAATTAGTTCACTTTGCTCTTACGGCGGATCAGAGCCGTGAGCTATGAGGAAGCCATGACGGAACAGAACTGGAAAGAAGCAATGATTGATGAACTTAATGCCATTGAGAGGAATCATACGTGGGAATTGGTTGACAAGCCAATAGATAAAAGGCCAATTGATGTGAAATGGATTTTCAAACTGAAATTGAATCCTGATGGCTCTATTGCTAAGAACAAGGCAAGATTGGTTGCTAGAGGTTTTTTGCAGAAGCATGGAGTTGACTACTCAGAAGTCTTTGCACCAGTGGCAAGGTTAGAAACTATAAGGCTAGTAGTGGCCTTGGCAAGCAACAATGGATGGTCTCTATGCCATATGGATGTGAAATCAGCATTCCTAAATGGACCACTTGAAGAAACAGTGTATGTAACTCAGCCACCAGGTTTTGAGATTAAAAGGAAAGAAGACATGGTGTACAAGCTGAACAAGGCCCTCTATGGCCTTAAACAAGCCCCCCGGGCCTGGAATAAAAGAATAGATACATTCCTACTTCAGCATGAGTTTTCTAAATGCTCAGTTGAGTATGGTGTGTACGTGAAAGTAAAGAAAAAGGCAAGCCTACTGATCATTTGTCTATATGTTGATGACCTACTTGTGACTGGAAATGACTCCACAGAAATTGAGTGTTTTAAGGCACTAATGATGGCTGAATTTGAGATGACAGACTTGGGAAAGTTGTCATATTTCCTTGGAATGGAGTTTGCCACTACTCCAAAAGGAATTGTGCTTTGCACCAACAAATATCTTTCTTGAGGTACTTGGGAGATTCAAGATGATAGATTGTAACTCTGCAACAACACCTGCAGAGGCAAATCTAAAGCTGGAAGCAACTGAAACAGAAGAAGGAGTAGATGCAACTGTGTTTAAGCAATTAGTTGGCTCCTTGAGGTATCTCTGTAATAGCAGACCCGACTTGTGCTTCTCAGTTGGTCTCATCAGCCGATTCATGAACCAACCAAAGAAGTCTCATATGCTAGCTGCCAAGAGAATTCTGAGATATGTGAAAGGAACTGTGAGGTTTGGTGTGCTATTTCCTGGCAAGTCAGCTTATCAAATGGTTGATTTGTTAGGATATTCGGATTCATATTGGTGTGGAGACAGGGTGGATAGAAGGAGTACAACAGGATACTTGTTCAAATTTCTTGGTGCACCAATCTCTTGGTGCTCTAAGAAACAGCCAGTTGTGGCATTGTCATCTTGCGAAGCTGAATACATAGCTGGCTCCTATGCAGCTTGCCAAGCTATATGGTTAGACTCATTGTTGAGTGAAATGAAGATTGATGTGCAGAAGCCTATTCAGTTACTGATAGACAATAAATCGGCTATAAACTTAGCCAAGGATCCTATATCTCATGGTAGGAGCAAACTCATTGAGACAAGATTCCACTTCCTAAGGGAACAAGTCAACAAGGGAATGCTTGAGGTTGCACACTGCCCTACAGAAATTCAAGTTACTGATATATTGACTAAGGCAATTAGACTTGATAGATTTGTAAAACTCATAAGTGAGTTGGGAGTTGTATCATATGAATATTTGGATTAAAGGGGAGTGTTGTAGTTAATCCAAAGCATAGTTTGTTAGTCAGTTAGAGTGTTAGTAACAGTTAGTTAGTTTGTAACTGATTCAGTTTTTGTAGTTACAATGTGATGTACAAGCACTATATAAAAGAGTGCATGTGTGTAAATGATTACTAAGATGAAAACAATACAATCTCTCTATATTCAGTATACATATTCTTCTCCTTCTCTCTAACCTGTGAGTGTGTGACTAAAGTTCTCATCCCCAACACGTACTTTCCATGCGAAGGCTCCTACACCTTAAACAACCTCTTAAATATATAATCCAAGCCTTAAACCTAATTCTCTTACGTAAGCAAAACATAAAATCATGGATATTACAGTGGAGGTGGAGAGCATAGTAAAGGAATTAAGTGGCTTTTGTGGGATAAGCTTGCTATGTATAAGTTGGATGGATGTATAGACTTCAAAAATTTACTTCAAAAATTTATATGCTTTCTCTGTGGCATTTTTTGGTAAGCAAGGGTGGAGGTTAGTGTCTCAACCGGACTCCCTTGTGGCCAAGCCATTCAAAGCTAAATATTATTCACATTGTGATTTCTTGGAAGCTAGTATTGGAAGTAACTCTAACTCTGTTTGGCAAAGTATTTGTGAAGCTAGAAGCTTATTGAACGAAGGTATCAGATGGAGGATAGGTGATGGTATTGGTATTAGGGTGTGGCATGACACTTGGACTATGGATTCTAGACATCCTAGTCCAGTGAACCCGACTACTTGCTCTTCCGATTTGCGTGTGAGTGAGTGGTGGAGCGTAGGCACAAAGGAATGGAATGGTTTCTTGGTCAAGTCCTTGATGTCCCCAGATGATGTTAATGCAGTATTGCGAACTCCTCTGTTGCATGCAGTCCGTGATGATGGGAGATATTAGTGACCAGATCGTAAAGGTATTTATTCGGTTAGATCGGCGTAATGGTTGTGTTTGAACCATTTACTAGATTTGAGTCATCTTAAAGTTGTTGGTGATTGGAAGGCCTTATGGGATATCAATGTTCCTCCTGAGGTGAAAATTTTCCTTTGGAGGGCAGTCCGTAATTGTCTTCCTGCAAGAATTAGACTTAATGAGCGTGGTGTCCAGTGCTCCTCTATTTGCCCTTGGTGCAAGTCAAATTTGGAGGATAGTGTGCATGTTTTCTTTGCTTGTGTTAAGGCTGAATCTGTTTGGAGAAGATTGAACTTATGGAGTATAATTTCTAGTAAGTTGGGTGAAGCTAACTGCTTTGAGGCCATGCTCTTTCTACTCCTTGAAGCATTACCGACCGCGGATAGAACTTCATGGACGATGACCCTATGGTCTTTGTGGAGAGCTCGCAATTGTATGATCTGGGCGGATGTGGATGAAAATGTTTCAGCAATTGTTCACCAAGGCAGTGCTTCTCTGCATGAATGGATTCATGCTCGTGAAAGTGGTATTGTGAGCCAGGATAATAATGGTCAGAGGGTGTGTCCAAAATGGGTGAAACCTTTGGAAGGTTTTGTTAAATGCAACATTGATGCTTCTTTCTTTTCTAATAGCAACCGGGTTGGCATTGGGACGTGTCTTAGAGATGAGCATGGTAATTTCATGGGAGCCAAAACTCAATGGTTCAAACCTATTATTGATGTTAAAATGGAAGAAGCGACGGGTTTTTATTTTACTATTAATTGGATGAAGGATCTTCACATTGACAAAGTTATTTTTGAGTTAGATTCTAAATTGGTAGTGGATAGCCTGAACTCCTTTATTGTTGATTTAACTGAGTTTGATGCTATAATTTCTTTTTGTAAGGAATTGATTTTGTCTTTTTGTCAAAACTGTCATGTTGAGTTCGCTAGGAGGCAAGCAAATATGATTGTTCATAGTTTAGTTAGAGCGGCTATTGATTATGCTAGTCCATTTCTTTCATGATGTTCCTACATATGTTGACTCTTTGATTTTTAATGAAATGCATTAGCTTTCTTACGTAAAAAATAAATAAATAAAAAATAGTTAATATCTTCGAGGTGTGAGAAACCAATATCACCTTTTTATTTAATAAGCAAAATGTATTGAATAAAGCATTAGGGATACTCAATCCAAATACAATAACAAACAAAAATAGAAAAAAAGAAATAACAAGATAAATGTAAGCATAGAACAATACTATAAGATTGAACCTATAACTTACCTCAAACCCTCCAAAAACTATACCATCACTCTAACCCCTTAATGAAAGAAACCAATACTACATAGCCCCCTGATACGCCAAGAAGTGTGTGTAATAAGCAAACTAGCTCCCCAAAGAACCAGAATTGACCGCTGCAGTCCTGTACTTTCAGACCCGCCCCACATACTGAATTCCTATACATGTGCGCAGTATTAACATCACCAAAACCTCTCCAAAAAAAATTCTCCTCTGTTTTCCTTGTTTGGGGCCTGTGAAAATCCTTTCGTTAGTCCTGGTTGGCTATGAACACCTATCTCGACTTTTTATCACTGTCCAGCAGCACACTCTCTTTGGATTCGGTTGGTAAGACCAGACAGACTTATGGAATTCTTCTCCTTAGATCAAGATGAATGCTTCAAACTTTGCATTAATCAAGATATGGCAAAGGAGAATGGACTCCCTTAGGCGGATGCTTTTAGGGTTACTTGTTGGCAGTAGTGCAGAGTTATGTCAGAGAGATTGTATCTGCGTGGGAGAAGTCTGAAGAAAGGAAGACCAAACACTGCATAATCAGTATCAGGTGGATGCCTCCACTCGAAGGATGGGTGAAACTAAATACAGATGGAGCATCAAAGGGAAATCCGGGAGATGGTGGATCTGAAGGTATGGTTCAGGATTCAACAGGCTCTTGGATTGTAGGTTTCATGTTTCATATTGGTCATTATACAGCCTTCACAGCTGAGTTAAGAGGTATCCATAAAGACCTTTTGCTAGTCTGAGGAAAAGGCTTTAAAAAGTTATAGTAGAAAGTGACTATAGCTCGATTATCAAGTTGCTCACCTCAAAGGAAGATAGACTAGGCAATAACCAGCTCCTCCGAAGGATCAAGCAGCTAAAGAACCTCTCCTGGGAAGTATCCTTCAATCTTTCGTGGAGAGAGGGGAATTGTAGTGCAGATTGGATGGCAAAGCAGATATTAAAGAAAACCTTTGGGTACCATGAGATTAATTATCCTCCCCCAGAGTTAGGAATTTTAGTTATTGGTGATGTATCAGGGGCCTCATTACTACGACAGGTTATGATGTAATATGTAGAGATCCATAAACACTTGGATGTACCCAAAAAAAAAAAACACTATTTTTTGTTACAAACACTTTTACGATCACTAAAGGCAAAACTTGAATTAATGCTACGTGTAACACCCTATAGTCACATCAGTAAGATAATGGCAGAGTGACTATTGTCAACCACCACAGATAGGACCATCTATGTTGTGACGACTTGGTACAGCTCCGGAGCAATCAACAATTTGCAATTAAAGCACCCCTGTGCAAACTTCAACAATGCCAAGTACCAACAACATACTAGATTGAAAGCGTGATGAACATAATAGTGCAATCATGCTGGTAAAGAAGGAGCATTCATTCATGACACTTCTGTCCTTTATCTTCCTCTCAAGGCCGCAAACCTAGCTGCTAAATCATCATAGTCAGGCAACTTAGGATGCACATGTCGAGCTTCCTTTGATCCATCTGGCTGAAATGAAGCAGCACGAGTAAATACTTTCTCAACTTCCACTGCTCCAGTTTGTTCACGAGGAAGGGAAACTGATCGTGGTGGAATGGTAACCATCTCTGGTGTCTCATCAGATCCATCTCCGCTTCCATTATGTAGGGATTCCCTGGCTGAGTTATCCATTACACGTGCATGGTGACTTCTAGACTTTCTTCTTGCTTTTTCAGGAACAAGGATTGATGGTTTTTTGCTATAATGAATCAGTAATTTATCTATTATCTTTTCCTCTTCAGCATTTCCATACTGCTCATCATCAAACAAAATTTGCAAGCCTCGTCTTGATTCATCTCGTCTCCTGCTTTTGCTCCTCGATTTTCTCACAACTCCGATGTCTTCATTGGTGGCACCACTGTGATTAGATCGTGATTTTGAGTGCTTCCGCCTTGTAGATTTTGGTTTTAACACTGGGACCTCCTTAGCAACTTCATGGATAGAGAATTCTCTTTCCTGACACTGTTTACTCAGACTCTCATGTCTACTGGCCTGCCAATCCTGGTCAGAATTATCCAAACCTATTTGGATCCTCCCCGATGTAGAAGCAGCATCAGACTTGTCATGTGCTGAAAAATATGTAGAGATTCCATCACTGTCAATATGTGAAGATAATACATTGGCTCCATGTGTGCTGTTCTGCTGCTTAGACTTGGGTTTAACATATGGAGGCGGAATGGCATTGGTGTAGCAGGGCTTTGGCGTAGGTGTTTCATCCTTTTGAATTTTTGTCTCAGAATTATCAGTATCAGGTAGGTCCACATGTTTAACAGTAAACGGCTCGTTCGTATTACTCTTGAAACGCATTCCTGCATGACTAGGAGACTTCCTAGCAGATGTAGCAGTGTCCTGGTTTTCTCTTAGATGACTGGTATTCTCCCAACTATCATGCAGCCTGGAACCACCTTCAAATTGTTTCACTATTTTCTCCTGGGACGAACGTCCAATTGGTTTTAGCATGCTACCCTCCTTCCAATTGTCTCTATCATTGTTCTTAGCAGCAACCTCTTGCCTTCCTGTTAATGGATTATCATGGCCATCCCTTTTCGAAATGACCTCACAACCATTTAGCGGCTTGAATCCATTTCCAGGGAGTGTGGATCTAGACTGAAGATCATGATCATCTCTATTTAAGACAACAGCTTCCTTGCCATTCTGAAATCTGTACCCATCATTAGGATGATCAGGACTTTTATCAAACAAAACATCATGCTTGACTACTTTTGGGGTAGCATCCTTGCCATGTGATGGTTTATCATAATCAGTCAAATAGTTTGACATACAAGTATTATGGCCCTGCAGAAGTCATTTTTAAGAAACAAGAATAATTTTAGATATATACTAAAATTTTAAATAAATTAAGAATTGGCTAAGTATTTAATTTGACACTGAAGCTAGACAAAACCGAAAAGGAAATGCAGAAGAAAGCACCTGTGCCAATGGAGAGGATTTCGACATTCTCAGTTCAAAAGCCTTGGAGTCCCAATTAATTGAAAACTCAGATGCGATCTCCTGCATCAAACAGACCTTCTTCTCCCATGTAGAAGACTTAAAGTTCAAATTTGCCGCAAACTGATAATGAGCAATTTAGTCAGTTATTGCAGGAAAGCAGGAACATGTAGTTATATAACAAAAATTTAAAACATGAATAGTAACCTTTTGATTGACATAATACTCTAGGGAATTCCCATATCTCTCCTGAAATATTTGCCTAAGGTCACGTAACTCGGGTAAATCAGAAAATCTTGCAGCAGCAAACATCAGAGAAGATACAGCTTCCCTACATTCCTCAGGGCAACCACTGGAAAAGAAATGGAAGTAGTTATGTTGATTATTCAAGTTCTAAATTTAAGGAAAATTTTGAAACGGCTACAGGTGTCCAAGCAATCTATATCAATGAATCCAAAAATAAAAATAAAAAAGAAAACATGAAATTCAACCACTGTCAACATCATTGGGGAAGGAAGGGCAGCTGCCCCCTCCAGAAATTCTTGCCCCTTGTATATTTATCTATAGGCCTTTCTTAATTGCAGAGAGTGATTGCATAATGCATCATAACTTGTACGTTTTGTAGATATTGGTTGACGAGTTTAATTTGTTCTAGCCTTCATTGTTTATCATCTTCAGAATTAGAATATAGAAATAGCCTCTTGAGGCAAGAGGTATGCACTAGGATTTAGATCCTTTAAAGTGAGGAGTGCATTTTAGGAGTAAATCTAATGTAATGTAGTGACCTTGGAATAAGGCAAAATTTCCCTCCCTGAGATCTTTGTGTTTTGATTGAGTTTTCAGACTGATATCCTTAACACTTTGACAAATTAATAATGTTTAAAATTTATGAATTTATGAATTCTAATCAGTTATTAAGAAATCAGTTTTCATGCATTAATACTTTTGTCCCTCTAAAGTTTTTGGTCAAGTTCTGCCATTGAATTCAACATCAGCATTCCACAGAAACTGTTCTCAAACATACCTCCTCCCCCACCTACAACATAAACTGAATGTGTCATTTGATTCTGACCAGTTCATCACACCAAAATCATTATTACAAGTTGAAATTATGTTTCAACCAATTTATATGATGGTACCTAATAATATAGAAAAAACTGCACGCACAAAAGGCCAAGGCTTAAGCTATGTTCAGCTACGTGCATGTAAATCTGTGGATGCACACACATATTTAAGGTGTATTGTTGTGTGTTGATGACCATTAAAGATGTTTTTCTATCAGAACGCACGCAAGCGTCATAGACAGAAATTGGAAAATCTTTTCACCTAAAAATGATAAAATATCTACAAAATATGTTTGTTGAGCGTACAAGGGGGAAAGAAAAGTTACTGATGATATAATAAAGTTTATTTTTAGACATGGTCAATTATAATACTCAAAAAAATCTACTAATCTAGCATTTTGCCTTTGTCATGTCAGCCATAAATCTAAGTTCAATTTTAAAAAAGAAAAGTTCACAAGTCATTAACACATACTCATACCTCAGTTTCTGCATCACTGAGAGGTGCTTCAACAGAAATTGACATAATTGCTCAACAAAATCATAACAAGATGACAGTGTCAACTCCACCATGAGTCCATCAGCCTGTTTGAACAATTCGCAAGCAAAACAAGACTTAATAATTGAGAAAATTCCATGAGGCAAAACTAACAAATCATTGACACAATTGAAAGTCTAATTCTTATATAAGGAAAATTTCAATGAAAACTACGCAGTACGCATGCTCTTTCATATTACCATCACATTGATCCAGAGATTGTCTAACACAACCGAATCCAGAATTTGCATTAAACAAAAATAAATAAAAGAAAAAAGAAAAAAGAAAAAGAAATAAATAAATAAATAAATGAATTACTCTTCCGTATGCATTGATATCAAGACCATTGAGGAGCAGATCAGCGATATCTTTCTTCAGAAACTTCTCTGTCGCTCTTCTCTTCCTCCTTATAACATCGATCCGAGTCTTTGTTATTTTGATTAACGATTTGCTGAAAAAACATCACTAATCAGCATAACAGCATTCTCAAATCCCTAAACACTTTCTTCATCAGATAACAATCGAAGAAGCAAAGCACACAGAAGAAATCACCATTTCGTGGCGAAGCCTCTACCAAGTAGACCGTCCAACATGCTGAAGATCTCGAACCTGCGTTAGTGTTCGTGACTCGGAGGTTTGACTCAGTGAGCTGATTGACTCGGGAGCTCAAAATGCGAGATTCGCCATTGACGAAGCAAGAGTCTGAACATGCTGCTGGTGCAGTGGAACTGTGGAATGGAAGAAGAAGAAGAGTAAGGGAGAGAAAATATTCTGAATAAAATAAGATAAATAAATATAAATGAATTGAAGGCGCTTCTGTTACGAGACGATAATAACCTTTGGTTTTGTTTCAATTAAGACGAACGTTACAAGGGCATTTTGGGTAGTCAGATGTGTTTTGTTCGGGAGCGGAGATGGGAAAAGTAATGGACGGTGAGGATGTAAAGTGAGGGGGGATTCTAAGCTGAGCTGGACCGCATCGGTGAAGGATGTCAAGGGAGTTAAGAGCCGTTGTGTCAGTGATTTAAGTATTTAACGGTTTTAACCTGAACCGGGAAATTTCCCTACAATATGCTTTTAATATATTTATATTTATATTTATTTATTATATATTTAAGTATTTAACGGTTTTAACCTGAACCGGGAGAGAGGATTGTGTGCACACAAGGATGCATCTTCGAGATAAATGTAACATCATGGAGTGAGAACTATCCCCACAAATCAACACACGTGTTTTTTTATCGTGTTTTATTCTCACTTACATGTTTCATGGGAAAAATTCTCAAGATGTCACTTATCACAAAATTACATCAAGTCAAACACGCATAACTATAGAGTTCTTAATTGATAGACTCGTGAAAAGGAGACGCATCTTGTTGGTATAGGTAGTATCAATCAATTCATATAAGCCTTCCCCAATTGTATACTTATAATCAGTTCATTCATGTGTCCCTCCATCTAAAATCCTGCCAAAAGTCACTCATTATCCGTGTCTTCTCGCACCGGCGACCACTCCTCGCCCTCGTCAGCCCCGGGTGTCACATGCCCATTAGCTTCCGCTTGGTTTGTCCCCGAACCACACTGTACTAGGAGAGGTGCCGCTCGGATATCATTTGTAACATCCCTGGCTTATTTATGGATTGACGACTGTCCGCACAAATCAACACGAGTCTTTTCAGTGTACTTTGTTCTCACTCACATGCTTCCTGGGAAAACTTTCCAAGAGATCACTCATTTCAGAATTGCACCAAGTCAAGCACGCTTAACTGTGGTATAGGTGGTACCAATCAATTCATATAAGCCTTCCCCGACTGTATAGTCTCATACCTACAAAGACTCAAGACCCTCTCATTTCGATATGTAATCGGTTTGTTCATGTGTCCCTCTGCCTAGAAAACTGCCAAAAGCCGCTCATTGTTCGTGCCTTCTCGTACCGACGACCACTCCCCGTCCTCATCAACCCCGAGTATCACAATAAAGGAGTCAACTGTATCTCTATCTGTTCGCAGTGTGATGAGGGGTTGGAGAACTCTTTCCATTTGTTCTTCACTTGCGCCAAGAGCGTGGAAGTATGGGAACTCCAATCTTTTTGGAGTGTTATCGAGACCTGCATGGATGTGGATGAAAAGTTTGAGGACCTTTTCTTTGTAGTGAGTGGTAAGTTATCGCATACCAGACTTTTAAATTTCATCATGTTGTTATGGAGCCTGTGGTTTTCTCGTAACTCGAGGATATGGGACAATGTTACTGAATCTACTCATCAGATCATTATCCGAGCCAAGGCTCTTTGGGATGATTGGAATATGGCGAAGTCTATAGGCCATTCTACTATGCAGGAAAGGGTGGTCACAATGTCCGAGTCTTGGTCTAAGCTCCCTTTGGGGTACGTTAAATGTAACATAGACGCTGCACTCCCTTCCAACATGAACGTCAATAGTTTGGGTTTGTGTATTAGAGGCGATGATGGCGAGTTCATCTCGGCTAAGAGCATCTGGTTTCCATTCAGAGTGAATGTTAAAGAAGGTGAAGCTTTGGGCCTTCTTGAAGCTATCAAGTGGGTGGATTATTTGAATTACCAGTTTGTCATCCTTGAGTTAGATGCCCAGATTGTTGTCAATGCGGTTAACTCCTTGAAGAGTGATGAGTCTGAATTTGGTGCAATTATCCAGGAGTGTATGGATCTTCTTGCTTTGAAACCAAACTTTGTGGTTAAGTTTGTTAGGAGACGAACGAATGTAGTTGCTCGCACTATTGCTAGGGTGGCCACATCTTTGTCTAGTCCCCATGTTTATGAGTTTTTACCATCATATATTTCAGATTATTTCAATAATATGATGTGCTTTTGCCTCTGTAAAAAAATTTATTTATTACATATTGGTTCAAAAAAAAATTTATTATATATATATATATATATCTCGTAAAAAAATAATGATTATATATATAATTTATTTATTATTTATCTATTCATTATTGTTTCTTGGTTGTATATTAGAAGTAGCATTTTGTAAACTATTTAATTTTAAATCATATATCAAGTGTTGAATGAGCACATATTTTTAAGAAACTATAAAAAAAACTTAAAACTAATTGATAAATTTAAAAATAAAACCAGCAATGGCAAGGGAGGGAAGTGGGAGCGAGTAATAACTTCCTGTGAGGGGTTTTATTGATTATCCCAATATAAAATGAGGGATAGTCATATTAGTCAAATATTACTTAACCAATTCTCTACGAGATGGTATATAATATTTTAAATTTTTGGTTTAATTTTGATACACCAACAATATAAAGTTTTTTATATTATCAATCATTCTATGTTTACTTTTAATATAATTATGTAAGAGTCAAATATTTTTAAAATGTATTAATTTATGATTGATTAATAAGGTAATTATTTTTACTAACAATACATATTAAATAAAACCTTAATAATTATCTTAATAATAAATTGTATAAGATACTTCATAAGAATAAATATCACAATAAATAAATTAATATAATACCTTAATATTTGTTTGGTGTGCATCAAGGGTGTTCCCCCAACGATAATAGGAAACTAAATTTTTTCAAGGCGAAGAAATCACCTAAGTGGGTATAACTAGTCTCTCCACCAAAGTCTTTCCTAAACACTTGCTCAAGAATCGAACTACGATCAATATGTTTAATGAATTCAATTATCTATCAATTGTATATATTGATCTTATCGGTATACAATATCGTAATATTAACTAGATGTTTTTATACATTTAAATAGGATTTGAAGATTAGAGGGTTTGTAATGTGTATAAGTCAGACATATATATAGTACTTACTGCTTGGAATCCTAACTATGCTAAATATTTTAGAGTAGACCACAAGAAATATATTTGATAATCTTTAATCCTAATGCTAATAGACTATTTTACTTTGAAGTAATAATTCTCAATGCAATTCTCTGATTCTCCGAGCACGCCCCAACCTGACCCTAAGGCTGCCCCTCCACCGAAACCACCTGATGGCGGAGGTGATCGGCAACCCAAGAAACTCTCGTTTCGCGACAAACTCCGTGGATCACAAGAAGTAATCCCCCACATTGCAAATATGGATCTCTTTGAGAAAAAACTTTTCAAGATTGAGTACGAGGGTGGTGACCACCTGAAACCCAAATGCTATCTTGCTGAAAGTTACGTTCAAGAACTGAGGAAGCCATGGAAAGATGCTGTCATCATCAAACTTCTTAGAAAATCTATTAGTTTATTACAATGAGAGCTAGATTGAAGACTGTTTCAGGGGTGGACAGTGGTCGGTTTGTCGGTTTCGGGTCCAAAAATCCCAAACCGGCCAAAACCGACAAGCAGAAAAGGTCACCCATTTCCATCCGCTTATACCTTCAGTTTGGTCGGGTGGCAGTTTGGTCAGACGGCGGTTTGGTCGGTTGGGTTCACTCGGTTTTGTGTAAAAAAAACAAAAAGAAGAATAGAAGCAGCAACGAGAAGAGACTAGAAAGGCAAGGCATAAATAAAAAATATCAAACTTAAAAATAACCTTCAACAAAAGTAAACAAAATCAATGTGAAAAAACAGAATCATTTAGCAAACAGGTTTATAGAATAAAGGTTGAAACTTTAAGATCAGAGAAGCGGATCTGGCTAATGAACCAATGAACGACGGTCGCCGTGGCTTCTTAGTTGGCAGATATGAAAGGCAGATCTAGGTAAAGAACTGGTGACTTGATATGTGCCCAAAGGTTAAGTGCAACAAATGTTGCTGACGTGAACCCTGCCACACCTGCAATCACCCATCTGAATATATCTAGTGGCACAACGGACATACACTATACCAAACAAAGGGTGCCATATTTTCTGTTCTCCAAGAGGGAGCCACTGAAGGAAGTTGATACTCGTCTGGTTTCAAGGCCAAGGCAAAATCAGGCAATGTCGGTGATGTCTCCACGATTTTGTAATAAACATTGACAAGAAAACATATGATTTATTAGTCATTGTACTTCTTTTCATTACATAATATTTATGTAACTACAGTTAGGCAGCAATTTACTCATGTACTCTGGAGTTTACCTCTCATAAGTGTACAGATCACGGTTTATTCGCACCTTGCTTGAAGTATCCTTAGGAATTTTCTCAGAGAGATATTTCATGGTCCCCCAAAGTGGTGGATTTCTGCACAATAACTGATAGTTACATGGACTGTAAAAATCATATTACCAGAAAAAAAAATACTATTTTTATTCAAGAGAACTAAAGGGATGATAAATAAATCAAAACCATAGTCATCTGAGGATCGCAATGACTAGGCTCAGCTCATAAATAGGGAAATTAGAATTTTGCCTTAAAAATGCTCTTCAAAAGCATATAGAAAGTACATGTGAAAGAGTTTTAACATAAGAATATAAAATGATCTCACTTATGAGGTGGTGACCATTGTTATAAAATGGCTCGTGGAGCTTGAGAAAAATTAACAGTGAAAAGTGAAAACCTCTTTTCTAAGAACAGATAAAATAACAGCATCACAATGTGTCAGTGTGTAAAATGGAATAGAATGGATAACCTTGACAATGGAGGTGCTGCATTGAATGCCTCGCACGACTTCTTACTTTCTTTGAAATACTCATCTACTGCTTGGAAAGCAGCTACAGTCATCCCATGAGATTTCTCTGTAATTCCCTCATCAAGAATCAGACCGTGATAATAATATGCTACAGCCTGGTAAATCATTACAAAAACATATCAAGAACTTCACATCACTTGCTTGTGCTGAAGACATCTTCTATACTCATTCCTAAATTATACATGAAAATGCTGAAAGTAGAAGAAACCATATAGGCCAGTAGCTGTGGTGCTCTATGTTTCATCAAGTAAGATTAAGGGCATAAAAAATAAGAATAAATCAGATTACTTCAGCATTTGCAGTCACACCACAGTCATTGTGTGGATAATTTGTCTAATGTCCTAATCATACTCAGTACCTCATAGGCAAAGAGAACTCGGTTAAGAAACACAACATAATATTGTCAGAGACTAGTAACATTTGTGCATTTCATTAATCAAGCTAAAACTCGTTGCCAAGTCAATGACATTTTTTTCCAAAGAAAACATGTTTCATGTTGCCCCTTCTATTCTTCTATGAAAACATTTTTTTCTTTATCATGGACATGATTTATGATAGAATATTATGGCGTCATTTGATCCATATAACCGACCCCACCTAGTGGGAAAAGGCTTAGTTGTTGTTGTATAAAAAAAGAATTTCATTACGAAGAAGAGAAAGAATTGCAAAGATTGAGGAGGATAAGGAATCCTCCTAAAAAAAAGAACAAAACGTAACAAAAACATGAAAAAGATAAACTCAGTGCAACAAAGCTTCCCAATCCCTCAACATATATGTCAGAGAAACTCTATGATCAAGGCCGTGAGCTTTGCACCAAACAGACGCCACCACATAATCTTTTCCAAAAGGAAATGATGTGTGTAAGAACCTCCCAAAAAATACAAGAGTTCTGCTCTAACCAAATATTGTAGCATAGATTGCACGTTGCCAAACAAATTTATCCTCTTTGCTTCTACCAAAAGCATGAATACTAACAAACAAAAATTGGTCCAAGGACCTAGAACACACCCAACATTCACCAACTACGCCCAAATAAGGAGTGCCATAAAGAAATTACAGCTTAACAATGTAAGAACAGGAGTGCCAAATGTCCTTATAGCCACTTCCAACTAAATGTGGTTGCCTAAGAAACATACAGATTTAATCCCTCAACTTCTCATGTTTCGACGCAATTCTATATTTTTATCATAAGAATCAATTACTTGAATCCATTTTTACTTTCATATGCACTTACTGGCGTGCAATCAGTACACCAGAAAATTCCACCCTACTCATTACTATACCATAAGACATGATAATTAAATAGCAAAAGGAAAATAAGTAAGAGGGGAAAAAGGCAAACCTTGGCTTCAACATACTTCTATTTCACAAAAAGACGATGTTTTTCACCCTAATCATTCGCTACCGAAAGGTTCATAATATTATCATGAGCCTGCAAAACAAACTGTGTAAACAAAGTACCGTATGCTAAATGTACCGGCCGAGAAGGTAAGGTCGAGAACTCGTCTATATTTTGGATTGACCGAGCTTACCCCGGCTATGGGCCTTAGACCAAGCTCCTCCAAGGCCGAGGACATATCAGCACACCGGGCCAGCCGAGGATAAGCACTCGGATTCGCCCTGCCATTGAAGTACATCTCGGTCCCTTGCGGATCAGTCATAAATGACCGATCTAAATATCACTCCGCATAATCAGGGATCTGATCCTAACATCTCTCCGTATATCTCGGAGCCTGATCCTAATATCTCTCCGTTTATCTCGGAGCTTGATCCTGAAAGATCTCTATAAATAGGGGGCTTACCCCCTCATTCAGAACTACGTTTGCTCTGATTCCCATTTGGATACGTAGGAGCAGAATTCACATTCTGTCAAGCCCCTTCCAAAACACTTCCACAAAACTGTCTCCGACCGAGTATCTCATACTTAAGATATTTGGACGGAACATTTGGTGCCGTCTGTGGGAATCGAAGCAAATATTTTCCCATACCACAAAAAATGGTGAGGACGAGGAGCGGGAACTGCAGGAGGGAGGAGCCAGGGAATGCCAACAACGGGGATAACGGAGAGCGATCCATAGGCCCAGCAACAATGGTCGACAATCCCATGGTTCAGGAGCTTATCGCGCAATTGCAGCGCTGAGAAGGGAGAACGAAGAGATCCGCCGACAGAACAGTCGTCGCGAAAGAGAGCAGAGCAGGGAAAGGTCTGTCTCTTCTCCCCACGAGAGAGAGCGCCGACCACCTGAGAATGAGGGGTCCAGAAACTTGCACAGAGAAGGGGGCCCACAACTCCGGGCTTCCCATCATACCAACCGAGCAGAGGAGGAGGGATTTCCTAGGCAGGCCCCAGAATTTTCACTCCAGACAAATAGACTTAATGACAGGGCCAGCGTGCGGAAGCCGAGGCATCCCTTCACAAACGCTATCATGGAGGTTCCCCTACCAGCCAACTACAAGCCAATCAGCATTGACAAATATGATGGCACCTCAGACCCCGAGAGCCACTTGTACGCTTTCACCACTCAGATGTACCTCTTTATCGATGACGACACTGTCATGTGTAAAGTCTTTCCGACCACTCTGAAGGATGCTGCGTTGACCTGGTACACCCAGCTACCGCCAGCGTTGGTAGACTCCTTTGATACATTTGTATCTAGGTTCAGTGCTCAGTTTGCCACGAGCCGGGCCCATAAAAAAACCTCGGCCTCGTTGGTAAACTTCAGGCAAGAAAAGAATGAGTCCCTGCGCGACTTCATGGGTAGATTCAGCAAGGAGGCAGTCCTCATCCGGAATCTCAGTGCCGATGTTGCACTACACACCATCTTGACCGGGTTAAGGCCTGGCCCTTTTTCCAGACACTTGGCTCGGAAGCCACCAACTAGTATGGATGAGTTGAGGAGAAAAGCTGTGGGATTCATCAATATGGAGGAAGTTGAGGAGTCGAAGAAAAGGGAGAGAACTGATGATGCTGACAGACGAGAAGGAAGAGAGAAGAGGAGGGCCAGAGGTGATAAACCGAAATTCAAAGGCCCGTCCGAGCATTTCCAGAGGGGACCGAAGTATGAGCATTATACTCCCCTCAACACAAACCGAGCTCGGGTGTTTGAGGAGGCCTACAACGCGGAACTTTTGCAGCTCCCTAATCGTGGCCACACCCCCCAGAATGCTGACCGACAGAAACATTGTCGGTATCATCGTAATTTTGGCCATACCACCGAGGAGTGCTGGGTCCTACGAGATAAGATTGAAGAGTTGGTGCAGGCTGGCCACCTCAATAATTTTGTTCGGAGAAACCACAACAACGGTGAGAGGCGGGGCAGAAGCAGAAGGAGAGAAGGTGACCAAAGCCCGAGGAGGGGTGGCGGTCAACGAAATAATGAAAGAACAGAAACCAGAGAGGGCCAGAATGAAAGACGAGAAGAGGATAATGTGATTCGAGGCGTGATAAACACCATTTCAGGTGGATTCGCAGGGGGAGGCACAACAAGTTCAGCTCGGAGAAAGCACATGCGCGCTATTCGGGCTGTCCATTCGGTATCCGGCAAACCCCCGAGAAATTCCCCACCCATTATCTTTTCTGATGAAGACTTTGTAGGGGTAGATCCTAATCAAGATGACCCCATGGTAATTACCGTGCAGTTGGCTAATTTCTCGGTCAAAAGAACCCTTGTTGTCCAGGGGAGCTCGGCATATATCTTATATTACTCAACATTTCAGAAGCTCGGCATCCCAAAGAAGTCTATTCAACCGTACGATAGTAAGCTCGTCGGCTTCGCAGGGGAACAAGTTGATACACGGGGATACATTGACCTCCTGACTACTTTTGGTGATGGCAGAGCATCCAAGACTATCATGGTCAGGTATGTGTTAATCAATGCAGTAACATCATATAATATCCTGATCGGAAGACCGTCTTTGAATGAGCTAGGGGCTGTGGTCTCTACTCCCCACCTCACGATGAAATTCCCTTCCAACTCGGGGGACATAGTTGCTGTCCGGGCGGATCAGAAGATGGCCAGACAGTGCTATGCTGATAGTTTGCGTGTGAGCAAACTTAAACCTACACCAGCAGAGACCCTAGACAGGGGGAAAGACAAGTCGGTGAATTCCGTTAACTCCGTCGAACTGGATCCGAGGATGGACATGCAGGAACAACGTCCACAACCTATTGAGGAGTTAGAAAAGTTCCAGCTCGGTTCACAGCCTGATCAATGCACTAAACTCGGTGGTCACCTTGAGCCGAACTCGAAAGAGGAAATAAAGCAAGTGCTACGCAGCAATGCCGATTTGTTCGCCTGGACCACAGCTGATATGCCGGGAATTGATCCCGACTTCTTATGCCATAAACTGGCAATTTGTCCCGAGGCAAAAACAGTGGGCCAGAGGAAAAGGAGACTAGGTGAAGAAAGGAGAAAAGTTGTGGAAGAGGAAACAGCGAAGTTGGTCAAGGCCAATTTTATCCGAGAAGTAGAGTACACTACCTGGCTGGCCAACGTTGTTCTGGTCAAAAAAGCGAACGGCAAGTGGCACATGTGCACCGATTACACAGATCTGAATAGAGCTTGCCCGAAAGACTCCTATCCTTTGCCGAGTATTGACAGACTGGTGGACGGAGCTTCCGGATACATAATTCTGAGTTTCTTGGATGCATACTCCGGGTACAATCAGATCCGAATGTAGCCCCAGATGAGGAGAAAACAGCTTTCATTACTGAGGGTTCGAATTACTGTTACCGGTTGATGCCGTTTGGGCTGAAGAATGCTGGAGCTACATACCAAAGGCTCATGGACCGGGTATTTGAAAAACAAATCGGCAGAACTATGGAAGTTTATGTGGATGACATGGTGGTGAAATCCGATGACCCCGACAACCACCCCAAAGATCTGGAGGAAATTTTTCAGCAGCTGAGGAGGTACAACATGAGATTGAATCCGGAGAAGTGTGTTTTCGGTGTCCAGGGTGGAAAATTTATCGGCTTCATGCTGACGCACCGGGGAATCGAGGCCAATCCTGATAAATGTCGGGCTGTGATCGAGATGAGAAGCCCACAGAACGTTAAAGAAGTGCAAAGACTTGCAGGACGGCTTGCATCATTATCTCGGTTCCTGCCCAAATCTGCAGAGAAAGCTCGGCCTTTCTTCAGACTACTAAAGAAGCCCCAAACCTTCACGTGGACCGAGGACTGCGAGAAGGCCTTCGTCGACTTCAAGGCCTTTTTGTCTTCATCGCCGATATTAACTCAACCCATCCCAGGGAAAGAGTTATACTTATATCTGTCAGCCTCCGAGAATGCCATCAGCGCAGTCATTGTACAAGAAATAGAGAAAGCTCAAATGCCGGTGTATTTCATCAGCAGGGTACTTCATGATGCCGAAACTAGGTATCAAGTCATTGAGAAGCTGGTTTTGGCCCTGGTAACCGTAGCTCGGTGATTACGCCCGTACTTCCAGAGTCACCAGGTGATTGTCAAGACTGATCACCCGAATAAGCAGATCCTCAAAAAGCCCGAATTGGCAGGACGTATGATTGCGTGGTCGGTAGAGTTATCCGAGTTCGGCCTAAGATACGAGTTGAGAGGCCCGCTGAAAGCTCAATGTCTCTCTGACTTTATAGCCGAGCTCCACCCGCAGCCGATATCCGAGGATGTATGGCGGAATTTGTATGTGGATGGGTCCTCGAATGTCAGGGGCAGTGGAGCTGGGGTGATTCTGGAAGGCCCGGGAGATCTGATCCTGGAGCAATCGCTAAAGTTTGAGTTCAAGACCTCAAATAATCAAGCCGAATATGAAGCTTTGATTGCAGGATTGATACTGGCAAAAGAAATGGGGGCGAAGGCTGTTAGATGCCGGAGTGATTCACAGCTAGTCACTGGGAAAATATCTGGAGGGTATCAAACGAAGGAGCCTCATCTCACCAGGTACTTGTGCAAGGTTAACCAATTAATTTCCAGCTTTGAAAAATTCGCTATTGAGCACATCCCCCGAGAAGAAAACACTCGGGCCGATTTGTTGTCCAAGCTAGCCAGTACAAAGAAGCCGGGTCACCATAGAACGTTTATTCAAGAAACCCTCAATGAACCAAGCATCGGGTCAGAAGAGGTGATGGCCAGCGAGCTGTTTGACCGAGAGTGGATGACACCCATATGGGAATACTTATCCTCAGAAACTCTACCCTCGGATCATGCCGAAGCCAGAAAAGTCAGGCTCAGGGCAAGTCACTTTGCTATCATCTTCGGAGAGTTGTATAAACGGGGGTTCTCGGTACCGTTGCTAAAAGGTCCGACGAAGGCACAATCCAAGTACGTCATGGAAGAAGTTCACCGAGGAATCTGTGGTTTTCACTGCGGGGGCAGATCAATGGCCTCCAAGGTAGTCCGAGCATGGTACTATTGGCCTACCATCCGAGCTGATTGCATGGAATGGACGAAGCAATGTGATGAGTGCCAAAGATTTTCCAATATAAATTGTACCCCTCCTGAAGGACTTCACACATTAAACTCGCCTTGGCCGTTTGCTATGTGGGGAATGGATATACTGGGGCCGTTCCCTGTAGCCAAAGGTCAAGTCAAATTCCTGCTAGTAGCGGTGGACTACTTCACAAAATGGATTGAAGCGGATCCTTTGGCGAAGATTACCGCCGAGAAGGTACAGAAGTTTGTGTGGAAGAACCTCATCTGTAGGCACGGGATTCCCTTCGCAATCATCACGGACAACGGAAGACAATTCGTAGATAAGACATTACGGGAATTCTATGACAACCTCAGTATTAAACACCAAGTTACATCGGTTGAACACCCCCAAACCAATGGGCAAGCCGAAGCAGCTAACAAGGTCATCCTCGGAGAACTGAAGAAGAGGGTGGGAAGATCCAAAGGAGCTTGGGCAGAAGAGTTACCGAGCATCCTCTGGGCCTACCACTGCACGCCTCAATCTACCACTCAAGAAACACCCTTCAGGCTGACGTATGGAACAGACGCCATGATCCCAGTGGAAGTTGGTGAATCGTCTTTCCGTCGTATGCAACATGAGCCGAACGATAATGAAAGCAATTTAAGGGTCGAACTTGACTTGGTAGAGGAAGTCAGGGAGGAGGTCAAAATCAGAGAAGAAGCCTACAAACAGAGAGCAACTAGGAGGTATAATTCAAGAGTGAAGCCGAGGAGTTTTCTGCGTGGAGACTTGGTACTGAGAATAAAAGGAGAGGCAAGGAAGGATCACACGGAAGGCAAGTTGGCAGCAAACTGGGGAGGGCCATTCCGAGTAGTAGAAAACCTGGGGAACGGGGCATATAGGTTAGAAGAATTGTCAGGGAAGCATATCCCGAGGACTTGGAATGCTTCTCATATAAAGTTTTATTACAGTTGATGTATATAGTCGGGTGATGTACTCTTTTTCCTACCTCGGTATTTTGTCCCAAAAAGGGTTTTGACCGGGGAGGTTTTAACGAGGCACACCGCAAACTCCATCCAATAAAAGAATTTATTATGAACATTTTTTGTCTTCCTAATTAAGCCGATGTATGTGCTCCACGAGCCAGTTAAATTTCTAAGGCCAAGTTTGAGCCTGGTGGCCGAGTTCGAGCCATTAAATTTTTAAAGGCCAAGTTTGAGCCTGGTGGCCGAGTTCGAGCCAGTCAAATTTCTAAGGCCAAGTTTGAGCCGGGTGACCGAGTTCGAGCCATTAAATTTTTAAAGGCCAAGTTTGAGCCTGGTGGCCGAGTACGAGCCAGTCAAATTTCTAAAGGCCAAGTTTGAGCCTGGTGGCCGAGTTCGAGCCATTAAATTTTTAAAGGCCAAGTTTGAGCCTGGTGGCCGAGTTTGAGCCAGTCAAATTTCTAAGGCCAAGTTTGAGCCGGGTGGTGGAGTTCGAGCCATTAAATTTTTAAAGGCCAAGTTTGAGTCTGGTGGCCGAGTACGAGCCAGTCAAATTTCTAAAGGCCAAGTTTGAGCCTGGTGGCCGAGTTTGAGCCATTAAATTTTTAAAGGCCAAGTTTGAGCCTGGAGGCCGAGTTCGAGCCATTAAATTTTTAAAGGCCAAGTTTGAGCCTGGAGGCCGAGTTCGAGCCATTAAATTTTTAAAGGCCAAGTTTGAGCCTGGTGGCCGAGTACGAGCCAGTCAAAATTCTAAGGCCAAGTTTGAGCCTGGTGGCCGAGTTCGAGCCATGAAATTTTTAAAGGCCAAGTTGGAGCCTGGTAGCCGAGTATGAGCCAGTTAAATTTCTAAGGCCAAGTTTGAGCCTGGTGACCGAGTTCGAGCCAGTCAAATTTCTAAGGCCAAGTTTGAGCCTGATGGCCGAGTACGAGCCGATTAAATTGTTACAAGCCGTGTTCAAATAATCAAAGTTCGAATATAAAGGTCGAGTGCGAGCCATTAGTTTATTAAGGAAACCAAGTACAATGCGTAAAGCAAATATAAAGCCAAGTTTGACTCTTGAAAAGTACATTAAGGGAACCAATCACAGCGCTGAAATTGAAAATAAGGGCCGCTCGACGGGACAGTAGTCCCCCCAATTAGAGCAGGAACAAGTCCAGTCGGCCCCCGGTCCCCCCAATCGAACGCCATGACTCTTTCTTAAGGGAGGATGTAGTCACTTCCCCCTGAGAAAGCTGGATGATGAGGTGCTCGGCTGGATCCGGGAGTAGACGGCCTCTACCCCTTTCTCCACTCCCGAAGCCTGTTTTTCTCCCAGGTAACATCCTTTTTGTCGGATCGAAGTGTGGAAGGAATTCTGGATCCTATCTCCCACTTACATCCTTTTTGGCAGCTATTGAGCTCAAAAAAGGATGTTAACTGGGAGATAGGAACGTAAACCCCTGGGGGCATTGTGGAAGTATTCGGGGTGAGGATTACTCGGGTCACACAAGAACGAGCTTGGTAGATCAAGAGGATGAAGAATGAAGAAGGGAAACAAATGTGCAGTCCTATTTATAAGAAGAAAAGGACGGTGAAAGGAGTAATGGTGCGCGGGGAATAGACGTATGGAAAGAACGAATATTCATTGGAAAATGACACATTGAAAAGCATAAATCTTGGAACTCTACAAGAAGCGGTAAATGCGTGAGTTTTCCAAAGCGTATAATGCGTGAACGCATGCGTAAGGTGTGAAACATGTGTTTCACCACCGTCCATTTTTAACATAGACGGTTGATTACCTCGGTCCTAACCGAGGATTTGCTTAAACGGGCCAAACACAAGTGTATCTCGGCCAAACAAGAGGCCATAAGACAACGGAAAGTCATCAAAACGGTAACAGTTTTCATTAAGTAAAGCCAAGTTACAGGGGCACAAGCCCAGTACAAGGGATAAAGAAAAACAAAAAGCTAAGTTACTCGCCCCTATGACTCTCCTCGGCCTCAATGTGACCCTCGGCAGAATCCCCCACCACGTCTACCTCTTCTTCCTCCTCAGGAATGATGGGGACAAGTTCCCCATTCACCACCTCCTTATTTACATCGGCTCCAGAAAGATCAACGCCAGGGGCTAGAACCTCAACCTGAGCAATGGCCTTGTCGAAACCCTTCCGGTGCTCGATAATAATGCAGCTTGTGGCCTCTTTCACATCCTCCTGGAGCTCCAGCTTGGCCTTGGTCTCGGCCTCCAAGGCAGCTTTGAGTCGCTCAATTTCAGCCTGAGCCTCTTTGAGCTTTTCCTCAGTGCGAGCCTTGTCCCCTTCAACTCGAGCCTTGTCCTCCTCAGCCGATTTCGCTCGAGAATCCAGCTCGGAGTTCCGAGTATTAATCTCGGCAAGGGTGGCAGTCAGGCGTTCGTTACTGCGGGCCAGCTCCTCGTGCTCGGAGGAAATCCGGGTGAGATCCCCCTTCAGCCTCTCAATTGCAACAAATTCAGATTCCAACTGCTGGGACTTCCTCTCGGTCTCTGTTAACTCTCGGCTACAGAAACGAGCCAGAGCGGCAGCCGAGCGATGAGGACCGAGAGGGCCTCCATGCTAGATCGGGCCCCCTGCTGCTTAATTAGCCGAAGATCGGCGGGCTTTAAGAAGTTTGAGTCGAAAGAAGGGAAGGGGTTGAAGTCCTCACCCCAGAGAGATGAAGTCCCTACCTTCAGAGAAGTATTGTACCATTTCAGCTCGGTGGGGGCAGGAGGTGGTTGTTCTCGCCCTGCGGTTCCTGTCTCCAGGGTAGTCGGGTGTGGGGGACTTGGACTAGGAAGAGGAGAATCTTCGGTGTCCACTACAACTTCTACCCTCTTCCTTTTTTGAGGGGCGGATGATGAAGCCCCCTTTGCAGAGGCCTTGGATGGAGGAGGTCTTTTCTTCTTCTCAGTTGAGGAGGGCCCCTGACCCTCTTTAGCAGCAGCCTTTACAAGCTTCGAGAAGTCAAATTTCCCCATAATGACTGCCAAAAAAAAAAAGTTGTTAGTTTAACAACAAATGCAGAAAAAATTCCAAAACTAAAAAGCCGAGTACTTACTTTTCAAGTTAGTTCTCGGGGTTGATGAGAAGGGTAGTTTCAGGAGGCGTCCACAATGGAGGGGCCAAGGAAGTGTTTCTAGTATGTCTATGTCCCGTCTATCCTCGGCCGGGAGGGATTGGTACTCGAAGCCAACGAATTTTGTGGGGGAGGATTGCCAATATAGGGGAAACTTGGCACTGATATCATCATCAAAAAAGTGTGATGAATGAGAGCCCGAGGGGCGAACTCGGAAGAATCCAACTTTGAAATCTTTGTACGATGATTTGTACAAACTAAGCAGTCCCCTCCGGTTCAGCCCGTTAAGAGAAATCCATCCCATTTTCTCACCAAACCTTGTTTGGTAGAAATACAAAAATTTCGGAGTGGTGGGCTCCATCCCTATGTATTTACATAGAATCTGAAAGGCTTTCATAAAAGCCCAACTGTTGGGGTGAAGTTGAGTAGGAGCGACATTCATGGTCCTCAGAACATCGCACTCAAACTCGGTAAAAGGAAGAGATACATGCAGCTTATCGAATAATGTTTTGTACATGTATGTAAAGGGGGGCTTGATGTGTCGCGCCGCGGACGTGGCGCGCTCGTGCGTATCCGGCAAGTGTACCGGACTGCCGTCAAGTAATAAAAGATATCGAACCCACAGAGACTGTGTTCCCGAATCACAATTAATTTCGAATCGATTGAATCTGAACTGTATGAAAGGGTTTTGTAAAAAGGGTTTTTGAATTTGAATTTAAATGATAAACAAACATAAAACAAATGTTTTTGGGGTTTTCGATTTAAATGGATTCCTAGGGATTTGGGTTACCTTTGAGGTTGTTTATGTTGCTAATCTGATTTACCTTTGTTGATTACCGAAATTGCCTTGAAGGCGAGTTTATCCTCTAATAGCTTAAGCTCCCTCTCGGGTTACAAAAGCCGTGCCCAATTGACCCGACCCCTACTCTCGTGGTAGTCGATCCCAGATTGGACCCTTTGTGTTCCGTGACAACTCGTTGCTCCTCGAGGGACGGCTTCTAACTCTCGTGATTTCAGTCCCAAGTCTGACTTCTATAGGTCCGACACCCAAGTTCACCGCTAGGTTCCTCCTTGAAATGTCTCAGTCATGCAAATAACCTAAGTTCACCGCTAGGTTCCTCCTTGGATCATTCACATCTCACAAACCAGTGGATGCCGGGCTTTACGAGTGAAACACCCTAGAAATCCTAAGTTCACCGCTAGGTTCCTCCTTAGAACGTCTACGTCACGTAAATAAACGGTTGCCGAAATTTATGAGTGGTTAACACACTAGAAATCAGATCTAAAACAATAACGAAATCAACAACGATTTTTACATCAAATCAACATCATTTACAAACCTCGGGCAGAGCCCTAGTCCCTAGAAACTAAGCTACTACTCCAGTCTTGCCATGGAGATGACAAGCTGGGTTGACAACATAGTGAAAATCAGAAAAAGAGAAGAGAAGAGAAGAGGAGAAGAGAGATCTATGCCTAGAGTAGTAGTTGTTATTGATGATCCAATCTCCTCTGTATCTGATGCCTTGGTCCATATTTATAGAAATGGGGAAGTTAGAGTCCCAAACCAACTCAAAATCTGATCTATTTTGGTTTCTTCAGATCCAAGTAAAGCGCATCACGGCCGTGATGGCCATCACGGCCTGGCCGTGATGGTCTCTGCCTCTGCCAATTCTGGAAAATTCAATTTCTCGCGACGCGAGATATGTCTCGCGACGCGAGCCCTCAGCTTCATGGCCCGTGATGAATTTCACGGCTGGGCCGTGATGTGCTCTGACTTGTGGTGGTTTTGGGTCACGGCCGTGATGGCTATCACGGCCAGGCCGTGATGGCTATCACGGCCAGGCCGTGACAGACTCTGACTTCAGCCTTTCTTCTTTTTCAGTTTTGCTCGATCATGGCCGTGATGGGCATCACGGCTAGGCCGTGATGGGCTCTGTTTGGCTCATTTTCTTCAGTTTTAAAGCTCCATCTTCATCCAAACTTCATCATGGTTGATCTTGAGCAATTTACCCTTGATATCTGCAAAACAACACACGAAAACCGCCTTACCCGTTCCAAAGGAAAATTAACCTAAAATCTAATAAAAATATGCCTAAACTACATGAAAATGCATGCAAAATGATGGACAAAGATGAGGTGGAATCACACTCATCAAATCACCCCAAGCTTAAAACTTTGCTTGTCCTCAAGCAATTACTCAGGCCATAAGATATAAATCATTCAAAGCGTGGATAGTGAACCAAGAACCCTAGAAGCTAATCCAAGTAATAGGCATTTTTAATAAGCACTCAAGAGATAATCAATTTCAAGTCCAATTATAAGCTTAGGTTCTTCAAGTTCATATCCTCACTGATTTGGGCACTCATCTCACCTCTCAAGTGTTTTAGGGTTTATGACAATTCACTCCATTTCCTCAAGTAAAGTATTTTACCATAGGCTTGACTATTAACCAAATCTCTACTTTATTTAAGAAAACACTTAAGAATCAAGAGGTCTTTTCCTTTGGTTGTAATGTGGCCATGGGATTTATTGTTAGGTGGGAAAATCAAAGAAAGGGAATTTTCAAGAAGGCTAGATAGATTATCAAACATTACAAAGTATGACACCTTCTAAAATACCTTTTGAGGGCTTTGATTTACTTTTTCCACCTTTCTTCTTTTTTTTTCTTTTTCTTTTTCTTTTCATTTCTCACTTTCTTTGTCATCCCTTTCTCCATTTTTTTCTGTTTATTTCATTTTTATTTGTTTGGAGAAGGGGAGATTTAGCTCAAGAGAAATATTTTCATCCCATTCTTTTTCCCACTACCATTTTGCCCTTTTTGTAATACTTTAAAAGGTGCCATACCAAGCATTATTTATCAAATTAATTCATGGTACCAAGAAAAGTTTTTTTTTTCTTTAGGCTCAAAATTGGGCAACTAAGGGGTAGCATTTATCATTCAAAGCTCGGGAGGCCGGAAAAATACCTAGTGCCTCAATCATATTCAAAAATGTTTTCAGAAATTTTTAAGTTTTGAAATGGTTTCAAGTCAAGTTCTAAAAAATACAGTCCATGAGGAATTAAATCACTCTATCACAAGAAATGGGGTAGATTTAGTGAATACCCCCATTTGGCTCAAAATCTTACATTTAGTAGTTCAAAAATCAGTGAGGTACACAAGTGTAAGGAACCACATGCTAATTATCAACTATCAAATGACTATCTCAAGAAATTTCATTTTTAGCCATATCACAAGACTAATGAAAAATTGGGTTCAAAATTCACTATCTCAATTCATTTGGCTCCAAGTTCTCACAATCGGATGCATGTTCTAAGTGAGAGGCAATCTAGAGAATGTGATCATACCAATCTATGCCTATGTGAATGCAATATGAATGCAACAATGCAAATGCAAAAATAAATACCCCTACCCCAAGCTTGATTACTTACATTGTCTCCAATGTAAATAATGAAGTCGGAGAGAGGAGAAAAATGGAACAACTTACCGAGTCGGTAGCGGGTGTTGGCTTCACATTCCGGTCAAAACTTGGGTAGAAATTTTATCACGGCCGTGAGGCTCATCACGGGCAGGCCGTGATCGTTTCTGTCCTCAGGAGTTGCCCTGTCACGGCCGTGATCTACATCACGGCTAGGCCGTGATGCTCTCTGGCTTTGGCATCCTACTCATCACGCCCGTGATGGTTGTCACGGCTAGGCCGTGATCCTTTCTGTGCTCTTGTTTAGTTCATCACGGCCGTGACCACTGTCACGGCCAGGGCGTGATGGCCTCTGACTTTATTTTTTTATGCTCTTCTTCTCTTTCTCAACCTGAAAATACTAGACAAACCTATTAATGATATTTTTGCCTCTTGATCTTCTCAAATTATTCAAGAGGTTAAATCAAAAACAAAAGGAAAAAGGGAAAGAAAACTTGGGTTGCCTCCCAAGAAGCGCTTATTTATGGTCTTAAGCTTGACCATACTTCCTTAAGTCAACCGGGGTCGACTGGGCGTAGAAGTGCAGGCACACTTCTCTTCCAAGGAACTCTTTCAAATAGCCGTTTCTGCTCATACGGCCAATAATGCTTCCGCTTCGCTCTTTTCTCTCGGAGCTTCCTAGCCTTCCTTCCTCCCGGCGGAAGTTTTGTTTCAGTATGGACAGCAACTCCACTTCCATCACTGCTGGGTGCATCATTAGCCATGCATACCTTCGGAGTTGCTTCCATGTTCAGTTCTTCTTTTACCACTGGAGACGTTGTATCAATTCTGCACACATGGCTCTCAAAAGGAGGGTTGTTATAAGAGTTAGTCAATTGAAAATCGATCCTACCTTCCTCTAGAGTTAGAGAGAGCTTCCCATTCCTTACGTCTATTACTGCTCCAGAAGTTGCCAAAAATGGCCTTCCTAAAATGATGGGGAATTCAGAATTCCCTTTCATGTCTAATACCAGGAAGTCGGTAGGGATGAAGAATTTCCCTACCTTCACAGGGACATTCTCTAGTATGCCTAGAGGAGTCCTAGTTGAGCCATCCGCAAATTGTAAGGAGAATTTGAACGGACTCAACTTTTTGATTTCCAACCTTTCCATGATAGTGAGGGGCATCAAGCTTGCACTAGCCCCTAAGTCACACAAGGCTCGGTCTATTTGCACTTTTTCAATCGAGCAAGCGATGGAGAAACTACCTGGGTCTTTCAGTTTAGTAGGCATTTTAGTCTCTACATCTACTTGCGTTTTCCTGACCAACCTCTGTGGGAAAGGTATCGGGGGTTGGTACGGTGGTGGAGGGACATATTTCGGTTCTGGATCTTCTTTTTCGCTTGTGTCCTCCTCCGGTTCCACGTCCATTTCAGCTACCCCCACCCCAAGCTTATCATCCCTCAAGTGTATGACATTGCAATGCTCATTGGGATTTGCTTCGGGTTGCCCCGGGAATGTACCCTTAGGTCTCGAGTACGTGCTGGTTTGTTGGGCAATTTGTGTTTCTAGCATCTTGTTATGAGTTGCTAAGTTGTCTACCTTAGATGCTAGATCTTTTATTGCCTCACTCACTGCCCTTCCTTGTTGTCTAAACTCCTCATTCTGTTTTGTCTGAGTTTCGACAAAACTTTCAAATAAAGCCTCGAGTTTAGATCTTTGTACCTGAGGATACCCCGGTGCTGTTCTCTTATTACCTTGACCCTCTTGGAGCTCATGATTAAGCGTGTTGCTGTAGTTGCCTAGGAGAGGTAAGGGTTGTTCCTTCTTTGGTTGTAGGGATTTGGGGGAGCATAGTTGGGCAGCTTCGGGTTCGTATCATAGTAGTTGTTACAAGAGTTCACTTGCTCACCCGAAGCGCCGGATCCATGTGGGCATCCCATCATGTCATGTCCCTGCATTCCACAAATCTCACAAACAAGGTTAGTAGCCCCTAATGCACTCACATTAGCTCTTTCCAGCCGATCAAAACGTTTATTAAATGAGTCTATCTTTGACATAATAAGATCTGTGCTATTTACCTCAAACTTACCCCCCGAAATCTTGTTCGGGTTATTACCTCTTTCGGATCCCCATTGGTGGTAGTTGGTGGCGATATTCTCGATGATGTTGAATGCCTCAGTGAGAGGCCTATTCATAAACGCTCCACCGGCTGCAGAATCTAGTGACACCTTCGAAGAGTAGTCTAATCCGTTATAGAAGGTGTGCACTATTAACCACCTCTCGAGTCCGTGATGTGGGCACGACTCCAGCAGTCCCTTGTAACGATCCCAAGCTTCCGATAATGATTCTCCGTCTTTCTGGAAGAAGCCGGTGATCTGGGTTCTTATGTAGGCTGTCTTGGATGGAGGGAAGAATTTCTCCAAGAACGTCTGCTCCAATTGGTCCCAAGTAGTCAAAGTGTTAGCGGGGATTTGCTTAATCCAGGCCTTCGCCTTTCCAGTGAGAGATGAGGGGAACAATCTCAAACGCACAACATCGACTGAGGCTCCATGAATCCGGATTGCATCGGTGAACTCTAAAAATGTCTCTATGTGATCGGTCGGGTCCTCCGAAGGCAATCCTCCGAATTGATGTTGCCTAATCATGTTGATTAGCATGGGCGGTATAGTGTAGTTCTCCGCCTCAATCTCTGGCCTTGCAATCCCAGTTCGCAAGCCTCTCGCATTTGGGGCTGCGTAGTCCTTCAAAGGCTTTGTATCCGGTTGATTCGCCATGAGATGAATGGGACTCAACCTTTCTCCCTCTCTTTGTAGTCTTCTACGTCTGTGGAAGGTCCTCTCGATCTCCGGATCAATCTCACTAAGGCTCCCAAGACTTAGAGATCTTTGCATATAACACACAGAGAGATGGATACAATAGAAGGAAAAGAAATTTTTGATTTTTGATTTTTTTTTTTCAGAAATAAAAATCAAATAAAAAGAAAATGGTCCAGAAAAATCAATTTAAAAACTAATTGAAATTCGAAAAGGCACAGTCCCCGGCAACGGCGCCAAAAACTTGATGTGTCGCACCGCGGACGCGGCGCGCTTGTGCGTATCCGGCAAGTGTACCGGACTGCCGTCAAGTAATAAAAGATATTGAACCCACAGAGACTGTGTTCCCGAATCACAATTAATTTCGAATCGATTGAATCTGAACTGTATGAAAGGGTTTTTTAAAAAGGGTTTTTGAATTTGAATTTATATGATAAACAAACAGAAAACAAATGTTGTTGGGGTTTTCGATTTAAATGGATTCCTAGGGATTTGGGTTACCTTTGAGGTTGTTTATGTTGCTAATCTGATTTACCTTTGTTGATTACCGAAATTGCCTTGAAGGCGAGTTTATCCTCTAATAGCTTAAGCTCCCTCTCGGGTTACAAAAGCCGTGCCCAATTGACCCGACCCCTACTCTCGTGGTAGTCGATCCCAGATTGGACCCTTTGCGTTCCGTGACAACTCGTTGCTCCTCGAGGGACGGCTTCTAACTCTCGTGATTTCAGTCCCAAGTCTGACTTCTATAGGTTCGACACCCAAGTTCACCGCTAGGTTCCTCCTTGAAATGTCTCAGTCATGCAAATAACCTAAGTTCACCGCTAGGTTCCTCCTTGGATCATTCACATCTCACAAACCAGTGGCTGCCGGGCTTTACGAGTGAAACACCCTAGAAATCCTAAGTTCACCGCTAGGTTCCTCCTTAGAACGTCTACGTCACGTAAATAAACGGTTGCCGAAATTTATGAGTGGTTAACACACTAGAAATCGGATCTAAAACAATAACGAAATCAACAACGATTTTTACATCAAATCAACATCATTTACAAACCTCGGGCAGAGCCCTAGTCCCTAGAAACTAAGCTACTACTCCAGTCTTGCCATGGAGATGACAAGCTGGGTTGACAACATAGTGAAAATCAGAAAAAGAGAAGAGAAGAGAAGAGGAGAAGAGAGATCTATGCCTAGAGTAGTAGTTGTTATTGATGATCCAATCTCCTCTGTATCTGATGCCTTGGTCCATATTTATAGAAATGGGGAAGTTAGAGTCCCAAACCAACTCAAAATCTGATCTATTTCGGTTTCTTCAGATCCAAGTAAAGCGCGTCACGGCCGTGATGGCCATCACGGCCTGGCCGTGACGGTCTCTGCCTCTGCCAATTCTGGAAAATTCAATTTCTCGCGACGCGAGATATGTCTCTGACGAGCCCTCATGGCCCGTGATGAATTTCACGGCTGGGCCGTGATGTGCTCGACTTGTGGTGGTTTTGGGTCAAGGCCGTGATGGCTATCACGGCCGGTAGTGACGAACTCGACTTGACCTTTCTTCTTTTTCAGTTTTGCTCGATCATGGCCGTGATGGGCATCACGGCTAGGCCGTGATGGGCTCTGTTTGGCTCATTTTCTTCAGTTTTAAAGCTCCATCTTCATCCAAACTTCATCATGGTTGATCTTGAGCAATTTACCCTTGATATCTGCAAAACAACACACGAAAACCGCCTTACCCGTTCAAAGGAAAATTAACCTAAAATCTAATAAAAATATGCCTAAACTACATGAAAATGCATGCAAAATGATGGACAAAGATGAGGTGGAATCACACTCATCAGGGCTCGGAGGGACGAGCCCTGAGGAAGACACACTCGGTACTCGAGCAGGGGGAGCAAATGAACTCGGACTCATCCCCAGACGCCGAGATATTAACTTGGGACTAAAGTTGGTCAATTGATTCTGGGGTTTGGAAATCAGAGAAAAAGGTCCCAACCTCACCTTTAACCCAGGTGTACCCAGGAAGAGTGGTATCAGGAATAGGGTCTTTTGGAACCCTCAAGCGTTGCTTACGAGCGGCGGGTTTGGACACCGGGGGAGAGGGAGAACCAGACTTGGAGTCAGACCCGGAGGAATCAGACCCAGGGGAAGACGACCCGGAAGAGGACGCTTCCCCTTCTCCGTCGTTCAACTCCCGTGGAGGAATCGAAGAGGTGGAGGGAGAACCCACAATGGGAGAAACCTCGTGCTCAATTAGAGGTGAGGTATTTGACTCAGAGGACATGGATGAACTCATCTGGTAAGCAGAAATTAAATTGAGAAGTACAAGGGGAAGTAGGAGACTGGGCGTACCTGGAAAACGACAAGCAGAAGAGGAAAGGCAGAAACTTGGAAGACGAAGGCGAAAGGTGAAGGAGGATAAACAGGGTAGAATGGAGTTGGAGTCGCAAAAGATATTTATAGCCTGCGACTGACGGCCCACGTCCCATCAAGCCCAAAAGGGCGCGACTTTTGATTTCCCCCCCATTAAATGGGCGCGGAACTCTAGGGTTTCTTGCTCGAAGCGTGCCGCTGAAGTACTAGGGGGAATGATTGCTTTCTCTGACAAAGAGAGAAGACTTGATTGAAATGACAGCTGGGGATGCGGATGCCTGTGTAGCCGAAGAATAAGCTCGGTTTCATACTTATCAGCTCTTTCGCTTATTCAAGCTCGGAGCTCGGGGGGCTTGTGTACCGGCCGAGAAGGTAAGGCCGAGAACTCGTCTATATTTTGGATTGACCGAGCTTACCCCGGCTATGGGCCTTAGCCCAAGCTCCTCCAAGGCCGAGGACATATCAGCACACCGGGCCAGCCGAGGATAAGCACTCGGATTCGCCCTGCCATTGAAGTACATCTCGGTCCCTTGCGGATCAGTCATAAATGACTGATCCGAATATCACTCCGCATACTCAGGGATCTGATCCTAACATCTCTCCGTATATCACGGAGCCTGATCCTAATATCTCTCCGTTTATCTCGGAGCTTGATCCTGAAAGATCTCTATAAATAGGGGGCTTACCCCCTCATTCAGAACTACGTTTGCTTTGATTCCCATTTGGATACGTAGGAGCAGAATTCACATTCTGTCAAGCCCCTTCCAAAACACTTCCACAAAACTGTCTCCGACCGAGTATCTCATACTTAAGATATTTGGACGGAACACTAAATAAATGCACCAATGTTAACATACTAATGTATACACATGTGCAGACACACACAGTATACATAATTGAATCAAAGATTTGTCTTTAGGGGGGAAAAACCATAAATTCAGAACCAAGAGAAACAAGTTAGAGATCCCATAAGATATTTGGGATCTAACAAATAAAAAAAGGATCAATTAAGAAATAACTGAGACTAGTTAGTTAGTTAGTTTCGAAATCTTGTTGGACAGAAATCAACAAATTCACCAACAGAACAGAGATCATCCTAAAGAACCTTATGCAATGTTAACCAGGAAAAAGTTGTCCCACGGTGCATAATGATACTCACTACTTTTGAAGTGATCAATAGTTTATATACTTCAAACAAACTTCTCTTATACTATTTTCAGTATTTTGAAACAAACTTCTATTCTTCAGATATCAAATATGAGAATTATACAAAAAAGATAAAATAAAATAATTTAGTGGTCAACATGGTACTAAAAACAAACATAAGAATGAACCAGCAGTAAAATGACAGTTCCTATAATCCCATTATGATATGTCCATCAAATTGGAAAATAAAAAGCCTATGTTATTTGACAAATTTGACATATACAAGGTCAAAGAAAATTGATCAAGAAAGGTTCCAAACATGATATATAATCATATAGTAAAGGCTTTATAACAATGAAAAACTTTGCATTTGTACCTGTTGCCAATATTTCACCATCTCACATGCAAGTGTACGCTTCACTGCAAGAGTGGCTTTGGTACTATCAATTGCCATACCAAGTTGGATATCTTCACCCTAGTAAAACAATCATAGAAATAAATAAGTATATCCAAAATAGATATGAGAGAGAGAGAGAGAGAATGAATCTATACATTGAATATTTCCCTTCTCTAGTCTTCCATTCAGTATTGGTAGAATTTTACAAGCCACTCCCCCACCCCAGATGGAGTGTAAGAAGATGTACACAAATTTGAATGTTTTGAATCACAAATTTTTTCAAATGGAAACAGTGCACCATTTGAGACAAAACTCCATGGTTGTTATGCTAATTAAAAAAACCCATAGGAATTTACACAGAATGAATTAAACCAAAAAGGTTGCAAGCATCAGACAATATCTCCTTTCTAATCCCTTCATCACTTTAATTTTCAACCTCAGTTTTATATACCAACAGAACTAGGATAAGAGTTGACTTGAAATTTAGTGTAAATACGGTATTTCACTACTTCCTTTACACCCTTATCAATTCAGTCATTTCTTATGTATGGCAACAAGGTCAGCAACAAGAGACTTAAAAGTTGAATGCATTGGTTTTAGTCATTAAATATGACAGGGTTTCGGTTCTTAATAATATATCTTCCAATTTGAGCAAGCACAAAGAACTATAAGATGCATGCCAATTAATTTGGTAGGTCCATACAAAATAAAACATTAATACCTGTCCCAATGCTTATAGACAGAGTGCTCGAAGAACTCCTTCTGCAAGGTCTACCGGTAAATTTCTCCTAAAATCAGAACCAACAGTGAGAAGAGTAAAAACATAAAAATAAAGATGATGGTTGATTATACTACACAAAAAATTGTAACAACCAGTTCATTGCATTAATATGCACAAACCTGAGTTCAGCAGGCAATTGTGGAAGAACATGCCTCACAGCACAATCCAGATAACTAGCTGCCTTTAAGAAGATATCAACAGAAGCTCGTTTGCTTTCTGTTAGTAAATAATAATAACCGTTCAAATGTCACAGTAGGAACAACATATATCAGGGCATCAATGAATTAATATCGTTAGAAACAAAGGGTTGTAGCATATAAGACAAGAAATAATATGCTTTCCAGTTAATCAGCTACTACAACATTTAGCCAAAAGGTCAAAAAAGATCTGCAAACTGTGTTATACCGTCAATAACCATAAAATTTCCATTCAAAATTATAGATGACATGAAAACAAAAAGAAAGGCAGAGAACTCTTTAAAAAAAAACTTGTATATACCAGCGGGTGGGGCCCACGAGGCGAATGTGGAGGAGGGCGTTGACGCCGAATTGGGAGAAGGTGAATTGGGATTCTTTGAATTCGATGTGGCAAAAGAAGAGTTTACCGTTGTCAGGGTTGTTGGTGATGAAGGAGGTGGAGAAGAGGGAGAATTCGTTGCGGAGGTCGAGGAGGCGGAGCTCGGACTTGTCGTGGAGCTGGATGGCGTCGAAGAAGAGGACGAGGGAGTAGGGGCGTGGGGTGTTGATGGAGGTGAGGAAGCAAGAGAGGGATTGGTCGTCGAGGCGGATCATGCCGGATTTTGATGTGGATTGTAAGGAGAGGAGTTCGGTAACCAGATCATCATCGGATTCGGAGGTGGCGGTGAGGGTTCAAGAGACGGTGATCAAGAGGAGGAGAAATGGGAGCCTCTGAAAGAGACCCATGGCCATGGCTTCTATTCAGGTTATGAAGGCGGTGTCCGAGGCAGCTTTCTTGGAGTGACGAGCAACGGTGGAGTTGGAAACCCTAAAGAGGATACCAGCTTCGTCGGTGCCGTTGGTGAGAGAGAAGCACTTCTTGCCCTGTTTCGCCATGATAGAGAAAGAGACTCTTGTGACTGTGGGAGACGACTTGTCAGGGTTTATACTCCTTTTTAGAATTAGGGGGAAAAGATGAATGGGAGGGAACGGTTTTTTTATTTTTGGAAAGGAATAGATAGCGTTTATTCAGAGAAACGCTATCCTTGATAAGGAATAGATAGCGCTCCCTTGGGGAAACGCTATCTATTCATTACTCTAAGATAGCGCTTCTTCAAGGAAGCGCTACCTATTCCTATCCATAAACATTCAATATCGCTTCCTATAGGGAGCGCTGTCTTAGGATAAGGAATAAATAACGCTTCCTTGAAAAAACGCTATTAAAAGACTTTCGTCTATTTTTAAGTTGCGTTTCTTATTAAAACGCTATTGAATGTGTTCTATTAAAGCCCTTTTTTGTAGTAGTGGCCCCACTCCTAATCATAAAAAACCCATCTTACATATCAGACAAATCCCCCACCACCTTCTCTCTTCAAACACGCAACCTTCACATCAAATCACCTCCTTTCCGCTTCTCGCGCCGCCCTCATCTGGACACACGCTATTTCTGCTCAAAACCACCCAAGCCCCGAATTTCGTGAAGACCAACCTTGAAGCCGTTGGGTAAGAAGAAGGATGAAGCCCTCTCCTCCATCTATAAAAAGGGAGAAGAAATCAGAGGGGAGGAGGACGGAGGGAGAGAGAGATTTTTATCTGATATTTTCTTTGTGAAAAAAAGAGATTAGGGATTTGAGTTTTTTCCCTTCTCTATCATTAGAGTGGTTCCAAATTTTCAGAAGAAGGAAGAGTTAAAATAGTCCGTGAAATTGAAATGTAAGGGTTTTGATCTTGAAATATTACCACTGGGAGAAAACAAAATCATTGTTATTCTGCTCTCATTTGGTAATCCTTGTTCTCTTTGTTGATATTATTCATAAGTTTCTGTTGACATTCTTATTTTTCTGTGTCTTTGTTTATGACGAAAGGAGAATCCATGGATATTGAAACTGAATGAGTCGGTATGATGAGTGCTATATGTTTCATTTTTGGGTAAACTGAATGAATTAGTAAAATGTTTCATCTTTGTCTCTGTTTACTATGATGTTTCTGTGTCTCTGTTTACTGAATAAGTTAGTAAAACGTTTCATTTCTACGTTTCATTTCTGTTCTATTTCCAAGAGGTAAAATTATTTATTTTACATAAAAATAGAATATGATCACTTAATTAAAACAATCTTATTTCTTGGGTTGCCCTATGACAAGTGTCATGTTTAACCCTTTAGATTTTGAGGTTGCCCTGTGGACTTACGTGCCATGTTCAACCTCATTTAGGTTTAATCAAAATTTTCACAACTAAAATGATTTTTTCCTTTTAATCCAAAATGTCACAACCAAAGATGTTTTTTTAAAAAAACGATTTTCGGGGTAAAACAAATATTTTCAAAGATATTAATAATTTACACAACTAATTTTGGGTAACCATTTTTACGGATGTTCTAGGGTGTCGTGGGGTTAAGTCTCCATGCCTTCCCTAGGCATAATCGACTCCCGTACCCAAAACTTTTTCTTAAAAGGTTTTCCAGTTTTCCCGAAATTAAATAAAGTTGGTGGCGACTCCATGTTTTTTCTCTAAAAGGAAAAACAAGTTTTCCTTTCGGTCGCGATAGATGACGACTCCACTGGGAAGCTCTTTTAAGAGAGTCAAGCCCATAAAAATTGGTTTTGCAAATTTTTAGTTACTTGTAGCTTATTTGTTTTACCTTTTATTGCTATATCTTGCTGTTTTTTTCCTTGCAATAATTAAATGCCTAAACTAAAAAATATTTTTTACTTTTAGTGATGTTTGTTTGGATTGTACTTTTTGTTTGGGTTTTCCTTTTATTTAAATGAGAAAAATTAGTTGTACATACTTTTTAACTCATGTTATTCTTGTATATCTTTCACCAACAATGTTTTTGTTTCCTCCTCCTTTCTTTTCTTCTTTCCTAGATTTTAACAATAGGGTAGAGGACTTATAACCATTTTATATACCTATGTGTTTGTTTTGCAGGTTTTTCTTGTCTTTTATTTTCTTTTTATTTTTAAGTGCTGCAGGTTTGTATGCCCCCTTCACACACACCACTATCACATATTGCACACACTCTTAGCTCTATACCCGAGCTTGCTCAAAAACCCAAGGACTAGGCGGTGCTCCGACATTGTCATTGAAGAGGTCTTGTACCTCCCTGAACTTGTCGGTTCACCACTCAGATTGTACACGAGATCATGGAATAGTCATATTGAAAGGGTTTATCCCTACTTGTGGCTAGATTCATGAATCAGATCCTTACAAGGGCAATCTGGGGACCATGACTTTTAGAGGTCTAGACTCGTCCCAATTTTCACTAATAGAGAAAACCTAGTGACCGACCTGTTTAGAGTCCTGACTTAGGGTGTGTCCGTCCTTAGGTTTTACCTGGCTTAAGACAAAAAGGGGCGTATTTTTCTTTCCTCTCTTTATCATCATAAGCATAAATTGCCATGCATGTTCATTGTGAATATTAACAAAACTAGGGGCGTCACATTGCCGCCTCAAACCTGAATGACATATTCAAATATTATTGCACATCTAATAGGCGCTATGTCATAATGAAGGTGATGCATTGGCAGCATGCCCATCAGGGTTTTCAACCCCAATGGGTCTCATACAACATGAATCATGCCAGATATATTTGCTTCACTATACTCATTTTTTTTTGTTTTTTTCGCTTGTGCCTCTTTGTTGGAAGACTTTGGTATTCACCTTATAGCAAGAAAATGGAAGAGTTTGGTTTCGAAAAGAGTACTAGCAATGCAAGATGTTCCAAGAAAAGTATCAAGATTGATGTGACACTCAATGACATGAAGGGTTTGTGTGAACTCAGCCAGCAAATGCCAGAAAAAGCACGCTCAGACTTTGTCAGCAAGTATGGTAGAATATTGGACCTATTGCGTGTTCCAGTGGAAGCTCCCGCTCTGAGTGCATTGGCCCAATATTGGAATTCAACTTTGAGGTGTTTTGAATTGCCTAACTTAGAAATCACTCCGACCATGGAAGAGTATGCTTATATGCTAAGACTGCCAATTCAAAAGAGGACCCACGTCTACATGTATTATGGCCAATATGTAACAGATTGGAAGATAGCAAGTCTATTGGAGCTCCAACCCGAACAGCTAGAGAAAGCGGAAAAAGGAACCACCAAAGGATTGAAGAGGCGATTTTTGGAAGTGTATCTCAACAAGCTAGCCCAACAACAACGATGGGTTACTTTCAACAAAGTACTAGCCCTCATGATATATGGGTTGGTGCCCTTTCCTTTTGTACCAGATCTGATTAATCAGTCAGTCATGGATGTTTTCTATAGGGTTGAAGAACATGGTGTGAACCCGGTCTCTGCCATCTTTGCTGAAACTTTCCTCTCCTTACAGGTTTGTCATCAGAATCAACAAGGAAAACTACGATGTTGCACATCAATATTGTATGTTTGGATGATGACTCACTTGTACGCTCGCGATAAAATTGATAGAACAAATGACCCGCTGAAAGGATTCGCTCGCATGCAACTAAAGCTATGTAAGCTATATGAATGGAAACAAGAGTTTGATCAGATCAACCCGCGGTCATTTAGTTTGATGTGTCCATGGTAAAATGGAGATTCAGTTGTGTTCAGCTATGGAAGTTTTTCAAATGTTCCATTGATGGGTCCCAGAGGTTGTGTATCATATTCACTGGCTTTGGTGATGAGTCAGCTCAAGTGGACACAGGATGAACCCCCCGAAGTGCTGCTCGGTGGGGTATTCTTCCTATACCAAGAAAGTGAAAGCATCAAGAGTCAAATAATAGCAGTAAGGTCAGTACGGAATGATGTTCATATGAAAGGACCTGAGGAATTAGGGAGGCAAATCATAGCTCACACAAAAAGATATGAAGTATGGAGAGAAGCAAGAAGAGGTTTCCCCCCAAGACTTGCATCCCCTCTCCATAGTGAAAATAATCCTCTTACTGAAGATCAGATGTTGAAAGAAATCGAAATTTTAAAAGCTCAGATGAGGGTTTTGGATGAGAAGAACCAAGTTGCCGAAATAACTATTGTCATGCTTCGAAGCCAAACGCAGAAGCTAAGTTTACAGATGGAGCATTTGAAAGACGAGTGCGCCGATGCCCACGAAGCCTCGAGTCGTGCAAAAAGGGCAAGAAGAGACAAAGAAGCAGAAATTCTAGAGATGTTGGCAAAGATAGAATATCTAGAGAAGATGCTTGTCAAACTTCAAAGGAAGAAAAAAGAGCTCGAGACAAACGTAGGGGTTCATGTTGAAACAATACATATACTAGAAGAGAGAATTGAACCCCTGCAAGAATCCTTGGCCCAAACAGAACTGTACTCCGATCGAGGATGGAACGAATCAGCCAAGTATCACGAGCTACTAGCGGAAGCCAACATGACAGAAAATTGGCTCAGAACCAAAATAAAAGACTCTGAAAGAGTTGAAGCTCAATGTCACGCATAATGGGTTAAGGGATGGAAATTGGTAGTGAAGGATGTAATAAATGAAAAGGAAGCATGGAAAAGAAAATATGAGGACATGATGGATAAGCTCCAATATCACACTTCCCAGCTGGTGGAGCGATTTGAAGAGGCATCCATCCACATTCATATGAACCATTTCCTTCAGCTGCCACCAAAGGTGACTGAGTTCTTCAATCATTTTGGGAAACTTGCCAAAGGGTTCAGGAAAAAGAAGATGAGACTCTTAACATAGTACTTTGTAGACCTCGGAGAAAGATGAAAACTATCAATGTACTTATTTTATTTTGATCAAAGACTCATGATTTGTACCGAAATATTTATCAAAGAATGGAAATTTTCATTAATGTCCGTCGAGCGTTTTTTAGATGATGTCTATCGAGGAGTGCACCGGGGCTATATCGCACCGATATGGGAGCAACCACATGTATCTACTCACAGTCAGTCGGCGGGAGTTCAGGCTGGTAAGGATAAGATGAGAGATGAATGGATGGAGAAAATGGAAGAACAGATAAAAGCAATAAAAGGTCCAAATACCTACGGTCCTCTACAAATAGAAGAACTATGTCCCGCCACAGATGTCGTGATCCCCAAGAACTTCAAGATTGTTGATTTCTCCAAATATGATGGAAGTGGGAACCCACGATTTCACCTCATTAGTTATGCCACCAAGATGGCAATTTGGTCCAAGGATGACAAGTTCCTTATCAGCTTTTTCCACGAAAGTTTGACTGGCCTCGCCTTAGAATGGTACCTCCAATTGGACCATTCCAAGATCTCGCGATGGACGGAATTGACTGACTTATTCATGGACCAGTACAAATTCAACCTGGATGCAGCTCTGAGTCATGAACAGTTGACTATAATGTAGAAAAGAAGTGAGGAGCCCTTCAAGCAATATGCCCAATGGTGGAGGAGTTTGGCTGCACAAGTCCAGCCCCCGTTGACTTTATCTGAAATGTGCTCATACTTTTTAGGAACCCTTGGAGCACCTTTTATAGAGGCCATGGCTGGGGCAGCCTATAAATATTTCTCCGACTTGATCGCCGCCGGTGAAAGGATTGAATTTTTGGCAAGAGCTGGAAAGCTCCCCATGAATGATGGTGAAGGAAATGCATCCCGGAAAGGATTTCAACCAAAGAAGAAGGAAGTTGAGGCAAATTATGAACAACACCAACAGAACTTTAATCCTCAGTACCAAGCACCATATAACCCTAATCCACATATTCCATACCAGACACAAACCCCACTTTACCCGTTACAATCATCCTCACAAACCAACACTTACCCATAAAACCAAATCAACAATATTCCTACCCCTTAACCATATGGGCTTGCCCGCCCATCATACACCCGTTACCGGTCGGCACCCCCACAAAACCTCCCAAACTATCCTCCGCCTCACTCAAATTTCCAAAACCAAGGACGTTTCCAAAGAACAAATCTGCCACCCTTCCCGAGATTGTCCATCTCTGATGCAGATTTATTCTAACAATTGTTTGACCGTCACTTAATTGCGGGGAACCCTGTACGTCCCCTAGAACCACCATTTACTGCTTGGTACAATCCAAATAAGACTTGCAAGTATCACATGGATGTCACAGGACATTCCATTGAGGATTGCGAAGCTTTTAAAACGGCAGTGAGAAAGTTGATTGCTTGTGGGAAGTTTGAAGAATAGGTCGGGCCTAATATTGTTAAAAATCCAATCCCAAACCATAATGATGGAAATCAGGTGAACAATTTGGAGGTAAGAGGGTCCCCAATCAGGAAGGTACTGGAACTACGAGTGTCAATGCGGAAGATCTTCGAAGAACTAAAGGTCCAGTCCATTCCATTGCATTTGCTATTGGATGGCGAGGTTCAGTCCATTATATTGCATTTGCTGTTGGACGGGAGGTCCCGTCCATTGAATTTACTGTTGGATGGCGAGGTCCAGTCCATTCCATTGCATTTGTTGTTGGACGGCGAGGTCCAGTCTATTACATTGCATTTGCTGTTGGACGGGAGGACCCGTCCATTGCATTTACTGTTGGACGACGAGGTCCAGTCCAATGCATTGCATTTACTATTGGACGGGAGGTCCCATCCATTGCATTTGTTGTTGGACGACGAAGTCCATTCCATTACATTGCATTTTCTGTTGGACAGGGAGGTCCCGTCCATTGCATTTGCTGTTGGACGGCAAGGTTCAGTCCATTACGTCACACTTGCCGTTGAACGAGGAGGTCCCGTCCATTGCATTTGCTGTTAGATGGCGAGGTCCAGTCCATTACATTCCATTTGTTGTTGGACGGGAGGTCCCGTCCATTGCATTTGCTGTTGGACGGCGAGGTCCAGTCCATTACATTGCATTTTCTGTTGGACGGGGAGGTCCCGTCCATTGCACCTACTGTTGGATGAGGAGGTCCCGTCCATTGCATTTGCTATTGGACGGCAAGGTCTAGTCCATTACATTGCATTTTCTGTTGGACGGGAGGTCCCGTCCCTGCAAGAATCCTTGGCCCAAACAGAACTGTACTCTGATCGAGGATGGAACGAAGCAGCCAAGTATCGCAAGCTACTAGCGGAAGCCAACATGAGAGAAAATTGGCTCAGAACCAAAATAAAAGAATCCGAAAGAGTTGAAGCTCAACGTCACGCAGAATGGGTAAAGAGATGGAATTTGGTAGTGAAGGATGTAATAAATGAAAAGGAAGCATGGAAAAGAAAATAGGAGGACATGATGGATAAGCTCCAATATCACACTTCCCAGCTGGTGGAGCGATTTGAAGAGGCATCCATCCACATTCATATGAACCATTTCCTTCAGCTGCCACCAAAGGTGACCAAGTTCTTCAATCATTTTGGGAAACTTGCCAAAGGCTTCGGGAAAAAGAAGATGAGACTCTTAACATAGTACTTTGTAGACCTCGGAGAAAGATGGAAACTATCAATGTACTTCTTTTATTTTGATCAAAGACTCATGATTTGTACTGAAATATTTATAAAGGAATGGAAGTTTTCATCAATGTCTGTCGAGCGTTTTTTAGATGATATCTATCGAGGAGTGCATTCTCCCTTAGATACGTCATCAACTATATTTTTACCCTGAAAACTACGTATTTTTGCGTAAAAATAAGGACGTTGATAGTACGGGTGTGGTCTATCGAGGAGTGGATTCTCCCATGGACTTTACACCAACTGCATTCAAACTAGAGGGAACCAATCCACTAGATTCGATTGCGGGATTAGTTTCCTTGCTATAGGTGTATACGACAGTCTTCCTAAGGGTACTCTCGTGATCAAACAAAGGATGTTAACTTGCACATGCATACACACACACACACAAATTAGGGTTTACTAATGATATTATTGGATGCTTTACAGAGTCACATACTTCTGAGAAGCAGGGAACCATTGCATGACCTAGGAAAGGTAACACCAATCAAACCCTAGTTCATAATACCAGATCTCGGACCAGGATGGCTGCCAATGCATCTGAGGAAGGAAGAAACTTAACCTCTGAGATAAATGAAGTGAGGGGAAGAATAAGTGAAATGACTGAAACCTAAGCAAGATTAGAAGCCATACTGCAGGATATGAGGGAATCTCTCACATTGCTTAGTGCGAACAGAGACACAATTGAACCTGGTAGGCAACGGATTTATTTCGTGGTAACAGCACCGATGTTTTCAAGCATTAGCACAGGTCTCATTCAGGGAATATCTGGCCCCCGACCAGACACATCGCACGACACCAATAACACTTCCCATTGGAGAAGGATATCCCCCTTTTGAAAATGCCTATCATGAAGTCCCGGGCTATACCGCACCGACATGGGAGCAACCACATGTATCTACTCACAGTCAGTCGGCGGGAGTTCAGGATGGTAAGGATAAGATGAGAGATGAATGGATGGAGAAAATGGAAGAACATATAAAAGCAATAAAAGGTCCAAATACCTACAGTCCTCTCCAGATAGAAGAACCATGTCCCGCCACAAATGTCGTGATCCCCATGGACTTCAATATTCCTGATTTCTCCAAATATGATGGAAGTGGGAACCCACGATTTCACCTCATTAGTTATGCCACCAAGATGGCAATTTGGTCCAAGGATGACAAGTTCCTTATCAGCTTTTTTCACGAAAGTTTGACTGGCCTCGCCTTAGAATGGTACCTCCAATTGGACCATTCCAAGATCTCGCGATGGACAGAATTGATTGACTTATTCATGGACCAGTACAAATTCAACCTGGATGCAGCTCCGAGTTGTGAACAGTTCACTACAATGCAGAAAAGAAGTGTGGAGCCCTTCAAGCAATATGCCCAAAGGTGGAGGAGTTTGGCTGCACAAGTCCAGCCCCCGTTGACTTTATCTAAAATGTGCTCATACTTTTTAGGAACCCTTGGAGCACCTTTTATAGGGGCCATGGCTGGGGCAGCCTATAAAGATTTCTCCGACTTGATCGACGCCGGTGAAAGGATTGAATTTTTTGCAAAAGCTGGAAAGCTCCCCATGAATGATGGTGAAGGAAATGCATCCCGGAAAGGATTTCAACCAAAGAAGAAGGAAGTTGAGGCAAATTATGTACAACGCCAACAGAACTTTAATCCTCGGTACCAAGCACCATATAACCTTAATCCACATATTCCATACCAGACACAAACCCCACTTTACCCGTTACAATCATCCTCACAAACTAACACTTACCCACAAAACCAAATCAGCAATATTCCTACCCCTCAACCATATGGCCTTGCAAGTATCACATGGATGTCACAGGACATTCCATTGAGGATTGCGAAGCTTTTAAAACGACAGTGAGAAAGTTGATTGCTTGTGGGAAACTAGGGTTTGAAAAAGAGGTCGGGCCTAATATTGTTAAAAATCCAATCCCAAACCATAATGATGGAAATTGGGTGAACATTTTGGAGGTAAGAAGGTCCCCAATCAGGAAGGTGCTGGAACTACGAGTGCCAATGCAGAAGATCTTTGAAGAACTAAAGAAGGCGGGATACCACGTTGTTGCACCAATAAGAATTCCAAGAGAAGAAAGGGGGTATGCTGAAGATCTAAGGTGTGACTATCATCATGGGCAAGAGGGGATCGACGTCGAAACTTGTTGGGATTTCAAAGTCTGGGTTCAAGGATTACTCACCTTGGGGGTAATTCAAGCTAGATGGGTGCTGCCGAGGAAATCAATGTAGTTGAAAAAGTTGTACTCTGAGTACCACCTATGAACAAAGCTTTAGCCCCAACCCCGAAAAGAGTCGTTGTAAAGGTGAAGAAGCCAACTCCTTTTGCTTATGTTGATACACATGTTGTACCATGGAATTATGAACAGAAGGTTGAACTAGCTGGGACTGAGGGAGAGACCTCGAAGGCCCAAGTTACTAATATTGTGAGAATCAGAGGCATTACAAGGAGCGGGCGATGCTACAGCCCTGTTGAAGAAGAAATAATGAAGGAATCCAAAGAAAAGGAGACCATGGATGAAGGAAAGGGAAAAGAAGAGGAAGAGTTTCTAAAGATCATGAAGCAAAGTGAATATGATGTGGTAGAACAGTTAAAGAAAACTCCGTCGAGGATATCTCTTTTATTGCTTGTCTTGACATCAGAGTCGCATCATAAGACTTTATTGAAGGTGTTGAATAAACCGTATGTCAAGCCTGACGTCACTCCGGAGAATGTGGTAAATATGGTGGACCCAATAAGGCATGTCAACATGATTAATTTCTCAGATGATGAAATGACTTCGAAATCCCGCAGTAGCTCCAAAGCTTTACACATTACCCTAAAGTGTAAAGGGTTTGTGATTGCAAAGGTGCTTGTAGATGGTGGTTCGGTGTTGAGTGTGATTCCAATGTCCACTCTCGAGCAACTAAACATAAGCATGGTGGATTTGACACCATAGGAAACGATTGGACGGGAGGTCCCATCCATTGCATTTGTTGTTGGACGGTGAGGTCCAGTCCATTGCATTGTATTTGCTATCAGACGGGGAGGTCCCGTCCATTCCATTGCATATCTAATTTTCTGTTGGACGAGGAGGTTCCGTCCGTTGCATGTTTAAACTTCTATTGGACGAGGAAGTCCATCCAGTGAATATCTAATTTTGGATATCTAAGTTTCTGTTGGGTGAAGAGGTTCCGTCCATAGCAATTTTATTTTCAGGCTGGAGGGTAAAGAATAAAGAAAGAAGAAGAGGAAGATAATGAAGAAAGGACGAATAAAAGAAGCAGAAAAGGATAATCAACGTAAAGAAGAAAGGATATGGAGTTACTTCAACTAACCCTAAAAAACCCTATTTTACATTACATTTTCAGTTGGACGGGGATGTTCCGTCCATTGCATTTGTTGTTGGATGGGAGGTCCCGTCCATTGCATTTGCTGTTGGACGATGAGGTCCAGTCCATTACATCACACTTGCTGTTGGACGGGAAGGTCCCATCCGTTGCATTTTCTATTGGATGGCAAGGTCCAGTCCATTACATTGCATTTGCTGTTGGACGGGAGGTCCCGTCCATTGCATTTGCTGTTGGACGGCGAGGTCCAGTCCATTACATTGCATTTTCTGTTGGACGGGGAGGTCTCGTCCATTGCACTTGCTGTTGGATGGGGAGGTCCCGTCCATTGCATTTGCTGTTGGACGGCGAGGTCAAGTCCATTACATTTCATTTGCTATTGGACGGGAGGTCCCGTCCATTGCATTTGTTGTTGGACGGCGAGGTCCAGTCCATTACATTGCATTTTCTGTTGGATGGGGAGGTCCCGTCCATTGCATCTGTTGTTGGACGGGAGGTCCCGTCCATTGCATTTGTTGTTGGACGGTGAGGTCCAGTCCATTTCATTGCATTTGCTATCGGATAGGGTGGTCCCGTCCATTCCATTGCATATCTAATTTTCTGTTGGACGAGGAGGGTCCGTCCATTGCAAGTTTAAACTTCTGTTGGACGAGGAGGTCCATCCAGTGCATATCTAATTTTGCATATCTAAGAAAGGAGATCGAGTTACTTCTCCTAACCCTAAAAAGCCCTATTTTACATATCAGACAAGACCTCTTTTCCTCCTCCCACTCTCCAACCGCCTCTGCGCCTCCTCTACCCATTGGTTCTTCTTCTTCCTCATCTCCTCCCTCATTTTAACCTAGCAGCCTGACTCCTAATCCTAAAAAAACGCATCATACATATCAGACAAAACCCCCACCTCCTTCTCTCTTCAAACACGCAACCTTCACATCAAATCACCTCCTTTCCGCTGCTAGCGCCGCCCCCATCTGGACCCACGCTATTTCTGCTCAGAACCACCCAAGCCCCGAATTTCGTGAAGACCAACCTTGAAGCCGCTGGGTAAGAAGAAGGATGAAGCCCTCTCCTCCATCTATAAAAAAAGAGAAGAAATCAGAAGGGAGGAGGACGGAGGGAGAGATAGATTTTTATCTGATATTTTCTTTGTGAAAAAAAGAGATTAGAGATTTGAGTTTTTTCCCTTCTCTATCATTAGAGTGGTTCCAAATTTTCAGAAGAAGGAAGAGTTAAAATAGTCCGTGAAATTGAAATGTAAGGGTTTTGATCTTGAAATATTACCACTGGGAGAAAACAAAATCATTGTTATTCTGCTCTCATTTGGTAATCCTTGTTCTCTTTGTTGATATTATTCATAAGTTTCTGTTGACATTCTTATTTTTCTGTGTCTTTGTTTATGACGAAAGGAGAATCCATGGATATTGAAACTGAATGAGTCGGTATGATGAGTGCTATATGTTTCGTTTTTGGGTAAACTGGATGAATTAGTAAAATGTTTCATCTTTGTCTCTGTTTACTATGATGTTTCTGTGTCTCTGTTTACTGAATAAGTTAGTAAAACGTTTCATTTCTACGTTTCATTTCTGTTCTATTTCCAAGAGGTAAAATTATTTATTTTTCATAAAAATAGAAGATGATCACTTAATTAAAACAATCTTGTTTCTTGGGTTGTCCAATGACAAGTGTCATGTTCAACCCTTTAGATTTTCAGGTTGCCCTGTGGACTTACGTGCCATGTTCAACCTCATTTAGGTTTAATAAAAAATTTCACAACTAAAATGATTTTTTCCTTTGAATCCAAAATTTCACAACCAAAGATGTTTTTTTAAAAAATGATTTTTGGGGTAAAACCAATATTTTCAAAGTTATTAATAATTTACACAACTAATTTTGGGTAACCATTTTTATGGAAGTTCTAGGGTGTCGTGGGCTTAAGTCTGCATTCTTTCCCTAGGCGTAATCGACTCCCAAACCCAAAGCTTTTTCTTAAAGGGTTTTCCAACTTTCCAGAAATTAAATAAAGTTGGTGGCGACTCCATGTTTTTTCTCTAAAAGGAAAACCAAGTTTTTCCTTTCGGTCGCGACAGATGTTGGACGGCGAGGTCCAGTCCAGTACATTACATTTGCTGTTGGACCGGAGGTCCCGTCCATTGCATTTGCTGTTGGATGGTGAGGTCCAGTCCATTACATTGCATTTTCCGTTGGACGGGGAGGTCCCGTCCATTGCATTTGTTGTTGGACGGCGAGGTCCAGACCATTGCATTGCATTTGCTGTTGGACGGCGAGGTCCAGTCCATTATGTTGAATTTTCTGTTGGACGGGGAGGTCCCGTCCATTGCATTTGCTATTGGACTGGAGGTCCCGTCCATTGCATTTGTTGTTGGACGGCGAGGTCCAGTCCATTTCATTGTATTTGTTGTTGGACGAGGAGGTCCCGTCCATTACATTTGCTGTTGGACGGTGAGGTCCAGTCCATTGCATTGCATTTGCTATCGGACGGGGAGGTCCAGTCCATTCCATTGCATATTTAATTTTCTGTTGGATAAGGAGGTTCCGTCCATTGCATATCTAATTTTCTGTTGGATGAGGAGGTTCCGTCCATTGCATGTTTAAACATCTGTTGGACGAGGAGGTCTGTCCAGTGCATATCTAATTTTGCATATATAAGTTTCTGTTGGACGAAGATGTTCCGTCCACTGCAATTTTATTTTCAGGATGGAGGCTAAATAATAAAGAAAGAAGAAGAAGATAATGAAGAAAGGACGAATAAAAGAAGGAGAAAAGGATAATCAACGTAACGAAGAAAGGAGATGGACTTACTTCTCCTAACCCTAAAAAACCCTATTTTATATATCAGGCAAGACCTCTTTTCATCCTCCCACTCTCCAACCGCCTATGCGCCTCCTCTACCCGTTGGTTCTTCTTCTTCCTTATCTCCTCCCTCATTTTAACCTAGCAGCACCACTCCTAATCCTAAAAAACCCAGCTTACATATCTGACAAAACCCCCCACCTCCTTTTCTCTTCAAACACGCAACCTTCACATCAAATCACCTCATTTCCGCTGCTCGCGCCGCCCCCATCTTGACACATGCTATTTCTGCTCAGAACCACCCAAACCCCGGATTTCGTGAAAACCAACCTTGAAGCCGCTGGGTAAGAAGAAGCATGAAGCCCTCTCCTCCATCTATAAAAAGGGAGAAGAAATCAGAGGGGAGGAGGACGGAGGGAGAGAGAGATTTTTATCTAATATTTTCTTTGTGAAAAAAAGAGATTAGGGATTTGAGTTTTTTTTCTCTTCTCTATCATTAGAGTGGTTCCAAATTTTTAGAAGAAGGAAGAGTTAAAAGAGTCGGTGAAATTGAAATGTATGGGTTTTGATCTTGAAATCTTACAACTGGGAGAAAACAAAATCATTGTTATTCTGCTCTCATTTGGTAATCCTTGTTCTCTTTGTTGATATTATTCATAAGTTTCTCTTGACATTCTTATTTTTGTGTCTGTGTTTATGATGAAAGGAGAATCCATGGATATTGAAACTGAATGAGTTGGTATGATGAGTGCTATATGTTTCGTTTTTGGGTAAACTGAATGAATTAGTAAAATGTTTCATCTTTGTCTCTGTTTACTATGATGTTTCTGTGTCTCTGTTTACTGAATAAGTTAGTAAAACGTTTCATTTCTACGTTTCATTTCTGTTCTATTTCCAAGAGGTAAAATTATTTATTTTACATAAAATAGAAGATGATCACTTAATTAAAACAATCTTATTTCTTGGGTTGCCCTATGACAAGTGTCATGTTCAACCCTTTAGATTTTGAGGTTGCCTTGTGGACTTACGTGCCGTGTTCAACCTCATTTAGGTTTAATCAAAATTTTCACAACTAAAATGATTTTTTCCTTTTAATCCAAAATTTCACAACCAAAGATGTTTTTTTAAAAAAATGATTTTCGGGGTAAAACAAATATTTTCAAAGATATTAATAATTTACACAACTAATTTTGGGTAACCATTTTTACGGATGTTCTAGGGTGTCGTGGGGTTAAGTCTCCATGCCTTCCCTAGGCATAATCGACTCCCGTACCCAAAACTTTTTCTTAAAAGGTTTTCCAGCTTTCCCGAAATTAAATAAAGTTGGTGGCGACTCCATGTTTTTTATCTAAAAGGGAAAACAAGTTTTCCTTTCGGTCGCGATAGATGACGACTCCACTGGGAGGCTCTTTTAAGAGATTCAAGCCCATAAAAATTGGTTTTGCAAATTTTTAGTAACTTGTAGCTTATTTGTTTTACCTTTTATTGCTATATCTTGCTGTTTTTTCCTTGCAATAATTAAATGCCAAAACTAAAAAATATTTTTTACTTTTAGTGATGTTTGTTTGGATTGTACTTTTTGTTTGGGTTTTCCTTTTATTTAAATGAGAAAAATTAGTTGTACATACTTTTTTACTCATGTTATTCTTGTATATGTTTCACCAACAATGTTTTTGTTTCCTCCTCCTTTCTTTTCTTCTTTCCTAGATTTTAACAATAGGGTAGAGGACTTATAACCATTTTTATATACCTATGTGTTTGTTTTGCAGGTTTTTCTTGTCTTTTATTTTCTTTTTATTTGTAAGTGCTACAGGTTTGTATGCCCCCTTCACACACACCACTATCACATATTGCACACACTCTTAGCTCTATACCCGAGCTTGCTCAAAAACCCAAGGATTAGGCGGTGCTCCGACATTGTCATTGAAGAGGTCTTGTACCTCCCTGAACTTGTCGGTTCACCACTCAGATTGTACACGAGATCATGGAATAGTCATATTGAAAGGGTTTATCCCTACTTGTGGCTAGATTCATGAATTAGATCCTTACAAGGGCAATCTGTTCTATTTCCAAGAGGTAAAATTATTTATTTTACATAAAAATAGAAGATGATCACTTAATTAAAACAATCTTATTTCTTGGGTTGCCCTATGACAAGTGTCATGTTCAACCCTTTAGATTTTGAGGTTGCCCTGTGGACTTACGTGCCATGTTCAACCTCATTTAGGTTTAATAAAAAATTTCACAACTAAAATGATTTTTTCCTTTTAATCCAAAATTTCACAACCAAATATGTTTTTTTTTTAAAAACGATTTTCGGGGTAAAACAAATATTTTCAAAGTTATTAATAATTTACACAACTAATTTTGGGTAACCATTTTTATTGATGTTCTAGGATGCCGCGGGGTTGCCTTCCCTAGGCGTAATCGACTCCCGAACCCAAAACTTTTTCTTAAAGGGTTTTCCAACTTTCCCGAAATTAAATAAAGTTGGTGGCGACTCCATGTTTTTTTCTCGAAAAGGAAAAACAAGTTTTCCTTTCGATCGCGACACCACTAATGGGCCCCGTGGTAGATTTGCAAGAGTCTGCATCGAGATCAATCTTGACTAACCGGTAGGTGGGAGGTTCCAGTTTCGAGATAAATGGTTTAATATGGAATATGAGGGCCTTCACTTTCTCTGCAAGTCATGTAGAATTTATGGGCATGTTGCAAGAAACTGTCCCAAGAAACCTGAACCTGCCAAGGGTGGGAATGTAGTAGCCAATATCCCTAGTTAAAGTGGGAATGATGGTGCCAAAGAACCCGTAGGAGAAGCTTCTGGCCCCAAGAATCCTGCAGTGGAGTCTCGCTTAGAGCAAACCTCCCCAACCCCGACTGCATCTGTCAAGAACGCTGTTGAGAAGGAGCAGTCTAATGACCTGTATGGGGATTGGCTAGTTGTGGTGAAACCTAAGAGAAACCCTAAATGTCAACAAGGATTGAAGAATGCTTCTTTTGGCGCCCCCCATGGATACTACTGCTGGGAACAGGTTTCAAGGTCTAAATGAGGAGATGAATGAAGCGGTTCCATCTAATCCACAATCTCTTCCATCTGACCCAAACTCGATTGAAAAAGTGGTCGTTGTGGATAGAGGGGAAAAAGAAATAAAAGAGCTAGAGGAGACTTTAAGAAGTCCTCAAAGACAAGAGTGTTAAAGCATATTCTGAAGCCTAAAACTCAGACTACGAAAACCCAGCCTGGAAGCTCTTCCACTCCTCCCAGTAACGTGGAAAAGTCAGCCATGTTAGAAAATTAGGGTTCTTGTTTTGGGCGAGGCTAAAAAAGAAGAAGGGAGAAGAAGAAGCTGATTTCTTCTTCAGGGACAAAACCAAATGGCAGTGTTTTAAGTATTTTGTCCCTTTGGAGCATTTAAAAAATTGAAAACAATAATTTAAATCCGGCTAGGCTAAGTAACAGACAGCTGGTAGCCGTTAACGACCATGTCATCAAATTAACAGAGGATGGGTTACGGAAGTCAACATAGGGAATAACTTGTCCCGCGTTAGTATTTGTCAGGGACTAACAGAGTAGTTTTTTTTGTTAGGGACTAAAATGGATTCCGCATTTTTTGTCAGGGACCAAAATGGGCCTTTACCCTTATTTTTTCATATTATGTTTAGTACAATTTGTAACACCTTGTTTTTCGTAAGTGCTTTTCTTTAAAGCTTGTTTGACTGTTTAAGTTGGTTTTGTTAAGTTAAGTTGTTGGCTAAGGACTAGGTAGGATTTTAGCTTAAAAAGTCTCTTTCTGGTAAATGAGCACGACCGTGCTCATTAGCCAGCACGCCCGTGCTTAAAGTCAGTAGCGTGTTTCTGATTTTAAGTTGAGCATGCCCGTGCTCAACAGTGAGCACAGACATGCTCAATGTACAGACCGCATCTCACTGACGCTAAGTCCAGCACGACAGTGCTCAGGAGGAGCACGACCATGCTTCGTGCACAGACTACATATTTTGGTACATAAATCGAGGGTCGTGTTTTTAACCCTATCTGTGTTGGATGCTAACCCTATTGCGTCTAAAACTGTTTCGTTCCCTATTTCCATCAAACTCATTTAGTTTCTTGAGTATTGGAGACCTCTGGGAAGCCCTGTATCATCTGTGCTTGATATATAGAGGTAAAGTCTTTCCCTTTCGTGTTTCCTTTTCTTGTTTAGAATTGGAAACTGATAGTTTGTGTTTACGCTGTTCTAAGACTTGGATTCATCGTGAGCCGCTCGAAGGGAAGGAACTCGTTGCTGTTAGGACCGTTGTTAGAGCTACCTTCAATCCAGGTATGGGAAGAAGGGTAGTGTAATCATTAGGCAGTGGGGGTAGTGTAAGGTACAGGGGATCCCATGACCCCGGTTCGTATGTATGATTGTATGAATAATATGTTGGTTTGATTCGTTATGATAACATGTCTTGACTGTTAATATGTTGTTTTACATGCCTATGTTCATAATATGTCCCTTATGTTTATGTTGTTGTTGTTAAAATGAACATGATGCTATGTTAATGATTATTGGTATAATGATGTTGGATGATTGGTTGAGATGACGATGTTGCCGTTTTGAGTTTCAAAGTTAAGATATTAACTGGTAAAATAGGTTTAAAAACGTGATAAGTTTAATGGATAAAAAATCCTAAAAATTGGTTAAGACTTAGGTGTTAGTTTCCGCCCAGAACAGTGCAGTCGTGCATTAAGCACGACCATGCTGAATAGGGAGCATACCCGTGCACCCAGTTTGAATTCTGAAAAATGGTCGCGCATTCAGCACGGTCATGCAGCAGAGGAGCACGCCCGTGCAACTGAACACGATCGTGCTCAAAATGAAGCACGACCATGCTCCACTTAAGTGGCAGCATGCCCGTGCTGGGGTTAAGCACGACCATGCTCACCCCTCTGGACAGAATCTGAGATTAAGGACTTAAACAAGGGTTTTTTACCCCAATCTCCCCCAATGATGATGATGACATAGTTAATCAATGATGAAGGTTAGATCACTTAATTAAATACTTATTAAGATGGTTAAGTCGGTAACCGTTTGGTTACCGCATGTTGATGAGTTATACCTTGGTGCTTTTTTCCAAGGGAACCTTAACTCCGGGTTTGGGTCGAAGGTGTTGTTGATGTTGTACCTTGGTTGCCGAGAGTTTGCTCCAAAGGGGCCTTGACCCGGTTGGGTCTAAGGTGTTGCAGTTGTTTCCGCTTAAGGTTTAAGTGTTGCGGTAGGTTCCGGTGCGGTCGATTCCACTGCGGTCGATTCAACTAAAGTCTTCGGTTGATTCCGTTGATACGAAGGAGGTGGCGTTTGCCCATTGTTTGTTGTTATGCTGCATGCATCATTGGAGATGTTGTTGGTGGTGGATGTTCCACATAGGGGAGGTCATCCTAGAGTACGTCGATCTGGTCATCCACGGTTGGTCACCCAAGGTTTGGTGACTGTGCGCCCCCGTGACGAGGCATTCGTTGGTTTGATGCATTGGCAATCCAAGGAGTAGATTCTCCGGCATTGAGTAGATTCTCAATGTGGATATTTAACTCCGAAGTCGTTCATCCTGAGTTAGTGTGGATCCACATGCATGTTGGAGTATTGGAGTAGTGTTGCATTGCACTGCATATCATACTTGGTTAATATGATGTTGATTGGATGTTGATATATATAACTATGTTGATGTATGTTATGATGATGCTATGTTGTATGTTTTACCTTGCTTCCTATCTCCATGCCGTATATGTTTACAGGATTCTTACTCCCCGTTCTTTGTTTGTTTGTTTGGCCTGATTGACACCTTTCAGAGAATGGCGAGTAGTCAGGAGAGGAGTGACTCTGAGGAGCCACCACTCATAGTTAGGACTTTTCCTTATGTTTTAGTTAGTTCAATTTTAATCCTAGGATTTCATTTCAGAACGGTTATACTAGCTTTGTTGTGACATCGGGTTGGGTTATGTTGTTTATCTTTTATTTTATTTGTTTAAAACTTGTTTTATTTTCCGCGTTTTGTGAACTAGCTAATGCAGGACCTTTCTACCCATGGAAAAATGTTTTATTTTATCCAGTAAATATATGTTTTGTTTTATATCTTTATCTTTAAATTCCTTTATAAAATGCGGGGTAGTAGGGTGTCATATTTAGTGGTATCAGAGCAGTTCGGCCCTGTCCGGATGTGGTATGAGTCTGTTGTGTGTTCTAGTTAGAATTGTCTATACTTGTTATAGACAATGATGCTTTAAGTTAGTTGCCTGTAGCTTTTACCTGCTTATGTTTCTGTATCTAAGAGTTGCATTGGACATGTACAGGAACTCATGGCAGGTAGAGGATGCAACGATCAGGCAATTGCGGACGCGTTGGCACTTCTTGCCAATGCTATCGGACAGGTCAACCATAACAACAATGGTGAGCCAGCTGAGTTTCAAGGATTGGACAAGTTTCAGATGAACAAACCTCCATCTAGAAGGAGCTTTGCTGTGGTTGAGGGAGACTGAGAAGACCTTACAAGCTATGGATTGTAATGATCAGCATAAGCTTATCTTTGCTACCTTCATGTTGACTGAGGAGGCTGAGCATTGGTGGGACAACTGTAGACAGAGGATGCAGGCGGAGGGCACGGCGGTTACATGGGTTGTGTTCAGGTAAAGATTTATGGAGAAGTACTTTCTAGTGGATATCAAGGACAAGAAAGATATGGAGTTCTTGTCCTTGCAACAGGGTTCGTTGTCAGTTGGCGAGTATGCAGCCAAGTATGAGGAGCTGGCAAGGTACTACACTCTGAGATTAAGCAGGCCATCAGCTACCAGGAGATCAGGATCTTCCCGATTGTGATCAACAAGTGCATGATTTATGAGGATGCTAGTCAGTTCAGAGTTTCCAAGGGATCGGATAGTTAGAGTGGCAAGAGGACTGATCAGAGAGGCAAGGGTAAGCAGCGGTATGCTCCGACTGGCAAGGACTTCAAGCAGAGTGGCAAGGGGCCACAGTTTCAGCATGATCGGTTTAGAGGCAGGTTGTCTAATGCCCCCAGGGCTATGAGGTGTGGTAAGTGCGGAGCACATGATCATTACTCATCCCAGTGCAAGGAGCCAACTATGATTTGCTTTAGGTGTGGCAAGTCTAGTCATATCAGCCACGAGTGTGAAGGAACCAAGGCCGAGCCTCCCAGCGCTAGCAGGATCAGAAGTCCCATGCCAACAGACTAAAGGCCACTAGAAGAGTCTTTACTCTTAGTGGAGCTGTAGCCTCCGAGTCTGATGACTTGATTCAAGGTACATGTTTTATTGATGGAACTCAATTAACCATATTGGATGATTCGGGTGCTACTCACTAATTCATATCACATGATAGGGTCAAGAGTCTTAAATTGCATGTTACCTTTCTTGAGTTTGATTTGCTTGTGTCTACACCTACAAATGAACCTGTTTCCATATCTTACGCATGCAAGAACTGTCATATAGTCTTAAATGATAAAACCTTTGTTGTTGATCTTGTATGTTTACCCCTGAAAGATCTTGATATCATTCTTGGCATAGACTGGTTATCTTCCAACCACGTCCTTCTAAACTGTTTTGATAAAACCTTAGTTTTTGGAACTCCAACGGAGTCTAAGAATCCGAACCTTCTCTCCTCCAGCAAAGTTCAAGCTTCGATGAAAGACGAAGCCCGGGTGTACACGATGTTAGCTTCCCCGGAAGTAAAGAGCAGCCGTCTGATGTCGCCAGACTTATGCATTGTGCGAGAGTTTCCTGAAGTTTTCCCAGGGGGTGTTTATGACTTACCCCCAGAGAGAGATGTCGAGTTCACCATAGACTTAATGCCTGGCACCCGGCCAATCTCCATAGCACCCAATAGAATGTCTCCTTTAGAGCTAGCTAAGTTGAAAGAGCAGTTTGATGACCTGATGAAGAAGCAGTTCATTAGGCCCAATGTGTCTCCGTGGGGAGCACCTGTGTTGTTGGTGAAGAAGAAGGATGGTAGTATGAGGTTGTGTGTCAACTATCGGCAGCTCAACAAGGTGACCATAAAGAATCGGTATCCCCTCCCTAGGATTGATGATCTCATGGACCAGTTGATGGGCACTTGAGTCTTTTCTAAGATAGATTTGAGGTCAGGGTACCATCAGGGTAAAGTCTGGGGACATCCCGAAGACAGCATTCAGAACGCGATATGGTCACTATGAGTACTTGGTTATGCCCTTTGGTGTGACCAACGCTCCTGCGGTGTTCATGGACTATATGAACAAGACCTTTCACCCTTACTTGGATAAGTTTGTGGTGGTTGGTCGCGCTGTCGCCACGCGCCAAAAAGGACGAGCGGGTTTAAAAGTGTAGTATAATGCGACAACTCGGATGTCGTCTCTCAAGGACTCTGAGAATAGTATCTTTCACAAAAATCAGTTTTGGGGGGGTTTGGCTTGGAATGCAATTAAGAAACAAACAAAACAGAGCAATCAAAAAAACAAGGCAGTTGAAAAGGGGTTATCAATTATCAAACAACGATTAATCTCATCATCAAGAATTCCCAACTATCCTTGGTTAATGTAAACCCAAGCCCTAAGCAGATTCTTATCCCCTCCCGGTTGTAGTAGCAATTTACAAGCGAAACTACTACCACAGATACATGTCCCTATTCCCGAATTAAGCAAACGGGATTAAGCCCTTCGTGAACTAAGCGAACACGAAATGTACACACGCAAATTAAGCAGATGCGATTAATTATAGGAACATTATATCACCAGAGATAAATCAATACAATACAGTATACTCCTGAATTAAGCAAACAGAAATACAAAGTATGGTATTGAAGAGGGAAAGGTAAATAAAATAGGGATTTACATAACCTCAAGTATATAGGATCCTCAAACAGTAGACTAATCCTAGGACTTAGTGCTCCATGGCAATAACGAAATCACAAAGAAAAATGTATATCAGAAAGTTGGAGAAGCAAAAGTCTTTTCAAAATGTTCAGAACAGCCTTTTATACAAATTCAGAATTCAGAAGGCTCGCGAGGTGAACAAACATTCGCGAGGCGAATTTCATGAACTGTCAGCAACCCTTGGCATTCTCGCGAGGCGAAGTGTCTCTCGCGAGGCGAGGATATGAAGAGTTCCCTCCTTACGCCCGTTATGGCCATCAGGGCCTAACTGTGATGCTCTCTGACTTTCAGATTCGCGAGGCGAAGGGATGCTCGCGAGGCGAGACTCTTCAGCTTCAAAACTGCCACGGCCATGACCTTCAACACGGGCAAGCCGTGATCGTCTCTGACTTTTTCAGGTTTGGAAGACTCGCGGGGCGAGACCTTCTTCGCGAGGCGACCCAGAGACTTAGCAATTTCTTGGAACAGTCAGGCTTCGGGGTCGCGTGGCGAGCGAGTCCTTCGGGGGGCGAATCCCCTGTTCTTTATTTTCTCAGCTTCTACTTAACCTGAAAACAAGGAAATAAGCATAAGTGTGTTATTTTGACTTAAAACTAGCTAAATTAACTTAAAACTACTCTAGAGACTCAAAACCTTGCTTGAGGACAATCTAATCTAATTTGGGTGAAAATACGATATAATTTGCACAAAACCCTGGTCATACTAGCTATAAAACTAGATGAGCCAGAGGCTTATCAAAATACCCCAAACTTAAACTTTGCTTGTCCCCAAGCAAACTAAGACTCAAAAATCAAAAAGACTCAAGACCTGGCAAGCTCAAAAGATTCAATCAACATTGCACACACTCAAGCAATACATCAAAAACAGTTTTTCTTCATTGTTTCCCCCTTTTCAAACAGAGCAATCCCCAAATTCATTTATTCTAAACATTTGAGAGTTTCATCATGAAAACAATCAGAAATCTAAGCAGGGGATCTAAGTCACACACAAAAGGGAGATCACCAAATCCAAACAACTGCCTTCCTCACAAGGGCAATATTTGTTCACTCAGTCACTCAGTTTATGTCAGGCTAACAATTTGCACTCAGTTTCACTTTTCAAGTACACTTCCCAAAAATTTGCTTTTCATCTCAAAATGGTTCCCACAGAGAACATGCAAGCAACATCAGAAGGTCTTTATTGGGTTGTAATGGGGCCTGGCTAAGGGTAGGATATACACAAGGAACTAAGCTGAAGACCCTAGGAACTAAGAGAGCATGAACTATATTTACACTTTGAATTTCACTCAAGTTCCTTTCTTTATTTTTTTTCTTTACACTTCTGGGTGGCTACAGCTCTTTTTATTTCTTCTTGGCATTTTTGCACTTTTATATTTTTTTCTGTTTTTTTTTTCTTTTCTCTTTTTTTTTTCATTCATCATTTTTTATTTTTTTTTTAAATTTTTTTTCACAATCCCAAACAACATGTTACACTTTGTAGCCACCCCAAACTTAGTTTCGTGCACCCATTCTAAGATTACATGCTCTCCTAATCCTAAGATCGGGTTAACATGGTTTTCCAGATTTTTGGGCTTATAACATTAGGTTATCAAGAACTAATAGGCTAATAGGCTCAAAAGGGCTAACTAGGGAACATGCAATAGGAATTAGTTTATTCAGGCCAAGTAGCTATTTACAAAGAAACTGCCTAAATCATTTGCTACACACATATAATCATGCAAACCAAAAAGAGATTCAATCAAATCCAGGGAAGTGCAACTTGAAAGTGATTTTCACACATTTTAAAACATGTTGGAGGCTCAAAACCTCACCTGGACATTCATGCAAATTGTTTGAAATAGATACTATCCCTAGTGTGTGCTTCCTATCACCCCAAACTTATCATTCATCATGCTATCATAACAAAATCCCAAAGTTCAGTTTTCAATTTCACATGGGAATCACTTTTCAAAAACAAAGATTTTTCAGCCTAGGGGGAATCATTACATATCAATCATGCAAGCAATCTGTGCAACATCAATCAAAATCTAGCAAACTTGCCAACTAAGAACTTAACACACAAATGCTCCTGAGCTTCTCAAATTATTCAGGAGCTTTATTCAAAGAAAATAAAAACTACAACTAATTCCCTCCCCCACACTTAAAACATGCATTGTCCCCAATGAACAACAACAGACTTTACAATCAGAGTGAGGGAAAGGAAAAGAAACTCCCTGATCAAGCATCAGTGTAAGGTGGAGCATCCAAAGATAGCTCCTCAACATTAGCATCCGCAGGGTCAGCAGCATCCACACCATGGAACGGCTTCAACCTTTGCCCGTTAACCTTGAAAATCCTGTTGGTTCCTGTACTTTGAATCTCCACTGCACCATAAGGAAACACATTAGTCACAACAAAAGGGCCATCCCATTTAGACCTAAGCTTCCCAGCCATCAATCTCAGGCGGGAATTAAACAATAAGACTTTCTGACCCACAAAGAATTCTTTCCTAACAATCATTCTATCATGAAATAGTTTTGTTCTCTCTTTATACATCCTGGAGCTCTCATAAGCTTCAAGCCTAAGCTCCTCAAGTTGCTGCAATTGCAGTTTTCTCTCAACACCAGATTTCTTCATGTCCAAGTTGCAACACTTTACTGCCCAATATGCTCTATGCTCAACTTCCACCGGGAGGTGGCATGCCTTGCCAAAAACTAGCGGGAAGGGGGACATCCCTATAGGTGTCTTAAAAGCAGTCCACTGGGCCCACAGTGCGTCTTCCGAGGCAGCGGCTCCATTCCCTTCTCGTTTGGCTGCACCATCTTCTCCGGAATTTGCTTAATCTCTTTGTTGGATATTTCAGCTTGGCCATTGGTTTGGGGGTGGTAAGCGGTAGACACTCTATGTACAACCCCATATTTTATCGAGTAGGGCCTCCAAGGTTACATTGCAAAAATGTGTGCCACAGTCACTGATGATGGCCTTGGGTATGCCAAACCTGCAAAAGATGTTGGACCTAACAAATTTTGAAACACTCTGAGCATCGTTAGTCCTAGTGGGGATTGCTTCCACCCACTTTGAAACATAATCTACAGTCAACAAAATATATACAAAACCAAAAGAAGGGGAAAAGGACCCATGAAGTCCATCCCCCACACATCAAAGACCTCACAATAAAGCATTGGCTCTTTGAGGCATCTCACTCCTACGAGTGATTGCGGGGCTGTTATTTGACATTCTTTACAGTTCTTGTATACTTCATATGAATCCCTGAAAATCGTGGGCCAGTAGAACCCGGAGTCCAGGACTTTTCTTGCTGTCCTTTGAGGTCCAAAATGTCCTCCAACTGGAGATGCATGTGAGAAATGCAGGATGGACTCCTTCTCATGATCGGGTACACACCTCCGAATGACTTGGTCACTGCAAAACTTCCACAGATAGGGGTCATCCCACACATAATACTTTGCATCGCTCTTCAGCTTGTGGAACTTTTGTCTACTTGTACCTGCAGGAACAACACCAGCAACTAGAAAATTTACAATGTCAGCAAACCAGGGGGTTACCCCATACATATGTAACAATCTCTCATCAGGGAAATCATCTTGGATGGGAAATGTATCCTCATCCCTTGCTATCCTACTCAAATGATCTGCTACCAGATTTTCAGCTCCACTTTTATCCTTTATCTCCACATTGAATTCTCGAAGCAAAAGCATCCACCGATCGGTCTTGGCTTAGCTTCCGGCTTCTTCAGATATTTCAAAGCTGCATGGTCGAGTAAAAGCAGTTACCCTAGAACCTAGCAAATAAGACCTAAACTTGTCAAGTGCAAATACAATAGCTAACGACTCTTTCTCGATGGTTGTGTAATTTGCACTGTGCGGCATCTAGGGTCCTAGAAGCATAGTGAATTACATGGGCAACTTTGCCCACCCTTTGTGCCGAAACTGTCCCCACAAAGAAAATTTGAGGCATCACACATCGGTTCAAAAGGTAGTGTCGAGTCAGGGGGCTGGATGGCGGGGAGTAGAAGTCAACGCCTTCTTGGATGGTCAAATGACTCTTTGCACTTTTCATCAAACCGAGCAGGGGCATCATTTTTCAGCAGATTTGACAATGGTAGTGCTATCTTCTTGAAGTCCTTTATAAAGCGCTGTAGAAACCTGCACGTCCAAGAAAGGAACGTATCTCGCGTCACGCAAGATGGGTAAGGCAATGAAGCAATTACATTTATTTTTGCAGGATCCACGAAATACCCTCTTTGGAAATTACATGACCCAATACTATCCCCTGTTCTACCATGAAATGACATTTCTCATAATTGAGAATCAAATCGGTATCAATGCATCTCCGAAGAACTAGATCTAGACTATGCAAACAAGCATCAAAAGAGGAGCCATACACAGTAAAATCATCCATAAACACCTCTATGCAGTTTTCAATAAAATCATAGAAAATACTAAGCATGCATCTTTGAAAGGTGCCGGGAGCATTACGAGAGCCAAAAGGCATCCTCCTATAAGCAAACGTCATCGAAGGGGGCACGTGAAGGTGGTCTTTTCTCGATCCTCGGGGGCAATATGAATCTGGAAATACCCGGAAAAGCCATCTAGAAAACAATAATGGGACTGACCAGGCCAGTAGATCTAGCATCCGATCTATGAACGGCAAAGGAAAATGATCCTTTCGGGTGGCCTGGTTTAGCTTCCTATAGTCTATACAAACTCTCCGGCTATTACGGACTCTAGTAGGCACAAGTTCATTATTCTCATTCCTAACTACTTGTTAAACCCAGATTTCTTTGGTACAACTTGAACCGGACTTACCCAAGAACTATCGAAATGGGATAGATAATACCTGCTGTAGAAGCTTGGTCACCTCTTTCTTTACCACATCCGAGAATCGGTGGGTTAAGTCGCCTTTGGGCTGTCTCGATCAGCTTAGCCCCATCCTCCATGAAAATTCTGTGCATGCATCCGGAGGGGCTAATTCCTAGAATATCGGCCAATGTCCACCCAATGGCCTTCTTGTTCTTCCTCGAACTTCTAAAAGCTTGTCTTCCCGATCGGAGTTGAGGCTGGAGGAAATGATGATCGCAATGTTGCATCCCTCCCCAAGTAGGCATACTTTAAGTTCTCGGGGAAGTGTTTTGAGTTCCAAATGAGGCGGCTGCTCAACAGATGGTGCATTGGGAGCAGCCATAGGGTCAAGGATTTCTCTTGAGTAAACAGTTTTCACTCTTATTATCACTTTCACTATCATCCTCACCCCTGCAAGGTTAAATCCAAAAACTTCGGAACAAACAGAACATGGGTTAGTGTTAGTTCGGTTAGTACAAGTATATACATCATCAAAACCAGGAAATAACAGGAAAATCGAAAATAAGGTCATCATGAGTGTCCTCAATGAGCTCGACAGCAACTCTAAGTGGAATACGAGTGCTCCTCTCTTGGGTGCTTCATAGCATCAAAAATCTTGAATTTGGCCATAATACCACCAAACTCCATCGACATAGTCCCATCATAAACATCAATCTTGGTCTTGGATGTCATCATGAACGGTCTCCCCAAGATTATGGGTGATCTACTGGACTGAGTCTCTCCTGCCATGTCTAGGATATAGAAGTCTGCAGGGAATATCAAATCATCAAATTGCACTAGGACATCCTCTACCATCCCCATGGGTCGGGCACTGGTCCTGTTAGCCAACTGAATGGCAAGACCTGTATACTGCAATGGCCCCAGATCCAGGTTATTAAAGATGGAAGTAGGCATGACATTGATTGATGCTCCCAAGTCCAACATACAGTTCTCAAACTTCTTGTCCCCAATGGTGCATGGGATAGTGAAGGTGCCTGGATCCTTGCACTTTTGTGGCAATACTTGATTAAGGCCTATAGAAGCAACTCTCTCTATCTTTGACTGGATAAGCGCTGAGACATTCATTCCCAAGTCAACCCTCTCATTAGTCTTCATCTTCCTCTTGTTAGTGCATAGGTCCTTCAGAAATTTAGCATATCTGGGCACTTGCTTGATCACATCCAACAGTGGAATATTAACAGCTACTTTTCTGAAAACATCAAGAATCTCCTTCTCTTTATTCTCACCACCCATCTTCAAATTTTTCTGAATTCTGTGTGGGGATGGAATGGGTGGTCTATATACTCTCTCAGTTTCAACTTCAACCACCGGCTCAGGAGTAGCCTCATCAGTAGGCTCAGGAGTAGCCTTAACAATTTCTTCATCCTTTCCAGAAGTGGCCTCAACAACCTTTCCAGATCTCAGAGAGATGACACTCACATTAGGGTTGGAGGCATTAGGATTTATCACTGGATGTGCAGGCAGCTGGTTTGTCCCTTGACCTTGTTGTATACTATTCATGGATGTAGCCAACTGTCCAATCTGAGTCCTCAAATCCTGAATACTAGCATCTGTCCTCTGCTGAAACTGTACACTAGATGCAGCCATTTGCTTTACCAAGTCTTCTAATGATGGTCCAGAAGGTGCAGAAGTGGTCACTGGAGGATGATTCTGAGGTGCCATCGGCTGTTGTTGGGAAGAATTCCCATACCGCAGATTAGGGTGATTTCTCCAGCTAGGATGGTACCTATTAGTAGATAGGTCTGGAATCTTTGTCTGGATTCTGACTGCCTCTTTGATTATAGGGGTTCACTGCAAAAGCCTGAGGTACTTCACTGACAAATTCTTCTCTCTGGATCGGGCATGGATCAAAAGGATGCTCAGGTGCATTGCACATGCTACATAATTTTGCCGGCTGAACCTTGTCTATTGCCAATTGTCTTACAAAGGAAGTCAGCTCATCCAATCTATTCTCAAGGGCGGCCTGGTTAGAAGATGAACTATGAATCTCATGCACACCTCTTGGCTCAACTGAATTTCTTCTTGTAGAGAACTGCTGGGAATTCAACGACATGTTCTCAATAAGTTGCTTAGCAGCAGCTGGGGTCTTATCAACTAATGCTCCCCCACTAGCAAACATCCAATGATTCCTATCCATAGGCAACAATCCTTCATAAAAGTATTGGATCAAGAGTTGTTCGGAAATTTGATCTTGGGGCAACTAGAGACCAAATGTTTGAACCTTTCCCGATATTCAGCTAGTGACTCGTTCCCTTGCCTTATACCACATATCTCTTTCCTTATTGAATCAGCTCTTGAAGCAGGAAAATACCTTTCTAGAAACACCCTCTTCAAATCATTCCAAGTTGTGATGGAGTTAGGCTCAAGGTACAATAACCAATCCTTTGCAGCTCCTTGGAGTGAAAATGGAAAAGCCTTAAGCTTAATACTGTCCTCAGTGACTCCCTCTGCTCTCGAGGTTGTGGAGCATACAACTTGGAATTCTTTCAAGTGCTTGTGTGGGTCCTCACCTGCAAGACCATTAAAATTGGGCAACAGGTGAATAAAACCAGATTTCAATTCAAAAGGGGTGTCAGCACCAGGATAAGAAATACATAATCCATTATAGTTTACATCAGGGGTAGCAAGCTGCCTTAATGTCCTCTAGTCTCCCATGTTTTCAAAAGCAGTTTTAAAATTAGAATTACTACTAGTGCTAGCCCGAAATTCCCTACGGAGTGTGTGCAATGTTCTTTCAATTTCCGGGTCAAAATCACACAGTTCAGGGCAATGAGACCTAGTAGCCAGACCAATTCAAAACAGAACAGAAAATAAAAGAAAGAAAATAAAATAAAATAAAAACAAATTGAGAAAAATAACAACTCAGAATCCCCGGCAACGGCGCCAATTTTTGGTCGCGCTGTCGCCACGCGCCAAAAAGGACGAGCGGGTTTAAAAGTGTAGTATAATGCGACAACTCGGATGTCGTCTCTCAAGGACTCTGAGAATAGTATCTTTCACAAAAATCAGTTTTGGGGGGGGGGGGGGGGGTTTGGATTGGAATGCAATTAAGAAACAAACAAAACAGAGCAATCAAAAAAACAAGGCAGTTGAAAAGGGGTTATCAATAATCAAACAACGATTAGTCTACTGTCAAGAATTCCCAACTATCCTTGGTTAATGTAAACCCAAGCCCTAAGCAGATTCTTATCCCCTCCCGGTTGTAGTAGCAATTTACAAGCGAAACTACTACCACAGATACATGTCCCTATTCCCGAATTAAGCAAACGGGATTAAGCCCTTCGTGAACTAAGCGAACACGAAATGTACACACGCAAAATTAAGCGGATGCGATTAATTATAGGAACATTATATCACCAGAGATAAATCAATACAATACAAGATACTCTGAATTAAGCAAACAGAAATACAAAGTATGGTATTGAAGAGGGAAAAGTAAATAAAATAGGGATTTACATAACCTCAAGTATATAGGATCCTCAAACAGTAGACTAATCCTAGGACTTAGTGCTCCATGGCAATAACGAAATCACAAAGAAAAATGTATATCAGAAAGTTGGAGAAGCAAAAGTCTTTTCAAAATGTTCAGAACAGCCTTTTATACAAATTCAGAATTCGGAAAGGCTCGTGAGGCGAACAAACATTCGCGAGGCGAATTTCATGAACTGTCAGCAACCCTTGGCATTCTCGCGAGGCGAAGTGTCTCTCGCGAGGCGAGGATATGAAGAGTTCCCTCCTTACGCCCGTTATGGCCATCAGGGCCTAACCGTGATGCTCTCTGACTTTCAGATTCGCGAGGCGAAGGGATGCTCGCGAGGCGAGACTCTTGACTTCAAAACGCCACGTCCATGACCTTGAACACGGGCAAGCCGTGATCGTATCCGACTTTTTCAGGTTTGGAAGACTCGCGGGCGAGACCTTCTTGCGAGGCGACCCGGAGACTTAGCAATTTCTTGGAACAGTCGAGGCTTCGGGGTCGCGTGGCGGCGAGTCCTTCATGGGCGAATCCCTGTTCTTTATTTTCTCAGCTTCTACTTAACCTGAAAACAAGGAAATAAGCATAAGTGTATTATTTTGACTTAAAACTAGCTAAATTAACTTAAAACTACTCTAGAGACTCAAAACCTTGCTTGAGGACAATCTAATCTAATTTGGGTGAAAATACGATATAATTTGCACAAAACCCTGGTCATACTAGCTATAAAACTAGATGAGCCAGAGGCTTATCAGTGGTGTTCATAGATGACATCTTAGTGTACTCCAAAAGCAAGGAAGAATATGAGGAACACCTGAGGGTTGTCTTGTAGACCCTTAGGGAAAAGTAGTTGTACGCTAAGTTGTCCAAGTGTGAGTTCTGGTTAGAGGAAGTGAGCTTCTTAGGTCATGTCATCTCAAAGGGTGGCATAGCAGTGGACCTAGCTAAAGTAGAGACAGTGCTCCAGTGGGAAGTGTCGAAGTCTGTAACCGAGATTAGGAGTTTCTTGGGGTTAGCCGGGTATTATCGAAGGTTTATAGAAGGTTTCTCTAAGATAGCTTTACCCTTAACCCGTCTCACCAAGAAGGGACAGTTGTTTGTGTGGGACTCCAAGTGTGAAGAGAGTTTCCAAACCCTTAAGGATAGGTTGACGTCAGCATCAGTGTTAGTTTTGCAAAATCCTAGTGAATCCTTCGTAGTTTACTGCGATGCTTCTAAGCAAGTGTTAGGTGGTGTGTTGATGCAGAATGATAAGGCAGTTGCTTATGCTTCTAAGCATTTGAAACCCCATGAGAAGAACTACCCTACTCATGACCTAAAGCTAGGAGATGTGGTATTTGCCTTAAAGATCTGGAGGCATTACCTGTATGGAGCGAGGTTCGAGGTTTTTAGTGATCATAAGAGTTTGAGGTATCTCTTTGATCAAAATGAGTTGAATATGAGGTAGCGTAGGTGGATGGAGTTCTTAAAGGATTATGACTTCGAGCTGACCTATCACCCAAGAAAGGCCAATATGGTGGCCGATGCCTTGAGTAGGAAAACCTTGCATGTCTCTGCTTTGATGATTAGGGATATGGATCTAATTAAGGATTTCAGAGACCTTAGTCTAGCTTGTGAGTTTACCCCTAAGAGTATTAGGCTTGGTAGGTTACCAACAGTTTGATGGATCAGATTAGAGAGGGTCAGAAGTTAGACAAGTTTCTCTTGGAACAGCGAGAATTGCTCGCTCAGGGTAAAGACCTTAGTTTCAAGGATGGAAGTGATGGAGTCTTGAGGTTTAAGGATAGAGTATGCATACCAAATGTTCATGAGCTTAGGAAGTTGATCCTTGAAGAAGGACATAGGAGTGGGTTGAGTGTGCACCCAGGTGCCACTAAGATGTATCAGGTCCTTAAGATGATGTTTTGGCAGCCTATGATGAAAAATGATATTGTCGAGTTTGTGTATGCATGCTTGGTTTGTCAGAAGACCAAGATAGAACACCAAAAGTCATTAGGCAAGTTGCAGCCTTTGAGTATCCCAATATGGAAATGGGATAGCATCTCCATGGATTTTGTGTCTGGACTCCCTAGGACTCCAGCTGGTTTGGAGGCTATATGGGTGGTTATGGATAGATTGACTAAGTCTGCCCATTTCATGCCGATGAACATGGAGTATCCTTTGGAGAAGTTATCCAAGTTGTACATCAAGAAGATAGTTAGACTTCATGGTGTACCCTCTAGCATAGTATCAAATAGAGACCCGAGGTTTACCTCTTGGTTATGGGAGAGTTTGCAGTATGCTTTAGCGACAAAGCTTAAGCTTAGTTTAGATTACCACCCACAGACTGATGGGTAGTCTGAGAGGACCATCCAGTCCTTAGAGGACTTGCTGAGGGCTTGTGTGTTAGAACAGTCTGGTATTTGGGACAAGTGTTTGCCCATGATAAAGTTCACCTACAACAACAGCTTACATTCCAGCATTGGGATGGCACCTTATGAGGCTCTGTATGGGAGGAGATGTAGGACACCTTTGTGTTGGAGTGAACCTAGTGACAGTATGGTGCTAGGGCCAGAGATAGTCCAAGAAACAACATAAAAGATCATATTGGTTCAGGAAAAGATGAGAGTTGCGCAGATTAGGCAGAAAAGCTATCATGATAAAAGGAGGAAGGCGCTCGAATTCCAGGAAGGCGATCATGTATTCTTGAGAGTTACTCCCACGACTGGGGTTGGTAGAGTAATGAAGGTGAAGAAACTTACTCCGAGGTTCATTGGTCCTTACCAAATCCTCAAAAGAGTTGGCGAAGTCGCCTACCAAAGAGCATTGCCACCGTTCTTGTCAAATCTCCAAAATGTTTTTCATGTGTATCAACTTAGAAAGTATATCCATGACCCTAGTCATGTGATAGTACCCGACGCTATACAGTTGAAAGAGAACTTGACGTTTGAGGTGTTACCCCTTCGAGTTGAGGATAGGAGGGTGAAGCAGATAAGAGGCAAGGAGATTCCTTTGGTTAAAGTGGTTTGGAGTGGGGCAGCTAAGGAAAGTGCTACCTGGGAGCTGGAAAGCAAGATGATGGAAATGTACCTGCACCTTTTAGTTAGAGGTACGTAGAAATTTCGAGGACGAAATTTTTATAAGGGGGTGGAATTGTAACACCCTGTTTTTCGTAAGTGCTTTTCTTTAAAGCTTGTTTGATTATTTAAGTTGGTTTTGTTAAGTTAAGTTGTTGGCTAAGGACTAGGTGGGATTTTAGCTTAAAAAGTCCCTATCTGGTAGATGAGCACGACCGTGCTCATTAGCAGTATGCCCGTGCTTAAAGTGTGGACCGCGTCTACAGCATGACCGTGCTCGGGAGGAGCACGATCGTGCTCAGGAGGAGCACGACCGTGCTTCATGCACACTCTATATATTTTGGCACAGAAATCGAGGGTCACGTTTTTAACCCTATCTGTGTTGGCTGCTAACCCTATTGCGTCTAACACTGTTTCGTTCCCTATTTCCATCGAACTCATTCAGTTTCTTGAGTATTGGAGACCTTTGGGAAGCCCTGTTTCATCGGTGCTTGATATATAGAGGTAAAGTCTTTCCCTTTCGTGTTTCCTTATCTTGTTTAGAATTGGAAACTGATAGTTTGTGTTTATGTTGTTCCAAGGCTTGGATTCATCGTGAGCCGCTCGAAGGGAAGGAACCAGTTGCTGTTAGGACCGTTGTTAGAGCTACCTTCAATCCAGGTATGGGGAGAAGGGTAGTGTAATTATTAGGCTCTGGGGGTAGTGTAAGGTAAAGGGGTTCCCATGACCCTGGTTCATATGTATGATTGTATGAATAATATGTTGGTTTGATTCATTATGATAACATGTCTTGACTGTTAATATGTTGTTTTACATGCCTATGCTCATAATATGTCCCTTATGTTTATGTTGTTGTTGTTAAAATGAACATGATGCTATGTTGATGATTATTGGTATGATGATGTTGGGTGATTGGTTGAGATGACGATGTTGTTGTTTTGAGTTTCAAAGTTAAGATATTAACTGGTAAAATAGGTTTAAAAATGTGATAAGTTTAATGGATAAAATATCCTAAAAATTGGTTAAGACTTAGGTGTTAGTTTCCGCCCAGAACAGTGCAGTCGTGCATTAAGCACGACCGTGCTAAACAGGAAGCACGCCCGTACTCCTAGTTTGAATTCTGGAAAATGGCCGTTCATTCAGCACAGCCGTGCAGTAGAGGAGCACGCCCGTGCTCAAAAGGAAGCACGACCGTGCTCCACTTAAATGGCAGCATGCCCGTACTGGGGTTAAGCACGACCGTGCTCACCCCTCTGGACAGAATATGAGATTAAGGACTTAAATAGGGGTTTTTAACCCCAATCTCCCCCAACGATAATGATGACATAGTTAATCAATGATGAAGGTTAGATAACTTAATTAAAGACTTATTAAGATGGTTAAGTCGGTAACCGTTGGGTTATCGCACGTTGATGAGTTGTACCTTAGTGCTTTTGGCCAAGGGAACCTTGACCCCACGGTTTTAGTCTAAGGTGCTATTGATGTTGTACCTTGGTTGCCTAGAGTTTTCTCCAAGGGGGCCTTGACTCGGTTGGGTCTAAGGTGTTGCGGTTGATTCCACTTAAGGTTTAAGTGTTGCAGTAGAATCCGCTGCGGTCGATTCCACTGAAGTCTTCGGTTGATTCTGTTGATACGAAGGAGGTGGCATTTGCCCGTTGTTTGTTGTTATGATGCATGCATCATTGGAGATGTTGTTGTTGGTGGATGTTCGGCATAGGGGATGTCGTCCTAGAGTACGACGATCTGGCCATCCACGGTTGATCTCCCAAGGTTTGGTGACCGTGCGCCCCCGTTATGAGGCATTCGTTGGTTTGATGCGTTGGCTATCCAAGGAGTAGATTCTCCTACGATGGGCAGATTCTCAATGTGGATATTTAACTCCGAAGTCGTTCATCCTGAGTTAGTATGGATCCACATGCATGTTGGTGTAGTGGAGTGGTGTTGTATTGCACTGCATAGCATACTTGGTTGATATGATGTTGATTGGATGTTGATGTATGTTATGATGATGCTATGTTGTATGTTCTATCTTGCTTCCTATCTCCATGCCGTATATGTTTACATGATTCTTACTCCCCGTTCTTTGTTTGTTTGTTTGGCACCTTGCAGAGAATGGTGAGCAGTCAGGAGAGGAGTGATTGAGGGCTCGTTTGGTGGTCAGGATAAGAGAGACATGATAGGATAAGCTAGCATATTCTGTCTGAAACTATTGTTTGGTGAGCCAGCATGATATGATAAATCAATCATGTCTCCTATCATATCCTGTCCATCTAGTTAAAATTCTATCCTGATGGGGGAGTTGGGTTAGAACTCAATAGGAAGGGATAATATGATTTAAAGTATAATAAAGTATAAAAAAATAATTTATACATAAAATAATTAAAGTATAATAAATTATAATATGGTTACTGGAAAAGGTATAATAAAACATAAAATAATAAAAATATTAATAATTAATTTTAAAAATTATTATTTCTTCTCACAAGGTTAATTTCGTTACTTTATATTATTTTTAAAAACTGAAAAATAAATTAAAAATATTCTAATAATTTAACTATATGTAAAGTAAAAACTAAAAATAAATATTAAAAATTATAAAAAATTTAATTTAAGTTAAAAAATATTTTAAAAATTTTAAATATTATATGTAATTTTGTCACAAGGACAATTTCGTCTTTTTATATAATCTTAACAAATGAAATTATAAAAAAAACTAAAATCTAATAAAATATGAAAACATTCAGAACAAAAACGAAAATTTTAAAATTCATATTAAAATTATAATGCTATCCAGTTGGTTATCTGGTGAACACCAAAAATCGGATAGGATAACAGTTTATCATGCTCATATCCTATGATACTCCTATCATGCTCCCTTATCACATCCGCTCCTATCCTATCCTGACCACCAAATGAGCCATGGGGAGCCACCACTCATAGTTAGGACTTTTCCTTATGTTTTAATTGGTTCAGTTTTATTCCGAGGATTTTATTCCGGAACCGTTATACCAGCTCTGTTGTGACTTCGGGTTGGGTTATGTTGTTTATCTTTTGTTTTATTTGTTTAAAACTTGTTTTATTTTTCGCGTTTTATGAACTTGTTCAAGTGAGACATTTCTATCTATGGACAAATATTTTATTTTATCCCATAAATACATGTTTTGTTTTATATCTTTATCTTTAAATTGTTTTATAACATGCGGGGTAGCAAAGTATCACCCTATTTGCTTTCTAATTCTCCGGTGTCTCTTCTAATCGAAATCCAATCACAATATAAGCTGCCACTTGTTTACTTGACTGGTTTTCTTCGACACCTTTCTGTTTGATTAACTAGGTACTGCTCCTTTTTTTTTTTAGTTTTCTCTCTTAATACGGTTTTTCTATTTTAGAATTAGAAAGCAAATAGTATTTGCAGATTGGTTATCTCACACTTAGAAGAAAGCAATTAGTGTTGCGATATAGTACTAGTTCCGGACTCAATTATAAGAAAAATTAATTAATTTTATATTTATTAAGAAAGTTAGTTAATTTAATTTATTTATTTTTAGTTATGTAAAAAATAAGTTAAAATTATCAAACTATCATTTAATTGTTTAGAAAATATGCAATGTTCTTGGAAAAGTAAATTGACAATTGGTTTGATTGATCAATTTTCTTGATTTTTGGAATACTTACATTAAATAGAGTTGAGTTGGTTAAATTTTGTTTATATTTGAGTCCAAATAATATAGGTATTTTTTTGTTTATAATTAAGTTCAAAGGGAGTACATTCTTTAACGGTTTTGAAAGTTTCGTAGAAAAAAATTAGTCTTGAAAGCTTCCATAAAAAAATATTTATCGTGAAGAGAGAGGGAAATTAATAGGAAACAATTGAGAATCATTAATTTTTATGGGAAGAGGATTCAGGGAGGTGAATCCATAAATAAAGAGGAAAGAGCCTCTTCTTGTTTTTTTTTTCTTCAAAAATTCATAATCAATAGAATAGTCATAATTAATGCAAAGTGGGTAATTAATGTTTGACACATTTCTTTTTTGGTAATCTGAACACAATTAATTTAAAATTAATGTTTGATTTTGGATGCAAATGTTATTCCTTATTAAGGATATAATCACTTAGACTAATACCCTGAAAATAATCAAAAGTGTTTATTTTGTCATTCACATGAATAAGTGATCAGAAGAATATCCCAACCGAGCAATTCAGCCCAGCCCATTATCAGTGCCTTAAAAATCCTTGATCCTTTACGATGGGTAGTAATAGTGCAAAAAAATGGGCTTCTACTCTGTGAGAATTTTCTCACAAACATACTTGTTTTCTGGCCAATCTTCAATTTGGTCCATCATCACAAAAATATTGTTGTACAGTAAACAAAGTGCCCATTAATGAGTAATTAATGAATAATGACAAAGAAAAGAGGATCTTGGATCCCTTGCTTTGTTGGAATTGCAAGAGATGCTGTTCTTTATAGGACTTTAAGGAAATGTTGTGAATCTCCCGCTATCATTAAACGGACCGGACACTTTGATTGGTTTTTGGTGTAACCGGTCCAACCGGAAATGTTGAGTCATGGTACTCACACTCACGTTTGTAAATACTCCATCCATTCTTTTCTTTTTTTTTTTGGTAATTTAATGTTTCTATACATAGATTAAGAAATCATTAATGTGCTTATATTTGTACCAAAATACTCTTAATTCTATTATTAATTATTTACAAATTTCAACTATATTTACTCCATACTCCACTAGTCATTTATGTACTTGGAAGGTTTTGTATATTTTCAAGGTTATTCAATTTAATTATATTACTCCCTCCGGTCCATTTATATAGTAATTTAAAGTTTCTACACACAGATTAAGAAAGCATTAATCTGTTTACATTTGTACCAAATTACCCTTATTTATAATATCATTAATTAGTTACACATTCTAACCATATTTACTCCACATTCCACTTGTCATTAATAAACACCCAGAATGTACATATTTATTGATAAACAAAAGGCGCATTCATATGATTTTTGTTTTGGAACAAGTACTAGCATTTATGGTTGAATTTAAGTAGGGAGTATAAGGGTATATATGGAAAAAATTATCAAATGTATCTTGGGTTTGTAAAAGACCCATTGTTTTGGACCAAAAACAAAAAACTAAATTTACCATAGAAATGGACCGGAGGGAGTATAAGGATATATATGGGGAAAAAAAGGTCAAATATGTCTTGAGTTTATAAAACACCAATTGTTTTGAAACAAAAACAAATAGCTAAAATTACGAAAGAAAAAGAATGGGAGGGAGTAATATTTATATTTATTTACTAGCATGATTCATGTATTTAGTAGCATGCATTAATTCCCTCTTCACTGTACAGGTTTGAAAGAAACAATTAGAGTAGGTTTTAATTAATTTATAGGTTAAGATCAGGTAGAAAACATATAAACATATTTTTTTAGCTCTCTGATTTTGCTTTTTCTAATCAATGATGTAATTACTTCAATTCGGAAATGTTAAAAATATTTGGTACAATGTACAAACTGCAACTGAATTATGATTCTGTGAGGTGTTCTTTGTTGAATATTTACAAATTACAATAGCAGTGAGCTTCATCTAGCTGTTCTAATTTTAGTCTAGCATTGTAGAAAGTAGAGAAAACTAATGAAACAAAAGGGCCACTTTTGCTAACTTAAGACTTAACTGCTAGATGCATTATTTCAATAGGTTTGAAAATATTAAATACAAAGCAACCACTTCGTCCATTAAGGTGACCCACTACGTTTTAGGATAATATTAGAGGGAAAAAGATCATATATTTATTATATCAAAACTTTAGAAATTGTCATCTCTATCTCTATTTCTCACAAGAAATAGAGAAGATCCGTATCCATATAAGGGATGGTACACGACAAAATGGTTGAAGGAAATCGACTCACTATAGGCTATTGTAGAAGTTTTATATATCTTTTATTTGCCCCCTTTTTTCTGAATCTAGTAGATGCAGTGGTAATCACTATGCTGAAGATACAAAAGTAGATCTAACTTTTATGCTACCTCTTTCTTTCATTTGTCTGCCTAACTTGCATTCTAATTGAAGCTAATTACTATACTATATGTACATGGCTTCCATTTCAGTTGCTTGTTATTGTTAAATCACGTAAACGCATTTAGACAGTGCAAGCCACATTGGCCTCGTATAATCCAAAGATCAATGATTTGCAGACTATGTTTTGGTTTTACTTTATATATTTGGGCCAAACTTTGCTGGATTTTATTAGTATTATTACGTTGGGGTTATGGACATACGTTTAATTTAGATTTTTTCTTTTCGTGTAATGTTTATGAGTTCGAATACCTTTTCTACCTCTTAATAATATCTTTTGCTTATAAAAATAAATCTTTTGATTTTGTTCCAAAGCGAGAACTATACCATGTAATGTAAGTCACACTATGCATGCAATGAGTACATTAGATGATTTATATATTATACCCCAGAAAAAGGGCTCTTGCTGTCTTTTGAATCTACAAGTAAGCGCATAGTCTTTACATTATGTAACAATATATAATATGAAGCTGGCATAGGCGAGTCATATCTTTACTTTTAAATTAAAGTCAAATACAAACTAATAAAAAATAACAAAAGGAGATATTGATTCTCTACTTATAACTTTATTTGTAGTTTACATTGCAGTTGTTTGCTGTTTCGGCAGTTGACTCAAGGGAATGCACTAATTATTTTAGATTTTGGTAGTAGTCCACAGATCGAAGCCCGTGATCTTATGAAATTATATTATGGTCCCAAGATTAAGTAAATGTACCACTGACTTAAAACTTTGCTGTTTTGATGTTTATTTTATATCACCACAGACAAAAAAAAAGGAGCCTAAGATTTATTACCACTGAATTAAACTGCAATCAGTTCACAGAAATGTGGGGATTTGGATTTGGTGCAGTCACAAACTGAAAGTGACTATATGAAATCTCAACCACACAATTTTTTTTACATATATGAAAATATTAAATAAAAACTTTAAATGTTAAATCCCATTCTTTGGATGAAGCTATTGCGACAATTTTGGGATTTTTCCGACTGCACCCAATCCGGGTCCGAAATGTGGCCATATATATTCTAATGAATACCAGACAAATGATTAATTCTATCAGGGTCAGGCCCCAATTGGAATGGTGATTATGTAGATCTCTTGAGAAGGAAGTTTGAATTTAGTTTAATTTCACTTCTCTAGTGCTTGTCATTTTTTTTTTTATGAACAAAAGTGTATATTGAACAGGGTATAAGGACCCATATACAAGGTATGACAAAAATGGTAGACTCACTGTAAAAATAATACTGCCAATATAGCCCAGTATTTAATTTACAGCACTCTAGCCTCAGCAACGAATGTAAACCAGAATCCTATTTACCCAAATCTAGTTTGCTGCAAAAGAGCAGACTCAAACCAGAAGTGCCCAAGACCAAAGTTCCAAGTGAGCACAAAAAAGGTAACAGCAAACTACTTTGGTAATGCGCAGCACCCCTAGTAAAACACTTTCAACATGATGAAAGGTGTTTCTCCCACATACTAAAAGCCCTGCACTAAAAACATTTATCCTGCATATCAGACATCAGTATCTCCCCTGCAACTCAGTGACAGATTCAAAGATTCCTGCTATAAAACCTGATTAAAAACTCAGCAACATGTAAACCAGATTTTGTGCCGCCACCAAAACCACAACTAAGTGTTGGACTTCATGCATTCTAATGGTGAAATGCACCAATCCGTGAAGCAATATGAGCTGCCATGTCCTCTGAATTGAAACCAATTCCAAGACCTATACTTTATGAGATCCAACTGCTGAATAATATCAAAAATCTCCCCTTTGAATATAACTCCATTTATAGACAGCCATATGGACCAAATAGTAGAGAGCCAAAGTATCATCCATATGGTTTTTGAAATAGACAACCATGAACACGAGAAAGGAGGTTGAATTATGTTTATCAGAATTTAAGTAAAGTTGAAAACTTTTCGCATACAAAAGTTTGGTTCAGACGAGTGGAAAGATGCAGCACATACACGTGACTTATAACATCCTAAAATTTCAATACAATCTTTTTTATTAAAAGATTAAGCTATTAGGTGGTTTATTGTAGAAAATGATTAATTATTAGAATTGTTAATAATTACAATGTAATGCAAATAAAAAAACATAAAGAAGTGATAATGAGATTATTTTAGTTAATTATTCATTGACTTTTAAATAATAAAAAAAAATTAACATAAGAAAACCACGTACAACAATTGTTTTCTTTTGCAAATCAATATAACGATAATATCTTTTTTTTATTAAAAAAAGCTAAATCTTAGCAGGACCCTGCGTTCTATTATATATTATGTCCTTATCCAACTTCATGTTATCAGAGTAGCATAATTGGATTTTGGTTTTCAATTTCTAAGAGTTAAAAGTAGGGCCAAGCTTAAAATTAAAATTACATGAGTTTTGGGTGAGAGATAGCATGACCTATTGTAAGAGAAGATGAGGGAGTATAGCGCCGCTGCTGTGAGTGAAGTTGTTAGAAATTCCAGTTATACCTTGATTACAGACAAGTTCTGTTATTTGAACTTGCAGAACACAATATCTATCTAACCTCTCTCACATCTACCGACAATATTCATTCTAAGTTTCTAACTTAGCATATAAGATAGCACCTATGGCCTAACCAAACTCATGAAATATGAGTACCATAATCATATTGTCATTGAGGATCATGATACATCAAAGATATTAAATAACTCTATACTTATTATTTTGTGAATGTGTTTATTCTTGTCCACAGCTAAGAAGTTTGGAGTTAATGAGTTTGTGAATCCAAAAGATCATGACAAGCCAGTTCAAGAGGTTTGTCACATACTATAAATTGATTAGTTATGAAATTATGCATAAGCTTTTGCACATATTTGAGTATCTTCAATTCATTTCAGGTGATTACTGCAATGACTGGTGGGGGAGTTGATCGTAGTGTTGAATGTACTGGAAGTATCAGTGCTATGATCTCTGCATTCGAATGCGTGCATAATGTAAAGTTCCTCGAGCTTCTTTTTATTAGTCTTTTAATTTTCCATGATTTTAACTATATATATAGTGCATCAAATGCATGCATTCAAATGTATAAAGCCCTTCATTCCAATTGTGACTAACCTTGTAGGGATGGGGTGTTGCTGTACTTGTTATTGTGCCAAATAAAGATGATGCTTTCAAAACTCATCCGATCAATGTATTGAATGAAAAGACTCTAAAGGATGCTTTCTTTGGTAACTATAAACCACATTCTGACTATTTATTGGCTTAGAATTGTGCTCTCCACTATGAGTTGCCATGGTTGCAAGGCAAGTGTGGTGCTTCCTCTATCTGAGAGTGTTTGTGAAGATGATTGGATTTTGTTGAATAGGGTCATATACTTTTTTTGTATAGTCAAGTAGACTGAAAGGGAGTTATGCATGAAGATTTTGAATTTTGAATGCTAACTCCACCCTTATTTCAAAATTACTGTTGGGATTGTTGTTTTATGGATTGATGGAAATTTGGAATGTTTTCTATAGCTTTGAGCAGGATATATTGGCATGATATACTATCTTGCACCATGCGTACACTTTTTAAGTTTATCCTTACAAATTCACAAATCAGTAGGATGGCATTGACCTAGATAACCAAGATTAGAATTTCCCTCAAATATCTGAAGGTTGGTTATGCTATATATGTAGTTTTGAATTCATTATATGCCTACATTACACATTAAGTAACTAAAATTATATTTAGTTTATTACCCTGTTGACATGGATACTCAAATATTGGAGGGTTCATTGCTCATTTTCAAGCTGTTCAGTACCATCATTGCTTAAATTTTGATTGTAGGTTTGGATTGCTGCTGCTATGAGGGATTACATCTTTAAATAAATGGAATGAGTAGAATCTTGGCTAGAGAAATATCACTGCTAGTGACTTGATACATCTGCGTGGGACTGATGACCCTCTAAACATAATGTCTCGGGTGATGATGGTCTTGTAGTTTTCAGAAGTTAGAGTATGAGTTTAGAATAGTTTAGAGATGTAGTTGTCGTGTAACTTGAATTTTGTTTCTTGAAATGACATTGTAAGTTGAAGTTTGCATTTGACAATGAATTAATGTTATGGGGAACATGTTTAAGTTCATATCCTGTGTTTATTTTGATGTTTATTTTGTTGAATACGTGACCAAACTGATATAATAAACCTAGTTTTTTTAAAACAAAGACTTTTAACATCGGTTTTGGGAAAAACGGATGTTAAAAGCACACTTTTAACATCGGTTATAAGCTAGAATCGATGTCTAAAGTGCTGTTCAACGAAATTATAAAACGTTGAAAGAGCACTTTAGACATCGGTTGTACTTATAACCGATGTTAAAAGTGAACTTTTAACATCGGTTCGAAACCGATGTCTAAAACCCCCCACATACAACATCGCCTACATAGACATGATATTTACGTGATATTGTACTCGCAAATTTACGTGATAACATGATATTTGTTCAATTGATATTTATGAGTTGATTAAATGATGATATGAAATTGTATTGGTTATATGCTTTGAAAGGCTTGTCAATTGTGATTGATGGTTTTATGCTTCAGAATATGGATGAATGAGTATATGCATGATGTGTGGAATTTGTTGATATGCCACCTAAGAATGGGGCATTGGCTTGAAACATCGTCATTTACTGGGATGTCGAAAAATAAGATATGGGGCAAATAATTTATTTTATGAACGAGGCTCTCGGGTCACCATAGGGGCAAGGAGTCAATTCTAAAATGGGATTCCCGAGTCACCATGGGGGCAAGGAATCAATTCTAGAACGAGGTTTTCGGGTCACCATAAAGAGGGTGGCAAGGAATCAATTCTAGAACGACGTTCCCGAGTCACCGCAGACAGGGGGCAATAAACCAATTTAATGAGGTTCTCGTGTCATCGAATTGGACAAGAAACCAACATTTGAGTATTAACGATGAGAACCTTCAAATCAAGTGAAGTATTAGGACTGTTTTGTTTGGGGTGTAGGCCCAGCTACAAAACATCCCGTAAAAAATCATACCTAGAATTGATTGACATTGTCATACCCACTTTGTTGTATTTGGTTGAAAATATCATTAATACCATTGATCTCTAGGATTTATGAGTAGCTACACTTGTCCTTAATAAGCTAGAATTTTGCGCTCTCACGGTTTTTTGGATGGATGAGAGGTTCATACACTACAAAAAAAAAAGCCCAATTACCGACGGCCAAAAACCGTCGGAAACACTAAAAATCCGTCGGAAAACTACATTACCGATGGACTTTCCGACGGACACGGTTCCGTCGGTAATAGACGCGTAGGAAAGCCTTTCCGACGGATCTAGTGCGTCCGTTGGAAATTTCCGACGGCCTTAACCGTGGGAAAATTTGCCACATAGAACCCCTAATTACCGACAGAATTTTCGTCGGTAACTCTCTGTGGAAGTTACCAATGGAATTTTCCGTCGGAAAATGTAACCAACAGTTACCGGCGGAAATATCCGTCGTAAAAAGGTTTTTAAATTTTTTATTTATTTTGTTTTATATTAATAATTAATTATTAATTATTTTTATTAAAATTTGTATATTAAATATTATATTTTATTTATTAATTATTATTATATTTTATTTTAATTAATTATATTTTATTTATTAATTATTATTATAACTTATTTATTAATTTATATTTTATTATAATTAGTTATAATTAAATTATTAATTTATATTTTATATTATCAATTACAAAACAAAATTGAAATTAAAAATTAAATTTAAAAAGAAATTAAATTAAAATTAATTAAAAATAAAAGCAAACTCAACATATAATCCATAAATAAAATATCCGTCTATCTACAAATCTCTACTACACCTATAACAATCCTAATACCCATCACCATAATATCCGTCATCGTCGTCCTGTCGGGGGGAGTCTGCCGGCGTCACATGACCATCAAGCTGCGGCTCAGTAGATAGACCGTCATCATGCGACTGCGGTGGTGGATCAGTAGTAGTAGTAGAGGGTTGGGGCCGGGTGGCATGGAGGACCCACTGCAGAGCGTTGCGCCTGTCCGTTGGGAGGAAATCGAGCACAGCGGTCATGACCGTAGAGAATGTCTCCATTTGCTGCATGATGCGCTCGTTCGGTCTCCCTTTGCTATTGCACCTCCTACCTCAGTCGATGCACCTCCTCCGTGTCCTGCGAGCCGGAGGATGTAAGCTCCCTAATGGTCATGCTCGGCGTCGACCCCCGACGAATCGACCTGACTAGGGTCGCAGTACCGTAAATCAGTCCCTTGTTCTTCCCGCCCGCCAAATCCATCCAGGCCTGGGTCTGTAGTCGCTCAACCTCGGCGGGGTCCAGCTGAGAAGGATCTGAGGCACCAGAGCATGAGGCAGCCTCAGATGCTACCTGACTAAACTGTTAAGTCTCTAAAATGTCTGATGTGCATTTCCCTAAGTTTTGATGAGAACTAAACATTGGTTAATGATTTAATTAACCTTCATATTGGTTGCTAACCTATCTATCGAGTGTGCAGATTAAGTAATAGAATCATCCGTCCAACACTGTAGTGATTGAAGCTCACGTCCATCGCAAATGTTTGAAGATTGAAGCTCACGTCCATCGCAAATGTTTGAAGCGCACGTCCAAAATGCAAGAGATCTTAACTTGCATCCACTAAAGTGATGAAAGCCAGCGTCTACTAACGTGGCACTTGGAGCGCGTCCATCAAAGTATCAGAAAAGCCCGTCTAGTGAGGTATCAGAATTATCCGTCCAATGACGTGGCACTTGGAGCGCATCCATCAAAGTATCAGAAAAGGTCGTCCAATGAGGTATCAGAATTATCCGTCCAATGACGTGGCACTTGGAGCTCGTCCATTAAAGTATTAGAATAGCGCGTCCACTGAGGTATCAGAATGGCTCGTCCAATGACGTGGCAAAAGACTCTCGTCCACTAGAGTAACTGAGACTCTCGTCCACTAGAGTAACTGAGACTCTCGTCCACTAAAGTAACTGAGACTCTCGTCCACTAGAGTAACTGAGACTCTCGTCCACCAGAGTAACTAAGACTCTCGTCCACCAGACTAACTGAGAATCTCGTCCAGTAAAGTAACAGAGGCTCTCGTCCACTAAAGTAACAAAGGCTCTCGTCCACTAAAGGTGACAGACGCGCTCGTCCACTAGTCTTTGGACTTGTTGAGTCCTTATTATGGAGCTCGTCTACTAGCCCGAATGAAAAATCTTAAATGGCTAGATAGACGCGATTATTTTCAAGATGGAAGCACTTATCTTATAAACGAGAATTCTAAAAGGATTATCAGAATCATATTTCAAAAACCAGAAAGAGACTTGAAGCCTTCTCTCCTACTCAGTTTCACGATTATCAAGAAAAGTCAGAACGACTCTATTGCATTAATGGCTGCTCAGACTGCTCAGAACGACTCTATTGTATTAATGGCTGCCCAGAACGACTCTATTGCATTTAATGAAGTTCTGCTTGAAGCCAACAACTGAGATAATGTCTCTAACGGATCCTAAATGCTTGAAGACTATAAATACAGAATTCATTGAAGATGAAGACAGAGAGAATACACGCTGCATTAAAGAAGCCATTACTCTGCTCATTAATTCTTTCATTCTTTAATTCTGTATTCTTCAATCACTTGAAGTTATTACGCAGACTTTCCTAAGCTTCACATTTAAACCACTCTCTGAGTGTTAGTGAAAAATCTGCTTGTGAGAAAAACAATACTTGTCTTGAGCCTGAAGAGGCTAGGTGTGCAAATAATACTTGAGTCTGTAACCTTATCAGTTATAGTGGATAAATCTTGGTGCTGCCAAGGACTGGACGTAACTCTTTACTTTAAAGAGTGATCCAGGATAAATCACTGTGTCAATCTCTCTTTCATAAACACTTTAATTGCTTTAGTTTTTCTTGCGTCTATCAAGTGGTGTGTTTGCAAAAGTCACCCGTCCATCCTGTTTTCTTCCACTCGTCCAAAGCTAGCTTTCTGTTTGAAAAAAAAAAATTTCAGCTTTTCTTAAATTCTGATAAACCCAATTCAACCCCCCCTTCTCGTGTTGATAGTTGTCTATTTCAGTTGGTATCAGATCTCAGCCTCTGGGTTGAGCATCTAACAGTGTAGAGGTAAAAGGTCCTGAAGAATAGACATGATGGCTGGAGCTAGTACAAGTGGAAGTCATCGGGACCAAGGAGCCTCCCTAACCAGACCTCCTTACTTCAATGGAGAAAATTACAACTACTGGAAAGATAGATTTCAGTGGTTTATTCTATCCACAAACTCTTATCTTTGGGATGTCATCACAGATGGTCCATTCATTCCCAAAAATGATGATAACACTGACAAACCAAAAGCTCAGTGGGTCAAATGAAAAGGCAAAATGGGAGCTTAACCACAAAGCCGGATATAACATCATCTGTGCTCTCGGTCCGGAGGAGTTTGAGAAGGTTTGTGCTTGTGACTCTGCAAGGAAATATGGGACACTTTGGTGTCACTCATGAAGAAACAGAGGAAGAAGCCAATCTCTGCTTGATGGCCAACACTGACTCAGACTCTGATGATGAGGTACATCCTGACTATGAGGAATTACTTGATGCCTATGAGGAGTTGTTGGAGGAATCCAACTGCTTATCTAAAGCCTTCAAATCCCTCAAGAGAAAGTATGTAAAGCTCACCAGTGAGCATAAACAGAAATCTCAAGAGTGCGAGAAGTCAAGCTAAAGAGAATAAAGAGTCAAGACTGAAAAGTCTAATGAAGCTAAGATCTCAAGTGAAACATCACCATCTGAAGAAGTTGAAAAACTTCAACAGAAAGTGGAAGAGCTCGCTTCTGATCTTGCCAAATTTTTTAATGGTAGAGACAATCTGACTAAGCTTCTTGGCATTTAGAAGCACTTTCTTAACAAAGAAGGTATTGGATATGTCCATCAAACACATCATAAAGTATTAACTAAAGTTCCTACAGTATCTGTTAAGTCAACTGTAACCAAATCAACACCTATTTGTAACTTCTGTGGAAAAACTGGGCATATTATGTCTAAGTGTATCCATAAGAAGAGAAGGAAGTCTTTGCTGCGACTCCTAGAACTAATGAGAAAAGGACCCGGAAAATATGGGTACCTAAAGATCAAATAATTTTTGTTGCGAGATGTCCTCAACAGACAAAGAAAACACCACCGCCTTGGTACCGGACAAGTGGGCTGCTCGCGTCATATGACAGGAGAAAGGTCTATGTTCCTAGACCTCCAACTTAAGAAAGGAGGACACGTTGCCTTCGGAGGAAATCAGAAAGGGAAAGTTATAGGAATTGGTACTATTGGTGGTAAACCCCCTCTTCCCTCTATATCTAATGTTCTTATGGTTAAAGGATTAAGACACAATTTGCTTAGCATAATTCAATTATGTGATAGTGGTTTTGATGCTTCCTTTACCAAGGATGTATGCATAGTTAAAGACTGTAGTGGCAAAACCTTCTTTTCAGCTAAAAGGCAACAAAATCTTTATAAGATTGAACTGTCTGATCTCTCAGATCAAATTGTAACCTGTCGATGTCTAAAGAGGATGAGAGATGGTTATGGCATAAGAAACTAGGACATGCTAGTATGAAACTAATTTCTGAATTAAAAATGAATAATCTCGTGAGAGGATTGCCTGATATTAGCTTTAAGAAAGATGTTTTGTGTGATGCATGTCAGAGAGGTAAACAGATAAAATAAAGTTTCAAATCTAAAAACCAAGTATCAACCTCTAGACCTCTTCAGTTGTTACACATGGATCTGTTTGGACCAGTTAGTGTTGCCAGCCTGACTGGAAGAAAATATGGATTTGTCATAGTCGATGACTATTCTAGATACACATGGGTACTCTTCCTAACACACAAGGATGAGTCTTTTAAGGCTTTCTCAGTATTCTGCAAAAGAGTACAAAATGAGCAAGGTTTCTGTATTTCTACCCTTAGAAGTGATCATGGGGGAGAATTTGAAAATGAGCAGTTTAGACAGTTTTGTGAGGAGAATGGAATCTCTCACAATTTCTCTGCACCTAGAACTCCACAGAAAAATGGAGTGGTTGAGAGAAAGAACAGATCTCTGCAAGAGATGGCTAGATCTATGCTCAATGAAAATAATCTCCTTAAGTACTTCTGGCGTGTCAGAACACTGCTTGCTATGTACAAAACAGAATACTTATTAGGCCTTTTCTAAAAAGGAATCCTTATGAATTGTGGAAAGGAAAAAGCCCCAACATATCTTATTTTCATGCTTTTGGATGTGAATGTTTTATTCTGAATACCAGAGATAATCTTGGAAAGTTTGATTCTAAGGTAGATAAAGGTATTTTCGTAGGTTATTCTGAAAAGTCCAAGGCTTTTAGAGTTTACGTACAATTCAAGAACTTGTATTATTGAAGAATCTGTTCATGTTAAATTCAATGATGGATTAAAGACTGATAAAGAACTATCAGATCTAGGAGATGATCTTGCAGGTCTTGATATAAACAAGCTAGAAAGTCAACAACCCGATCTAACCAAAACAGAACATGTGCCTGAGGCTGAAAGGCAAGTGTAATAGACGAGTCAACAGACACGTCAAGATATTCATGATGATCTCAAAAGGGATTGGAAGTTCAACACTCATCATCCTAAGGATCTTATTATTGGAAATCCTTCTGAGGGAGTAAGAACCAGATCCACATTAAGAGAATCAAGCAATGTAGCCTTTATTTCAGATTTGGAGCCTAAATGCATTGAAGAAGCTCTTGAGGATGAAAGCTGGATTCTTGCTATGCAAGAAGAACTTAACCAGTTCACCAGAAATGATGTCTGGACTCTTGTCTATAAGCCTAAAAACAAGTCAGTTATTGGAACAAGATGGGTCTTCAGAAACAAATTAGATGAAGATGGTAAAGTTGTCAGAAAGCTATAACCAACAAGAAGGTATTGATTATACTGAAACCTTTGCACCTGTAGCTAGAATAGAAGCCATACGCATTTTAATGTCATATGCTGCACAACAACAAATTACCCTATTTCAAATGGATGTAAAAAGTGCTTTTCTAAATGGTATAATTGAAGAAGAAGTGTATGTTAAGCAACCCCCTGGTTTTGAGGATACTGATAAACCAGATCACGTTTTCAAACTTAAAAAGGCATTATATGGTTTGAAACAAGCACCTAGAGCATGGTATGATAGACTCAGTTCTTTTCTCATGCATAATGGTTTTACTAGAGGACAAGTAGACACTACTCTGTTCAAAAAATGCTCTAAAGAGAACTTTATTATAGTTCAAATATATGTTGATGATATTATTTTTGGGGCAACTAATGAAAATCTGTGCAAGGAATTTTCAAATCTAATGCAAGCTGAATTTGAGATGAGCATGATGGGAGAATTGAAGTTCTTCCTTGGATTACAAATCAAGCAGACAAGTGATGGAATTTACATTCATCAACAAAAATATACCAAGGAGATACTTAAGAAATACAAAATGGAAAATTCAAAGCTCATGAAAACCCCTATGCAACCCAATGCAAAACTAAGCAAAGATGATGAAGGTAAAAAAGTATATCAAATTGTCTACAGATGTATGATTGGCTCTCTACGGTACTTAACTTCAAGCAGACCTGACATTCAATTTAGTGTCTGTATGTGTGCTAGATTCCAATATGATCCTAGAGAATCTCATCTTAAGGCTGTTAAAAGAATATTTAGATATTTTCTTGGAACTACTAATCTTGGTTTGCTGTATTTAAGATCAAAAGAATACAGATTAGTGGGATATTGTGATACTGACTTTGCTGGAGACAGAATAGAAAGAAAAAGCACCAGTGGAGGATGTCACTTCATTGGAGCAAGTTTAGTCTCATGGTCAAGCAAGAGGCAGACAACCATTGCCCTATCTATTGCTGAAGCAGAATACATCTCTGCTGCTAGTTGCTGCTCTTAACTCTTATGAGTAAAACATCAACTTGAGGATTACTCTATTTATGAACATAACATATCTGTATGGTGTGATAATTCCAGTGCTATATGCTTAACTAAAAATCCAATTCAACATTCTAAGGCTAAGCAAATTGAAATCAAACATCATTTCATTAGGGATTATGTTCAAAAAGGGATCTTTGATATTAAGTTTGTTAAAACTGAAAATCAATGGGCTGATATTTTTACTAAACCCCTCGCAAAAGATAAGTTTTTATTTATTAGAGATAATCTAAACATGCATTGCATTGCTGAATGACATGTATGAATGTTAACCTGTCTATGCTAAATCTGTCATTACTCCTATATACATGTTCTTTTAACTAAGCATTAGTTCAGGGGGAGTAATGATACAATAGTTTAAGTGGAGTGTGTCTAATATGCTTGCTGCATCACTATGATTTTCTTAACATGTTATCTTGACATTAACATATCACATAAATAAAACTTTATAACTCTTTTTGATGTTGACAAAAAGGGGAGAATAGGAGAAATTGAGATTTGTGATAGAAATATGTTATAGGAGAATGGGAGAATGAATATGATATGACCTGTTCGCTTAAGAAAATTTACAAACTGTCTGATATATGCTATTTTCTTTGTTGATATTTTCTGAGGTTCATTAAATCATCTCAATGTTTGTCATCATCAAAAAGGGGGAGATTGTTAAGTCTCTAAAATGTCTGATGTGCATTTCCCTAAGTTTTGATGAGAACTAAACATTGGTTAATGATTTAATTAACCTTCATATTGGTTGCTAACCTATCTATCGAGTGTGCAGATTAAGTAATATAATCATCCGTCCAACACTGTAGTGATTGAAGCTCACGTCCATTGCAAATGTTTGAAGATTGAAGCTCACGTCCATCGCAAATGTTTGAAGCGCACGTCCAAAACGCAAGAGATCTTAACTTGCATCCACTAAAGTGATGAAAGCCAGCATCTACTAACGTGGCACTTGGAGCGCGTCCATCAAAGTATCAGAAAAGCCCGTCCAGTGAGGTATCAAAATTATTCGTCCAATGAAGTGGCACTTGGAGCGCGTCCATCAAAGTATCAGAAAAGCCCGTCTAGTGAGGTATCAGAATTATCCATCCAATGACGTGGCACTTGGAGCTCATCCATTAAAGTATCAGAATAGCGCGTCCACTAAGGTATCAGAATGGCTCGTCCAATGACGTGGAAAAAGACTCTCGTCCACTAGAGTAACTGAGACTCTTGTCCACTAGAGTAACTGAGACTCTCGTCCACTAGAGTAACTGAGACTCTCGTCCACCGGAGTAACTGAGACTCTCATCCAGTAAAGTAACAGAGGCTCTCGTCCACTAAAGTAACAAAGGCTCTCGTCCACTAAAGGTGACAGAAGCGCTCGTCCACTAGTCTTTGGACTTGCTGAGTCCTTAATATGGAGCTCGTCTACTAGCCCGAATGAAAAATCTTAAATGGCTAGATAGACGCGATTATTTTCAAGATGGAAGCACTTATCTTATAAACACGAATTCTAAAAGGATTATCAGAATCGTATTTCAAAAACCAGAAAGTGACTTGAAGCCTTCTCTCCTACTCAGTTTCACGATTATCAAGAAAAGTCAGAACGACTCTATTGCATTAATGGCTGCCCAGACTGCTCAGAGCGACTCTATTGCATTAATGGCTGCCCAGACTGCCCAGAACGACTCTATTGCATTTAATGAAGTTCTGCTTGAAGCCAACATCTGAGATAATGTCTCTAACGGATCCTAAATGCTTGAAGACTATAAATACAGAATTCATTGAAGATGAAGACAGAGAGAATACACGCTGCATTAAAGAAGCCATTACTCTGCTCATTAATTCTTTCATTCTTTCATTCTGTATTATTCAATCATTTGAAGTTATTACGCAGACTTTCCTAAGCTTTACATTTAAACCACTCTCTGAGTGTTAGTGAAAGATCTGCTTGTGAGAAGTTGTATTTATTACAAACCCAATCTCTCAAACAAACTTAAGTGAGCCTGAAGAGGCTAGGTGTGAAAATAATACTTGTCTTGAGCCTGAAGAGGCTAGGTGTGAAAAAAATACTTATCTCGAGCCTGAAGAGGCTAGATGTGCAAATAATACTTGAGTCTGTAACCTTATCAGTTATAGTGGATAAATCTTGGTGCTGCCAAGGACTGGACGTAGCTCTTTGCTTTAAAGAGTGAACCAGGATAAATCACTGTGTCAATCTCTCTTTCATAAACTCTTTAATTGCTTTAGTTTTTCTTACGTCTATCAAGTGGTGTGTTTGCAAAAGTCACCCGTCCATCCTATTTTCTTCCACTCGTCCAAAGCTAGCTTTCTGTTTGCGAAAAGATTTCAGCTTTGCTTAAATTCTGATAAACACAATTCAACCCCCCTTCTCGTGTTTATAGTTGTCTATTTCATAAACATGGCGTTGTACTTTTCATGCGATCAATACATTACAATCAATATGTATTAAACTATATATATATATATATATATAATAATTACCGATAGTTTAAATATAAAAAAAAACATTTTAGCTCACCACTGTCTGCCTCGACCTCTCATCAACAAACTCGCCGGTGTCCGAGCGAATATGTGTCTGCTCAAAGACCATAGGGACATCAATGGACTGAGCTAGCTCTCCTGCCTGCAACCGACACACCAATAAAATAAATTAGTTAAAAATATACAGTTTATAAATAATGTTATTTATATATGCATTCCATGTAAATGGCAAGCTACATGTGGCTAATAGAACCACCAGTCTGCATGCTCCCACCCTTCTCGGAAGCCCGATTTCTCTCTCGCCTGTTCACATTTAAACTTGTAAGTTGGAGTGTCCCAGTATGCACACAGTTGGGCCCAGATGTTGGGCTCGATGTAATCCGGATGTACCCGACTCTCCCTACGCTCCCGGAGCATGTCCCTCGGTCGAGCAGCTGCTCGGTCGTCAAAGATAGCACGTATCTCTGAGGTATGCTCCGGTAACCAGCACACAAGCTCCTGTTAACAAAGAAAAAATTAATAATAACATTATACAAAAGAATATATAAAATAAATGGAAAATTACATGAACTAATAGACAAGAACTTACCCCGAATCGTCTGAAGATACGATCCCAATCCTCCCCGGGGATCACCCCCAATGATGGCCAGAAGCGGCGATACTATGCCTTGATGACGAAGGTAACGTGCTTCGATCCCACTTTCGATGGGATGAAGCTGAACAATTCATAATTTTATTAAATCAACAATATGACAACCAACAAATATATGCTTATTAAATAGTAATTATTTTTAAACAACATTAAATTAAATTAAACTTACGATCCAGAAACAGGACGAATCCATCGTCAATCCTCAGGTGCGGGAACCCTGGCCCACTCAGGCAAGCCTCAGCCACGGCCGAATGCTGCACAGTCGATGATGATGGTATGGTCGTGTCATGACCATAGGCGACCCCGGATGATGAGGATGGAATGGTCGTGTCCGGCTGTGGCATCATCCCAAGAGTCGGCATAAATGATAATCCTGCTGGGTGTGTGGACGGCGCAGTCGATGATGATGGTGGTGCTGGATGTGGGTGTGGTGTGGGTCCAGTAGGGGGCGGCGAGTAGCCAGCTAGTGCGCATCGTGGTGCAAAGCAAGTGGAGGTCTGGACATGGGTGGAGGGTGGGGTAGTGTGGGTCGGGGATAGTGTAGTATGGGTTTGGGATGATGTAGTATGGATCGGTGAGGGTATAGAATGGGTGGGGGATGGTGTAGAATGGGTGGGGGAGGCTCCTGTAGATGGCGATATGGTAGGTGCGGTAGGGATGGGGGTGGGTGCGGTGGGTGCGGAGGGACCTCTAGGAATGCGAGCAAGCACCTGGGACTTCACGGTGTATTGTCACCGCTTAGCCTTCCCCTTCCCCTTATCACCGCTAGGCGGTAGGGGGCGGGGCGGCTGTCCTCCTGATGCTGACATATCTATTTTTATAGTACAATTACAAATCAGTGTAAAAACAATAAGTAATCGACATTTAACAGTCTAATCTAAGAAAGTATTTTTATAGAACAATAGTTGTCAAGTCTTACATTATATTTCATAAGCAAATATTTAAAATACAATAAAAATAACATAATAGTAAACTTCCTATTCAGACTCGGTATCGTCATTTGATTGTAAGTCCGACTCTTCTTCTTCTTGCATTGAGTCATCACTCTGGATTTCTTCCTCTGATGATGCATGCATGGATTCCTGATTACCAATGACCACTTCTTCCCCTTCATTTGCATATCCCAACATGTCAGTAATATGCTCGACCTCAATTACTTCATTGACATGTGACGATTCATCCGCCTGGAATGGCGTCTCATCCTCTGCATCATCGATTTATATGCGACCCCTAGGCTTGGTAGTGACTGCAACACACCAACCTCGTTTTTCTGTTCTCTTTGCTGGATAAGGGACATAATAAACTTGTTTTGCATTCTGAGCAATTATAAACGGATCAAACTATTGATATCTTCTATCCATGCGAATGTCCACAGTTCCATACTTGGGATCCACTTTTGTGCCTGTCCTCGATGGATCAAACCAGCTACAATAAAATAAGACTACTTTTTTAGGATAAGTAGTAGTATTGTATTGTAACTCGTATATGTGTTTTATGACCCCATAAAAATCACCGGTACCTTCACCCTGTACGACAACCCTGCTATTAATTGTCTTTTTGCCCACGTTCCATTCATCTGTGTGGAATTTGTACCCATTAACAAAGTATGTATGCCATGATGTAACACAGCTATAGGGCTCATAAGCTAAATCTCTCGAGTATTGATTAGTCACGCTTAACGGTTGTTGATACACCTACGAAAATGTAAGTCATATTAAATAATTACTTTTTTCAAGAGGCAAAATTAAGCTTAATTTAGTGTATGCATCGTCATATTACACTTACTTGTTGCTTGAACCATTCAGGAAAATCTGCATGTGTACGATCAGAACCATCTTGTTCACTAAATTGATTAATTTGAAGGAACACACTGACAAATAAAATGTGTACTATGTGTTAAAGGAGAAATTATAATAACATGTGATACATTATTTCAAAAATAGGTTGTTAAGACTTACTCATGGTATGGTTTCACCTCTGTACAATTTATCAAGACATGTACATGGGCTGATGCATACTCCTCATTAGTTAACCAGTAAGTAAGCTCCTTGCCAGCATGAGGGCCAGGAATGTTAAATACGGATAACATATAAGGATACCCTGCATTATCAGCATCTACCTCATTCCTAACATGTCTTGGTGCCAACATAAAGTTGTTGAAATAGTGGGAACAGAAATAGGTTGTCTCACGGTGTAAGTAAGACGCACGGATTGATCCTTCCACCCTAACCTTGTTCTTAACTGATCGTTTAGAGTCGCCCATGAATTTAAGTAATAAAAAACATCGTTGACAAGGCATTATTCAGTGGTCGCTAATTATTTAATTGTCAAAATATAATAAAATTACCTTTCAAATGGATACATCCACCTATATTGTACTGGTCCACCAAGCCTCGTTTCATATGCAAGATGGACAGAGAGATATTCTATTGAGTCAAAAAATCATGAGGGGAAAAACCCTCTCCATCTTGCACAAAATTATTGGAATGTTTTCTTCCATCTTCATCAGACCATCCGCTCTTAAAGTTGCAGAGCATATATCTTTAAAGAAATGACTGATTTCTGTAAGCGGGTTCGAAACATGCTGGGGCAGCGAGCCGAAAGCAATAGGAAGCAAACACTCCATGAATACATGACAATCATGACTTTTCATCCCATGAAGCCTCCCTGTTCTTACATCAGCACATCGTGCCAAATTAGAGGAATAACCATCAGGGGTCCTAAGGTCTTTTAACCACCAACAAATTGACTTCGCTTCATCGACGGTTAGAGTGTAACAAGCTTTTGGTTTGACCATTTTTCCATTAGGTTGCGGCTTCAGCTCCAAATCCTTTCGTCTACAGTACAAAGCTATGTCTATCCCTGCCTTCTCATTGTCCTTTGTCTTGTCAGACACATTCATAACCGTGTTTAAAATGTTGTCAAAGAAATTCTTCTCAATATGCATCACATCAAGGCCATGTCTTAACAGATTTTCCTTCCAATACGGTAGTTCCCAAAAAATACTTTGTTTTGTCCAGTTATGCCATTCTCCATACCCGGGTAATTTTGACACACATGCTTCAGTGACTTTAGGAAGATCTCTAACCCGACCCCATATTTGTTCAGGAGCCAACAAAGGCGGTGGACCTTCCTCTTCTGTCTGGTTCTTTTTGAATGGTCGGACGTTTCTTTGGAAGGGATGGTCGGGATCTAAGAACCGACGATGAGAATCAAACCATGAACTTTTGCCACCATATCTAAGGGTAAAAGCCTTTCCATATTCCATGCAATACGGGCACGCCAATTTACCGTGGGTCCCCCAACCAGAGAGCATGCCATATACAGGAAAATCATTGACAGTCCACATCAGTGACCCCCTCATCATAAAGTTTCGCTTCTTTGAAATGTGATAAGTCAACACACCATCCCACAACTTCTTCAGATTATCGATCAGAGGCTGCAAATATACATCTATCCCAGCCTTCGGATTAGATGGTCTTGGTATGAGACAAGTCAGAAACATATATGGTTTTGACATGCACATCTCGGGAGGAAGATTGTACGGTGTAACAATCACTGGCCAACATGAATATGGCGAGGCTAAGTCCTGAATGTACGGGGTAAAACCATCTGAACATAGCCCAAGTCTCACATTCTGAGGATCTGCTGCAAAATCAGGATGAACCTGATCGAAGTGCTTCCAAGCTTCACCATCAGAAGGGTGGCGTATGTCGCCCGGAATTCTTCTATTTTCATTACGCCACCTCATTTGTCCCGCAGTTTACGTTGATGCAAACAGTCTCTACAACGTTGGAATCATTGGCAGATAGAACATTGCCTTCGCAGGAACTGGTTTCCTCTTACTATGGTCACTACTTTGAACGCGGTACCTGGGTGTCTGACAAAATTTACATTCTTCCAACGCACTATTATTTGTGCCAGACTGACTACCATAATATAGCATGCACCCATTTGGACAACAATCAATCCTCTTAGCCCCCAAGCCTAGTTTCGACACCAACCGCTTCGCATCATAATAACTTTTTGGTAACAACTCTTTGAAGGGTGTCACATCTTGAAGCATTTTACAAAATAACTCCAAACACTGCTCTGGGACATTCCAATTGGACTTGCAAGCTAGAAGCCTAACACAAACTGATAATTTTGAATCTGACGCCCCTTCAAACAATGGCTTATTTGTCTCTAACAATAGATTGTAGAATCTCTGCGCCGATTCATTAGGAGGCTCTTCCATGTCATTAGACTCATCCACCTCAAAATTCCCATGTTGCCCAAGACAATCATCGACCATCATATGCATTGACTGGAGTTGTTCGACATATTCATCGTGGTAGCCACTGCCTGATTCACCCATTTCAAGATCGTCACCACCGACTTCATTCAAATCAATATCCGACAACTCCTCACCATGATCAGTCCATATCCAATAATTAGGCTTGAACCCACGTCAGTATAGGTGTAACTTCACGTCATCATCACTCAAAACTGCCATACAGTTGCACTTTGTGCACGGACATCTAATCCCCCCCTCTTCGGCATAATCACAATGTTGTTTTTATTTCGATATAAACTCATCAACTCCAGCTACAAATGATTGTTTCAAAAGTCATCTCCCAGACTCGTTCCTATCATACACTCAACTACGGTTCGAGGGATAATATGCCATCCTTCTGCATATCCAGATAAATTAACGTATTTTTAAACATGATACTATAACCTCGAATCGCTCCCTTTCCTTCAAAGGTGTGGCCCTATCCCATTCAAGAAAAAACTTTTTCACCACCGTATTATACTAGTTACTCATTGCTTCTCACGTCTTATAGTTGACGAAATTTCGGCAGCATTTCCCATTGGCCTCTAAGTACTCGACTTGACCGCGGTAAGATACCACAATCAAGCATGGACCCGGAGAACAAAAGGAAATGCTTCGACCCGAAATTTCATCAACTATATAACAGATGAGAATCAACGAGTGATTATTATATCAGTGGAGAAAAAGTTTTTTCCCAAACTATCCCAATTGGACAATTCAAGATTCAATAAAATGAGTGATACCATGACCACGAGTATACATGCTCAATAATATTGAACCTCGAACGAGAATCTACGGTTTTTCTCAATTACGTATAATTAATTGTACTCTATAAGCATAACAACTTTAAATAACAACATTTAAAATTTGGCACACAAACACATAAGTAAAACTATCGGGACTAACAAAATTTCATACTAATTAACAACATAAACAATTTAAAACAAATTGAAGTAAATAAAATATTAACAATAAACTATGTAATTTCCAAATTTCACTTAAACAACATTGTTTCTCAAACATACTTAACAACATAAACAATTTTAAAAAAATTAAGTAAATAAAAAATTAACAATAAACTACGTAATTTCCAAATTTCACTTAAACAACATAATTTCTCAAACAAAGTACCTAGACACTACACCACATAATTTTATACAAACTACACGATTTCACAATATTAAACTATCAGATTTTCAAACTAATTAAAAATAACAACAATTGAAAAATAAATAAATATGAACCTGAGAGTATAGGTGCCTACTGACAGTGGTGGTTGCTGCTGCGGTGGTGGTGGTGACAGTACTCTGCCTTCAACAAAAAATCAGGACAGTAGCGTCAAAGGCAACCAAAATAATAAAGTGAAACAATGAAAAAAAAAATCAACCAAACAATCAATAAATGCAAACCTGGCAGTGCTGGAGTGGAAATGGGTGGTTGCTTAGGTGGTGACCGGCGCGGCTAAGGGTGTGGCAGCACGGCGGTCGGAGCAGGTTAGGGAGAGAGAACAGAGGGACACGACGGCGGTGGCTTGGGGTGGTCACGGCGGTGCGGGGTGATGACAGTGGCGGATGGCGCGACTGAGAGAGAAGAGAGGGAGAGGTAGAACAAGAGGGGGAGGCCGAGAGGGAGAAGGAGAGAAATATAGAATAGAGGGAGAGGGAGGCGGTCGTGCTGGTGCTTCTGGTGGTGGCGGCGACTTGTGGTGGTCACAGAGGAGGAGGGCGCGGCTGAGACGAGTGAGGAAAGTAGAAAGAGATCGGAGAAGAAGGAGTAAAGGCAGGAGAAAAGGGTGTGGCTTGTGACTTAAAATGAAAATTTCTGACGGACACGAACATTTCCGACGGCTTTTGCCATCGGTAATTCAAAAAATGGGTTATCGACAGAAAAGTCCGTAGGTAAGTGAAATCTAGATTTCCGACGGAATGTCCGTCGATAGTATATTATCGCAATTTCCGACAGAATTTCCGTCAGTACACTTGGCGCCACAATTTGTTCATTTCCCGCCATTGATACCAACGACATTACTGATGGAAAAAGTCGTCGGTAATGTTACCGACGGCTTTTCTATTGGTAATTTTTGTGCCTTTTATAGTTCACTCTTTGTGACGGAAAATTATGTCGGTAACGTGTCAATTACCGACGAAGGACACGATCGTCGGTAAATTTCCGTCGGAAATCGGGCATTTTCTTGTAGTATATAGGTTAATGCTAGTTATTATTAGAAAAATGCTAGAGCATCACACTCTTTATCACACTCTTTTTCAACACACTCTCTATTATTGATTGAATTTCGTGTGAGACCCACGAGTCTCATATGAAATCCACCCATAATAGAGGGTGTGTTAAGAGAAGTGTGATAAAGAATGTGATATTAGCATTGCTCTTATTATTAACATAAGACATAAGAGATGTCCCACGTAACCAAACCCCTTTAAGATTCATGACTATCACCACTCTCCAATTCATATATATATTCATTGAAACCCCTCCACCCGTACGTGAACAAAACCCCCTTTAACTTCCTTGCTGTCTCTTAGGTGCTGTAGGTCCTGCAAACTCTCTAGCTTCCCGCTTTCTCCTCCGTTGAACAAAACCAAAATTCAAACTCTTCAGCCTCAGTTTATTGAAGCAACAACACCCTTAATTACAAGTTACAAGCCATAGCTGATATTTTCATATAAGATCAATCAAACCATACTTTTATATATCTCATCAGCTCAGTTATTCTTTACTTGAGGAGGGGAGAGGTAGTAATTGAATGAGTTTACATCTTTACTTGAAAACATGGTTTTCTTCTATGATTTCATTTTGTCGTGACTTTTTTTTTATATAGACAAATGCTAGTTGTTATGTTAGTTTTTTTATCATTTTTCAGCATTTGAACCCTGAACTTCCAAGTTCTTCAATTTCTTATATCCTTAGTTCAAATTAGTTGAGCTGTCCTAACTCTTCTGTAGCCCGTGAAGCTTATTGATCTCCTCACCCACCCCCTTTGTCTTTCATGGACTGGTTGAAGGAACTAGAAGGAAAAAGTCTTCATGATAGTCACATGGTAAAGATGGAAAAAATGATGACAAAGCCTATAGGGATTCCGGGACCAGTTATAGTGGGTGCTGGTCCATCTGGTCTAGCTGCAGCAGCATGTCTTAAGCACAAAGGTATTCCAAGCCTAATCCTTGAAAAAGCTGAATGCTTAGCTTCAACGTGGCAGCTCAAGACTTATGACCGGTTACGCCTTCATCTTCCAAAGCAATTCTGTCAGCTCCCTTTCATGCCATTTCCCAAAAACTTACCCTCTTATCCAACCAAACAACAATTCTTGGCATACTTGATGGCTTATGCTGACCACTTTGATATAAAGCCAGCTTTTAGCAACACAGTGGTCAATGCTGAATTTGATCATAGATGTGGCTGTTGGAGAGTGAAGAGTAGTGAAGGACTTAAGATGGAGGAAAAAGAATATGTTTGTAAATGGTTGATAGTAGCAACTGGAGAGAATGCTGAGGAGGTAGTGCCTCAAATTGAAGGAATGGGTGAGTTTGAAGGGCCTATCATACACACTAGTTCTTATAAGACTGGTAGTATGTTTTGTGGGAAGAATGTTTTGGTTGTTGGATGTGGGAATTCAGGCATGGAGGTTTGTTTGGATCTATGCAACCATGATGCTCGAACATCCCTTGTGGTTAGAGATACGGTGAGTATACTTAAAACTCATTATCTGCATCAGTTCTTAATTAATTCTTCCATCACGTACTTTATAATAACATAATTAGTGTGTTTAAATACATAAAAAAAAATATATTGGCTATTAGCCTAGTACTCTTTATTTCATTAATTCTCTTAAATGAGTTAAATAATCCAACTTTAAAATATGTTCCTATCAAATCAAGTTTTTGCCTTTTTGGCATAGTTGGAACTTGGAAACTGCAAAGTGAATATAGTTTTCTAAAATATTATATTATAATATAGTTGTTATAAAATTCTGGAAGAAACGCAAATAAAAAAAAGGGTATTGACTAAGGTTTTTAATAAAAAAAATAAGTAGAGCACCCTTTGTATTTGTTGTCACTTTCTAATAAAAGCAAGGGTTTTTATTGAATGCATCACTTTCCAATAACAAATTTCTTCTTTAAAAAAAAAAAAGAACTCTCAAAGAGTTTGTGTCATTGTTCTCACACTTACCGGAATCCGTTTTTGCATATGCGCAAACATGGTCAGCAACCAAAAATCTTTGATAGCATGTTCTTTATACTCTCTGCGCACAGAACCACTGTCAGGACTTAAGAAAATTTTAATCAGAGGAAGCATGAAAAGATGATGGTCACTAGTCTCATGCTTACGCAATTTCCTAAAAAGGTTCTTAATTAACCACCTATTTTTTATTTTAAATGAGATATTTTCTTTTCACTGCAGGTGCATATCTTGCCTCAGCAGATGTTTGGGAAATCAACTTTTGGTTTATCTATGAACTTACTCAAGTGGTTCCCCTTACGTCTTGTGGATAAATTTTTACTTCTAATGTCACATGTCATGCTTGGGGACACAGCTCAATTTGGAATTGATCGTCCCAAATTTGGCCCTCTAGAGCTCAAGAACTTGCACGGCAAGACACCAGTTTTGGATGTCGGCACAGTTGCTCATATAAAGAGTGGAAAAATTAAGGTTAGTTTCTTCCCATCCCCATTCAAATCCAAAAGGGTTTTCATCATATATTCTGTTTTCTTGTCATAATAAACCAATATTGTTTTTTGCTTTAACTAAGGGTAAACATTCAAAAGAAGAAAAATAAAACATCTATTCTGTTACATTGTCTCCAATATTAACTTTGTCTATAATAAATATATAGGTTTTCCGGGGAATTAAACGACTAGCACAGCACGCGGTGGAGTTTGTTGATGGAAAGATAGAGAGTTTCGATGCCATCATTCTAGCAACCGGTTACAAAAGCAATGTACCCTCTTGGTTAAAGGTGAATATTCCTTTAATTCTATTGCTGTAATTGGCATAGTTTGGTTTTCGGTTGATTTTGGTACTTAATCTTTGATAATGAAATATAAATTGATGAGAGCAAGAAATTATTTTTGTTCTGTATCATTAGATATGTATGATATTAGCCTCTAAACCAATATCATATTTTATGCATCACATTCACATACATACACTTGCTCGTGAAGCATATAAGAATGTCTATACATTGATTTGGACCGGGAACTTATTGTGATCAGGGTACCGACATGTTTAGTGAGAAAGATGGTTTGCCCCGGAAATCATTCCCAAATGGATGGAAAGGTGAAAATGGACTGTATGCAGTGGGTTTCACTAAGCGTGGCCTGCTTGGTGCATCTATTGATGCAAAGAGGATGGCAGAAGATATTGAACTTAGCTGGAAAGCTGTTGAGGCCACGTATGCGTAGGAGTACTTCACTTGTCTACTTGCATGATGTGGGAATGATATACAAATGTTTTAGGATTAGAAAAGAAAAAATGATGGCCCTTTTCAAGGTGTCTTTAATTTAACACTATACTTTTGTACCAAAACACAGTTTGTCTCCCATTTGAGCATATAACAAGTATATGTATTGATCAATGCGTGATTCCTACATACATGCACAAAACTATGAGTTTTTTTTTTTCCTATAAGTCAAAAATATATTGAATAAGGGTACAAGATATATACAAAATACAAGAACTAAAGAAAAACAGAATGATCAATGTAAGTAGAATACTAGAACTACGGCTTCCAGCATTTATATTACATGGGCCTAACCAAAAAGAAACAAAGACAACTATAGCACCCAACATACCAAACCGAAGCTAAAATAAGATTAAGCAAACCAAGTTAAGCCAACGAAACCCAAGGACAAAAAGTAACCACCACATTGTGAGCAGAACCAAGGTAGAGAAGGACATGATGTGTAATTTTACTTTAGTTGGTTGGGTTGAATATAATTAGGTGCATTGCATGTCATATTATAGATTTTTATTTACAAATTGTACAATGTACATGGCCATCTCTACTTACCTAGGTAGTTGAATTTTTTACTAGAGGGGCTGCTAGCTTGCTATGGTTTTCAATGTTAGTGCTCTATAAACAGGTTTATATGATGTGAGATATTGTCCTTCAAATGTGACCTTGTTCCATAAATTAATTATTAATATATATCTTGCAATTAATTAAGTGTAAAGTTTTATCATAGTGTCAATCAATCACAAATCATGATATTAATATCTTTAAAGATAATTAAGATATAAAATTAAAGTCATATATTTTTAGTAATGTAACAATTTATGATTGGTTGACGGTTAAAAATCTTTAAATCCATTAATTAATTACTTGTGGGGGTATAAAATCTTATTCAGATGGAAAAATTGAAAAAAGTCATTCAAAAAGCAAAAAGCAAACAACAATTTTTACACCTTTGACCTGACTAGTGCAACTTCATTCTAAATTTATTAATTTGGTAATAATTTTCAAATTAATTACCGAATTGATGTATTTTTAGCAAAGTCGTGATTAATTGTTGGAACACAATAACCATAATTTATTTTTTGATTTAGAGTAAGTCACGATCAGCAGCAACTGTGACTTATTTATTTATCACGAAAACGGATGGAGATCCTCTGTCTTGCTTTCTCATCTCATTTTCTATCTTTTATCAATCATAATTTGTTATTTAATAAAATATAATTATAACTCATTAATACTTATATTAAATTCCTAACCTATGATTGATAGAAGACACAAAAACATCATTTTTTGGACAATGGATTTGTATCCCACAAAAACAATCATCCACCAGCAAAAAAAAGTCCATTAGACTAGGAAAACATCCCAATTGCAGTATTTTTATATTTAAAAAATTCACTTTAATTGTATCTTCATTTTTTTATAAGTAAAAAAATATGTTAATTGAGAGTACGATTAGAAGTATTCTAATCCATATAAAAAAACATTCCCGAATCGTTATCTTCGTTGCCCGGTCTTTTCCATCGTCATCAGAAGTCAGGAACTCGGACCACATTTGCTCTTGAAAGTCCACAAAATCTCTACCACAATTGGTTCAACCTTGCCAGTACTGCCAGCAATTCTATGAACTGATAGATTGATCTAATAGATAATTGAAAAGGTAGGGGTTTTTTTTTGACGGTAATTGAAAAGGTAGGGTTGAAAATTGAAGTTCAGTACACAGGTATATGCTGCATATGTTAGACTAATTGGACCTAACTCCACTCTAAAAGCTAGTTTACAGAGGGAGAGATGCCAAGTTATTATAAATGGTTCTTGGCTCATATACTCAACCAATGTGGGACTTAGACACTTAATACACCCCCTCACGCCCAGGACTGGATATCTGGAGCGTGAAGTTTGCAGGACTGGACATCTACGGGTGGCCCAACATCGTGGGAGGCTCTGATACCATGTTAGAATAATTGGGCCTAACTCCACTCTAAAAGCTAGCTCACAGAGGGAGGGATGCTCAACTTATTATAAATGGTTCTTGGCTCATATACTCAACCATTGTGGGACTTAAACACTTAATAGTATACTTAAACATCGAATTCAAAGATGAAGGGAAATATAATTCAAAAGCCCAGTTGGAATTCAAATCATGCAGTGAGAATTTAAGAGGACAAATCACAGTTTTCGACTAAATGTGCTAACATGAACAAACAAACTCGGAGAGATACATTTGTCTGTTTTTATTTTTTTCTATTTATAGGTTTCCTCCCTTGGCTCGATCGGTCCCATAGATGAACCTCATGGCAAACCCTTAAAACTAAGGTGATCATCAACTCATGACTCGTCCGAACCTAAGCAAATCCATTGATAATTTGGTAAAGTGGGTGCATTTGATCGAGTTAGTTAACCATCAAAAAGAATAAGCTTAACATATGAATATCGTTGGGCGGGTTTGGGTCCACGTAATTTGATCCATCGATAAACACAAGAAAAAATAAAAAGAAACTTTCCTCTATCTTGATGCCTCCTACCAACATCAAGTAACCAACAAATGGCAAATCTTATCTTTGTCTTTGATATATTCACGACAATTAATCTTATCTCGTGCATCCACCACCCGGAACCATGAGGTCATGCACACCGCCAAAATTGCAACATGGCCTCCACCATCGACCAACACAAAAGAGTGGGTGACCCAAAATTTAGCCTGTCTTCGATCGTTCGCCTCTACCACTGAAAAAATAATTAATTGAATAAATTAAGCTCAATTTATTCTAATTTTATTTAAAATGAGTAAAATAACAAATATAGTTATAACTTATAATAAGTGAGATAGGAGTTAATTAATTGGTTTTTAAAATGAACAAGACTAAGGTACATTTTCATAGGTACTTAGTTGTTTTTCAATGAAAATATATATGTGACAAACTATTACATATATCTCATTTTCATTAAAAAATAGTGTCGCAAGCACCTAAAAGATAGCACCTAAATTTATATGTTGCTTATTCCTACCGAATTGATCAGCTGGTGAACCCATAAGAATGGTTGAGTGAAGACGATACGCACTACCACCCTCCCCAAGTCCCAACCCTGTTAGATTACAGAATCAGAGAACTCATATTGTTGATCAAACTCAGAAATGAGTGAATGAATTGAATTAAAAACTAACACAGTACAGAATATATATAACAGCAAGCTAACCAAACTAATTAACATAATTAGAATAACTAATTACAGCTAGGCTAACTAACTCTTTACCATAATACTCCCCCTCAAGTTTGGAGCATAGATATCTAAAGCACCTAACTTGGACATCAAAACTGAAAATTTACAAAAAGGGAGAGCTTTGGTAAACATATCAGCTAATTGTTGTTGAGTTGGAAGATAAACCAACTTGATGAAGCCTGAATTGACATGTTGTCTTATGAAATGGCAGTCAATGTCTATATGTTTTGATTTCTCATTTGAGGTTGGATTAGCTGCCATTTGAATAGAAGACTTGTTATCACACATGACCACGATTGAAGGGATGCTAATCTGAAAACATCTCAACAATTGTTGCAGCCACAAAAGTTCACTTGTAAGAGATGCAAGAGCTATGTACTCTTCCTTCGCAGAGGATCTAGCAACTCAGGGCTGTTTTTTTAGATTTCCGAGAAACCAAGGATGAGCCTAAGTATACACAAAAACCAGTGGTTGATTTTCTAGTCACACTACAACTCCCCCAATCTGAATCAACATATGCTGCCAGGGTGGTCTTGGATATAGAAGAGAAAAAAATTCCTTGTCCTGGAGAGGTCTTTAAGTACTGTAAAACATGATGGAGAGCCTTTAAATGGGGTGTTCGAGGCTTGGACATGAACTGACTTAACTTGTTAACAGCAAAGATGATATCTGGTCTGGATATGGTCAGGTACATTAGCCTACCAAGTAGCCTTCTATATTGAGAAACATCACTGAGTGGCTCACCATCTGTGTCATTTAACTGCAGATTGGCTTCCATGGGTATGTTGGCAGGTTTGGAATTTATGAAGCCTGTATCTTCAAGGAGTTCCAGAATATACTTTCTTTGGCTAAGGTGAATCCCTTTGGATGAAGTGGCAATTTCCAGGCCTAGAAAGTATTTCAAATTGCTAACACTAGTGGAAAATATACATTAGACGGTAAAGGTTTACGTCAGTTAACCAAAAACTAGACGTTAAAAAGGGGGCGGTGGCAGTTTTGTAAATATCAGACTTCATTAATTCACTGTTAACGTCAGTTGTTTTAAGGACTGACGTTAAAAGTGAGGCGGTGACAGTTTTGTAAATATTAAATCACTATTTGCGTCAGTTGTTTAATGAACTGACGTTAAAAGTGATAGTTGTTTATAAAACTGACGTTAGAAGTGTGATTTTTACTTCAGTTAAATACATAACTGACGTAAATAATCAACTCATTCCTATCTTTCTTCATCTCCCTGTTGTCACTCTTAACTCAGATCGTCACTCCATATGTAGTGCAGTTTATTTCTAATCTTTTTTTTAAAAAAGTTTATTTTTAATCTTAATTAATTAGCTTGAATTAGTAAACAAATTCTTGTGCAAATTAAAATAAATAAACACTTAACATAAAACAAGTTATATATGTATAATCAAATCGTATCTCATTGAAGCGATTCATAAGTTACAATTACATGATTAAAAGATAAAAAATTTCCGCAAGATAGCACTAAAATATAAAAAAGTTTCTGCTTCAACATCATTTTCTTCTCAGTCATGTCCTCAGAAACTCCGATATTGAATGCATCTCCTCCCTTACTTGAAGTCCTTGATGCTCCATCTGAAACCACAGTCATTTTGGAGCCAAAGCAGAGTGAAAGGTGCACTCGATCTGTTTCAGCAATATTCTTGGAACAGTCACTTGGTTCCAAAGCTGAGGTTTTGGAGCTGTAGCTGCTGATTCTCCAGAAGGATGATGGTGTGTGCAATTCACATAATGTGATTTACACACCCTTATCACCCATGTAATGTGATTTACTCAAACTCAGAAGTTGTTTGACCATTAAGACAGAGACCTTTAAGTCTAGTTATAGGAAGAAAGACTAGTGATGAAGTTAATCTCCATGGCAAAGCCATATTGTGAAGCAGAAAAATTAAAGGAAGGAAGGAAGCTATTTATAGGAGTAGGGGATGAAGTTACTAGGCGTCGTAAGTTGCTAAAAAATTAAATTGATCATTGAGAGCATTAGGTTCCAAGGCGCATTGGGAGTTGGCAATCATATATTATAAACGTCCATAAAATAAAACGCCCGAAGGAATAGGAAGAAATAGACCTTTAAGTCTAGCTAGGTATAAACTTAGTGCTCATAAAGAGGATTATAGGTTACAATGTGCATGGGTAAGTAGCACATCAGTAATGGGTAATTTAGTATCAGAGTAGTCAAAGGAATGAATGCTTTAATTTTGCAGAAACTTATACACTTTTAACGTCAGTTGTTGAATAAAACTGACGTTAAAAGTGTTTTTAAAATAAAAAATATTTATTTTTAACGTCAGTTGTTTATACAATTGACGTTAAAAGTGTGATTTTTACTTCAGTTAAATAAATAGCTGACGTAAATAATCCTATGTCCCTATATGCCCTGTTGTCACTCTTAATTAACACAGGTCTCAGAGCCATTTTGTGAAGGAATAGAAATATAGAGGAAAAGAAGAGGCAGTATTACAGACTGATACAGAATAATGGTACTTTATATAGAGAATGGTTTTTACACAACACTTTTAACGTCAGTTGAATTCAACAACTGAGGTTAAAAGTATTTTTAAAAAAAATATTAATATTTAACGTCAGTTGTTTAATACAACTGACGTTAAACAATTACTTTTAACGTCAGTTGTTTAATAAAACTGACATTAAATGTTGTTTTATTTTTTGCTTTTTGATTATAACGTTTACACCCGCGCGCCTTCTGAACTTCGCTCTGTACGTACGTCTCTTTTCTATTTTCATCACGCTCAACCCTAGATCACTCTCAACCCTCACTCTCGCTCTCACCCAGCACAGAACCCTAATCGCGAGCTCATCTCCACCGCAACCACCGCGAGGGCTTCTTCGCCACCACCGTGAGGTACACTATTAACTCTAACTCTGTCTTTCCATTCATTCTTTGCAATAACTTGACATCTCTCTTTCCCCTTCCCGCGCACTAACTCTCCTTGTCCCTCTGCTCTCAGTAACCACATCGAACGTTGGCCACCACTCGAGCAATTCCTCCCAACCACCACGCGAGCACCTATTTCTGGTGAGTATTTAGGGCACATTTTTTTATTTTTGGTTTTGAGTGTATGTTGAAACTGTAGTCTCAGTAGTTGAAACTTGAAACCGTGAGTTTGAGTTGTTTGGAATGTACGTCTCTATTTTTGGTTTTGAGTGCATGTTGCTCTGCTGGTTGATCTGTCACGGTCGTGATGCTCATCACGGCTAGGCCGTGATCAGTTCTGCCTGTGATGGCATGGTCTGGTTCAGTTGGCACGTTACGGCCGTGATGGACATCACTGCCAGGCCGTGACCAGAGCTTGGCAATCTTCAAAAACTATAGTTTTCAATCTCTCGTATTGTCCTTATATTGGATATATGTTTTGAATATCTACAGGACCTATCTAGTTATGGATCGTAGTTGGATGGTTTGTAAGCGTACTAGTGCTGAGTATTTGAAGGGGGTGGGAGATTTTATAGAATTTGCTCAAAGGAATGTTCCTAATAGTAATGGAATGTTCTGTTGTCCTTGTGTCAAGTGTTTGAATACGAGGAAATGTACGGTGAAGGATATACGTACTCATTTGATTTGTGAAGGGATTTGCTTGAGTTATACAAGATGGATATGGCATGGTGATGTGTTGTTGAGTAGTACGGCGAGTGTCTCCCAACGTGAGGACGTTGACGTAGATATGGAGGATAATCGAGTAGAGGACATGATCCGTGATATTGGACAAGAATCTTTTCATCGAGCTCATGTGTATGATAGGTTGTGCGGTCATGCGGATAAGCCTTTATATCCAGGGTGTACTACTCATACACGGTTGTCGGCGGTGCTAAAATTGGTTTGTGTGAATGCGAGAAATGGTTGGACCGATAAAAGCTTCACGGAATTTCTTGAAGTGTTGAAAGACTTGCTTCCGGAGGACAACACATTGTCTGACCGTAACTATGAGGTCAAGAAGGTATTGTGTCCTATGGGTATGGAGTATAAGAAGATACACGCATGCCCCAATGATTGCATATTGTACACCGGTGTTCATGAAGACAATCACGATTGCCCCAAATGTGGGTTATCACGATACAAAGTGAAGGGTGGTGATGATGATGATGATCTTGATGATGTGAGAAAAAAGGGTCCTCCTGCGAAGGTGTTGTGGTATCTTCCAATAATTCCAAGGTTCAAGCGATTGTTTGCCAATGTGAAAGATGCGAAGAATCTTAGATGGCATAATGATGAGAGGAAACGTGATGGAAAGGTTCGTCATCCTGCTGATTCTATTCAATGGAAGAATATCGATACTATGTTTCCGGATTTCGCCGATGAGCCAAGAAACCTAAGGCTTGGACTTGCTACGGATGGAATGAATCCTTATGGTAACATGAGTAGTATTCATAGTTCATGGCCTGTTCTGTTGGTAATTACAACATGCCCCCTTGGTTGTGCATGAAGCGCAAATACATGATGTTGTCTGTGATGACTTTGGGCCCAAAGCAACCGGGAAATGACTTAGATGTTTATCTAGGTCCCTTGATTGAAGACTTGAAAACGCTGTGGGTGGAAGGTGTTGATGTAGTTGATGGGTATTCTCATGAGACTTTCAAGCTTCGTGCCATATTATTTTGCACCATCAATGACTTTCCAGCATACGGTAACTTGTCCGGGTACAGTGTCAAGGGGCATAAAGCATGCCCTATATGTGAAGAAGGCACATGCTACACTCAGTTGCATCATGGAAAGAAGACGGTTTACCTTGGGCATCGGAGATTTCTTAGACGTGATCACCCATATTGTAAGATGAAAAAAGCTTTTAATGGATACCAAGAGATAGAAGAAGCGCCGGCGGCCTTAATTGGAGAGCAGGTTTATCAGAGGGTAAAGGACATCGATGTTATGTTCGGCAAGTCCAAAAAGAAAGATAAAGCTGTTGAGAAAAACATATGGAAGAAGAGGTCGATATTCTTTGATCTTCCATACTGGCGCAAGCTTGATGTCAGACACTGCATTGATGTGATGCATGTGGAGAAAAATGTGTGTGATAGTGTGATCGGGACGCTTCTCAACATTCAGGGCAAGACAAAGAATGGTGTGAATGCTCGTCTCGACCTCGTTGCTATGGGTATACGAGAGCAGTTAGCTCCAGTTGTTGAGGATGGTAAGCGGACTTATTTGCCGCCAGCATGTCATACTTTGTCAAAAAAAGAGAGACAAAGTTTCATGGGTGTCTTCAGTGGCATCAAAGTTCCACTTGGTTACTCTTCAAATATGAAGAGGCTTGTCTCTAGTGATCTTAAATTGGTTGGCTTGAAGTCTCATGATTGTCACATCTTGATGCAACAACTTCTGCCCGTTGCTATTCGTGGTATTGCTACAAAAAATGTGAGACATGTCATTACTCGGTTGTACTCATTCTTCAATTCTATATGTAGCAAAGTCGTTGACCCCCGTATGTTGGATGACTTGGAAGTTGAGGCTGCTACAATCTTGTGCCAATTGGAGATGTATTTTCCTCATTCCTTTTTCGACATAATGGTTCACTTAATTGTTAATTTGGTGAGGGAGATTAGATTATGTGGGCCGGTTTTTCTAAGATGGATGTACCCAGTTGAGCGCTACATGAAGATCTTGAAAGGGTACGTGAAGAATCCTCATCGTCCGGAAGCATCTATTGTTCAAAGGTATGTTGCAGAAGAAGCTATTGAGTTTTGTTCGGACTACCTTCATAACACGGATCCTATAGGGGTTCCTAAGCCTCGGCATGATGAGATCAGATGTCAAGGTAAGGGTACACATGGCTTAAGAATTAATAGGAAGGATCGAGAGGAAGTGCTTCAAGCACATTTGTATGTATTGAACAACATCGAATGTGTTCAGCCTTTCTTATTTGAACATAAAAGAAAAGTCAATCAAGAAAACCCTCGAATGAGCGAAAGGTGGTTGTTGAACAAGCATAACAAGACTTTCTTACCATGGTTCAAGGAAGAAATGCTTAAGGATGGTAGTACTGCTTCTGATGACGTAAAATGGCTAGCACGTGGGCCTAACTTCAACGTCATATGTTGGAGCGGATACGACATAAATAACTTTTCCTTTTATACAAAGGAACAAGATAACAAGAGTACCATGCAAAATAGTGGGGTTATGATCGTGGCCGAAGCAATGCACTTCTCTAGTGCAAAGGACACAAAACCCGTTACAGCACCGAGACCTTACTTTGGATATATTGAAGATATTTGGGTGCTCGATTACACTAAGCTTACGGTGCCGGTATTTAAATGTAAGTGGGTTGATAGTAACGGTGGTGTACAAATCGACGAATTGGGGTTCACATTGGTAGACCTCAACAAGTTAGGTCATATAAATGAGCCTTTCATAATGGCTTCCCAAGCAAAACAAGTGTTCTACATCACTGATCCTTCTAACAAAAGGTTGTCCGTGGTTCTCCAAGGAAAAAGCATGTATAATGGTAGTGATGAAAATGAAGATTCAAATCTTGATATTCCTTAGACTCCTTCTTTTTCAACAAACATGCCTACTATAATCGAGGAGACACGGGTGGACGATGTACATGCCACTCGTGATGATCATCACGAAGGGATATTGATATAGGTAGTTTAAACTTAGTATACATTTATTTTTATTTATATTTATGTATTTATTTTGAGTTATAACCTATGTTAATAAATATATATTGTTTCTGAATACATATATATAGATCATTATTCCATTTTTCCTTTGCAATTCTGTAATGTGTGTGATATTCTGTGTTATTGGGATATTTACTTGAATGCGATGATGGCCGAGGGGAGTGATATTTTAAAACTGAATTTAAAAAAATACTATTAACGCTCGGTTTTATCATACAACTGACGTTAATAGTATTTTATAAAATATACAGTACACTATTAACGTCAGTTGTTTATTACAACCGACGTTAAAATTAAGACCTTTAACGTCAGTTCTTGATAACAATTGACATTAGTTTTAACAAAATTAACGTCAGTTTTTTTAAAGAACTGACGTTAATTTTGACAAAATTAACGTCAGTTGTGTTAAAGAACCGACGTTAATAGTGTTATATTTAACGTCAGTTCTCAACTGCCGTTAAAAGTTTAACTTTTAACGTCAGCTGTATTTACGTCAGTCAGTATTCTGACGTAAAAAATCAATTTTAACTGACGTAAAAAGCACTTATTGCACTAGTGCAAGTACCTTCAACTTAAATTGTTGCTGCAGACCTTTGATGGCTTGATTGATTAATGATTGATTGGGGCCAGCAATGATAATATCATCGACATAAACCAACAGAAGAAGAAGTTGATCACCTGATCCTTGGAAAAATAAAGAGTAATCTGCTGTGGATTGTTGAAATCCAAGTTTCTGAATTGCAGAGGAGAATTTTTGGAACCATTGTCTCGAGGCTTGTCTCAAGCCATACAAGGATTTGTGCAATTTGCACACTGCATGCTCCTTCTTTTTTGAATAACCCAAAGGTAGATCCATGCACACTTCCTCAAATAAATCACCATTGAGGAAGGCATTATTGATGTCAAGTTGAGATAAATGCCATTTCCTTTGAGCTGCAAATAAAGAAGAAGAACTCTCACAAAGTGGTTAACTTTGCCACTGGAGAGAATGTGTCCATGAAGTCAATTCCCATTTGATGAGTGAAACCTCTAGCTACCAAACGGGCTTTATGCCTTTCAACAGAGCCATCCGAGTTATATTTGGTCTTGAAAATCCATCTACATCCGATGGTTTGTTTTCCAGGAGGTAGAGGAACCACAGACCATGTATGATTGGCTTCTAAGGCTTTAATTTCATCTGCCATAGCTGCCCTCCACCGTGGAAAACGAATGCACTGATGATAATATTGTGGTTCATAGTGAGAATCCACATTAGCAATAAAGGAATGGTAATGAGAAGATAGGTTGGCATAGGAGATATGTTGCTGTATGGGATAAACCAAATTATGGACATAGTCCTGAAGGTATGTGGGAGGGTTGTGTGTCCTAGTTGACCTGCGAGTTGGAATGGATGCAGGTACAACAGGGTTAGGATTGGGCAAATGGTGAGGAGGATCAGGTTCAGGTTCAGGTGTATCAGGTGGAGGGTCATTGTTTGGTGTTTGTGCATTGTCAGACCTGAGTATCTTGATTGGCCTGTCAAAATTAGTCTTGACATAGATAAAGAATCTCTTAATGATGGAAGGAGCCTCAGATTTGTGTTGTATCAAATAAAGCCATGTAAATCTAGTACAATCATCTACAATAGTAAAAAAAAATCTCTTACCATCATAGGTGGGATGATGATAAGGACCCCATATGTCCACATGAACAAGATCAAATGCTTGTGCAGAGTAATTGTTATTAGAAACAAAAGAAAGGCATCTAAACTTAGACAAAGAACAAATCATGCAATCACTGCAAGAAGTATTAGGTAAAGGCAGATCAATTTTATTGCTAAACAGTTTTAAAACTTTTTCTGAGACATGTCCTAGCCTTGCATGCCATATGGCATGATCAAGGGACCTAGAATTATGTGTAAAGCTACATACAGGTGGAGAATTTGTATTATTGACAGAAAAAACATAATTCTTAACAGAAACTTTGTTGTTGTGCTGAGAGTGATTTTGTGGCTGAAGAACATAAAGGCCTTGGTGAAGCTCACCCTTGCCAATCGTCTTCTGGTGCTGTGCAACCTGGATTTCGAATGAAGATTTGTTAAAAATGACTGAAGCATCATTATAACAAAGTAAACTACTAATAGAAAGAAGGTTTACATGAAAAGAAGGTATGTAAAGAACATTTTGCAAAATCAATAAAGGATTGAGTTGCACGGAACCAATACCTAAAACTGGAACTAAAGACTGATTTGGTAAGGTAACAAATTTATTGGTGACAGAATGGAAATCAAGAAAGACTTCGGAGTGACATGTTATATGTGAAGTGGCACCAGAATCAAGTATCCAACAATTTGAATTCTTGAAAAAGGACTGTAAAATGGAAAGTGTGATACCTATGGGCATATTACCTACAAAAGGATCAATTTGATCTTGACCATTGGACATGGGAACCCTTGCTAGCTGTGTCTGAAGCTTAGCAAGAATTTGATGACATTGCTGTGGAGACCAGTTTGAATCATCAGTATCCATTACTTGATTTACAGAAGTGGTGGCTTGATGCTTCTTGTGGCCAGGAGGATAACCATGAAGTATGAAGCATTTATCCTTTGTATGTCATGTGATCCCACAATGAGCACAAATAGGCCTATCTTTCTTCTGATTTTTACCCTTGTTCTGAGAAGATGATTGAACAGCATAAGCAACTTCAGAAGGAGGTGCAAGTTGCAAACCAACTTCCCTCTGAGTTTCATCTTGAACAAGTATTGAGAAAACTTGAGTAATTGGAGGAATTGGATCCATCATAAGGATCTGACCACGAGCATGAGAGAAGGACTTATTAAGTCCCATGAGAAAATTCATGACAAATTCATCTTGAAGGAAATCAATTAGAGGTTGAACACCTCCACAATGACAATTGTGGATGGGTCTGTATTCACCTAGTTCTTCCCATAGACTCTTGAATTTGGTGAAATAAGCACCGATAGCTTGAATCTTGAGTACAATGGAGAAGAGCCTTTTTCAATTGAAAAATTCTCGGTCCATTTTTCGCAACAAAACGATTCTCAAGATCCTTCCAAATCTCTGCAGAGGATGTGGAGTAAATCACACTGGTGTTGATTTCTTTGGTGACTGAATTGAGAATCCAAGAAGCAACTATGCTGTCATTGCGTTTCCATAGACGAAAATTCTGAGGTTCTTCAGGTAGAGGTCGAGGAACAGAGCCATCGACGAATCCCAATTTGTTCTTCCCATCGAGGGCAAGAATCATGGAACGACGCCAAGTGAGGTAATTACTACCATCAAGAGGCTGTGAAACAAGAACCAAACCAGGTAGGTCTGAGGAATGGATGAAAAGAGGATTCTGTTCTTCCATGGCGTAGAAGAAAGAAAGAGATTTAGGGTTTCAGAAGAGAGGATCAAAGAGGAAGAAAGAAATGTGATGCGGAAGCTGAAAGGGAAACAACTGATATCATGTTAGATTACAGAATCAAAGAACTCATATTATTGATCAAACTCAGAAATGAGTGAATGAATTGAATTAAAAACTAACGCAGTACAGAATATATATAACAGCAAGCTAACCAAACTAACTAACATAATTAGAATAACTAATTACAGCTAGGCTAACTAACTCTTAACTAACTATTTACCATAATAAACCCTGCAGACCATCACCATCAAGTGTTTTCTTTTCCAGTAGTGGTTACAATCCAGTACAGAGGACCAGCAGAAGTGTGCCCTACTAATTAGTACTAATTACCCATGAGATTTCTTAATCACATCCTTAATAACGTCCCCTTAATTCCTCTTGTTCCCCACCAGCTTGCTCTTTTTTTTATATTATCTTAAAGCTTTCATTCTCAAAATCATAATCCATCACTTCATCAACAAAATGGAATAAATGTGCGCATTTAAGGAAAAAGTTCAAGATAACGCGACCATTAATTAATTTCTTTTCTTTTTGAATATGAGCATATTTGTTTCACCTCACCACTAACATTTCTTTTGTTTGCATACGTAGATCCCCACTAACATGTCAAAATATAGTATAGTTCCAACTGCTTATTTTCTATCCAAAAAGGTACTTAGCTTTTATTCAATTCACATATGGCATGCGGGTCCTGCAACTTTGGAGTAGATATATTTAGGCCTTTTTAATTTCCTTATGGCTGTGTAATTTGGTTTTGCTTAATCATATGTTATCGGGTCCTGCAACTTTGGCTTCGGAAATATGCAGGGGATGATATTTTTCACCATTGGATGCTGGGCTCAAGTATTAATTGGGGTGCTTACTTTGGTTTTCTGGTAGTTTAGCGAGTATATGGTGGAGTCATGGACATGTATGGGTGTTGCTTAAAATCTGTTCCTAGTGGGGGGTTCTTTAGCTATTTATCAACCTTAATGCCAATTGTGCTTTAGGTTGTTGTAATAGCTTGGGTTACTTGTCCAAATTTGGTTCCTTGGTATGTTTTTTGGTTTCATTGTATACGGGTTCGGGTATCCCTTATATTCAACCTAATGTACTTTTTGGTTTATAAAAAAAAAAAACATATGGCATGCATAAAACCTGCAGCAAGGAAAATTACTTTGTTGGGATAAACCCAAAATAACTAACAGGGTAATGAAAAAAAAAAATTTAACTGCATCCAACCGTTCCTTCTTTTCCATTTTGTTATCTATAATGCTTTAATTGTCATGAATAGTTCTTCAATAACATGAGAGTGTTATGTTATAGAGACAAAAACAAAAATCATTCTCTATGTATGAAACTAGCTAGGGCTTATAACCAATTGTGAGACGTTCATGCATGATAAAAATTAAGTTTATCTCTCTCAAATTTGATCCTTTCTCTCATGAATACTAGTAATTAATTACTATATGGAATATATTGAAAAACAGTTACTTGATTCAAAGTATTTAGAAAAATAAAGGTGGCTATTATATATATTGAAGGAATATAATTGAGTGGTTAATTTATGGTGTATTAATTGTACTATGCTTGAAATATGGGAATCAATGTTCCACTACTTCTAATTTAAGTAGGAGCTGGGAGCTCAAGTACCTCGTCATTCTGTAGAGAGGTGAAGAGATTGGACGAAGGGAATAGTATCTAGTTTTGAGTTGATGTGTGACTTAATGATCTTAGTCTAAAAGAGTTGTTTCCTAATCCACTTTATACACTCTCAACAAATTCGAACGCAAATATAAGGTGTGTGAGTGTTTTTCACGTTGCAGCTCAAAAATATCAACGCATAAATCCATATATAATAGATTTCTTTATCAATATTAGCTCAAATACACCCAAATCTTGACATTTTGTCTCTTATGCGTTTATCTTTGAAAGTATGGAGTTTCAACATCAATCTTGAAAGTTTATTGACGTAAAAGCACTCGACACGTAATCATCCTCGTGCCTAGTATAATGGTTGTCTCGTTCCTCAGTCTACCCGCTCACACCATCGATCCTTAATCACAATCACTATATTATCATTGTCACAATCATAGTTATTGGAAAAAAATTAGGTAACTAGAAATCAAATTGGATATAATCTTCTTAGCTGTATATTTCGTTATTTCTAGTTCATATTTAGATATATCTTTTCTTTTTAAGAATTTCCAGAGCATTAGGTTCAAGTTGGCTGTCACTTTAATCCACCATATGCAATCAAGCTGCCGCAAATGTTAGATATATATATATCTGCTCTGTACAGGTCTTTATCTCACTAAATATTATTAAAACGAACTATATTGGGTCGTTTTATTTTAATTTAATTTAAAGCCAATAATATATAAATGCTTATAACTAGATCAACTAAAAAATAAATTGTTCTTGAAGAGACTGAATAAAAAAAAGTACTCTGATTGTTATTCCATCTTGATGGTGCGAATAGTGAAATCCTCTCGTACGTTATGTACATAATTACAACATATTCGTCCTCCATGGGAGTGGAGTGGTATATATATATATATATATAATTTAATTTCCTCTTAGCTGCTACCTGAGATCCAATCATCCAACTGTCAACTACGACGTTGAAGGAGTTGCCCTACGACTGTAATCTGAAATACTACATGGTCCAATCTCACGTGATACCACGGAAAATTCCGGTTTTGTTCAGTGCTGGTTTATGCATGGTGCCCATATGCTGATCAAACTGGACCATATAATATAATTAGTGTTTTAATATTCGTGGTCCAAAACAATTTATTGTGATAACCGTATGATTTGTTATTCTATATCTTTCTGCAGGACCATATGCAATTAGTTTTAGAAGATGGAATGCATGACCTGCACTGACACTGAGGGTGACTTTGAGGTTTGTAGACTCACTGTTACTTTGCCTAAGTACCTAACTATTTCGTGGAGGAAGAGAAACGGTTGAAGCTTATAAACGGAGGAATGATTTTTGTACATCCAAATGGGACACCATTTGATGTCCTTTTTAGTTTTTTTTTTTTTTGTATTTTTTAGAAACGTATATATAAAAAAGATAAAAAAATTAAGTGAGAGATAAAGATAAATATATACGGTATCGTATATGATGTCCAAAATTTATGTTCAAATATCATAACTCTATAAACGTGATCACAATTACACCAATCAATGTATTCTTGGATAGAAGCATAAGAATGATAAGATAAGCCCGTTTTTGCAGACAGCATGTTTAAGTGCAAATAGCAGACAACTTGCTCGTGATCTTTATTAAGTTTGAAATTATAACATCTTGGTACGTGCATGTTTGGTTCCATGGTAGGAACAACCAAACTCACTTTTACAATGATAAAACATGGGTTTCATCATTTTCTAAAATGTTTGGCTCTTGGACGCAGAAGCAATTTTAGAACCCAAAATGAATTCTACCAGAAGCAGTTTAGAGTAGCTTCTGTTTCTGGATTGAAAAATTACATTAAGTTTCATATCAAACTTGATTTCAAAATAAAATCACATAAATCACTTTACTTCACTTCAAACTCAATTATATCGAAATCAATTCTACAAAATCAATTTTATTCAAAATCACATTTTTCAGACGCTCGTCCAAACATACACGTAGTCTTCATGGATTGATGTTATAAATAAATCTTGATAAATGGGACGACAGAAAATAGTACGAATCCTGAACGAGGTGGTTGAAAACTTGGACTCGGATTCGCTCCAGCGGCAGGATGCTCCTGCCGCTACCCCAACCTGTCGGATCATCCCTCCATACATCACAGCACCTGATCCCACCCTCCACACAACAATTGTTCCGTTAGATTTCACTGTAGGGGTGCTGGACGGGAGCGGGAGCAGGAGCAGGAGAAAATCCGGTTTGTGAAAACTTCCACAATCGCAGTATATTGTAAATGCAAAATAATAGCTTCGTACTATTATTCATAATAAAACCAGTGTCACATCAATTAGCGTTAGTTAATTTCTAGATCTGTAGCATTCTCCATAGTTTTTGCACACACTGACAAAATTTTTTGAGGGAATTCTTATGGTATCATAGTGGGATTTGGATTGTCTCAACACACCACTCTCTTGCAAATTTTCAATCATTGGATGCATATATTGATTGATCTGGACCACTAGATACATATAAAGACCCAGATGCCTTTGACTACCGCATGCGGTGGGTATATAAAAAAATTGGCTGCACTGCTGCACAGCCGGAGAGAATCCAAATGGATCCTAATGTGTTTGTATGTAGGAGCTGATGATTTTGTAATACATGCAATATATTAAACACGAGTAGTCAAGCAGTCACTCCTAAATTGGTTGACAGTTAACACAAACCTGGGCAAGGAATATGGGTATTTTAGTAATTTCCAACTTTTGAACCTAAAAAGTTTGGACGAAGTATGATGAATAAACACTCGCCATTGCACAAAAATGGTAAGATGAAGGGTCCATAAAGAAAAATGCCCATCTCAAATTTAGTATATGATTATGTATAAGAAAGTGAGGGATGAGTGTCCACAAGATGATTACAAATTGAAGTCTGACACCTGTTGTGAATGAGAAGCTTTGGGACGTAATGCAACTTTCATGGATGTGACAAACAATGATTGGTTGCTTCATTTGGGATAGAGCATAGAGGTTTGACGGCTTAAGTAACTATAGACACAATGCATTGTTAATTCTTGTAGCTACAGCACATGACCCTTAAAGTGTGTTGTCCCAAACATGGGAGTTTGTTTTGCTTCGTTATCCTTAATGATTATGATCAAGATTATGTTGAAAAAGTTGAACTAATCATGCGGTCCTAGAAGAAGAGAGATATTTGCCGAATCTATATGAACACAGAAAAATACCGACAGCACAAGGGATATTTGTCTGTGCTCAACTTTATTACGTGTAGATGAAAAGGGCAAGACATGCAGGCTGGGGTGTTTGAGCGTAAAGCATGAGCATGACGAGTCATCAGAAGCATTAGTGATGAGGATGGAGATCACCTGTCTTAAAATAATATATTATCACTTTCTGTTCCATCCAAATAGATATTATATCATGTCATTTAAAAAGCATATTTATAATAAGTATTGTGATTAATTTTTCAAATGAAGAAATTTAATTGGATGAGACAGAAAGCAACATATCATCATGGTAAAGAAAGGAAAGAGAAGAAAGCATAGAATCATAGCAGAAGTCAGAAGAGGACTAGTTATGTATATATATGGTATATAGATAGCAGCTGTTTTGCATGAGAGGGATAGTCAGTACTGTAGTCAGTCATGAGAAAAAGAATTTCTAGATGGGCACTGCTCATCTTTGTACACTTACTAGCTAGTAGGAGCTTTCTCTTGAGCAGGGCCTAGGGTAGGTTTGCATGGACCACCACTTGCAACTTGTCTTGTTCAATCATTTACGTACCATTAATCTTCACTCCACATGTTCTGCGATTCCAATGCAGACATGCTGCAATTAATTACCACTTTGGCGAAATCTCTCTATACATATTAACAAAACAAACTTTTCAATGTAGAGAGCCACAAGAACTAGACAAATTAGCTTTGGAATTTAGTTTTAAAATTGTTTCTTTGCTAATATTGTAGCTAATAAGCAACAAAAATATAGGTTATCTCACCAATTTTTTAATAATGATAGATGAACACAAATAGCTATCAGTTAGCTGCAAATTAGCTACCAATGATAAACTACATATTTATCACGGTGAATTCTAGTATGAAGTATGACTTTTATGGGTATATCAATGAGGCACCAATTTTTTTTCGCCATGATTGATTTTCAGCCCTCAAATATAATATTAAAATAAGATTTATTGATACAACAAATTTTAAAAAAATGTTGATTACCCCTGCATCACCATGGCCATCATCGTTCGCCGCCTGCAGTCCGCCGCCCGCCGTCCGTCGCTGAGATCTGTCACTCATCTCCTATATCTGTCACCGCCCGCCTTCCATTGCCTAGTTCCCTCACCGCCTCTCCGAACCTCCCCAATGTCATGAGCGCCGCCACCGCCCCACCTTCCATTGCCTAGCTAGATCCCTCACCGCCGTCCACTTAACCTCTTCAGGATCAGAACCCCCATTGCGCGCTTCGCCACCATCAACCTTGTCGATACACCCACACCCACGCACCACACACCACCTTCTCCTCTGGTTGTGGTCCTCTGTTCTGCCAGTTGCGGTATTGTTCATGGTGGGTGTTGTCGCCATGGACCAAGCCGTGAGAGTATACTTGCAACGACAAGATACTCAGAACATTGATTTGGTCTCCTTGAACTCAGATCAGCCATGGGAACAAACATGCAAAGGTTCTGTTGAATGTCCAGACTACAGAGGATTTGTGGCGGGCTGCACCGTGGGCAAGCTATGGTGGTGACAGACATGGTGGCAACAACGGACTCCTTTACCTCGCGCTATTCTAAGTCACTTAGAGAAGGGAAAGGGAACAACGGTAGGAAGGAGGCAAAAACGTCTTTTGATAGGTAATATTAGTGGTATATAGGTATACCACTAAAACACCTACTTCATACTAGAATCCACCATTTATCACAGTTTAGGATGAAATCTAGCAGAGTTCATGAAAATAAATGTATCTTATGGTAAACTAAGTTGATCAACATTAAAAACTAGGTGAAACTAGTTTATTTGAAAAAATAAAGGATGTGGTTCCTAGCAATTTTATTTTCTTATTGTGGTCAAATCACAAGTATAACCTGTTACCTATGTATGTATAGCTAAATGATGATAGATTTTGTCAAATTAATCGGCTGTAACTGAAAAAAAAGATAACACTGGAAGAAAATGTAGCTATTGGGAGTGGATCATTATCAGACAATTAATATCCATTAGTCAACAATAACATGCGTCTTCCCTCGTGCCTTAAATTTCTCATCATTTTATCCTGATTGCTTGTGTACGAAAAAGCTAACTAGCCAGGGGATTTTTTTCAACGTGGAGAGAATCGAAGTGACAATTTATCATGCAGGCTCCATTAATTCTTAAAATTAAAGCTAGTACTGTGTGTGGTTGCAATGAGGTCAATTGAGCAATGATAGTAACTTGAACGTATCTAAGCAAGCTAGAGTGATAGTCCTAGAAAAGATGCCTCCATTCATTTATAGCTTTTCCCATTTTACCATAACGGCAAGATTTTAAATTGGGGTCGTGGTTACTTTCATCATTAATGATAATCACAGAAAAATGCAGTCAAACGGTATTACTATAGTTATGATCAAAAGATTCCCAAATCACAATATTATAATCGACTTTAATTATGGACCTCATTTTAAAATCCTGCTTATTTGGGAGAGACAACCGTAAAAGAGTGGCTTCCTCGTTTCCATACTGCTGCTTGAAGGGGAAAGTGGAGACTCCAACTAATTAAGTAGAGGCCAAGTGACATTGACCCCATGTTCTTGGAATATTCAGTGGATACCAGTGGACTCTTCCATACCCTAAGAATGTGGCCAGGTGCATACACACTAATTTGTATGAACAATATCTTATATAAATCATCATTGACATGAGTATGTCACTGAGATTCCTGACCTGACCACTTTCCTTTAATTTCTTGATGAGTAGGTGGAAGATGAAATGGAATCCACCATGCTTAGCAGAGAATCTTAGAATATGTACTTATCAGTCTAGTCATCGATTCTCAATTTCTTGGACATCTTTTCCAATTGTGTACATATATTCTTTTCCTTTTATTCACATGGCAATTGAACCATGTGACCAAATCCGAAGCACATGCGTTAGTGCCTTACTTCATGCCATATCTATGAAAATAATGGCCCAAATGGAAAATGGGCTTTGGGTGTAGAAAAAAATCCAAACTATCTCTCCCTTCTAAGAGGGGGAATAGGCTTTCATCAACGGGAACCCAAGCGGGCTTTAAACTAGTGTATTGGTGGACCACTGGACTGCTATATAGGCATTAACCTACCAAGCGTATACTCATTTACGCCTCATTGGGCTGAAAGTTAGACAGTAAGGAGTAATTGAAAGGGAACGTTCACCTTCGTTTTGATTTATAGTTGGAAAAGACTAACACTATATTGGGCCTCGCTAACTGTTAAAACCATAAATTTTCGGGAGCTGCTACATGTACCCCTACATATGTCTCATCCACCCCCACACTTATAATTTCAACGTGTGAATGGATAATCATACTCCCATAAACTTCAAAAAAACATTCCCCTTATTCCTTTTTCTCTCGAACAGCTTACGTACCCCCCCACCCCCACACATTCAGATCAGTTCTTCATTGCCTCCTCAAACATCACAAACCCAGAACCCCACATCTTCAAACCCATGACCACACCATTAGTAAAATAATATGCTCCTCGAACATACCAAGGTGTAAAAGAGAAAGACGTGAAGTGAAAGGAATGAAAAAGGCCATTTTCAAGCCGATGGCTTGATCTATCGCACTATGTTTCCCTTTTTCCCTTTCAGTTCATAGCCTCAATCACTAAAGCATTAACACCTGTGGCGGATGTATGTATAAGTAAGGGTGTGCAGATGCAACCTCTCAAATTTAATTTTTTTTATAATAATTTTTTTCCCCCATTAGCTTTAAATAATTGCAGCCATGTCATTAGGGTATCAGCTGCACACTTGATCATTTGGACCCACAACACTTTGTTGCCTATGAACTGACCCCACCTGTAATATCCCAATCTTAACACGTATGTTTAATTATTTCTTTTGAAGTGATTAATTATCTGAATGTTTATTTTTATTTTTTATTTTTGTTTGGTTTGAGTAATTTTATTTATTAATTTAAATTTAAATTATTTGATTGGATACGTTAGCATTTATCACTGTCTTATTACAGTGTATACATGCTTACTAGACAATAATATTATGTTATTGTTAGTATTAGTATTTGTTTAGAAAAATATTTTAAATAATGATTTAAATAAAGAGTTTAATTTCTATGCACTGACAGTGTAAAGATTTTTACACTGACAACCAATCAGAAATCATGAAATTGATGACTTTTAAGATGGTTAGGATAAAAATCAAAGATTTGTGATAGTGTGTCAATTTCTGATTGGTTGACAATGTAAAAAACTTTACATTGTCAATATATATTAACTAAATCCTTAAATAAATTTAATTTCATATTTTACTCTATTTAATCTTAGGTTTGAAAATATATCGATTTAAAATTAATTGGATATCAATTTTTATCATTAATTTTTTTGGTTGACTAATTCAATCCCCAATCTCTATCCTATTTCAAAATTTAAAATTTAACATCCCCCTCCCCCAAAAAAAATATGTTGTCCCAACTGCCGGCGGGTCCTAGACCCGGCATTGAGTAGCACGGTCGAATGTTTATTTACAGCTCCAATAGCCTATAACTGAATTAGTAGTTATATTAAAAAACAACACCTCACTGTAAAAAGCATACTCAAAACAAACCAATTAACCAAAATTCCCGAAAGCCTAGTAGTGCTTTATATTATGAAATCTGCAGATCCAATTTTTCTGGTGAAAAGGTACTTCACCTTCCATCAATTAACCCCCTCCACTACCAAAAAAAAACTCTTGTAATCGAAATACAATCCAAAAAAAAAAAACCAAACTTTTCAACATCCAGTAGAGAATTCAATCAATTGAACGATGCGACCCAGATAATGAAGAGGGAATCGCAGAGCAGCAGCATACAGAAAGCATGCACAGAAACAAACCCAAGTATGTGCGAACTGGAGAGAGGCGACGGCGAACTGGAGAGAGTTGGCGGTGGTGGTGTGCCTTGTCTAATAAAAGAAGAAAGAAGAAAGAATAAAGGAAGAAGAAGACGGTGGGTGGAGAAGAAGAACGAAGAACTGATCTGAATGTGTGGGTGTGGGTGTGGGTGTGGGGGTGGGGGGTAAGCTGTTTGAGAGAGAAAGAAAGGAGGGGAATGTTATTTTTTAAGTCTATGGGGTTATAATTGTCCATTCATACATGAAATTCTAAGTGTAGGGGTGGATGAGGCACATGTAGGGTACATGCAGGGCTCCCTAAATTTTCCTGCCATTTCAAGTCCAAAAGGATTGACCCGGGGTGAGAACAAGCCTTGTCAGTTGTCACTCATGAAAAGCAGCCCTATTTAAGATGTTTTTCATATTCTTCATTTTTTTTTCCATCCCAATTATCATTTTTAATGAATACTACACCCAACTTCTTGATTGTAACACATGTCGCTTACCAAAACAAATATAATTGTAACATATGTCAGTAAGGGATCCATTTATTTTTATTTTTTTTTTACAAAATAAAAGTTAAATAATTTCATTAATAATGGAGAACGTAATACATTCGATAACATCATCATGAATTTTGAGAATAGTAATATATATAGTCATCCTTAACAAAAAGTGAGCAATATCGAAGAGTTATTAATATAAGATGGACTTTCCTCCATTTACTTGAAGTAAGATTTATCATACTTACAAATTTTCATAAAACGTGAGAATTATTTGATACTTTATTTAAAATATAAGTAAATTTTGACTAAAATGTTATATATTTTTAATATTTAATTTATTTAAAATTTCATATGAATGATCATTAAGATAATATAATATGATTCAACCCTTAGACCCAAAATAACTAAATCTCTTCCCATACATGTTGGAATGAATAGCTACTTATTCGGGTGTGTAGTTTTAGTTTCACTTTACGAAATTAATAAATATATACTTACAATGTAAAAAAGTTTCATAAAGACGTCCAATCATATTTGATCTCATGTGATTTTGTTATATTAGTTCATAAAATATTTTTAAAAATATCTACATTATGAAATATAATTGGATAACTGTCTAAAACTATTTTATAATATACATTAATTAGATTCTTACTTTACTGTATAGTGGGTTCATCCATATTTTTAGTCGGGGAAAGAAAGCAAAAAGAAAAGGCCTTGTGTCTCTCCCCAAGTACCTTTCATTTCCGCAGATTGAGCTAATAAAAGTCTTAAGAATTTCACCTTTAATCTCACGAGGGACCATCTCGACAAAACGATCATGAAAAATATATCTACTTTTTCAAAAACACCGAGATTTCTAATATGCATGTATTTCAGAACTTTCATATCTAAGTGCATGTCATATTGATCTAATATGGATCAACGAAATAATTGAAGAAAGTAAATTTACATTTCAGACAAACCAAACAACTATCACCATCCATGGACACAAGGTTAATAAACAATGAGAATCATCAAATGAAACGTTAAATGATCTGAGATGGTGAGAAGTTCATAAACAGGACAAATGGAAGCCCTAATTAACGCTAAAAGGTGTACTAACAGTAATAGGCCTCACAGTTCCAAAGAACTCTGAGTACATTTCCATGAAGAATTTATCCACAATTTCAAGATACACAGGGCAAGTGAGTCGAGAATAGTAATGAAGAACCTCTTCAATGTCAAGTATATGATCCACGTTGCTCGTGTCCAACTTCTCCAATACCCTCAGCTTCTTTTCCACCATACAATAATTGAATGATGAATCTTCATGTCTTCCCCTTTGATGGGTTAAGCTCCTCTTATTGTTTTGATTCTCACGTTCCTCTCTTTTCTCCATCTGATCCTCCTTCTTCAAGCTAATGAAGCTTTCATTGCATACCTCGTTTTCTTTCTTTGATGGACATGACAACACTGCTTTCTTCTTGCTTCTTCTCCTTGCCTTGTCTTTCTCTGAATCCCATTGCTGAGTGAAGTCACTGTAGAACTTCTCCAAGTCCTTATAGCTTTGGTTATTGTTCATGTCCATGACACTCACCTCACCCACAGAATTGTTGGAAGGTGTCTGGGGAAGCTTTTGGTAGCGTGGAGTGAAGAAAGACTTGAAGTTCTTAAAAGTCTTGTGGAAGAACTTCTTGCTATTGGAAATGGAGCTTCTTAGCATCGTTGGTGATTATGACAATGATAGTATTGATTTCTGCAGTATATATAAACGCGATTTTGTGGTGTGTACTTTGGTGCAGAGAAGGGGCACTACTACAGAATTATGTGCATGTGGGAATATTTCTATTATGAGGTTGAAGTTGGAGATTATCTCAGTGAAGGTTTCTTTAACCAGATAACAGGACCAAAGGAGCCATAAAAGATTCTTTAGCTTTTCCTTTTTGACGATCAATGGAATTCCCTTTTCTGTCATCGGCTTCCTTTGCTTTATTGTTCAACCCCACATTCTCCCTCAACGAGGATTTTAGGTGAGAATTTTCCCTACGAATCAATTTTATTTTATTTTTTTTTGGGTAAAAGTTAAAGTTCAATTTTCGAATTACATCAGTGCTGATTTATATTCAAAGTATATTATTAAGGTTTAATTTTGATTCATTATTATTATAAAAAAATTTACATCGTCAATCGATCAAAAATATCCTATAAATGATTTTTAGGTAGTTATTACAAGAGGAAAATATTTTTAAGAATACGACAATTATGATTGGTTGATAGTATAAAAATAGTTACACTGACAATGTATATTAATCAAATCTTGTTTATTAATGTAATTTTAGATATATCATTTTTTTTTTAAAATATATATCAAAATTTAATACACGTGCTTAAGAGATAATAAAAAATCTTACATAATAATCTCTCCTCACCTTTATTATTATAAAAAAAATTGTCCAATGAAAGATTCATAGGAGACTTTACATGAGGGACTGGAGAAGGAAATGTGAAATGGGAAAGGCACACTCATAAATCATGCCCGATTAATAACTTAACCAACCGAGCTTATTTAAGGGGATTATTATAAAAATATTTTTTTAAAATATTTATAATAATACATGAGATATTGTGTTACATGTAAGTATAATCCACTTTTATTGAATAAATTTGTTCAATAGATAAATGTTAGTAATACACTTTTTTTACACCTTTTTTAATATTTTTTTTATTGAGTCACTCATGTTATATATTTTTTCTTAATTATTTTCCTTTTTAAATCGTACTTGAGAAAAAATGTATAAAACGTAGTTCAATAAAAAAAAAGTGTTTCAGAAAATGCATAAAAAAAACATGTTGCTGTCACTCCTCATTCAAATATTGGGGTTGTTACAATGTTGGAGAATGGAGATTGTCATTAGTTCTCATTATAATTATTTGTCACTCCTCATTCAAATATTGGGGTTGTTACCACGTTGGAGAATGGAGATTGTCATTAGTTCTCATTTTATATATATATATATATATATATATATATATATATATATATATATATATATATATTTTATTTTTTTATTTTTTTTTGTTGGGTGGGTCACTCCTATAAGAGTCCCACATTAGTTAATAAGAAAAGAAAAATAAAACTTGTCAATAGCCCAAACCTAAGTGACATTTGAAAAAAAAGGTTTGAATTAAAATAAAAAAAAGAATCTGAATGTGGGACTACTGTGAGTAAAAAGAAAGAAAAGAGAAAGTTACAAACGGGAAAAACCGCGTCGAAGAGGAGAAGAAGAAAAGGTAGGGATTTTTGTCTACTTTATCAGATGAGTAAATTATTTTTATTTTTGATGAAATTTTAGTATGTTGTTCTTGGTATTGAGATTAATATTTTGATATCATTATATTGTTGTTTTGCCTTTTTTTTAAGCTGAGTTGTTATACTCATTGTTGTGGGGTTTCTCTCTTGTTGCTTGCTTGTATCCACCTTTTGGGTGATGTATTGTTGATTTGGTATTCCCTGGTATTTCTAGGAAGACTTTGTGTACCCGTTATTATTTATAGTGGAAGTTTTTGATATACTTGGTCCCGTGATTTTTATCTCTACACTGGGGAGTTTTCTACGTTAAAAATTATGATGTCATTGCTATTTATTTTTTTGCCATTGATATTATTATGTGGAAGAAAAGTTTTGTTGTGCCTATTTATTTGCACAGGTAAAGGGAAAAAATATTTGCTTCATTAGAGATTGTTATATTTGGCTTTTTCCCAACAAAGTGGTATCCAAAGCTTAGGTTGTTATATACTGTGCATTTAAATGGAGGAAAATCGAGGGCCAAATATGATTAAGCTGAACTCTACAAATTATACACTTTGGAAGACCCTCAGGGAAGATATGTTATACAGCAACGACTTGTATGATCCCATTGAGGGGGACACTGATCGACCCAAGGATTAAAATGAAAGCGATTGGAAGAAGATGAATAGAAAGGCAGTTGCTTTGATTAGGCGCTGGATTTGAGTGTATATCCTCATGTATACACAAACAAATGCCCAGAAAATGTGGAAGAAGTTGGCCGAGCTGTATGAGCTGAAGAATATGCAAAATAAAGCATTTCTGATCCGGAAGCTGGTGAGTATGAAATACGAAGAAGGGTATTCAATGGCAGAGCATATGAGTATTTTTCAGAATCATCGTGAATCAATTGACAACAAAGAGATATTAAATTAGATGATGAGTTGCAAGCGTGTGTTGTTGCTTAGTTCCTTGCCTGACACTTGGGAAATTCTGCTTGTGACATTGACTAATTCAGCTCTTAATAGGAAGTTGACAATGTCAATGGTAAAAGAGAGCATGTTGAATGAAGAAGCTAGAAGAAAGGAGCGTGGTTTGATTGTTACCTATACTTAGTCAGAAGCACTAGTTGCAAAGTCACGAGGGAGAAGCCAAACCAGACATTTCCATAAGCATGAAAAATCGGACAGTCGTAGCAAGTCAAGATGCAAGTCCAGGACTAGAAAAGAAGTGACATGTTATCATTGTGGTAAGGTGGGACACATCAAAAGACAATGCAGGTTCCTAAAGAGGGAGAAGTCAAGAGAAAGAGATGAAGACAAAGAGAAGAAAAATGATAAAGACACGACTGCAGTTGCATCTGATAGTGATGTTTACATTGTCTGTGATGATAATTCTATAAATCTAGCATGCCATGATTCCAGTTGGATTGTTGATTCTGGAGCCTCATACCATGTCACTCCTAGGCGTGATTTCTTCTCATCTTATACTGCTGGTGATTTTGGCACAGTTAAAATGGGAAATGAAGGGATATGTAATATTGTTGATATGGGAGATGTTTGGATTGAAACTAGCATTGGGTGCAAGCTGCAATTGAAGAATGTCAGACATGTTCCAGATATTCGTCTCAACTTGATTTCTATTAAAGCCTTGGACATTGAGGGTTATCATACTTACTTTGGTGGTGGCATATGCAAGCTCACCAAAGGGTCACTAGTGGTGGCAAAAGAAGAAAGCTTCACTACTCTCTACAGGATGCCTGGAAAGTTAAGCAAGGAGGAAGTGAATGCAGTTGAAGATGCTTTTTCTGATTTGTGGCATATGCGCCTTGATCACTTGAGTGAGAAACGACTCAACATCCTTTCCAGGAAAAATTCTCTTCCTATGAATGGTACACCTTTAAATACTTGCTCTCAATGTTTTGTTGGAAAACAACAAAGAATTTCATTTCATAGTCCTTGTCCTTATAGGAGGCCAAATATTCTTGATTTAGTTCATACTGATGCTTGCACTATGGATTGTAAGTCTCTTGGTAGTGCTTCATATTTTGTTACTTTTATTGATGATCACTCTAGAAAAGTGTGAGCTTTTGCTTTGAAATCTAAAGACCAGGTACTTGGTGTTTTCAAGCACTTTCATGCAAGTGTTGAAAGAGAAAAAGGAAGCAATTTGAAATGTGTCCGAGTAAATAACGGTGGTGAATACAGGGGTCTGTTTGAAGAATATTGCAAAGAACATGGAATCAGGCTTGAGAAGACGGTTCCAAAGACGCCTCAACATAATTGAGTTGCAGAGAGAATGAATCGTACCATTAATGACAGAATCAGGTGTATGCTCTATCATGCAAAATTACCCAAACCCTTTTCGGGTGAAGCAATGAGAATTACGGTGGATTTGATCAACCTTTCTCCTTCTGTGCCACTAGATGGTGATGTTCCAAACATAGTATGGACAGGGAAAGATGTCTCTTATAGTCATTTGAGAGTGTTTGGCTACTGGAATTTTGTTCATATTCCAAGAGATGAGTGGTTCAAGCTTGATGGAAAATCCAAACAGTGTGTCTTCTTGGGTTATGGTGATGAAGAGTTTGGTTATAGACTCTGGGATCCAGCTGACAGAAAAATTATCAGAAGCCGAGATGTGATATTTCTTGAAGACCAAACCAAACAAGATTTAGAGAAAGCTGAGAAACATAAACCGGTAGCCAGAAGTTATATTGATGTTGTGCCTAAACCTCCTACTAGAACTTTTGTTGATGGGGGAGATATACAGGTAGATGATGGTAATGCAATTGATGACCCTACACCTCACCATGATGAACTAGTTGAAGAGGTTCCATTTGAGCCACCAGTTGAGCCTAGGTTGAGAAGATCTACTAGAGAGTGTCATGCTTCGCAAAGATACACTCCACATGAGGATGTGCTGATCACTGATGGCAGAGAGCCAGAAAGTTATGAAAAGGATATTGTAAATGTGCACAAGGAAGGGTGGTTGAAGGCCATGCAAGAAGAAATGAATTCCTTGCATGAGAATCACGCATTTGAATTGGTGAAGTTGCCTAAGGGTTGGAAAGCACTCAAGAACAAGTGGGTGTTCAAGTTGAAATCAGAAGAGAATAGATCTCATCCAAGGTACAAAGTCTGATTGGTTGTGAAAGGCTTCAATCAGAGGAAAGGTATTGACTTTGAAGAAATTTTCTCACCTGTGGTGAATTAATATGTCCTCTATTCGAGTTGTGCTTGGATTAGCAGTTAGCTTGAACCTAGAGGTTGAACAACTTGATGTGAAGACAACACTCCTTCATGGTGATTTGGAGGAGGAAATTTATATGGAACAACCTGATGGCTTCAAGGTCAAAGGAAAAGAGCAGCTTGTGTGCAAGTTGAAGAAAAGTTTTTATGGACTCAAGCAAGCACCAAGGCAATGGTACAAGAAATTTGATTCTTTCATGGAGAAACACGGTTATAGTAAAACCACTTCAAATCATTGTGTGTTTGTGAAGAAATTCCTTGATGATGATTTTATTATCCTCTTGCTATATGTGGATGACATGTTGATTGTTGGTCATGACACTAAGAAGATTGATTGTCTGAAGAAAGATTTGAGCAAGTCCTTTACTATGAAGGATTTGGGTCCTGTAAAGCAAATCCTTGGCATGAGAATTACTCGTGACAGGAAGAATGATAAATTGTGGTTGTCTCAACATAAGTATATTGAGAAGGTATTGGAGCGGTTTAACATGAGCAATTCCAAAACTGTTAGTACTCCACTTGCAAGTCATTTCAAGTTGAGCTCTCAACAATACCCTATAAGTGAGAAAGACAAAGAAGGGATGAATAAGGTTGCTTATGCATCTGCGGTTGGTAGTTTGATGTATGCTATGGTATGCACAAGGCCAGATATTGCCCATGTTGTTGGAGTTGTTAGTTGTTTTCTCTCTATTCCTGGTAGAGACCACTGGCAAGCAGTGAAGTGGATTTTCAGGTATCTCAGAGGCACTTCTACAGTATGTTTATGATTTGGGGGTGGTCAACGTGTGTTAGACGGCTACAGTTCGAATATGACTGGTGATGTTTATTCTAGAAAATCTACTTCTGCATATTTGATGACTTTTGCGGGGGGGAGGTGTCTTCGCAATCAAGATTATAAAAATGTGTTGCTTTGTCTATCACTGAGGCTAAGTATATTGCCATTACTAAAGCTTCTAAAGAACTTTTGTGGATGCAGAAATTCGTACAAGAGTTGGGCCTCAAGCAAGAGAAATTTGTGTTATTTTGTGACAGTCAGAGTGCTATCCATCTCAGCAAGAACTCGACTTTTCATTACAGGTCAAAGTATATTGAGGTGCGGTATCATTGGATACGAGAGGCGCTAGAGATGAAGGCATTTTCACTTGAAAATATTCATACTGATGAAAATGGTTCATATATGATGACATAGAACTTATCTATGACAAAGTTGATTTGTTGCAGAAAGAAGGCGGACTTGGTCGAGCAGTGATAGTGTGATTTTACATCATGCTTTCTGTACACTTTTGCATGCATTTTTCATATAGATTAGGCATTCTTTATTTGATTTTAGTTAGATTTTCCCTTGGAACGGGTGAAGCGGTTTCTTGGTGTTGTTTTGCAGGAATTAATGTAAAAATGCCCAGAAATTAGCCTTGGTGGAGCTTGGATGACGACAGAGCTTGAAAAGAGAAGAAATTGAGCCAAGCAGGATTCTGGAGATTCGCCCCGCGAAACAGGATTCGCCTCGCGACCCTGAAAGCTGACTGTTCCAGCAGAATGTCATCTTTCTGGTTCGCCTCGCGAACCATGGCTCGCCTCGCGAATCTGGAAACCAGAAGCCATCACGCCCAGGCCCTGATGCTCCTCACGGGCGTATTTGAGAAGAACCTTTCGGTTTCGCGTCGCGAGAAACTCTCACCTCGCGAGAGTTCAATTCTCTGAAACAACATATTTTTAACATATTCGCCTCGCGATACATGTCTCGCCTCGCGAACGCGCGCAGAACTGATTGGTATAAGTTGCTGTTTTAGGGCAGAAAGGGGGAGTTTATTTTTTGAGAGTTTTTGGAGCTTTTGGTGGAGAGTTGGGGACTTGGAGCTGCGGCTGGGCTAGGGTTCCAACCCTAGTAGGGGATGTTTTCCTTGTTCTGGGAATGGAAGAAGATTGGAGGATTCTTCTATGAGTGTTCTTCATCCCTTCTCTCCTTCTCTTTTGTATTCTCATTTTTCATGAGTAGTTAAAGCCCCTATTGTTGGGGTTAGATGTAGCTTTTCTGAACTTGTTTGTATTTGATTTGGTTGTTTTAATGCAAGTCTCTATTTCTTTATGAGTATGTGATTCTGTGTTTAATGCTTTCCTTGGCTTAGCTACCCATAGGAATGATATGTTGCTTTGATAGACAATTGACAGATTGATGTTAAGGCATGCTCATGAATCATATGCCAAGTAGTCCAAGAATCTAGACATAGGTGTTGGCTGCTTGCAATCCTATAAGTCTTGACTTAATGCAAAATCTCAGGTTAATCCACCTAAGACATTAGGGTTTAATTTGGGGTTTTAGGCTCATTGCACCTAAGACATTAGGCTAGAGTATTTTAGAAAAGACTTGATTGTCATTATTGAATTAGGACTTGTGTTAGAAGCCATTTCATTGCAATTAAGGGAGGATTAGTGTAGTTTAACCCTGACAATCTCAACCGCATTTCTTTTGCCTTCCAAGTGTTCGATAAAATTCCCAAAAGACCAAAAACATTTTATTTCTTTATTTTATTTTCTTTCATACCATAGTTTAGTCTAGATAGTTGTTGAGTTTGTGAATTGGTAATTGGCAACCGATCCCTGTGGATACGATAATCGGTCTCATCACCGTATTACTTGTTTGCGACAAGGTGCACTTGCCTTTATTCTAAAAATACGCATCAAGCGGTATCTTCCCAATTGAGTCGTGAGGGGGAGATTTATTGAGTGGGTCACTCCTAAGTGGATCCCATATTAGTTCAATAAGAAAAGAAAAATAAAACTTGCCAATGGCCCAAGCCCAAGAGGCATTTGAAAAAAGGGGTTTGAATTAAAACAAAGAAAGAATGTGTGTGACTACTGCGAGGAAAAAGAAAGAAAAGAGAGAGTTACAGAGGGGAGAACGGCACCGAAGATGAGAAGAAGAAAAAGCAGGGATTTTGTGTTCTTTATCAGATAAGTAAATTATTTTTATTCGTGATGAAATTTTAGTAACAGTTCCTGGTGTTGAGAGCAATATTTTGATATCACTGTATTGTTGTTTTGCCTTATCTTTGAGCTGAGTTGTTACAGCCGTTGTTGTGGGGTTTCTCTCTTGTTGCTTGCTTGTATCCACCTTTTGGGTGATGTATTGTTAATTTGGTGTTCCCTAGTATTTATAGGAAGACTTGGTGTATCCGTTATTATTTATGGTGAAAGTTTTTGCTGGACTTGATTATGTGGTTTTTAGCCCTACACTGGGGAGTTTTCCACGTTAAAAATTGTGGTGTCATTGTTATTTATTTTTCTGTCATTGATATCATGCTGTGGAATAATATTTTTGTTGTGCCTATTTATTTATATAGGTAAAGATAAAAAAATATTTACTTTATTAGAGATTGTTATCTCTGATTTTTTTTCCAACACACAGACACACATATATATATATATATATATATATATATATATATATATATATATATATATAAAGTTTCGTTGCTTTTACTTTTGATGGTGGAGTTGGCTTGTTGCCTTTGGAGAATGAAAGGAGCGGCTGGTTGTTGAACGTTGATTTGTGTCTTTCTTGAATAATTCTATTCAATATTTTATGGCAGCTTTTCCCTTAATCATTGGTCAAATTGATGATTAATTGCTTAGTCTATACGGATACAAATCTGTTACCCAAAAAATGATGTCTCGATATCTTCTAGTAATTAAAAGTTGAGAATATATATAAATATTAATGAGTTAAGATTTTATTTTATTAAATGATAAATTGTAATTAATGAGAGACAGAAGATATGATAAAAAATTGGGACAAAGGATCTCCATCCGATATATACTGCACCAAGTTGAATGTTACTACGTGAATTTAAACAGGAGTTTAGATTTTCGAATGGATTAGGATGACTTATTTTTATCCGGAATATTCTCATACTTCTTAGGTATGAAATTAATTTCATTTAGGATACTGAACTTCTCTCTTTCAACAAACGTACCTTTTACAATAGGTATCTAAACTGGAAGCTTGCATCAGTTAAGGACGAATTTTTGAATGCACCATTAAGATGGTGTATTCAGGTCATCTCCATAGCAATTCTTAATAAGCATCTCATTTAATAAGCATCGGTGTTTATTTTCAAAATGCCGTTGGAGCAAGTTTTGAAAGAGTTGCATATCAAAGGCACCTGCTTATTTAAGCACTAGTTCTTATCTCGAATTATGTATCAATGTAGAATTTTTTTTATTAAAAAATGTTTTAGCCGTTGATTTGAAAAATATTTATGAAATCTATGGATGTGGGTCCATTGGTAAGGTTTATTTAAATTTTTTTTTAATTATTGGATTGAAGAGATGAAGTATTTATGTTATAAAAAATAAAAATGAGCTATGTGTTAAAATAAAACCCATTTAAGAACCTAAAAAATAAAAATATAGGATGTTAAGATGAAAATAACCTCGTTATCCTGTTTCCATCTTAGAATATAGAATACATTAATATCTACTTACGTTAACACAGAGAATATATTAATGTCCACTTACATTAACATACGAGATGTCCTAATCAATAGTTAAAAAAAATAAATTCAAATGCCTTTCGATAATCACCATCATAAAAAGTGCATTGTCCCTAATAAAATTCCAGTCATGGTACCCTATACGTGTTATCTTATATTTTGTCAACCGTCACACTACTGCTATTTTACATGATAGAGCAACACATTAAATCAAAACTACAACCTATATTATTTAAATTAGGGGTGACAAAATGATCCATTTGTCCATCATTCATAAGAAAATTCATCCAATCCATCTATTTATAAAAAAATAATATAAATGGATTGGACGGATTAAATTATTTTTTTAGTGGATGGTTTATAATTTATCCAATATTTTTTAAAATCCATTGGGCCAACAATAAAAAATGTAATGGATCAACTTTTATCCATTCCAAAACCAATTTATTTTTTTCATATTATTTTTCTCCAAATAAAAAAAACCTCCATTTGTAACAAAAAAAAACACTTCATCTAATTTTTTCTTTCGTTCTCTATTATTTTTTCTTCAGTATTTTATATTTTATTTATCTGCTTTTCTTTTCTTTTTTTTATATTAAGTATTAACTAATTAATTATTCTCAAGCACCACTAGTAGTCCACGTTATCACGTATGTTTTCTTTTTTCGTTGCCTTTTTTTTTTGCTGAGAAACTTAAAAAAAAAGAGTATTAACTAATTGAAAGCACAACAAGTTGTAACAAGTTTCGTAAAATAATGTCATGGAACGTCGTGGCAAAACATCTACATAATCAATAACTCCCATATAATAATAGAAAAATGGCGGTGATACAAAATGATCGAGATAGAATGGAGAGTAGAAAAAAAAGGGAGAGAGAGAAAGGATAGAGAGGGGAAGAAAGAGGCAAAAGATTGTGAGATAGAGATAATATTTTAATTTTTTTTACAAATTATTTTATTTTTAAAAATATTTTATGGATGAATAAAAGAGATATAAAATTATTTAATTTCTTAAAATAAATTTTAGTGGATGGATTGGATATACGTCCGTACAAAGTTTTATTTAATGGATCATGAATGAATGAGATTTTTTTTAATAAATTTTTAATGGATTAATTGATTGTTTTTAATCAATCCCAATAAAAATTTATGGAGGCATCCATTTGCCACCCTTGATTTAAATCACCAAATTAGCTTTGCAGTGTGGTGCATGACAGCAAAAAATGGGTGCAACGGAGCTCACGGTTAATTACTTCTTCCTCTGGTGCCTTTGTTCAAGCCAAAGACAGTGTAGGTTTTCTCGTCATTTTGTGATTTTGTTTCGTTCAAATTCATGATAGATATAGAACTATGTCCGAATGTTGCAGCAGAAACCAGAAGAACAGAGGAATTATGAAGGAAAAAAAACAGAAGGTAAAAGAACATACAGAGATTTTCCTACATCCACAGCAAGGAGAAGTTCGAATCCTTTCCTACCGCTGGCTCTCTGAAGCAGTTAAAAAAATAAATGTTGTGGGTGCGTTATCAATAAAAAAAAAACTTTGGTGCACCGCTGGAGAGATCCGGATCCTTTTAGGAGAGAACTAACACAAGAGTTGCACAATTTTCAGATACAATGAACATCCAACTCAAATTGTTACCCTAACCCACAACAAAATAAATTGGTCCGGAGATACAAAAACGGGCTTGGTCCGTATCTATTGGCCCACATCTCTTTTTTTTTTTTTATCCTTAAATTTTGATCTCCAAAATATCGGATCGGTTTATAAACCGAGGCGGCTCATTAACAATTTCTTCAGAGTTTTGGAAAGGTTGGATGAAGTCCTAAGATATTAGATTTATGAAGGGAAAAAATTGTATCCTTAAACGAAATTAATATCACTGTCCATATGTTGGATTTTCGTCGGAAAGATTTAAACTGGCATTTAGGCAAGCGTTACTAGAGAATAGCTTTTGCTCAATACACATCATATCATAGATTATTATATAAACGTCATACTCATGAAAAGATTAAAAAAAAAAAATTATAAGTTGTTTTTTATACTTTATAGACATCCATTTTCAAGTGTTAACAGGTTAATGTAAATAATAGTATGCGACAGTGACAAGTTAAAGGTAGCCCGAAGGAAAGCTTACGAGATTAAACGACGAAGTGTACAGAAATGGGTAGGGTGGGCAGCCCAATAATGTTAGAATTGGAGATCCATGTTCAGAAACCGACACCCAATGCATCTAACTAATTGGCCCTTTTTATGGCCGAGAATTAATTGCACGTATTTGGTTTGTGTGCATTGACGTAGAGATTTGGGGCTCGAGAACCCAAAAAATGCGATCATTAATGAATCAGAGTATATTGCAACCAAAACCAAAGACATAATGGATTCATCACTAGCAGACATTCTTTAATCTGCTTTCCATTTGAGGCAAATGAGCCTACCCCATTCGTCTCTCTTTGCTCTTTAATCTGTCACCAAAATTCAATTGAATGCGACGTCCTAGATTGCCACAAAAACAAAATGGAGAGATAACAACTTACAATTACAACTTCCCACTCTCTCTCTCTTCTTTTTTTCTATCATGTGTGTCATGTTACATTGCTATCATAGCTTAGGACACATCAGGGTAATTAGGTAAAGATACATTAAGCTATATATGCAGTCCAGTCCCCACAAAACAACTAACAGAAACGTTTTGGTTTTATGTTCTTTCTGCAAACCCTCATAACAGTTTCCCCTGCACCTTCTCATTCTTCTGTCTCTTCTCTTTCATTTCAGTTTTTAAAGAAGCGCCCATTTGTTTGACATAGACGTTACGCCCCCAAATTGATGTTTCAGCTTCAATGGCATTGCCAGTATAATGGAATGGGAAGTTTACGTTTCGAGCCTCTGACAAACACATAACCATTCCTCCTCCCTTCTTCTTTTCATTTAATTTATTTAAACTTTAAAGGGGTGTGGCCAAGGAAATTTATTTAATTTATGACTTTCGGTCCAAAATTCTAAATTCTAACTATATGTTTGGATAAATGTTTGATAAAAGTTGTTCCTGCCAAATATCTCGGGTATGAAATACTCGGCTGAACGAGGATTAGTGGGGTGTTTTTGGATTGTGCTTGACAGAATGTGGATTCTGCTCCTACGTATCCAAAAGGGAATCAAAGCAAACGTAGTTCTAGAATGAGGGGTAAGCCCCCTATTTATAGTTGTTCTCTCAGGATCGGAGCTCAAAATAAGCGGAGGAATATTTGGATCGGATCGCGATCATGGGGAGAGATATCCAGGAGCTTTGATTGTCCTGGAGTGGCATTATGGCCAATGAGATATTCGGCCCGATTAGGCTGCGGATGGATAGCTTGGGGTAGAGTAGTTATTCTCGGGTGTCAGGTGTGCTGACATGTCCTCGGCTTCGGAGGAGTTTGGGTCAAGGCCCATTCGCGGGGGTAAGCTCGGTTGGTCCGATGTATAGACGAGTTCTCGGTGGTTGGTCCGGGGCATAGACGAGTTCTCGGTCTTACATTCTCGGCCAGTACACAAGCCCCCCGAGCTCCGAGCTTGAATAAGCGAAGGAGCGATACGTATGAAAACCGAGCTTATTCTTCTGTTATGCGATTATCCACATTCTCACTGTCATTTCAATCAAGTCTTCTCTCTCGTCGAGAAATCAATTATTCCCCTATTACTTCTTGGACGCCACGGACAAGAAACCATAGAGTTCCGCGCCCATTTAATGGGGGAAAATCAAAAGTCGCGCCCTTTTGGGCCCAATGGACAATGGGCCACCAATTGCGGAGTTATAAATACCTCCTCCGGCGCCAACTCCCTCCTACTTTGCTTACCCTTCTCGCCATTCACCCTCGTCTTCCAAGCTTCGCCCTTGTTCCTCTGCTTGTTATCCTCCGGTGCGCTCTGTCTCTTTTCTTCCTTCGTGCTTCTAAGCTCTGTTTCGACCTTCGGACATGAGTTCATCTATGTCTTCGAGTCAAATACTTCGCCTCGGTTGAGGGTGAAGTTTCCCCAATAGGGGATCCCTTTCGCTTCTTGTTCCTTCGCGGGAACGAGCGTTGGGGAGGCGGAACCATCCTCCTCCGGGTCATCTTCGACCGGTTGATTCTTCCGATTCCGATTCGTCTAGGTCCGGTTCTCCCCCTCCTAGAGTGTCCAAGCCCGCCGCCCGCAAACAACGCCTTAGGGTTCCTAAAGACCCTATTCCCGATATTACCCTTCCCGGGTACACCTGGGTTAAAGGGGAGGTTGGAACCTTTTTTTCTGACTACCAGACTCCTGATTCTATCGTTGAACTTCGGTCCCATATCAATATCTCGGCCTCAGGGGACGAGTCCGAGTTTATCTGCTCTCCGTGCTCGAGCACCGAGTGTGTCTTTCTAAGGGCTCGTCCCTCCGAGCCCCCCTTTACATATATGTATAAAACACTTTTTGACAAACTGCATGTGTCTCTTCCTTTTACTGAGTTTGAGTGCGACGTTCTGAGAACCATGAACGTCGCACCTACTCAGCTTCACCCTAACAAATTGGGCTTTTATGAAAGCCTTTCGGATTCTATGTAAATACATAAAGATAGAGCCTACCACTCAAGTTTTTGTATTTTTATCAAACCAGATTTAGCGAGAAAAAGGGATGGGTATCCCTTAATGGGTTGAACCAAGAGGTCTTCTTAGTTTATTCGCCTCGTCTTATAAAGACTTCAAGGTTGGCTTCTTCCGTGTTCGCCCTTCGAGTTCTCATACCTCCCACTTTTTGACGAGAATAAACATGCCAAGTTTCCTTTATACTTGGCAGTCCTCTCCCCACAAAATTCGTTCGGCCGAGTATCGTTCCCTGCCGAGAGGATAGGCGGGATATAGATGTACTAGAGGGTCTTCCTCGGCCCCTCCATTGTGCACGCCTTATGAAACTCCCCTTCTCCTCCACCCCAAGGTCCGATCTTAAAAGTAAGTGCTCGGCTTTTTAGTTTCTTAAGAATTTTTCTGCTGTGTTGTTATACTAACAACTCTTTCTTTTTGATGATCATCATGGGAAAGTTCGACTTTTCAAAGCTTGTCAAGGCTGGTGTTGGTAAAGAGGGTCGGGGTCCCTCTTCAGGTAGAAGAAGCAAAAAGACCTCCTCCCGCTGAAGGCTTCTGAAGGGGGCTTCGTCATCTGCCCCTCAAAAAGGAAGAGGGCGGAGGTTGAAGTGGTTGCCAAAGATTCTCCCCTTCATGGCCCAAGCTCCCCTCGCCCCATTACTCGGGGACGCAAATCGTGGGGCGAGAGCAGCCACTTTCTACCCCCTCGAGCCGAAATGGTACAACACCACCACGAAGGCGGGGACTTCATCTCTCTCGGGTGAAGACTTCAACCCTCCTCCTCTTTCGACTCGACCCTCTTAAAAGCCGCCGATCTTCGGCTTATCAAGCAAGAGGGGCCCGATCCAGCATGGAGGCCCTCTCGGTCTCCTCGCCTTCGTCTGCGGCTTTGGCTCGTTTAGTAGCCGAGAGGTGACGGAGACCGAGAGGAAGTCTCAGCAATTGGAGTCTGAGTTTGCTGCTATAGAGAGGTTGAAGGGGGATCTTTCCCGGATTGCCTCCGAAAATGAACGCTTGACTACCACCATTGCTGATATTAACACTCGGAACTCCGAGCTGGATTCTCGGGCGAAATCAGCCGAGGAAAGCAGAGCTCGAGTGGAAGAAGACAAGGCTCGTGCCGAAGAAAAGATCAAGGAGGCTCAGGCTGAGATTGATCAACTCAAAGCTGCCTTGGAGGCTGAGATCCAGGCTAAGATACTGCTCGAGGAGGATGTAAGGGAGGCCACCCGCTGCATTGTCATCGAGCACCGGAAAGGTTTTGACAAAGGCATCGCCCAAGCTGAGGTTCTGGTTCCCGGCATCGACCTTTCGGGGGCCGATGTGAACATGGAGGTGGTAAATGGGGAACTTGTTCCCATCATTCCCGGGGGGGAGGAGAGGTGGACGTAGTGGGGGACTCTCCAGACGATCATGTAGAGGCCGAGGAAAGTCATAGGGGGGAGTAGATTGTTTTTTGTTCATCCTTTTGTCTTGGGCTCATGCCCTTGTAACCTGATTACTTGAATGAATATTATTATCATTTTGCTGATTCTTGTGTTTGGCTTGTCCATCGAATCTTCGGCTAAGGCCGAAATACTCTACCGTCCAAAATGGACGGTGATCATTACACGAAAAGCACGTGTTTTTCATTTTGCGTTGTCATGCATTAAATGCTTTTGGAAACCATAATGGGTTCACGCAATCGTCATGCATTAAATGCTTTTGGAAACCGTAATGGGTTCACGCAATCGCTGCCTTTTGCTTGGTTTCGAGGTTTGTTTTCCCGACAAATTCTAACACATACTACTTCCTTTCTTGCCTATAAATAGGGCCCTTCTCACTTGTTCATTCCTCATCCTTTTCTATCAGCCAAGTTCGTTTCTTACTTCTCTTCCATCCGAGTAATTCTATGCTAACATCAGGGGTTTACGTTCCCCTCTCCCAGTTAACATCCTTTTTTGGGTTTCACACCCGCCAAAAAGGATGTAAGTGGGAGATGGGATCCAGAATTCCTTTTATGGTTTAATCCTTCAAAAAGGATGTTAACTGGGAGAATAGCAGTCTTCGGGCGTGGCGAAAGGGGTAGAGGTCGTCTACTCCCGGAGTCAGCCGAGCACCTCATCGTCCAGCTTTCTCAGGGGGGAGTGTGAACTACAGCCTCCCTTAAGAGAGCGTGGTGGCGTTGAATCGGGGGGACTGGGGGCCGAGTGGCCCTTATTTTCAATTTCGGCTTTCAACCTCAGCGCTGCACTCAGTCCCGTGAATGTACTTTTCAAGAGTCAAACTTAGCTTTATTTTTGCTCATTGTACTCGGTTTCCTTGAATGTATCAAACTTGGCTTTATTTTCGCCCTGTGCATTGTACTCGGTTTCTTTAATAAAATAATGGCTCATACTTGGCCTTTACGAATTTTGTTTTTTGCGCATATTCCGCTTTACTATTTTCGTAGCTTGAACTCAACGTCAATAACTTAATAGTAGCTCGGATTCGGCTAGTAAGATCGTGCTTGACCTTTATACTTGACTTTATGGCTCGTATTCGGCCACCAGGCTCAAACTTGGCCTTGAGAATTAAACGGCTCAGATTCGGCCATCGACTCGTACTCGGCCGCTAGGCTCAAACTTGGCCTTTCTGACTGGCTCGAACTCGGCAGATGGCTCGTACTCGGCCGCCGGGCTCACACTTGGCCCCTCTGACTGGCTCGTATTCGGCCAACGGCTCGTACTCGGCCGCCGGGCTCATACTTGGCCCCTCTGACAACGGCTCGTACTCGGCCGCCGGGCTCATACTTGGCCCCTCTGACAACGGCTCGTACTCAGACCGCCGGGCTCATACTTGCCCCCCTATGACAACGGCTCGTGCTATCGCCGGGCCGCTCATACTTGGCCCCTTCGACAACGGCTCGACTTCGCCGCCGGCTCAAACTTGGCCCTCCGACTGCTCTCGTACTCGGCCATTAAAATAGGATGTCTGCAAAATAAAGACTTCGGCAAGGCAAGGAAAAATAGAACCATATAATAAATTCTGCTTTTTATTGAATGGAGTCCGCGGTGTGCCTCGTTAAAACCTCCCCTGGTCAAAACCCATTTTGGGAAAAAAATACCGAGGTAGGAAAAAGAGTACAAAGACCCGACTATATACATCACTGTAATAAAACTTCAAATGAGAGGCATTCCAAGTCCTTGGGATAGGATTTCCGACAATTCTTCTAACCTATAGGCCCCATTCCCCGGTTTTCAACTACTCGGAATGGTCCTCCCCAATTTGCCGCTAACTTGCCTTCCGTGCGGTCCTTCCTTGCTTCCCCTTTATCCTCGGCACTAAGTCTCCGCACGTAAAAATTCCTCGGCCTTACTCTTGAATTATACCTTCTAGTGGCTCTCTGTTTGCGGGCTTCTTCTCCGATTCGGCTTCCTCCCTAACCTCTTCTACCAAGTCAAGTTCGATCCTCATATTGCTCTCATTGTCGTTCGGCTCGTGTTGCACACGCGTCGGAAAGACGGTTCCCCAACCTCTCTTGGGATCATGGCGTCGGTTCCGTGCACGTCGGCCTGAAGGGTGTTTCTTGAGTGGTAGATTGAGGCGTACGGTGATAGGCCCGAGAGATACTCGGTAACTCCTCCGCCCGGGCTCCTTTAGATCTTCCTACTCTTTTTCTTGACTCTCCCGAGGATGATCTTGTTAGGCTCACTTCGGCCTTGCCCATTGGTTTGGGGGTGCTCAACGGATGTAACCCGGTGCTTGATACCGAGGTTGTCATAGAATTCCCGTAGCTTCTTATCCACAAATTGTCTTCCGTTGTCGATGAACGATTGCGAAGGGAATTTCGTGCCTACAAATAAGGCTCTTCCACACAAATTTCTGCACCTTCTCGGCGGTAATCTTAGCCAAAGGCTCGCTTCGATCCATTTGGTGAAGTAGTCCACGGCTACCGATAGGAATTTGACTTGGCCTTTGGCCACCGGGAAAGGCCCCCATATGTCCATTCCCCACATCGCAAACGGCCAAGGCGAGTTTAATGTGTGAAGTTCTTCGGGGGGTATGATTTACACTGGAACATCTCTCGGCACTCATCACACCGCTTCGTCCACTCCATGCGATCAGCTCTAAGGGTAGGCCAATAATACCCCGCTCGGACTATCTTGGAGGCCATTGATCTGCCTCCGCTGTGAAAACCACAGATTCCTCGGTGAACTTCTTCCATGACATACTTAGATTGAGCCTTGGTCAGACATTTTAGCAAAGGTGCCGAGAATCCTCGCTTATACAGCTCCCCGGCGATTATGGTGAAATGACTCGCCCTTAGCCTGACTTTCCTGGCTTCAGTCTGATCCGAGGGTAGAGCTTCTGAGGATAAGTACTCCCAGACAGGTGCCATCCACTCTCGGTCAACCAACTCGTTGGCCATCACCTCTTCTGTCCCAATGCTTGGTTCGTTGAGGGTTTCTTGAACAACCGCTTACGTGGTGTCCCGGTTTCTTTGTCTTTGGCAAGCTTAGACAAAGAAATCAGCCCGAGTGTTTTCTTCTCGGGGGATATGCTCAATGGTGAACTTTTCAAAGCCGGAGATTAGCTGGTTGACCTTACACAAATATCTGGTAAGCTGAGGTTCCTTCGTCTGATAGCCTCCAGATATTTGTCCGGTGACTAGTTGTGAATCACTTCGGCACTTGACAGCCTTCGCCCCCATTTCATTCGCCAGCCTTAGTCCCGCTATCAGAGCTTCATATTCGGCCTGATTGTTCGAGGTTTTGAACTCGAATTTCAACGATTGCTCCAAGATCAAATCTCCTGGTCCTTCCAGAATCACCCCCGCTCCACTGCCCCTGATATTTGAGGATCCATCCACGTATAGATTCCACCATGTATCCTCAGCCTCTGGCTGTGGATGGAGCTCGGCTATGAAGTCAGACAGGCATTGTGATTTCAGGGGTCCTCTCATCTCGTATTTCAAGCCAAACTCGGACAACTCTCTTCGACAAAGCAATCATACGCCCCGCCAATTCGGGTTTTTTGAGTATCTGTTTGATGGGGTGATCCGTCTTAACAACCACTTGGTGACTCTGAAAGTACGGGCGCAACCGCCGAGCTGCAGTCACCAAGGCTAAGACCAGCTTCTCAATAACTTGATACCGAGTTTCGGCATCATGGAGCACCCTAACGATGAAGTATACCGGCATTTGGGCTTTCTTACCTCCTGCACGATGACTGCGCTAATAGCATTCTCGGAGGCTGACAGATACAGATACAATTCTTTCCCCGAGATGGGCCTTGTTAATATCGGCGGGGAGGACAGAAAGTCCTTGAAGTCGACAAAAGCCTTTTCGCAGTCCTCGATCCATTTGAAGGTTTGGGGCTTCTTCAGCAGCTTGAAGAAAGGCCGAGCTTTCTCTGCGGATTTGGGTAGGAACCGAGATAATGACGCCAGCCGTCCTGCCAATCTTTGTACTTCTTTAACGTTTTGCGGGCTTCTCATCTCAATTACGGCCCGGCACTTATCGGGATTGGCTTCAATTCCCCAGTGGGTAAGCATAAAGCCAAGGAATTTACCCCCATGGACACCGAAAACACACTTTTTCCGGATTGAGCCTCATGTTGAACCTTCTCAACTGCTGAAATATTTCTTCCAGATCTAAAGGGTGGCGGCTGGGGTCATCAGATTTCACTACCATGTCATCCACATATACTTCCATGGTCCTGCCAATTTGCTTCTCAAATACTCGGTCCATAAGTCTCTGGTACGTAGCTCCCGCATTCTTCAGCCCAAACGGCATTACTCTGTAGCAGTAATTTGACCCCTCGGTAATGAAGGCTGTTTTCTCCTCATCCGGGGGGTACATTCTAATTTGGTTGTACCCGGAGTACGCATCCAAGAAGCTTAAAATTCTGTATCCGGAAGCCCGTCAACCACCTGTCAATACTCGGCAAGGGATAAGAGTCTTTTGGGCATGCTTTGTTCAGATCCGTATAATCAGTGCACATGCGCCACTTGCCGTTTGCTTTCTTGACGAGAACGACGTTGGCCAACCATGTGGTGTATTCTACTTCTCGGATAAAGTTGGCCTTGACCAACTTCGCCGTCTCCTCTTCGACTACTTTTCTCCTCTCTTCACCTAATCTCCTCTTTTTCTGGGCCATCAGCCTCGGGACAGATTGCCAATTTATGGCATAAAAAGTTGGGATCAATTCCCGGCATGTCGATGTGGTCCACGCAACTAGATCGGCATTTCTGCGCAGTACTTGTTTTATTTCTTCTTTCAGAGTAGGCTCCAGGTGACCACCGAGCTTAGTACACTGTTCAGGCTGCGCGCCGAGTTGGAACTTCTCTAGCTCCTCAATAGGTTGTGGATGTTGTTCCCGCACGTCCATCCCGGGATCCAGCTCAACGGAGTTTCTTCGAACTCACCGCCTTGTCCTTCCCCCGTCTAGGGTTTCTCTCGGTGCGGGTTTAAGTTTGCTCACCCGCAAACTATCGGCCAGAGCACTGTCTCGCCATCCTCCGATCTGCTCGGACAACCACTATATCTCCCGAGCCGGAGGGGAACTTCATCGTGAGGTGGGGAGTAGAGACCACGGCCCCTAACTCATTCAAGGACGGCCTTCCCGATCGGGATATTATACGACGTAATCTGCGTTTACCAACACATACCTGACCATGATGGTTTTAGAAGCTCTCGCCATCGCCAAAAGTGGTCAAGAGGTCAATATATCCCCGAGTATCAACCTCGCTCCCTGCGAAGCCAACGAGTTTTCTTGTCATACTACTGAATTGATTTCTCCGGATCCCTAGCTTCAAACGTTGAGTAGTACAATATATCCATGGAGCTCCCCGATCGACGAGGGTTCTTTTGACCGAGAAGTTGGCCAACTGTACGGTGATCACCATGGGGTCATCCTGTTTGGGATCTACTCCCACGAAATCATCATCGAAAAAGATAATAGGGGGGAACTCCGGGAGGCTTGCCGGATACCGAGTTAACAAATCGGATGGCCCGCAGATGTCTTCTCCGAGCTGAACTTGTGGTGCCTCCCCCGCGAACCCTCCCGAGATGGTGTTTATCACCCCGGATGACATTATCCTCTTCCCGTCTTTCATTCTCGCCTTTCTCTGGTCTCTACTCTCTCCTCATTTCTTCGATCGCTGCCCTCCTCGGGCTTCGGTCACCCTCTCTTCTTCTCGTTTCCCCGCCTCTCACTTTATTTGTTGTTGTTTCTTCGGACAAAGTTCTTGAGGTGACCTAGCTGAACCAGTTCTTCAATTTTATCCCGTAGGACCCAAAGCATTCCTCGGTGGTATGGCCATAGTTGCGGTGAAACCGACAATGCTTCGCGATCCGCATTTCGGGGTGTGGCCACCCTTTGGGAGCTGCAAAGCTCACGCCTGACGCTTCCTCGAACACCCGAGCCCGATTTGTGTTGAGGGGAGTATAATGATCATACTTCGGTCCCCTCTCGGAAATGCTCGGTGGGCCTTTCAATCTCGGCTTATCACCCCCGCCCTCCTCTTATCTCTGCCTTCTCGCGGCGGCCTCATCGGTCCGATCCCTTTTCTTGGACTCCTCTACCTCCTCCATATTGATGTAACTGCAGCTTTTCTTCTCGGTTCGTCCATATCGGCCGGCGGTTTGCGAGCTAAGTACCTAGCAAAAGGGCCGTGTCTCAACCCGGTCGAGGATGGTGTGTAGTGCAACATCGGCACCGAGATTGGGGATGAGTACCGCCTCCTTGCTGAATCGGGCCATGAAGTTGCGCAGGATTCATTCTTCTCTTGCCTGAAGTTCACCAGGGAGGCCGAGGTTTTACGGTGGGCTCGGCTCGTGGCAAACGAGCACCGAACCTAGCCACGAATGTATCAAAAGAGTCCACCGAGGCCGGGGGTAGCTGGGTGTACCAAGTCAACGCCGCTGCCTCCTTCAAGGGTGGTTGGGAAAACTTTGCACGAGACAGGCGTCGTCATCCGTAAAAAGGTACATCTGCGTGGTGAAGGCGTCCAAGTGGCGCTCGGGGTCCGAGGTGCCATCATATTTGTCAATGTTGATGGGCTTGTAGTTGGGCGGCAAGGGGACCCCCATGATATCATTCGTGAAAGGATGCCTCGGCTTCCGCAGCTGGCCCTTTGTCATTAAGTCTGCTTCGTTTGGAGTGAAGATTCAGGGCCTGCTTAGGGAATCCTCTTCCTCTGCTCGGTTGTTGTGGTGGGAAGCCGGGAGGCGAGGACCTCCTTCCCGATATAAGTTTCGGACCCCTCAATCTCGGGAGGTCGGCGCTCTCTTTCATGTGAGGAGGAGACCGACCCTCTCCCTACTCGGCTCTCTCTCCCGACGGTCATTCTGCCGGCGGATTTCTTCATTCTCCCTTCTTAGCGTTGCGACTTTGTGCGAGAAGCTCCTCGAACCACCTGGGTTGTCGGTCATTCTCTTTGGGCCTACTGATTGTTCTCCATTATCTCCGTTAACTCCGTTGTTGGCATTCCTTGGCTCCTCCTCCCGCTAGCTTTCCGCTTCTCGTCCTCACCATTTTTGTGTGGTATGGGAAAATATTTGCTTCGATTCCCACAGACGGCGCCAAATGTTCCCGCCAAATATCTCGGGTATGAAATACTCGGTGAACGAGGATTAGTGGGGTGTTTTTGGATTGTGCTTGACGAATGTGGATTCTGCTCCTACGTATCCAAAAGGGAATCAAAGCAAACGTAGTTCTAGAATGAGGGGTAAGCCCCCTATTTATAGTTGTTCTCTCGAGGATCGGAGCTCGAAATAAGCGGAGGAATATTTGGATCAGATCGCGATCATGGGGAGAGATATCCGGAGCCTGATTGTCCGGAGTGGCATTATGGCCAGCGAGATATTCGGTCCAGTTAGCTGCGGATGGATAGCTTGGGGTCGAGTAGTTATTCTCGGGTGTCAGGTGTGCTGACATGTCCTCGGCTTCGGAGGAGTTTGGGTCAAGGCCCATTCGCGGGGGTAAGCTCGGTTGGTCCGATGTATAGACGAGTTCTCGGTGGTTGGTCCGGTGCATAGACGAGTTCTCGGTCTTACATTCTCGGCCAGTACAAAAGTGATTTTGAATAATGCAATTGATTTTGTGAAATTGATTTGGTTACAATTCAATTTGAATTGAAGTGATTATAATCGTGTTTGAATGTTTTTATTTTGAAAATAAGTTTGATATAAAACTTGATATAAGTTTTTCAATTCACCACAAAAACTAATTTTCGTAACTTTAGATAAAATCACTTCTAAAAACAATATCAATTCTATATGATAATAATCGAACATCTTAATTTTTTTTTTATTAGAACCACATTTATTGGGAGGTAAAAGTAACTTTTTATCGTAGAACCAAACACACTTATTTGGTTACCTTTTTTTCCCATTTGTTGAAGTTGCAGTCTATAGTCCCATCAGCACCCCCCACCCCCACCCAACATATATATCTTTGCTTGTCATTGATATATGTGTACATGAATAGTCCAGGATCCTTCCTTACAACTAGTATTAATATTTTGAGATCTCAATTTTTGAAGTATATAGTGAAGACAAACGAAATGATCTTCGTCATGGGGACAAGGTTTGATGTTAGATGTGTGTTTTGTTTTGTTTATTCCGTCCTTTCTTGCTTGCTCAAAGATAATGAAAATACATTGATACGTATGAATTTGGTTAATAAAACGATCTTGTACATGTTTTTACAAAACAATGATACATTTTGTCTCTTGTGTGTGCCAGTGCCAACAGCATACAAAACCAACAAATTAATTGTTTTTCCTTTTCTCTTAATTTTTTGGATGCATGCTTTAATTGACTTCAAAATTTTCTTGTCCACCGGCATTGTGAGAATCTTAAATTATTGAGCAACTGCTTTTGTTTTCAAAATGGCCAAAGAGACAACCATTTGAAAAAAAAAAAATCAATGAATCTTTTCCGCAGCTAGCAATTGGTTAATAATTTGTTGATATTACCTTGAGTAAGCAAGAGACAAATAATATCACTATTCAGTCAGTCATATATCTGAATCCGGGTTCTCGCTCCAACTTGGCAATTCTTAATTGAAACGAGTGGATTCAAATAAGAGACCCCGACATAGAAATATTTACATCATGTGAATCCTCTTCTGTCTCAGGAGAATAGTAGATTGTTCTAGCAGAAATAAGGTCAACAATGCACCTTTCATAGACTTTTTGTTTTTCCCTGTAATTGGCTTGGAAAAAAGATAAAATGAAAAACCAAATTCTCTCGTTCATTAAAAAAAGGAAAAATATTTTTTTAAAGTGGTTCGTTTTAAAAATAAACAAGAATTAATACATTATAAAATGTGTGAAGCATTAAAAGTCAGTTTATAAAATCGATTCCTATTGTCAAATTATAGTATTTTTTTGGATGACATGAGATTGATATGAAATATCCGTCATCATTCTCGGGGGATCTAGTCACATTTAAGGATTTTTTCTCTCTCAACTGGATTTTTTCCATACATAAAAAACATGATTCGAACTCTGGATCATTTGTTTAAGTAGTCCGATTCTCTTACCACTCGGATCAAACTATGTGTTGTGATTGACGATAAACTATAATATAATTTTCAAAAGGAAAATATTAACGAGTATCATTAAGACATTGTTTAAGAAACCAAAAAAGTAAATTTTGTATAGAAAAATGGTGTACTTAATCACTTCATCCTATTTCCATTGCACTGTTTTTGGTTTCAAAATGTTCTGAATTATTGTTGTTCACTTGTTTTACTGTGTTAGATCCAAGGCCTGAATTTGTTTCCAAGGCTGTTTGGAGTGTTGACTTATATTTTTTATCTTATTCGTCCAGACCCAAAAATAAATAACCATTTTATAACACCTTCTTTGCAAATAACAGATTTTAAATAAAATCAATCAACCGGTTACAAGTTTTATTTTTCATACAAATCGACGGTTCTCCTTAAAATAGCACCCATACGCCTTATTTTTCACCTTGTACTTGGTATCCCATGTCAATATGTGGAAGTTTTATAATGATAACCTACTAATTTCAATGGAAAGACAAAAGTAAGTTTCTCTTCATTTTCTCTCTTTTCCTTGGGGAAAACGAGCCAATCTTTTTGTATTATTTTGGCAAGTTATATTTATTGAACATAAAATTTTAAACATAATATGTGATATTATATATATTTATTTATATTTTTATTTTTTTTATTTTTTTATATATACACCTCTTAAAAATATATTAAAAAACAAAAGACACAACACCTTGTAATGTCTCTATTTTATGTAAAAAATCATTCTACCGACCCATTTGAAAGTGAAAAGAATTTCGACGGACCAATTCAACAAAACGTGAGAATAAAAAACAGCTTTTGGGTTTTCAAGCACTTCTCCTTCATTCAAATAAAAACAAAGCATCCCATCGCATCGCCATCTCTGTCAAGCTTCAGCCTCAGAAGTCCAACCCAGAGGACATATCCAAGAACCCTTGTTTCCATTTTCCAAATAGCATTGAGCAATCTTTCCCTGAAGCATGTATGAGAAAAGAAAAATAATCAACTCATATCAAATTCTATTTTAATTTTTTTTTCAAACACAATATAATACTTTGAAATATTATTATTTTCATATTTCATGTACTAAATTAAAATGAATATATATATAATATAATATACAAATATGAATGAGACCATAATATAAATGTTTAAACAACATAACTCTTTCTTTGCAAAGTCTATTTTAAGAAAACAGAGATAAATAAAAAATATATTAATATATGTATTTTTATTTTAGGATTTATTGGTATGCCTATTAATTTTTTTTATACTACGAACTAATCATAAATTATCATAATATTAGAATATTTTTTATTATCATAATTAGCAGAAAGGTTTTAGGTTGGATAATTTGTAACTGATTAAGAATGTAATTTATTTACAATTTACAATAATTATATATAAAACTTCATTAAACTCTTTATTTTATTATTATATAAAAAATGTGCATAAAAAAAGCTGGCACTCCCACAAACAAGACAAGACTCCTTTTTTTAGGCCTTTTCACAATGTTACCACCACCTTTGCAAATACAGTTCTTTGTCAGTATATCCATATCAAGAATCCATTCTGAAAGTAAAAAAATAATAATAATAAACAAAAAAAAACCCAGAGAAAACAAACTCCAGATGAAGAAGATTCATTTCTTGTTTGTTAAGAGACAAATGTCTAACAAGTAAAATAGGAGTAGCTAGATAGAATATCATACATGCAAATTAACCAAGTTAGAAGAACCAAACTAATTCGAATTTCCTTAGAAATAAAACACAAATAACAGAGAGAAATTAAGAAGATAAGATCATAAGATATGATCAAAGCCAGTCAGAGAACAAAGCTTCCCAAATCTCTTCGAAAACTTGAACAATGATCTTATGATGATGATACGAATTCAGCGACAAAAAACACTGCAAGAGTTTTTCCAAATCACGCGTCGAAAATATCTGCTTCTCAACTATCATCTCCACCATGGAAGTCCTAAAATCATTGTATGGATCACTCGAACGCTTCACCACCGCAAACGTGTCCTTTACCTTCCCATGCAACGGAAGAACACCCATTTCAGATCTCGGGTCCTTCTTCCGGTCACCGGAGTTGTTTTTCCGGTGAGAACGGTGCCGGCGGCGAGACCTTGAGGAATCGGAAGAGAGGCTCCTGGAGGAGAAAAGGGTGTCCGTTTCATCATCTTCATCGCTACTATACCACCAATAGCCACCAAAGTTTGTATCTTTAGCACAAGAGTTAAATGGGAAAATGTCTCTCTTCTTCTGGGTATTCTTCTTCTTCTTCTTTTTCTTCTTGCTCCTTATGTTTCTCTCTGAGTTTTTCGTTTTCTCTTCGAAATCGAAAACGTTGTCGTTGTTGGGTATGTTTGGGGAAGCAGGGGGGCATGACCTGCCACCGAGGTTGTTGGCAAAGGGTGACAAACAGTACTCTGAGATTTTGCGTCTGGGGAGTGAATCCTTAAACGACAAAATGCATTGGTCGTTTATGGTTTGGGATGTTTTGGGTTTGCAAATAGTGGGAAAGGGTCGGGGTTTTGGGGAGGGTGGTGGCTCCATATTCATGAGGTGGTGGAAGCTGCCACGGCTGTGGTTTGGTGGGGAGGAGAAAACTGCCTTTTCCATTACGTCGGTGAAGTTTCGGGTACGGCAGGATCCGAATGAGGAACGGAACATGCGAGAGATTCGCAGTTTGAGACGGCTTTGGTTTTCCATGGAAGGAAGACACAGAATGGGGGTTGGGGGGATAGTGGTGAGAGAGAGAGAGAGAAGAGAGAGAGGGGATACTGAGAAAGGGTGAGAGATTGATTTTTGAAGGTGGATAATGGGATGGGAGAGATATAAATGCATGAGAAACCGAAAGTGGAAGTTGTATTAATAATAATGCATTTAAAAGGAAAGAAAAATAATAATAAATGGTTCTGATGCAACTTTATGCTGTTTATCTCGTCCTCTTCTTTGTCCTGATTGTCTACTGATTGCATCAATAAGAAATTTTGGTTTATTCACTCGTCTATTTGACCTTCAACTTTTAAGGCCACCGGGTTTCCTTAATATTAATATTGGTAATTATGATTGGGTCTTGCGAGTCCGCAAAGGACATTCGTTTGTTAAAGTAATTGATAAAAGAAAAATTTTATATTAAAAAATTAAGTGTTATATTCTTTGAATTGTTAATTACGTATATTATTTTTTATATAATTTTTTTTTTCTTAAACAATATCATAAGAATACTTATTATTTATGTTATATTTTTATTGATGAGCTATTACATATGTCATGACTATATTGAAAAATAACATCTAATATATCTATAGAATTGTATCTAACTCTGTAACATAAAAAAAAACAAAGAATTGTACCTAAGTTTTTTCCTTAATATAAAGGTTTTTTAAAGTGAACAAATATGTAAAATAAGAAACTGATGGTATATCTATTTTTAATTAGTTAAATTGTATTGAGATATCAATTCAGTTCATGTGATCAATGTCGGATGCATGTGTACTTTATCACTTTATATTTTTACTCACTTTAGAAACATCAAATCCTAATAATTATTAAGTCCACTAATGATATTTAACATCCATTTGGGACACCTTTTTTGGACACCCTAGACACAATGACAATTGTGTAAATAGACATAATGACAATTATGTAAATATAAGTGCACTATTAACACACACATTCTTGAGTGTTCATATAACACACCTCTCGTTAGATCCATTTGGTGTCTAACCTTTTTTTTTCCTTCATATTTACTATTTATTTTAATATTTTTTCATCTTTTTTTAAGGACAAATCTATAGATAAACTACTGAAAACTACTGTTAAACGTTATAGAATTGTCAAAATAACTAATTAAACATATACGTGGATGTACAAAATAACAAATAAAATATTCAAAAGGAAATGCATACTAATTGATGGATAATTGTAGCATGTGGACAATTTGGGAGTGAAACATTTTTGAGAGGGGAAAGGGGTGAGTCTATCTTGAGTGGGAGTGTAACACAAACAAATTTGGGTGGGCTTCTAAATGAAGGTGATCAGTGAAACATTTTGAGAGGGGAAACAAGGGAGAGGTTTTTCAGTGACTACATTTTATGAGTGGAGTTGATGGTGAGACTTTACTGAGATGAAACATTTACTTCATTTGATGTGCTTGATTATTGTTTTATGGCTGAATTTTTCTTGTGGCCTGTGGTGATTCTTCTTAGTTTGGATTGGTATTTTCATACATGTCTATCTATTTTAAAGCAGGCTTAAGGTCTGGGTGGTTCTTATCATGAGGCCTACGGGCAACACATTTATATAGGGGCTTGGTTTGCTTTGCAAATCATCTTGTATTGGCTCTGCTTGGTAGTACTGACATTTTTTTTGGCATGAGCAATCGGTCTGGTTGGGCGGATTGATGGTTGAAATAAATCTTTTCTCTATGTGGCGACTGAAGGCAGTCACTGTTGTGTTCTCTTGGTTGTATGGGTTTGAGTTATCTGTGTGTTTCATATTAAGCTTCTTGGGCATACTATTGTTTCTCGTGGAATTTGTGACAGCAAGTGAAATTCTTGGACATACTATTATTTTTAACTTTAAAGCCACTAAGGATGTTATCTAGGAGCTGTCTTGGCTGGTGGGGTCTCTGTTTGATTTTTGCTTTCAACGAAATTTGGTGTTATTTATTTGGAAAACATGGAAAATTGTTGTTGCTTTTATTGTATTAGGTTTCTGGGGTGTTCTATTGAGTGTGATAATGAGATTTTAATTACTTTCTCAACCTAGCAGGAGCAAGGCTTGAAAACTGGGTTGATCATATATCTTTAATCTCTTGTTGCATTTGTTTTCTTTGTATACAGATTTTAGTACCTTTTTACTTGTAATAATTAAAGTACGGGTTATCAAAAAGAAAAATTGTATATTACACTTGGGCTTGTGTTATATTTCATAATTTGATTTGCTTGGTGCATTATAAGTATAACTATTATTAAATTTTACTCATTTCAACTGCTCAAAGAGTAAATTACTTGGTGGTGGTGGTGTATAGGCGAATTCAAATTTCTTGGGAGTAAAATTTACCCTTTGTCTTTTTGTTTATTTATTTAATATTTTTTGGTACGTCGTCCTTTTATTTTTAGCTCTAAGCCTCTAACTTCTTGTGAGTAGAAGTGAAAAACTCTGTAAAGTGTAAAGCTTCCTGAATAAGTACCAACACAAGGGCATGGAGAGGCTTACTGGACAATCACAATTATCACCTTTCCACAAGTAAAAAAAATTTGTCACTTGCACACCAAGTAAAAAGAGATAGCATCATGGAGAAGATTCACATGCTTTTATTATGTTGAAGTTTATACCTTTTTTTTTACCATGAAGAAAAGTTGAATGGGGAGTCAAGTATAGATAATAAATAAATAAATAAATAATAATACCTTAGTCTCGTGAAAAGTAGTAAGGTGCTTACTCCTTGTACTTGCCGAGTGAATTAATTAATGCAATTATTGCTTGTGTATTAGAATAGCAATTGACTAACTGGACTAAGTAAACAATAAATTACTATGCAGCGTATGTTTGCTCTGAGACATATATGGTGGTAGGGGACCAAGATCACTTTAATTGAACTTGTTGAGAGCGCTTAATGGTATTTGAAATTCAAAATACTAGAAACGTGGAGCTGGTATCACCTAGTTATACACAATAAGAAAAATAAAATAAAATAAAGTGCTACATTAGCATAGCCTTTTTAACAACAACAGTTTAAGAATCTTACCTAAACTTGATTTCTTCCACACAGTCCCGTGATTAACTGCTAGTAATATAACATTTACTTTGAAACAAACTAAGCATTGGAATTCCTTCTCTTCTTCACCTTTCCCCCTAATTCTTTCTGTGTGGAAAGTATGTATACATAGTATATGAATTAAACCAACATGAATCTCACTTTTTTCCTCTTCTATAATACAAGCTCAAATCGGAAAGCGTTGAATTTTACCTATTGTTCTCCTTTTGTATTTTTGTCACATGATTATTTTGTACGTGGGTTAGAATACTCGTGTACTTTATAAATTTACTTTTTGCTTAGAAAAAATAACTTCTCTAGTTATATTTCAGTTGACTATTCACATATACATAGTGACAGTATAACAAAACGGCAAATTAATTCCTTAATGATTTGCCCCCCTAAGAGCTACAAAGTGACAGTATAACAAAATAGCAAATTAAATCATTAATGATTTGCACCCCTAAGAGCTATAGTCAATATATTATTTAATAATGGTGGTAACGGAGTAGTATATATTTCACATGAGATAATGTCTGTAGGTACTATGTAGTAGGATTTTTAAATTAATTTCCTGTCTCCATCTCCTCTAGCAGTAGAAAAGAGAAAGCTCTAAAAATCCCAATTTTTTTAATATTATATATTGGCTTAGGCAAAGGAAATTGCCCATTTTCTTGAGGTGGGTTCTTTTTGCAAGCTCAACCACCTTCAGAATATGCTTCAGGAAAAGAAAAGAGAATGAGGCTTATTGCTTACAGATGGGCATCACCTAATTCTACCTAGTACCTATATTTATAGCACTCAACTGTGAGGGAAACTGAGCATCCTGTATAACTAATCGTTGAATAGTGACTCGTGTCCAAATCATATGAATCAAAATGGTACTCCCTCCATCGATATTATAAGAAAAAAATTAATGTAATACATATATTAAGTAATTATTTAATTTTATTTAATTTATTTAAAAATTATATTTTTATTTAAATTATCATTTATGATAATGAGAAGTTGTTTATGTTGTTGAGAATAAAAAGAGTCATTAAAAAATAAAATTTATATTAAATGAATGATATTTTAGGAATAATGTTATTAAATGTGTCATTGGAAAACAAAATTTGTTTATATATTGAACCAAAAAATTTGGGATTTTTTTGCTTATATTCCCTCCGATCCACAATATAAGAAACAAAACCCTAAAACACACAGACCAAGAAACTGTATTGGAATGAGTTAATTGTAATTAATACTCATATAAATTTCCAAAAACACCCCTTCTAATTTTAATTAATACTCTTGTCGGTCCTTAATATAAAAAACAAATTGGTACTTTTTTTTGTCCAAAATATAAGAAACATGTATCAATTTTCACACATATTAAATGTTAATTTCCAATATTACCTTCATTTATGATAGGATTTATATTTACGAGATATATCAATTTTCCATATCATTGAGTTTGTTCATTAATTAAAAGGGTATTTTTGAAAATTTATATGAATATTAATTACAATTAGCTCATTTCAATACATTTCCTTGATCTATGTTTAGGGTTTTGTTTCTTATATTAAGGATCGGAAGGAGTATTATGATGGCCTATAATTAATGACAGTAACTAATAAGGGAATATTGAAAATTAATATTTAATATATATGAAAATTGATATATGTTTCTTATATTTAGGAAAAAAAAAATTGACCCATTTATTTTTTATATTATAAACTAAAGGAAGTAATATGGATAGGAGGGAGTAGATAGTTTCCGGTCAGATTTTTCGCATATTTTAATACCCTACAAGAAAACATTGGATTATTGATGGCCTTTAATTTATCTACGGCGATCAGACTTATCGACAGCTTTAATGATGTTTGATCTTTTATTCAATAAATTGTATCTTTTTTTTTAGTTAGGTTCTTCATCAAAACCAAACATGTATTTCGTGTAAATTATATCAGTTTTTATTGATGATGTTTAGTTTTAGACTATTTTTTTTTGTCTTCACTAGTTAAAATTTCTGGATCCATCCTTATCTTGAATTATTTGAAATTTTCGAATAGATCTCTATATTTTAAAAGTGTGTAATTGGATCCTTAAATACATAAAAAATTGTAATTGGATCTCTTATAAACTTTTTCATTAGGGTTCCAAAAAATATCAATACCTATTTGAATTTTTCTAAAAAATTCAGGAACCCACAAATAATGAATGAATAGATAATTTAATAGAACCCTAACGGATACTTAAGAAAACCCTAATAAAAATGTGTGTGGAGTCCCAATTACAAATTTTATGTGTTCAAATATCCAATTACAAACTTTTAAAGCATTCCGACTTATTTGAAAATTCTAACTAGTTTACACTATAAATTAATTTAACCTTAAAATTACAAATATTAGATGATACAAGAATAGGTGAATATATAAGTGTTTCTTAGTAGCAATATTTCAAAAGTTAGTGCGTGTTATAGAGAGAGAATAGGGGAAATTTTGATTTTCAATGGGTGATATCCGGAAGTGGAGGACAAAGGTATTATTGTCACCTTTTCCATGTCCCATCTAAATGGATATTATTTAGTAACTTTGTCAACATGCTCGTGTCTTGCTCGACTCGTCCGGTGGTTAGAAGACAAGATTAGAGGTTTGAAGTCTTTGGCTACACCAACAAGTTGAATCTTAGCGAGTATACCACACTTCACTTCCCAAAAAATCATGGGTAATAACCCTTTCTATTTCCCTTTCGGAGCCTTTTAATACGTGCTTTTATGTGTTTTTAAAATTTTGATTTACTTCTTTTGTTGAAATTAATCCATTCATTGGGGTAAAATCTGGGAAGCTCAATGAACACCGTAAGAAGGTGTAATGCAAGGGGATTAGACTTATCTAAAATGAACAAAGATATAAAATAAAAAAGTAAGATATATCTATCATTAATTAATTAAAATAAGTTGAGATATCAATACACTTCAAGTAAAGATATCCTTTCTCATTTTATTGGAACTTTATATCACCGTTACATATCCTTTAATTGCCTTTATCTCATTTGAACACAAGCACTAAAAAAGTGTCAGCGGAAGTCAAGGCCTTTCTCTCTCTCTGAAGAGCATCTCAAAGTCTTGGAAGCTTCCAAACAGATAAAGACACATGGAAGAGTGTAGCTCTTACCCTTTACTTCAAATGCCCCATCAAGGGGTAACAGACAAGTATGGGATAGTTGCAGTCAGCTTTTCAAATTCAGATGAGCTCAATGACAAGGAGAAAACCATTACAATTACATGGATTTCTTGACACATTGTTGCCCTGATTTGCTCTGCTTATCATTATATAAAAGCCTCTGAAGATCTCAGACCCCCATTTTTTTGTAACCTTATGGCTTCCCAATGAAAGCAAGACACTTGGATCATGACGTATGGTCCTGATGTAAATTTTTTTTCTTCCCTTTTTCTCTCTATGCACAATTTCACAAGCTTGTCCTTTGCATTGGCAATGCATACATTGAATAATTCTTCAAATTCCACACGTACTAGTAAGATTGGCAAGACACAACTGATGGTATATATATGTACAAAGTGATTAGGTCAGTATTTCAAATCCTAAACGTTATGTTAGTATATATCAAACATGTTACTATTGCGGTATAAGACAAGGGTATTGAACCAAAATGACACCGTGTGCAAAAGTCTGCAAAACTGATGCTTCATCAAATAGTGGAGTATAATATGATTAAAGTTTTGAATTGAAGCCAGCAAGCAATCAGAGTATAGCTGACACAACGGAAGTAAGTGCTGGAGCTAAGGCTTTCACAGGATGGTAAAAACAAGTGATTCTAAGTTCCAGGCAGAAGCTAAAAATAAATCTACATTTTGAGGAACTACACTATGTAAAAAGTGATATGGGAGCATAAATTTCCTACAGCCTTTGTCATATGACTTAGTGTGTGTTGTTCTAGATTTCAAAAGCTACAAATGTGATTCTGTTATTAAAAAAAAAAAAAGTGTTTGGTTATATTTTTTGAAAACAATTTTACATCCAAAATTGATTCTACAGCTCGGAGTAAATTCTGTTTTTTGATTGAAAAATTATATTAAGTTTTATATCAAACTTGATTTCAAAATAAAAACATCAGAGCATAAATCACTTTACTTCAAACTCAAAATCAATTCTACAAAATCAATTATATCCGAAATCACGTTTGTCAACGCTCATCCAAACATACACTCAGATTAATATCAACCAGTATGTTCCGTATGATGTGAGGAGCATAGCACCCATTTTTTACAAGGATTCAACTCCCACGACCAGAAAAACATCAGTTTTCTGGGTTTGATTAATTTGAATCATATCTAATTCAAACAACATAAATTACTTTTAATTTGGTTTTGAATCGGGTTAATTCAAATTTTTAAACTGAATCAATCCAGACGCAACTAAATAATCAAATTGGGGTAATATCTGGTTTGGATCAAATAATTCAGTTAAAAACTAACAAAATAATCAAAATACAAGCCTAAACGGTAGCATAACAACAAAAATATGATTTAAAGTCCAAACCATTGATAAGGCCATACAAATTATTCATAGACCCACACAAGTCATTTCTGACAACATTGGTCACATAAACTTGACACACTGCACTTAAACAAGTAACAACCATATTACGAAAAAAAAGAGTAACAACCGAAAAAACAAAAAACCCAAAGAATAGGAACTTCAAAAGTTTATAATTCAAACAAATAAAATATAAAGAGTAAGTGAACAAGTGGATCAGAGGCAAGATATAACCGTAACCTGAAAGTGTACATCTGAAAATTAGAAACTAAGCTAAACCATTTCCTTAGATGGCAGATACTGAAATTGTTATAAACATTAGCAACATAAAAATTTATTTGCAGTTAGATATACTATGTTAGCTAGATACTGAAAGTATTTAATGGTGTAAACGCACCACAATTTCACAACATACTTAACAGCATCGCCAATATTAATGCAACCAATTCTTAATTTTAAGAATTAGTTAAGTAGCTTCCGTTGGAGTTGGTCTAGCCCAATTTCAGAAATGTTTGTATCTAAAAGTATGATTTGATCGTACTTAAAATTAGTTTAATTAAATTCATTTATACAGGTATGCAATTGCGAGAATAAATATAAAATTTTGCATAACCAGAAAGCAAAATACATACCAGAATTTTAGCAACCTGCCCCCTAAACAACTCTCAATTCCGTCTCGCTATCATGATTCTGTTTCTTATTATTATCATCATTATCCTCAAAAAGAGCTTCCATTTCTTCTAAGCTCTTACCTTTAGTCTCTGGCATAAACACGTAAAAGAATGCTGTAGCCACAACCATAACCCCTGCCAGCACAAAAAACATTCCTCCAAACGTTATCTTCTTCGAAATGGTCAAGAACGTCATTGACACCACCCCACTAACCAACCGATTCACGGAAATTGCAAGGCTTGAACCTTGGGCCCGAAGCCTCATTGGAAAAGAAAGAAACATCAGCGCACGAAGCCACAATGCTCAACACGATGGCCCAAACGGGCTTTCTAGTTGACTTCTCTATAAACATAGACCCAATGCCCAACCCAGACAACGACACAGTCATGCCAAATGAGCCCAACAACAAAAGGGGCCTTCTTCCAAACTTGTCCAAGTAGAGTACAGAAAGCAAAACAAAGGAACTCTTGGACAGGCCCATAATCACATTCACCCCAAAAAGTTGCTTCTTGCTGTGAATTCCGGCGGCTTTGAAGACCTCCGATAGGATGGCGCCGTTGCCGGAGGCTTGCATGAAAAAGTTGATACCTATAGCTGAAATCAACATGAGCCTAATGGGCCGAGAATGCCTGAGAAAAAGCTCCTTCCAAACACCCTGCCCATGCCAATTGCTAATGCTAGTATTATTAGCTTCATGGGCCAATCTTGGGCTTCCACTCGGGCCTGTAACCAAAGATGATGCAGCTTTGGTTATTTCTTGAAGCCTTAACTCAGCTTCCTCAGCATTGTTTTAGATTCTAAGAAGAACCATTTTTGCATCAACTCTTCCTTTCATAGCCAGTCAACGAGGGGACTCAGGCATGGCTATGACACCTAAGGCAATACCAATTGTGGGTATGGCAGCAAGGCCCAACATGAGCCTCCAGCCCAAGTTCAGAGGGAGGCCCGTGAGAGCATAGTTGATGACATAGCCCAAGAGGATCCCCAAAGTGATGAAGACTTCAGGGAGTGATGTGAGGAAGCCACGTGTGATGGAAGGAGAGTGTTCAGCTTGTAGAGAGGTGCAATCATGGGTGCATAGCCAACACCAATGCCAGCGACTATTCTACCACCCATGATGAAGTAAAAAGAGGGTGCAAGGCCCATCAAGATTGCACCCACTAGGGATGTTGATGATGCTAACACAATTGTGTAACGCCTTCCAATGTAATCAGATGTTTTACTGATGCAAGTGATCCAATTAGAGAGAACACATTGAGGGTGCCCACTAGCACTTCCTCTTGGACTGAAGAGATTTTAAGGTTTTCTTTTATCAACATGGCTGCCCCACTCATAACCCCAATATCTGCATCATATCATAATACATTTTGTATATATAGCAATTCTTAGAGTCTTGAAATTAAATGATTTTATTTAATGAAATTAATGAGGCTAATATAATTGACTCACCATAGCCAAAGGAGAATGGAGTTTGCGGATGCCAGAAGAGCACAAAGGAGTGTGAATCTGTTGAACCGGGTCTAGGGATGACTAGAGCCATGTGATGATGCTTCTGTTGCAGAACATGCTTTGGTTTTATTAATGTCCATTTTGGGGTGTGGATGTTGTGAATGTTGGTTTATGGAATTGTGGTTTGTGAGTATGCAAAGTGGAGGAGAAGGAGGAGAGAGAGAGAGCAATGGTTATTTTTTGTACATTGATTGCAGTACTCAGAGTCAGAAGAGGTAATGTGCGTTACTAATGATTCGGACAGGAAGAAGGAAATACTAACATGTATGTGCCTATTTGGTTGAGATTGATCTCAAACCCAAACGGCAATTTTTTTCAGTTTGGGTTATTATTAATGCATTTAGATACTGTTCATACGTTTGAAACTCTGTTGGAAATAATTGATTTCTGGTGGGTCAGAATTGAGTTTTGTGGAAGCAAAAATTTCTAGCTTTTCCGTTGAAAATAATTGATTCTAGATGTAGGACCCACAAAATTCTACATATTTACATTTAAAAAGTGATTTTACTTTATCATTGAAACAAAATCAATTCTTTCCGTTGAAAATAATTGATTATAGATCTAGGACCCACAAAATTCTACATATTTACACTTCAAAAGTGATTTTACTTTATCATCCAAACAAAATTAATTCCTTCTAACACTACAAAAAAAAAGGTCATTTAGCGACCGAAAATAGTGACCGAATATTTTGGTTGCTTTTTGCGACCGAAATAGCGGCCGATTTTAGGATCTACATGAAACACTGGTTAGAGTTGATTCTGCGACCGAAATAGAGACCGAAATAGAGCGTAGCAGAGATATCGGTCGCTAAACAAAGGAAAGTAAAAGTCAGAAATTTATGAATTGTTAGCGACCGAAATGGCGACCAAATTAAATGCAACGGTCAAACTTTCTTTATATTTGCGACCGATATTAATTCGGTCGCTAAACGGAGCGTAAAATAAATAAAAATAGCGCGTGTTAGCGACCGAAATTTAAATCGGTCCCTAAAATTATAAATTCAAATTCAACCAAACCATATTAGCGACCGAATTAGCGACCGAACTAATTCGGTCGCTAAAACTGAAATCCCTAAATTCGACAGAACCTCCTTCTTCCTCATTTTATCCGTCGCATATCTCTCTCCCACTGATTCTCTCTTCTACGCCGCGTGCTCCGGCCACCACAAGACTCCTCCTGTCACCACCGTCGACATCCCCTCTGCTCAGGTAAGCTCTCCTCTACTCCATCTCTCTCTCTGTCTCTGTTTCTCTCGCATCTCTCTCTCTCTGTCTCACTGTTTCTCTCTTCCTAGCCGCGCGCTCCGGCCACCACAAGACACCTCATGTCACCACCATCATCCCCTCTGCTCAGGTAAGCTCTCCTCTACTCCATCTCCATCTCTCTGTCTCTGTTTCTCTCGCATCTCTCTCTGTCTCACTCTGCTTCTCTCTCTATATGTGTTTCTAAGGTCTCTCTCATCCATTCGCTTGGGGACTAGGGAGATACGTTAGCTGTCGGCGGATTCACAAAATACAGGTAACAAATTTGTTGTTGAAAACTCTGTGTGTTTTGCTTTTGCTATGTGGTGTGTGGTTGGATTTTGATTTTTAATTTTTGTTTTTACATGTGTCGGATTTTAAATACTTCTTTATCATTCACAAATGTTTTCGTGTTTGTGTTTATATAAATGAATGAGAGAAGTTGTGTCTGATGTGGTCTGTGATGGTGTGAACACGGTGGTGACTGGGAGGTTTTCATGTTTGTGTTTGCATAAATCATAAAGCATTAGAGCTAAATCTAAATTGATCTTATCATATAACCAATGAGGTAGAGACCTAGAACAAAATTAATCTATTAGGAACCCCAAGTGGTTGGTCTAGTAGAGCTAGCATGACATAATCTCGTATCTGACAGGTCGTGAGTTCGAGCCCCCACTAGTCTCCTTGAGGAAGATAAATGTAAATCCCTTTGTATCATAGAGCCCGAGGGTTTTCCCTACCTTAGACTAGGGCATCATCACCCTAAATTATTCTTTTCAAACAAAAAAATCTCTAAGGGATGCCTACACAGCGTGAGGAGGGTAGTATTGATGCTACCTATGAGTTTTTCTATTTAGATTTTCTTGTACAATGGGGATGATGAAACCCTTATTATTTTGGTATGCTATGTTGGCTTGTTGTTACTCAATATTAGAATTTAACACTTACTGAATTTGCGTTCCTCTCGATTGATATAATTAAACGTTCCATGTGTTCAATCTTGTTTTTCTCATGCTTAGAATTTATTCGAGGGTTGCTGATAGTATTTGGATATAAATTGTGGTTTCCTACCATGTTTTTCTCTTGTTTTTATTGTTTGATTAAATATAAATTTATTTATTTTTATTTAATTTTATTTATTTTAATAATGTATGTTGTTTCACCTTTACAATTCATTTATTAATTGAGCGACAACTAGACTAGGAAAAATTTACCAATATCTAACATTTAACTCTAAGTCTAGGTGGAACCAACCTCATACTTGCTCCACTAAACTTTGGCAAGATTCCTGCACTCGTGAGTGTTTTTATGGCTTTGAAAAGTTACAAAAAAAATGTCACAAGTGAAATAAAATTACAAAATAAATTCATTAATTGTAACTAAACGGCATAACGGCATGGAAGCAGTTAGTAAGACGAGCATGCATCATATATCATATAGCATAACAAGTTTCATAATAACAATTCAACATCATTCATATCATTTTAATAAGTATGCTATGCAATGCAGCGCTACTCCAGTACTAGGGAAATTCGTCAACAGGGTGCTTCATTAGCATTAAGGTGTGCAATATTCCCAATGCCATTACTAATTCAAATGACCCATGCATGCATCACTTTTCAACTTCCTGCTTTCTTTTCAAACTATATTATTGGGACTATTAAAAACTTTAAAACTATTGCTTTAATTCATATTGCAATTATTGATGACATTTTCAAAAAACTTCCCATCTATTAATTGCCAGCAGCACCAATATAAAGATGTTTTATGCAACCGTATATTGTTGATTCTATTTTATATTAATTTATGTGTTTCTAGTCTTATAAATAGTTGTACTGGATTCTGTATATATAGAATAGTGATTTGATTTGAAATGACTAATTTCATTTATGCACGATAGGTCCTTGTTGTCATATTCTTCTACTCTCTGTTGGCTCCGGCTCCTCCCCTTATCCTTGCTCGGTTGTGTTTTCTCTCTCAGGTAAGTTCTCTGAACACTCAGTGTAATGTATTATGTGAATTATCGTGTTGTTTGGTAGTGGAGAGCTGAGCTCAATAGGATGTGATCTTGTCTGATTGTATGCTGATAATTTAATGTTTATGCATGTGTTTGTCAATATGTGTTGTTTGTTAGTGGAGAGCGGAGCTCAATAGGATGTGATCTTGTCTGATTGTATGCTGATAATTTAATGTTTATGCATGTGTTTGTCAATATGTGTTGTTTGTTAGTGGAGAGCGGAGCTCAATAGGATGTGATCCTGTCCGAAAGGCGGGATGCTGGTTGTGTGCTGATAATTTATAAATTATGCATGTGTTTGACATTTAACTGCTACTTGTTAGTGGAGAGCGGAGCTCAATAGGATGTTTGCTACAATATTTAATCTTAATTTGTATTGATTTACGCTGCAATTTATATAAGCTCAACAATGTTGCAATATTTATAGGTTAATGGTTTTATTTTCTGTTAGAGTTAATAATTAATTTACGAAAGCCTTAGTTTCCTGTTTGAGATTCAATATTAATGAGCATGCGTAACTTATCAAGGTATGCATGCTCATTGTATTGAATCTTGAATTGTCCAAGTGGGATAGTTTGGGAAAAAACCTTTTTCACACTCGTACAATAGTCATTTCAATGTTCAAATGCCTTATATACTTGTTGAAATCTCGGTCTGATGCATTTCCTTTTGTTCTCCTGGTGCATACTTGATCGCGGTGATTCTCACCGTGCTCGAGTCATGTAACTTGGAGACCGATGGGAAATGCTGCCGAAATTTTGTCAAGTATAAGGTATTTGAATATGGGAATAACTATTAGTAGCCGAGTGTGGCAAAGGTTTCTTATCGAATGGGATAGGTTCATACCTTGTCATAAGAACGAGATTGATGGAGTTATTGGAATGCACCGTAATATATAAGTGTTATTGTAGGATTGGTCAGGCTATTTAATTGCCAGCAATGGATATTCCAGAGAATCGGAAATGGATGTATCGTAGGTTGGATCGGAATAAACGTCTTAGGGAAGAGTATAGAGTTGGAGTGGGTGAGTTTATAGAGTTTGTTGTTAGCCAGGAGAGATTTATACGGCTGGGCGGTGATCAATTGAGGTGTCCTTGCAAAAGATGCAAGTGTCAATCTTTCAAAAGCATGGATTGAGTTGTAGCCGATCTTTATGAGAAGGGCTTCATGCCTGATTACTATTGGTGGAGTAACCATGGTGAGATGTTGCCTGACTTAAACCCGATTGTGGTTGAAGGTTCGTACTATGGAAGTGGTGACCGGAGGGAAGAATTGAATCCATACGAGCAGATGATAATGGATCATGCTGGACCATCGGTTGGTGTTGTACTAGAAGAAGATGGGGGAGAAGATGGTGGAATGGGTTCCCAATACATAGAGGAGAATCCGAATCCCGAAGCTCAAAGATTCTATGATATGCTGAGTGCTGCACGATCTCCATTGTGGGAAGGATGTCGGGAGTACACGGAGTTGTCGATGTGCATGGAATGGTTGAGTATCAAATCTGACTACAATATGCAAGAAGGTTGTTTTAATCGGATGCCTACTAGTTTTTATCATGCTAAGAAGTCTGTGGAAAATTTGGGTCTGGGGTGTTTGAAAATTGATTGTTGCCCGAATGGATGTATGTTGTACTATAAGGATGATTCAGCGGAAAGCATAACATGTTGTCGATTTTGTGGTGCGGATCGGTATAAGACAATCACTAGGATGGGCATTGAGAAGAAGAGGTCTCTAAAAAAGATGTGGTACTTTCCGCTCGTGCCAAGACTTACAAGATTGTACTCTTCGATGGCCACTGCAGCTCACATGAGGTGGCATAGTGAGCATGAGAGGGAGCAAGATGTCTTGTGTCATCCATCTGATGGAGAAGCTTGGAAGCATTTTGATAGGGTTCATATGGCATTTTCGCAGGACCCTCGGAATGTCCGATTGGGGTTATCTACTGATGGATTTAATCCTTTTGGGCAGTCTGGAAAAGCATACTCTTGTTGGCCGGTTATCCTGACTCCGTACAATCTTCCCCCGGGGATGTGCATGAAGCGGGAGTTTATGTTCCTAACAGTCATAATTCCGGGTCCGTTTAATCCAAAAGGTAAGATTGATGTGTACTTGCAGCCGCTGATAGATGAGTTGACAATGCTATGGAATGATGGTGTGTTGACATATGACGTATCTTTGAGACAGAATTTCATCATGAAAGCAGCTTTAATGTGGACGATCAACGACTTTCCTGCATATGGGATGATGTCGGGTTGGATGACCGCGGGGAAGCTTGGATGCCCAATATGTATGGAGCGATCGAAGGCATTCATGCTTAAAAACAGTCGAAAGATCTCATATTTTGATTGTCATCGTCAATTCCTTCCAGAAGATCATCCTTATAGGCGGAACAAGAATGCATTCAAGAAGCATTGTGCGGAGACAACACCGCCCCCACCACGGTTGGATCGGGTCCTAATGTATGGCGCATAGTACAAGATTTACCGCTCGTCCATGAAACCCAAGGAGAACATATTCCTGATTATGGCGTCAACCATAATTGGACAAAACAAAGTATATTTTGGAGGTTGCCGTATTGGAGGACGCAGCTACTCCGTCACAACATTGATGTCATGCATACTGAGAGGAATGTGTTTTTGAATGTGTTTGACACTGTGATGGACATCAAGGGGAGGACAAAGGATACAAATAAAGCCCGATTGGACCTGGGCCGACATTTGTAATCGAAGGAGCTTGATTGCGGGACAAGGTGGTCGTGGCGGACTTATCAAACCGAAGGCAAGTTATACACTTAGCAAAGCTCGAGAAAGTGGTCATCTGTAAGTGGGTTAAAGAACTAAAGTTACCAGATGGGTATGCTTCCAATCTGGGTAGATGTGTTGACATTAAGGAAGCAAAGTTACATGGAATGAAGAGTCATGATTGCCACGTGTTCATGCAACGGTTGCTTCCAGTTGCGTTCGACGCATTACCGAAGCAAATTTGGAACCCACTTGTTGAGCTTAGTCACTTTTTCAGGGAGCTTACATCGACAACACTAAATGTGAATCAATTAAAGGATATGGAAGTCAAGATACCCGTTTTGTTATGTAAGCTGGAGCAAATCTTCCCGCCGAGTTTCTTTGATTCCATGGAACACCTGCCAGTTCATCTACCGTACGAAGCAAGAGTTGGTGGCCCAGTCCAATACCGCTGGATGTATCCATTTGAGAGGTAAACAACATCAACTTTTTTACTTAATACATATGAAATTCACGAACACGAGAGCGTAGTTTAGATTTCCCTAAAACTAGTAATTATTTGTATGTATCCCTCTGTAATAGGTTCCTGCACTACCTTAAACACAAAGTCAAGAACAAGGCACGAGTGGAGGGTTCCATTTGTGAAGCATACTTAGTAGAGGAGACTTCCACTTTTGCCTCTTATTTCTATCCGGGCGAAGTTAACACGAGAAGGACAAGGATGCCTAGAAACGTTGATTCGGGCGAAGGAAGTTCAACTAGTCCTCCTATATCAATATTCAACTATCCGGGCATATTTAGTGGCAAATCAAAAGGATATTTCTTGGAGCAAATGTGACATTAATGCTTGCTCATCTGTATATCCTTCAAAATTGTGAAGAGGTCGCGCCATATTTAGAGTAAGTTTCTACAATGTCTTTTATAAGTTCAATTGACATTTATGATTATTAATCGTTCTGCTGTTAATCTCTCATATGTAGGATGTACGGCAATTTTCTAAGGGATCTCCAACTTTGACATTTCAAACGATCGATGTTGATCGAGAAATTACTTCTCACTTTGCTACGTGGTTCAAGAAATATGTAGGTTAAGCACCTTCATTTGTTGGAATACATTTTATCTCCTTAAATATATAGCATGTATAAGAATAATATAATATTTGATTTTTTAGGTACTAGATCCAGAAAACAATGTTCAAAATCCATTGTTGACAAATTTGGCATGGGGGCCTAACAGATGGGTTACATCATGGAATACTTATTTTGTAAATGGATATAAATTTAACACAAAAACATGGAATGAGGAATGCAGACGTGTAACTATGGTGTTTGTGTGCGAGCCACTGCTGGCAATGTAGAGGATGATTTCTATGGGGTTCTAACTGACATCCTTAAACTCGATTATACCGGTTTCCCCGTGATGAAGTTAGTTATCTTCAAGTGTGATTGGTTTGATCCTACTCTTGACGTAGGGACAAAAGTAGATAAAAATTATGGTATTGTTCAAGTTAGGCTGTCTCGAAGGTATAATAAGGCGTACGACCCATTCATTTTTTCACAACAGGCAGAGCAGGTTTATTACTCGCCATATCCCGAAGGACATCATGGCTGGTTGGGTGTTATTAAGATAAAGGCTCGCAGTATAATTACTGATAATGTAATCAACCAGCCTGAAAAAGATGCTCCGTACCAAGATGATGAGTTTTCAAGACCCCACGTACCGTTGCAAATTACGCCGGACATTATTGTTAATTCTCTGGCGGACATTTCCGGAAATGGGGAGAAGTTGAAAGAGAGTTAATGGATCAATCCGAGTTGGACGCATCTAGCGAGGGTACATTCCGATCAAGTGATACTGATGAGAGTGAGGGTGAATTTAGTGACGGATATTCTACTTAGGTAATTTATTTATGTCATAATTCATTGTGTAAATGTCATTCTACTTATTAGGTAATTTATTTTTGTATTATTTACACTGTTGTGTAATCATCTTTTCATTTTTTCCATAGATGGCAGATTCCTCTAGAGGTAAGGGTCGTCGTGGAGGTCGTGCTGCGAGAGTCCCTTCCCCGGCCGACCCACAGCCTTCAGATCGAGACCGCCCTACCAGCACCTCTGTGGACGGGACACCTCAGGGTGATGGAGTTGCACCCCCCACCCAGCCTCATGTGGTCGGGACACAAGCTGCACCCTCATCATCCCCACCTACGACGACAGGACCATCATCATCATTGGGACAGGAGAGTTGTGGTCCATCCGACAGGAGGATTCTTCTTATCCCCAGGGGGGATAACGAGTATGCTAATTTAATTTTTTAATATATATATACTATCGTTAATTTCTATTTACTTGTTTTTTTAATTTATTTAGAACATTTATTAATGCTCTAATTTTGCTACAGCTTTCTGCCCGCGAAGGGCCCATCTGATTCGATATCGAAGATCCTGCGACGCAAGTTTGATGGTCCATGGCCTACATGGAAGGCCATCCCACCGGGCCATAGGGATCAGTTGTTTCTAGAGTTTAAGGTAATAATTTATTAAGTTATTTAAATTAAATTTACATTATATATATGTACACACGAATTTCCTAACAACTTTAAGTTGCAGAAAGAGTATAGGCGGGACTTAGCTTTAGAGGCTCTCGTCAGGGACATATTTGAGCATAAAGGCTCACTGGTCATGAAGAATCTGACGAACAAGCTGAGGAAGGGTCAGAATAAGGGGAGGTGGGTGGATCCTGAGATCAGGAGGCAGCTGGACCAGTACTGGGGTACTGAGAAGTTCCAGGAGATCCAGGCCACAGCTCGACGTAATCGAGCTTCTGATGGTGGCGCATGTGCTTGGACCGGTGGGTCTAAATCAGCCGCCGCCCACTACGACGAGCTGGTAATACATTAAACTTTTGACTTAATATACTATTTAATTAATTAGTTTTCATTTTTAATTATTCTTATGAATTTAATATTATATTTTTCTGTGCAGAAAGCACAGAAACAGCGGGCTCCGACTGCTATGGAGTTGGTGGAGAGGACGAAGAAGTTGAAGTCGGGGACATTGGTCAACGACAAGGCCCGTAACTATGTTGTAAGCAAAAAAATAATTTAGTGTTTACTTATAATTTATTATAAATGATTTGTTGATATTAGATATAATTTTAACTAAATCTCTTCAACTATACTTTGTGGGTGGGCTTCAACGAGAAGAAGGACGATGCCATATCACGTGCCTCACAGTCACAAGATGAGGCTTTGACTGGTGATGGGCCCTGCTCTCCTGTCTCCGTCGACGATAATGTCATTTATTTGGAGGTCGTCGGGGGCAGGAACAAGAAGGGGCACGTGTATGGCCTCGGACACCTGGGAGGCGAGTTTATCGCTTCATCGTCCGGCACGCCTGCTCCTTCCCGCGCTGATACCGTCCCTCAGGAGCAGTTCCACCAAATGCAGGACACCATCACGCGGCTGAATGCGGAGCTTCGGGAGAAGAGCGAGAGAGAGCAGCGGATGGCGAACCAGATTGCACAGTTGACTCGGGCACACCAAAGAATGATGCAAAGTAGCATCGAGCGGGGCCACACATCTGCGGCTGGTGTTGGAGCAGATGAGGATCCAGACTCGATTTGCTCATGATGATGCTCACCACGGTTGTGCAGCCTGCTGTTGCCGCTCCTCGTTCCGCCTCCGCCGCTACCATCGATGTCTTTACTCTCGCGGACGATCAGCTAGCAGACGTTGGTGGTACGGACGCTGAGGATGATTGCATTCCTCCATCTCCCCCTCATCATGACTGATTTTTTTTTTTCCATATTTTTGACTTTAAACGATTTTTGTACGACATTTTGGATTATTCTTTATATATATATTTATTATTTTTTATGATTGTATATTTCATAAGTAATTTGGTGTGTTTTATTAGTAATTTTGCTAACGATTAAAGAAAATCAGGAAAAAATTTTTACTAAAAAAATTAATAATAACCAGTTTAGCGACCGAATTAGAAACCACTAATTCGGTCGCTAAACTTTATTTACCATTTAGAGATGAGGTATAGCGACCGAAAATCCTTCGCTAAGATAGGTTAACAGTAACCAACTTTAGCGACCGAACTAGCAACCGATTATCGGTCGCTAGAAATGGTTACCCAAAAAATGCGACCAACCAAATAGCGACCGTTTTTATTTTTTAGCGACTACAAATTCGGTCGCTAAAACCTTAGCGACCAGGTATTCAGCTACCACCATTAATCGATCGCTAATTCGGTCGCTAAATTAAATAGCGACCGATTTACACTGTTTAGCGACCGAATATTACGGTCGCTAAACAATTGTTTTTTTGTAGTGTAAACCCACTTTTAAAATATTGTTACCAAACACAATCAATTTTTTTAATCTTGATTTTTTCAAAATCAATTCTTCCAAAATCAATTCTATCAAAATCTAAAACAAACGGACCCTTTAACGATGGATCATCTCATGTAATCTTTTTGGCCAAGTTATTAGGTGGAAATAGAGATAGACAGGATAAAGTTTATTAGTGAATTTATTTAAAATTTGTGATTTTTTTAATATCATTTATACCTTTTAATTTATTCTATGTATATAATTAGATACAAAATTACGGGAGAATGCTAACGAATATCATTAAAACATTGTTTAAGGAATCAAGAAAGATAAATTTGTATGAAAAATAATGTATTCAACATTTTAAAAAGTGTTATACTTAATTTTTCAATACAAACTTTCATTTTATAGGTTGCTTAACTAATGCACTTAGGGTATTTATTAGTGAGACCCAAAATGATATAAGAGGATCTTTCATCAAAGTTATTAGGGTTATGCTGACGGGTGCCCTTAGGGCACTCTTTAAGGAATCATAATTAGTACTCCCTCCGGTCCATTTTTTTTTACTAAAAAATATATTTATTCATTCAAATTGGTAAAATCCATCGAAAACAACACAAATTCAAAATCGCTAAAAACCGAAAAGGATGAATCTGCGAACAAACTCACAGCACCCAGGTTAATATATAGCATAACACGACAAGATGCCTACAAATGTGACAAAATCAAAGTGATCGGAATACTCATGCCTCCGAATCTGTAACGTTGACGCCTAAGTTTTGATTAAATCTGCAGTGGATCGAAGCTGGTCTGTCAATCTGAACCAAACGAACACCGCAACAAGACGGGAAACCTAACGACGCCGCAACAAGACGACGAACAAAACACCGCCGCACGCAGAAGACGAAAAGACGGAAAAACACGAAATAAAAACTAGATATATGTGGAAAAAGTAACTTATTTAGATAAAAGAAGAGAAAAAACGATGTGGATGGGTGATTTCAGGCCAAAAAATGGCCCAAAACCACCCCTTCCAGTGGTTGAGGAAGAAGGAAAATAGGAGTAGAGGGAAGATTGAGAGACAGAGGCGGCTCTAGGTTATTATTCTTTGCTACCTCAATATATAAGCAAATTTTGTTTTCCAATGACTCATTTAATGACATTATTCCTAAAATACCCTTCATTTAATACAAATTTTGTTTTTCAACAACTCATTCTATTCCCAACAACACAAGCAACTTCTCATTATTGTGACACCATCTACCCCGCATATTATTTATAAAACATTTACTTAAAACAAATCTTTGGGGCAAGTTTTATTTATATCAGTGTAGTCAGTACACATGCGTCATTTTCCGTTGGATTTCTTCACCAGAACTACATTTGCATATACTAATCTCCTGGTTTCATCCTCTATCACCATCATTATCTCTTCCCCTACCTTTTTTTTTTCTTTCTGTGAAAGGGGTTTGGCTCCAGTGCATAATGAAAGTTGTGGCACATCACACTCGGATCCACCCCGGGCATATCAGCAGTGCTCCATGCAAAGAGATCAAAATTCTCCATAACTACCTTACTTATCGCCTCTTCCACATCACGTTCTATTTGTGTTCCAATATGGGTGTCTTGTCCCTTCTTTTCTCCAATTTGAAAGTTTTTCAAATCATCTACCGACTAGGGACGCAATTCCTTCATATCTGCACAAGGATCTAACTCTACTGTCCCCACCGAAGCCACCTGCATCTTGCCCTTTTCTTCTCCCTTCTCGGCTTGCTTCTCCTCCTCCTTGAAGTTCACCTTCAAACTTTCTACATAGCATCGACAAGCTTCCTTCTGATCAGCTCTCACCGAAATTACTTCACCCATATTGGAATGAAACTTCATGGTTAAGTGGGGCATGGACACTATGGCACTCAGTTCATTCAAACTCGCCCGTCCGAGAATCAAATTGTAAGTCGCCCTTGGAGCATCCACAATAATAAATTTCACCGCAATTGTCCTGGAAGCTGCACCGTTACCGAGTTTTGTCAGTAACTCGACATACCTCCCGAGTCTAGATAGTCGGACAACGACTCGTTTTTCTCCTGCCTGAAGTTATCCAAGCAAGCCAAGGTTTTTCTATACATTCTGCTGGTCGCAAATTGTATGAGGAACTTTACGGTTAAATCATTCCAAGAATAAACTGATCTTTGTGGCAATTGAGAAAACCACACGAGAGCCGGTCCTTCGAGAGTTGTGCGAAAAACTTGACATTAGACTCTTAATGAAATGTGGGAGACCATCATTTTGACGTTGAAAGGCGTAAGATGATCTTGCGGGTCTGAAGTACCATCATAGTGTCTCAATTTCGGGAAACGAAAGTTACGGGCTACTGACTCGGACATCACCTCTTCAGTAAAAGCATGATTTCTCCTTCCTCTTGAACATTGTTCCCGGTATCCTCCTTCCCATTCTCTGATTCTCCTCCAACTAGATTCTCGTTCCACGGAACGACGGCGACGTCGCTCATGACTAGAGTCCCGTATCTCACTTCTCAAGATATAAGTTCTGTCTTCGGAGTTACTACGTCTCTGACTTCGACTTCCAAGGTTGCTAGGTCTACGTCTCTCCCGGCTTGACACCTCAGTTCCAGACTCCTCGTCTCGGCTACTCCTTCTTTCATACCAAGTTCGACTACGCTCTTCCCTACCATAAACCCTACTCCTCTCACGGCTCCTATCTCGGCTCCTTCTTCCATCATCTTGACTTCTTCTCAACCGTTCAACTTGACGTCTCAAGTTACTGACGTCACTTTCTAATGCGTCACTACCTCTGTCCCTCGACTACCTTCTCGACTCTCGTCGAGAACCAGTCTCGGTCCTCCTTCCCTCCACGCTCCTCGATCCTGCCATCGTCTTGCTAAATATACGGTGTGACCGGGGAATATTTGCCTCGGCCCCACGGTGGGCGCCAAATGTTCTTGCAAATTCTAGCACTAGGGATTAGAATCAACAAGGAACAATATCGCTATTATCAAGAACAGTCTAACTCCAAAGGAACTTGATATATTAGAATTCTCTTTGGAATAGTAGTAGAGGTTTCAGTTACAAGAGAATAGCTTACCTTGAACTTATCCCCCACCCCCCCCCCACCCCCCATATATACAACAGTGATAATTTCAAATATTCGGATTTCCCTCCCTTGAATTCTGGGAGAACCGTCCCTATTCCATCGACCACTTCCTGCACACGTCTTCCTTTTCAACTTTCTCTCAGCCCCACTTTCTCCCACTACCTCTCAGACATCGAGTATCTCGAGTTCTCGACAATATCTCGGGTTTCACCCTATTCGGGCCACATCCGTAGGGCCCAAAGTCGGAGCCCACTTATATCTCCCAATACACAGCCAAAGCTTTGATCTCCTCTAAAGAAAAATGATTTAATTCCTTTAGAGTTTGTCTCTAAAGTGAAAAAGTGAAGTGTATTTACCTTTAAATTATTTAATAAATTGAAATATCAATATATTTTATCAAATTAAGAATGGCTAGGTTCTTACATTCTCATTTAAAAGATACTCACTTTAAATAAGCCATTTTTCAAATGGAATTGACTCTGTCATGCTCGGAATCCAGGAATGCCATGAAGGCATGAACATCGTCCCACTGGGTTCACACACCCAACATGTTGATTGAAATGGCCTACATAGAACTTTGGGCTTGAAGCTTCACAAATCTAAGATTAGTATACCCAAGTTATAGGCCTAAGCCCAATAAATAATAAGGAGACTGTTGGTTGGCACACATGGCAACTACGAATGAAGTGTGACGTATTTGAGCATCTATAGTTATGTGCAGCTATCATACATACACGTTTCCATGATGGACAAATTGATCCAAACGTTTTGATGATGATAGCTTGAGCAATCTGATTGTAATTAATTCTATTTTATGTTGTACGGAGTATGTCTTTATATCTTAAGGTTAAATGTTAAGGAGAATGTTACTCCCACTTCTTCATGTTATAAATAAAAGTAACTAATTTCATACTTATTAAGAAAGTTAGTTAATTTCATTTAAAAGAGTTATTTGAAATAAAAAATTGAGTTTGTTACCTAAATTACCCTTTCTCTTATTTATTAGGTTTGTGTTGTTGAGAATATAATGAGTTATTGGAAAACAAAATTTGTATTAAATGAAGGATATTTTGAGAATAATTTCATTAAATAGGATAAGAGTAGTTGAAGTCATAAAAATATACACATAGAGGTCACCATTATGGAAATAATTTACGGTGTCCAATTCATAGAGATTGCTTGGAGAGCTAAGTATAATTTATTATAAATGGCAATTATGGAGGGAAGATTTTGAAAATGACCTTTTCTGATTGTTGGCCTTTGTTCCGGAATGGGTCGGGCTGATACACACGGATATTTGGAGCCCATTAGTTGCCCTTTCGAATTTCAAAATTGAATTTTTTTTATTTGGCATATGGCATGGGAAATTAATTGGTTTTTTTTATCAAACTGGGTTCCTTTTAGAAACTATTTACTAGTTTAGGGTTATTCTGGAACTATTTACCAATGGGGGGTCGTTTTGGACACGTGGCATATTTTATTTTTTTCACTCTGACGGGTCAAAGGCGCCAGTCTGACTGGCGCCTACCACTTTTTTAAAAAAAATAAAAAATACAAAAGAGAGGCGCCAATGCAGATGGCGCCTTCAAAGGCGCCAGACGCAGTGGCGCCTCCCCCTGCAGTGCGCCACGTAGCACTGCAGGGGGCGCCCCCCCAACCCCAACCCCAACCAAAAATTGGACGCCTGCAATTTTAAAGGAACAACGCTACAATTTTAAAGGAACGACGCTACAAAAAAACTATACTATAAGTATAGGGAGTAACGATGAATTTAATGATAAAGTATCTATTTAAAGCAACAAGAGGCAATAAAAAAAATCCCGTAATAATGAGTAGCAAATAATATCACAGAAGGCATAAAAAAATAATAGCAATAACAATTTACACCAATAAATATTCATCAATTATTACAGTAGTAAAAAAAAAATTTACCTTATAATAATTAAAAGAAAGTCACCTGCAATTTTAAAGGAACAACACGACAAAAAAAATCTAAGTTTGCCATGATGTTTCCTGTTGTTATATGGAAATTAGTTTCAACAGTATTATTAGAGTAAATATTATTTACTACTTGTGATAGTCATTTTTAGAATAAATTTCAGGAATGTTTATGAACTTTTGAATAGTATTTAAAATTTTTGTGGACTAAAATGTCAAAAATCAATATTTTTTTATTTCTCAGAAACCAAATACATCTTGATATTGTTTGTCGGGGATCGGTTTAAATCTTTTTTTTTATTTATATTTTTTTTGTTTAGGTGAAATAACTTAATTTGATGAAGAAAGTCTAGCACAATCGATAAATAAGCAAGTTTCTTAAAAAGAGTCAAGACATTGTTAAAAGAGGCCAAATTCATTTATCCCAACACTAATTTAGATAAAACAGTAGTCTCAAATAACTTTTTTTTTACAGGTCAAATAACTTACTCCCAATGGAAAATTGCAAACTTAGATAGCATAATGTAAACTATTTTCAATAATGTGAAGCTCATTGGACACAAATATTAGTTGGGTTTTGCTAAAAACTGAAATACTCAGCCGTCAAGTTAGCTTAATTAGGAGAAAGTTGTCCGAGAGGCTTTCGTTTTTGTTATATGTCACTGACTTACATAAGGTACGTTCACAAACATATTATGGAAGAGTGCATTTGTTGCACTGTTTCTTTAACTCAGACCAGTACTATATATATTTCTCATCCATATCATATATCTCGTTTTCATCTTTGATTAATATGATTTTTTCGTTTGCTGGCATCTCTCATGCTCTTTAAAATTGTTATGCGCTGTTTTGTCTTCATTAGATTCATTGATGCTTTGATGCGGAATCTGGATAGATGGAAAGCGTTGATGATCATTGATTTAACGACTATGATTTCCTTGATTAAGAGGTAAATTAACTAATTTAATAATAATAATTATAAAAAAATATTATATTTCATATTTATGAATATAATTAAATTTGATTTTTGAATTTATACCTTTAATTTTGTTTGAGATTTTGTTATATAATTTATAACATTTACTCAGTAGTTTGATTTAAATAGTTTTCTGGCATTTGTACCATCCAAGTATGTGAATTAATTATGCAAATAAATTGAATGAAAGTATAATTCGATAATTATAAAATGATAGTAGCAAATTATATTTAAATTTAAATGAATTCGAATTAAAAATTGGAAATAAGAACCAGACTTGTGTATTGATAAAATATTGTATCACACTCTGAATTTTGATCAGTAGATGTCCGAGGAAAGTCTGATCCAAATAAATTATAATATAATTATTTGAGATATTCCTTGTGTTGTTTTGAAGTAGATATGATAAAAAAATTAATATTCTAATAGTATAATTTTTTTTGTCACGTTATTCCTTTAAAATTACAGGTGACTTTTTTTTAATTCTTATAAAATATATCATGTATCCAAAATGACCCCATTAATAAATAGTTTCAAATAATCCTCAACCGATACATAGTTTCTAAAACCAACCTCAGTTAAAAAGCCGAAATTAATTAGCATTTGGGAGTCAAGTTTTACAGGCGCGCTGCTCTAGGTGGTATTCTCTTGTCTCTAATCTCAGACACATTTTTTCAAATGGTCACAGTTTGGCTCTCTCTTCTTCACTCTGGCTTCCTTTCATCATCTCCTGCCGTTGAATGAGACCACAGAGCATGAGTGTATGCATTCTCTCTCCATTCAACAAACACATTCATGTCTCTGGTAGCAATTTTCTCTAATCTTCTTCAGTTCATTATTTTTTGACATTGCATATCTCTCTCTATTGTTTGAAGTTTTCGCAGATCTGTAAAAGTATAGAGATGCAGCGCGTTTTATAAACCACCACCGCTGCGAGAGAGCATCGCCACTCGTAAACAGAAGCGCCTCATACTTGAGAGATTTCAAGAGGAGGTGAGTTTTGGTTTTCGTCATAATCCTTCCATGCCTTGGGTGTCACAGACAAGAGTGGAAGAAGAACCCATTTCTGTTCTTTCATTTTACTTATTTAGAGTCCTATATTTCTCTCTTCTCATTTCTGTTACAGTCCTAAGATGAAATACTTAGCATTTCATTCTTCTTTGTTTGTTTCTATTTCATCTCTTCTTTGTAGAGTGCTTTATGATCTAGGTGGATTTTTTTTTCCTGCTTATATTGCGGTTCTGTTGGATAGATTTTGGGTTTGTATTATATGTTGATGTTGATATATGTGAGTTTTGAGTTTTGAGTTCAATCGTCAGGTTAACTGATTTTCCGTCTCTGCCTTCAAGAGTCATTGCAAGTAAAGAATCATGAGATACAATACCCATTTACAGGCAAATCTTTAAAAGTCAGAAAGGGGACTCAATTGACTACTTGAGACTTATCTTTAAAAATCAGAGTGGTTCATGTGCTGCAATCTCTGATCTTATCTTTATTTGAGTTTCCTCGTTGATGAGGTTTTAGTCCATAATTGCAGCTTTTGTAGAATGTTGAATGGTTGAATGAGGTTGGAGAAGGGAGCTAAATGGGATTTGTTACTTCCCTCAGCAAGATTTGTTGGTTGACCTTTTTAGCTCTATTAGTAGGTTTTAAAAGAAAGGAAGCTAGAAATGGAAGTTTGACAAGATTTGGCAATTATTTATGCAGCTTTTAGCATATTACAAGTGAGTAAACTTTATGCTCATGTTTTTATTTTAGCATATATGTCCTTTGTTGGAGTGTCAACTAAGAAAGAATATGAGATAGAGAAAAAGATGGCTAGAATGATTATCGTGAAGCTAAAAGATGACAGGTTGAGTCTAATTATTGTGATGTTTGAGAAATACACTGAATAGGATAGTAAATTGATAATTAGATAATATTTGTTGAAAAGTGTTTGCATATTCTATTAAACTTCAATATCTCCATTTTTCTCTTTTCTTTATTTCATTGACATGCTAAACTTAAATACATTTTAATTAAATAATATAGAGGTTCTCTGCTTCTAGTATCCAAGTTTTACTAATTTGATACTACAATACATAGTTGGTATACCTTTTAGTATCCATGTTTCACTAATTATTGTTTAGTTTGAGGTTCTGATTTTAACAGAGTTGGTGGGCAAAGGGAGGAGTTCCAAACTATAGCCATTTTAAGGCAACTATTCATGAGTTTCAGCTGATTGTTATTCACGATACAATGAATGCAGCTATGTTATGAATAAATCCTAACATACTAGAGGTCATTCTATTTCTGAATGTGTCAATTTATTTTGGAATTTTGTTACTTTGTTATATATCTATTTTATATTCTAAAAAATGTTAAATGTGTTTGCTTTGTTATTTGTTCTTTAGCATGGAGCCCCTTCCTAATTGTAACCCTCAATTGACAAGCAATGGCCTGGACATTTTGCCTTGAGTGTAAAGCCAATGCATCTGAGGCTTTCTATTGTAATTTTTCATCATATCATATATATTAATTTAGCATTACAGTTTGATGATGTTATATTTTTAGTTGCTACATAAAATATAAATAGCATCTAATTGCATTGCTTTTGTGTGAGGTTTTTTCATAAAGCCTTAGTAACTTGAATTTCTAGCATTCCAGCATCACGTGCGTGATGGAGCCGCTTACCATAAAGCTTGCTTCAGATGCTCTCACTGCAAAGGAACATTAAAGGTAGTTTCTTTTATTTGTTTGTTCAGCTGCATTGTTGATTTAATACCTTGTGAGTATTTTTATTCAATCTCAAACTTTGTTCTCTATTTTGATTTATAAAATTTTGCTAAATAATTAAGATACTTGCTTTTATTTGACACTGCCAGTGGCTGCCACGCATATAAAATTCCTTCAAGAGAAATAAATATTTAGAGAATCGATTCATGTTATCCAAATTGATCAACAATGAAGTATGTCTTTATCAGATTGCTGTATTGGCATTAATCAGTTCTCATCAGTAATATTGAACAACTTTTGGATTGATATATGAGTTTTTCAGTTTGAACCTTTGACACAGTTTTTTGTGATCTTTATGTTTCAGCTGAGCAATTTTTCCTCCATGGAAGATGTTCTTTATTGTAAACCTCATTACGAGCAGTTCTTCAAGGAGACAGGCACTTTCAAGAAGAACTTCCAGTCACGTATGTCATCTTATTTTTCATCCAAGTTTGTGATTTCTGAATCAGGTATATACCTGTTTATTTGTTGATAACTTCTATTGGGATAATTAACGGTTGTATCTCATCATATCTCAGCTTTATCTCCATGTAATTAGGAATAGCATATTTAGCTCCTATAATATCTCTTGTACATTATTAGCATATCATGTACCATGTAATTAGGAATAGCATATTTAGCTCCTACAATATCTCTTGTACATTATTAGCATATCATGTACATAATTACCAGCTAATCTTTAGGCAGATGATTAGGTGAATATGGTGTATATATTCTTCTGAATATCAACGTGAATAACAAGAGGAATTATATCATACTTATTCTTTATGGTATCAGAGCAGGAAAATAAATCCTCCCTAATACTACTTTGATATTCTCCTTTAGTTTGCTGCCGGTATCAAACAGAATACCATGGCTGAAAAAGATGGCGGCAGCGGTGATAATGGCAAGAAACAGACTTCTGACAACGGCGAGAATGGGAAGAAGCAGATTTCTCTCTCGCCATACTATTTGCACCCTTCTGATCATCCTGGCATGAATATTTACCCTGTGATTTTGAAGGGAGATAATTATCAAGAATGGGAAATCAGTATGCGTAATGCATTTCGTGCAAAACGCAAACTGGGTTTCTTGGATGGAACTGTGACAGAACCAGCGGCGGATGCAAGCGACATAGAGGATTGGTGGAGCGTTAACTCCATGCTCGTAGCCTGGATCATTCAATCCATCGAACCTTCCCTTCGTTCTACTATTACTTATTATGATACAGTAAAAGAGCTCTGGGATGATCTACATCAACGTTTTTCCATTGGCAATGGACCTCGGATTCTTCAACTAAGGTTGAAACTGGCACGTTGTGACCAAAATGGGCAGAGTGTGGCTGCATACTATGGGCATTTGAAGAAGATTTGGGATAAGTTGTCCACGTATATAACAAAGAGAGCTTGTACGTGTGGCAAGTGTGTCTGCAAATGGGCTGCCGATCTGAGCAAGGAACGTGAAGATGAACGAGTTCACCAATTCTTGATGGGCTTGGATGATGATCTGTATGGAACGCTTCGTTCCAATGTTATCGCTCAGGATCCTCTTCCTCCATTGAACAAAGTGTATGCTCTGGTGGTGCAAGAAGAACGCCACAAGACCATGACGAAGGGGCGTGAAGCACGAATTGAGGCTGTTGCTTTCGCTGTCCATGGTGGTCCTTCTAATCATGGTGGAACTAGAGGACGTTCGGAGAAGGGTGTCTGCACAAATTGTGGGAGGCAAGGACATGAGGTCACTTTTTGCGTCAAAATCATTGGCTATCCAGAATGGTGGAATACTGGACGTGGGAACGGAAAGAGCACCGGGAAAGGCAAAGGTGTTGCCACTGATTCTATCATAGGGCGTGGGCGAGGCAAAGCTCCTGTTGCTAACAGCACCCTCCTCTGGTTCCCCTATCTTGATATCCCAAGACAGAAGCGCAGTTGGTCCTGCTTTGACAGATGATCAATGCAGTACCATCTTGAATATGTTTAAATCTTTAAATAATAATTCTGTCTCCAATGAAAAATTGACGGGTAAGTCTTTTTCTTCTTGGATATTGGATACGGGGGCATCTTATCACATGACCGGAGACAAACGCTTGCTTGTGGATGTCTTAGATATTTTTCCTTCTCCTATTGTGCTACCTGATGGGACACATACCAATGTTGTCCAAGAAGGGACAGCAACTGTTGGTGCCAATATGACAATTAAACATGTTTTATATGTGCCTCGATTAACTTGCAATCTGATCTCCTTTTCTCAGTTGATCAAAGATTTAAATTGTGTAGTCACATTAACTGATAAACTTTGTGTGATACAGGACCACACTTCGAGGATGGTGATTGGAGCGGGTGAAGAGAGGGATGGGGTCTACTGGCTTTGCTCGATGGCACCAAAAGCTCAAAAATGTCATGCAACTGATGCGGATTCTTATCAAATGTGGCATCGACGTCTTGGACATCCATCTCCCCAAATAGTGGGTCTTCTTCCCGATATTAGTAGTAATGATTGTCGTAGAAATAAGGATGAACCTTGTGATATTTGTTTTAAAGCCAAACAGACTCGTGCATCATTTCCTCTTAGTTCCAGCAATGCAGTTGAATTGTTTAAGTTGATTCATTGTGATGTATGGGGTCCGTATAGTGTTCCCTCTTCATGCGGTGCCTCTTATTTCTTAACTATTGTTGATGACCACTCTAGAGGGATTTGGATTTACTTGATGGCTAATAAGACAGAGGTTGCAAAACTTGTCAAGAATTTTTGTGCAATGGCTCAAACTCAATTCAATAAGAAGGTGAAACATATTCGAAGTGATAATGGAACTGAATTTACATCCTTGGGAGATTATTTTGGTGCACATGGTATCTTGTTTGAAACATCTTGTGTTGGTACCCCCCAACAAAATGGGCGAGCCGAACGGAAACACCGACATATTCTTAATGTAGCCCGTGCCCTCCGGTTTCAAGCTAATCTACCTATTGAATTTTGGGGTGAATGTATACTCACAGCTGGTTACCTTATTAATCGTACACCTACTTCTGTTCTCCAAGGCAAAACCCCATATCACATTATTTTTGGTCACAGCCCCATCTATGATCATGTTAAAATTTTTGGGTGCCTTTGCTTTGCTTCCAAGATTCCTCGTGACCACAACAAGTTTGCTGCTCGAAGTCGGAAGTGCATTTTTATTGGGTATCCTCATGGCAAAAAAGGATGGAGACTATATGACATTGATATTGAACTCTTGGGATGTTGTGTTCTATGAGAATCACTTTCCCTACAGTCCTCATCCTACTTCTGTTCCTACCTCTACTAGGTATACTCATCCTGCGGTTTATGACATGGATTTTGTAACCCTTACTTCATCGTTGGACTCCACACTTCCGCCACCTACCCCACAAATTGTGATGCCTTCCGCTGCACCTGTTGAACCAACACATAATATGGCTTCATCATCTAGTGGGACTGATGGTCAGCTAATGGGTCTTTGGAAGTATGGGGGAGTGATTTTATTGAGTTGGAAGCACATGCTACTGTTTCTCTTGATGGGGCTACGGATCTCTCTTCTGCTCCTTCTGATGGTCATATCCGACGCAGCTCAAGAGAATGCCATCCATCAGTACGATTGTGCGACTATGTTTGTCATACGGCGCGATGTCTAGACCCCCCCCCCCCTCTTCATCATCTACTCAATCCCCATCTTCAGGTACGCCTTATCCCATAGTTAATTATGTGACTTGCAATAATTTCTCTGCTTCCCATGCTCGTTTTTTGGCCGCAGTAACTGCAGGACATGAGCCGACACGCTTCTCTGAAGTTGTTCGTTCTCCTTCATGGCGTGACGCCATGCGCAAGGAGATTGAGGCTCTTGAAAATAATGGCACATGGACTCTTGAGGATTTGCCACCTGGAAAAAAAACTATTGGGTGTAAATGGGTGTACAAAATCAAATATAACTCTGATGGTACTATTGAACGACACAAAGCACGTCTTGTTATTCTTGGCAACAATCAAGTTGCGGGTATTGACTTCAATGAGACCTTTGCTCCAGTTGCTAAGATGGCCTCCGTTCGTGTGTTCCTTGCGGTAGCCGTCGTTCGCGATTGGGAACTCCATCAAATGGATGTTCACAATGTTTTTCTTCATGGTGATCTTGATGAAGAAGTATATATGTCACTTCCTCCTGGGTTTTCTGGTGCCTCCCCTAGGAAGGTTTGTAGATTGCGGAAATCCCTATATGGTCTCCGCCAAGCCCCTCGTAACTGGTTCTCTAAGCTTGCTTCTGCCTTGAAGTCATTTGGATTTGTTCAATCGTATGCTGATTACTCGTTGTTCTCCCTTGAACGACATGGTATCATTATTCATATTCTTGTATATGTTGATGACTTGATCATTGCTGGGAATGATTCTGCGGCAATTGCTAATTTCAAAGCTTATCTTAGCACTTGCTTTCACATGAAAGATCTGAGAGTGTTGAAATATTTTCTTGGTATTGAGATCGCCCGCGGACCTGATGGTTTGTTTCTTTCTCAGTGTAAATATGCGCTTGATATTATTTTTGAAGCTGGTTTGCTTGGTGCAAAACCATGTGATTTTCCCATGGAACAAAATCATCAATTGGCTCTTGCTACAGGTCCCGATTTTGCTTATCCGGATCGTTACAAACGACTAGTTGGTCGCTTGATTTACCTCACCATCACTCGCCCGGAACTATGTTATGCTGTTCACACTCTAGCCCAGTTTATGCAAAGTCCCAAAGAAGCCCACTGGAATGCTGCTCTACGAGTTCTTCATTACTTAAAAGGTCATCCTGGGCAAGGTCTTTTGCTTTCTAAGGACAGTGCTTTAAAGCTTACTGCTTATTGTGATTCAGATTGGGCCACTTGTCCTACGACTCGTCGTTCTCTTACTGGCTACTTTATTATGTTGGGTGTTTCTCCTGTTTCTTGGAAGACTAAGAAGCAGCCCACCGTTTCTTGATCCTTTGCAGAGGCTGAATACCGCTCTATGGCCACTGCCAGTTGTGAGCTTACTTGGCTTAAATCCTTGCTTAAATCTCTTGGTGTTCATCATTCGACACCTATGCGTCTGATTTGTGATAGTCAAGCGGCTCTCCACATTGCCGCGAATCCTGTTTTTCATGAACGTACCAAGCATATTGAGGTTGCCTGCCATTTTGTTCGAGACCAGATTCAAGCTGGCAACATTGCTACCTTTCATATTCGCACGAACCTATAGCTAGCAGATATTTTTACCAAGGCTCTCGGGAAGCAACAATTTCAATTCCTTCTTCGCAATTTGGGCATTTGGAATCTTCATGCTCCAACTTGAGGGGGAGTATTGGGATAATTAAAGACTGTATCTCATCATATTTCAGCTTTATCTCCATGTAATTAGGAATAGCATATTTAGCTCCTACAATATCTCTCGTACATTATTAGCATATCATGTACCATGTAATTAGGAATAACATATTTAGCTCCTACAATATCTCTCGTACATTATTAGCATATCATGTACATAATTGCCAGCTAATCTTTAGGCTGATGATTAGGTGAATATGGTGTATATATTCTTCTAAATATCCACGTGAATAACAAGAGGAATATATCATACTTATTCTTTAACTTCATTTTGAACAGCTGCAAAGTTAACTGACAAGACAGCTAATGAGCTGGTGAAAATCTTAAATTTTGTATTTTCGAAACTTGTCATTGAGCAATTTCTAATTATAAGTGGGTTTATGGCATTTGGTGTTTCTGCTATTGGCATCTTTGTTTAACTCCATCATCTTTGTTGCAAGAGCTCTATTTCTAATTTACCTGCAATCTGAGAGAAACGGCATAAAAATGTGGCCAAGAAGTAGTGTCATCCTTCAATACCTCAAGATGTGATTATATAATGAAGCATATCAAAAGCTAAGAATGCTAACCTTGATTGTGATTGTAATTAAATGAAGCATATCAAATGCTAACCTTTTATGGGAATTGGAATCTCACTGTGGATGTTTTAGACATTGTAAGTGTTATTTATTTCTTCTAGATCCAGAATACCCTTTGTATAATAACAACCTGCCTTGATGTTTTTTCTTTTTCATATATACATGTAGAAGAGAGTGAAGTGCTTTTTGTTGGGTGCTTTTGTGATGTAAAGTCTGTTCAAAATTTTTAATTCATATTCCTGTGGAATTCTTTCTTTTGAAAAAAGCACCCGTGTAAAAGCGTTCCCAAGATATGTGTCATCTCACCTTTCCATTCTGATGTTGCTACTGGTTTGTGTTGAGCAAAATTGGCAAGTACATCAAATCGCTTTGTAGTAATAAAAAGGTTAAAGTAATCTTTTGGTCCCTATACGTGACGCTGATTTTCAATTTGGTCCCTGTACGTAAAAAGTTATCAATTTGGTCCCTGTACGTGATACTGATTTTCAATTTGGTCCTCACCCCTAGTTGGTCCCTATATAAGAGGATCAAATTACAAATTATTGTCACATGTAGGGACCAATTCAACAAAAAAAATTTTGAAATCGGTCCCTACATGTGACAATTATTTTCAATTTGATCCCTATATGTGATAATAATTTGTAATTTGGTCCCTCATATAGGGACCAATTATCGGTGAGGACCAAATTGAAAACCAGTGTCATGTATAGGGACCAAATTGATAACTTTTTACGTATAGGGACCAAATTGAAAATTAGTGTCACGTATAGGGACCAAAAGATTACTTTAACCTAATAAAAATATCGTCCTCAGGGATTGAACCGTTAACTACTAATGTACTAACTCAACTTCGTTTGAGCAACTGAATGGTTTGAAAGTGGCTTTTGTCAATAAGTAAGAACAACAATTTAACAAAGAACATAAAATATTTTTGGTAATTTTCTAGTGAGAAAATAAAACACAAAATTGGCTTATAATAATCAAAGAAGAAATTGTTAGAGGATCGATTTTCCTGTCTGTCCTACCTATTCAATCCTGGAAATTAACTTGAACAATTTATCCAATTTCAAAAAATTGAGTTTTGTAATTTATCTCATAATTTCTTAGGTGAATAAACCTTCTAAGTTACTAATTCAATTCCTTGAGTATTAGATAAATAACATAAGTATTAAGAAAGATTTCCACAGTGTTTATAAACTCAAATTTCCCAATTGCAAATTCATACAGTAGATAAACATGGAAACAGTGAATAAGCTCTTGAAATTAAATAAACCAGACCAAGTAATTATCTAGAATCAAAACAAGTTATCTAGGTAGTTTCATCTATCTCTTAACAAAAGAAAATTAGCTAAATATAATAGAAATAGAACAAATTCCAGTTTCTCCCATTCAAAACTGTATAGTTCTCTCTATTTTTTTTTTGGGCGCTATGTCACTCCTTTTTTTACGCTGTGCAGCTACTGTGTCTACGCCCCTCGTTCTGTTTGGCACTTGCTGACTATGTTGCGGCGCTGCTGCTCTTCGGTTCTGACTTCCGCTCCTCCTCTATATATAACCCAATCTCGTTGACGCTGTGATGTCAACAATTTCCATCTTTTTTATTTTAATTGCCATAATCCCAATCATGATTTTTATGATAAAGAATTGGTATCCAAATCATCACTTGTACAACCTTATTTCACACGGACTTGCTCTTGGAATTTCAATTTGCACAATTCAATTAAGCATGTATATCTTCCATTTAATTGGATGTGGGCCCCTAGCACATTGGATTCATGCTGCTATTCTTATTAATTGCCAATTGAGATTTTAGAGGCAATTTAACTTCTTCTTCTGATATGTACGTGGACTAACCTCTTACTTTCCAAACTAATTTTGCAAAGCCAATTTCACATGTAAAATTAGTTGTGGCCTATAGATCTCTTTTCACGTTGATTGCCTCCATTTGGAGCTGACTTGTGCTTTTCTTTTTATAGTGCAAACAAGGTCTCCTCGTTCAATTGTAATCCAATTCCTTCCTTTATCTTCGTGGGGCCCTGCCACAATTTGCTACACATTCCTTTGCACAAATGGTTTTACGCGGCCCAAGGCAATTGCAATTCTTCATATCAATTATCATCAATTTAATGACTCGGGGCCCCACTTGCTCCATATCACAATATCAATTTGCCCAATTCTCATGCTGCTGCCATTTTTCTATCTTCTTTGTGCAATTTTCGTTAGAAGCCAAATCTATCAATCTCTTCAATTTTCCATCCCATCTTTATTATTTCCTACAAATGCAAACAAGTAAAAATACTATTAGATTAATTCTAAAAACATGAAATTAAACTAAAATATTCAAAATATTTTAAAAAACTAAATTAGCTAAACTTAGGGACAAAACTCAATCAATCAACACAATTGGGAGCAAAAATCCATTTAATAAGCACACAAAAATCACATAACGTAGAAGATTATCAGTTTGAAACTTCCAATTTGGTTGTTGCAACTTCAAATGATTCAGAGAAGTGAGAAGTTTGTCCCAGGATTTCAAGAAGCAGCAAAAACCTTCAAGGTGTCATACAGGCTATTATTTAATACTCTCTGTTATGTCATTCTTTCTTTAGAGTTGGACAATTTCATATATGACTCTTATTTAATACTCATGTTTGTACTCTAATTACGATAGTGACCAAATTGTTAGTCTTGGCAATATTTGTAAGGATACTATCATCAAAGATAAAAAAAGACAAAAAAACTCATGCATGTAACATAGGCCTAATATGTTAAATTGTTTAAAGATATTTATGTCCTGTTTGCTTGAGTTATTTTTTATCTGTTTAAATGAGTTTATTAAAAAAGCTTATAAAACTCATATGGATTGTTTTGCACTTATTTTCATGCTGATATTGGGAAATACACTAGAAATAATTGTTGATTGTTGATGGACAAACACATTTAATCTTGCACATGAACATTATTAATAATATTAGTGGGTGGTGATATTGGGAGAGTAAACAATCTTTGACGGCAATATTTCTACTGGATTTCCTTGAAAGTTGAGATTGTTTTTAGGTTAGATCCAAAGATTTCACCGCCTCTTGAAGCTGCAATCGACTAACTAAAACAGTATATCATGTGATTTTCATATTATTGTTATCTTAGCAGTTATTACGAGGTTTGCAATGAAATAGTTTCATTTTCCTGACGTTGACATTTTTGCTTCTGCTATGTTACTTGCAGCTTGCTTTGTTATAAGAAAATCAGAATATAAGGAAGATGGGCTCCCTTTTGATGTTGAATTATCTGCTAAACATGCACTAACAAATGTTCAGGTATATAGATTATTATTTTTGTGGTACATATTTTTTTTTTTAGTTTCATTATTTATGTATGATAACCTTTGATGATCAATTGATGCCACCTATAATTACCTACATTGCTGCAAAAGGATAAGAAATAGAGTATCTGTTGATCACTGGGATCTTAGGAATTTCAGTGCTAAAATCATTATTTCAATATGCAAAAGGACCTTCTTCCATTTTAAATGAAAGGGTATGAATTACTATGTTAGAGCTAATTTGTCTTGCTAATGGTAGTCGGTTCTGTTTCTTTTCTGATTTATTTTTAACTTGTGTTTTATATATTACTGAGTTTACTTTTAATTTGATTTCAGTTACTAAGCAAAATTTCAGATACAAATTTCCTTGATATATTGATGGGCATAAGAATAGGGTACAAATTTGATAAAGATTGTTCTTATGTACAAGCTTACAATAGTATGTTAGAAAAACGCCACATGTGTAATCATTGTTTGATGAATGAAAAAGCTTTGTTTACCATCTCTTAGATAACTACTCATTGGAATGGATTGGAAGAAGGGCACACCATCATCTTGCACTTATTTAGTGACATTGTTATGTTTTGTCTATAAATCAATGTTATGAGATTTTAAATCTTGGTGTTCAATTTTATATTGGAGTTATGCATTGCTGTAAGAGATAGCAAAGTTGCCTTATGAGGAAATCTTAACATTCACTGACTAGATGGTATTTTAATTAATACCTTTTCTTATCTTTTCGTAGATTATGCTCTAAGAAGTGTACCAAAAAAAGATTATGCTCTAAGAAGGTGGAGTCAACTTGATGGCTTTGTAAAGTCAAAAAAAAAAACTTGATGGCTTTGTTATCATTTGAAATTGTTCTACCATATTGTATACTGCTATATTATTCATCTGTAGCATTGCACGGAGAATTATATGAATGTGTTGCAGGACAACTTCAAATTTTTGCTAATAGATGGTAATGATTTCTAAGCCTTATTAGTGGATACCTATACTGCATCTCTAATAGGTTTATGATTATCAATATCGTTACCTCTTCTCAAATTAGGGGAACCATCAATTAGTGATTGATGATGTCTTCTTAATATTGATGTGTTAGTCTTACTGCTCAATAAAAAAAAATTGGAAATTGGTTAAATGTGTTAAATATAATTAATATATATGGACGGTGAAGTCTCATCCATTGTATCCTCATGTTCATTGTATATTTCTCCTAGGACTTGATATAGATACTTATTGTTCTCTAGGAATCAGGTTTCCTATCTCATTGTCAAGTGTATATATATTGATTATATTGGAATGGAAATATATAGAACAAATATTGAGTTCATATATTTGAGTTGGTACCAGAGCTTTCTTCGTTCCTGGTTAGTGTTGTTTGGGGTTCAGCTACAGTGCTGACTCATCGTTTTTTAGTTGTCCGGTGACCGGAGTAACACCGGCAACCACCTCAGAAGTCGTCGACCGGAAGTCCCACTGAGCGTCGCCTCCATATTCGCCTCCACGCGCCATCGCCAAAATCTCCACTCTTCGGCGCGTGTGATCCACGCGCCACCTTCCCGGCCGTCTTTCTCACCGTCGATTGCACCGTTGTGTTTGCCGTCTCCTCCCGGTTTTGTTTTGCCCCTGTTTGGTGTCTGGGTCTACTATTGTGCCCCTGTTTGGCGTCTTTTTCAGTTTTTCAGTGAGTATTTTTGTGTTCTTTTGGTTTGTTCACTGAAGCTCTTCTATGGCAGCAAAGAAAAGTTTGGTTTCCTTTGTTTTTTCTGGGTCCCCCACCATTACTTCTGAGAAGTTGAATGGTAAGAATTATGTGAATTGGCGTGATGCTGTTGCGGTATGGTTTCTGGGTCAGGGTTTGTCTGATCATCTCACCAAAAAGGTTGCTGATATTGCTGCAACTGAGAAAGAAGAATGGCAACGGGCTGATTATCAACTTGTATCATTGTTGTAGCAGTCCATTGAACCAAGGTTAATGGTGCATTTCCGTCCCTACAAAACATGTTGCGAGATATGGAAGAAGGCTCAAACTGTTTATGCTAATGGCATACAACGGCTATATGAGACAATTCGTAATTTGGCAACAATGCAGATGTCTGATCCTGACTTGCCCTCCTATCTGAATAAGGCACAATCCATTTGTGAGGAAGTCAAATTGATGCTAGTGAATGATGATGCAAAAAAGATGTCGGATAAGCTGGATAACATGCTTATGGTTTTTGTTCTTCATGGCCTTCACAATGACTTTGAATTTGTTCGGAATCAAACTTTGACCAATCCAGATATTCCTACTGTGGAGGACCTCATTGATCGATTGCTTTGAGTTCCTTCTCCAACAGCTTCCATTGGAGTTGATTCTCACACAGGATCAGAGTCTTCGATTTTTATCTCAAACTCAATCAACCGAGGGAGCCGGAGTCATACTCATGGCCGTAGAGGTGGTGGTCGTGGCAGAGGTGACCGAGGTAGCCTTTATTGTTCGTATTGTAAGCGAGATGGACACACTCAAGATCGGTGCTACACCCTACATGGATTCCCAAATAAAACCGCTAATATAGTTCAGCCTCATGAACATGTTTTTGAACACAAGGTTGATCCCAAGAAGGATTACCTTTTGACTGCCAATGAGTATCAGGAGTACCTTCAGTTTAAAGCCACTCAACAGGCTTCTTCTTCGGCCACATTGCTCACACTGGTAATTCTACAGTTTGTCTCTCTCAATCTGCATCTGTTGGATCCTGGATTCTTGACTCTGGTGCTTCTGATCACTTAGCTGGTAATCCTTCTCTTTTCTCTAAACTGTCATTCCCTAAAACTGCTCACCATATTTGCCGATGGGTCTAAGACATAGGCCGCTGGTATTGGACAAGCCTCACCTCTTCCTTCGTTACCTTTAAATCCAGTCTTGTTTGTGCCCGAGTGTCCTTTTAATTTAATTTCTATTAGCAAAATTACTCGCACTTTAAACTGTTCCATTACCTTTAATTCGGATTCCTTTCTTATACAGGACCGGAGCGCGGGAGAGACGATTGGAGCTGGATCTGAATCACGAGGTCTCTACTACCTCCAACCTTCCTCTTCCACCATATGCGTTGTTTCAGGTTCTGTTGATCTCCTTCATCGTCGTCTAGGTCATCCAAGTTTGGACAAGTTAAAACAGATGGTCCCTCCTCTCTCACATCTGAAAACCATGAACTGCGAGTCATGTAAGCTTGGAAAACATGCCTTTTTTCCTAGTAGTGTCAATAATCGAACTAGGTCCTCTTTTGATCTTATCCATTCTGATGTTTGAGGTCCTAGTCGTGTTACTTCTGCTTCAGGATATAGGTACTATGTTACTTTCATTGATGATTTTTCAAGATGTACCTGGTTATTTTTAATGAAAGATCATTCTCAGTTATTTGATGTTTTTCAAACCTTTTGTTCCACAATAAAGAATCAGTTTGGAAAAACAATTCATATTTTGCGCAGTGATAATGCAAAAGAATATTTCTCTACATCTTTTAAATCCTTTGAGTTCTCATTGCATCATACATCGATCTAGTTGTCCTCACACACCACAACAAAATGGTGTCACTGAACGCAAACATCGCCATCTTATTGATACAGCCCGAACTCTTTTAATAAATGCCAATGCACCCTTGAAGTTTTGGACAGATGCTGTTCTTACTGCTTGTTATTTGAGAAATCGCATGCCATCCTCTGTTTTGGGTAATAAAATTCTTCACTCTCTTTTATTTCCTAAAGATCCCCTTTATACTGTTCCCCCTTGTGTGTTTGGTTCCACCTGTTTTGTCCATGATCTCTCTATAGGTAGTGATAAATTGTCTGCACGAGCTATTAAATGCATCTTTCTTGGGTATTCTCGAGTGCAGAAGGGATATCGATGTTATTCTCCTTCTACACATCGCTTTTATGTATCAACAGATGTTACACTCTTTTAGGATACTTTCTTCTTTGACACCTCAGCTACATCTGACTCCACTCCATCTCAGGTCCTGCCCCTTCCTCTTTGTGATGCTCCATCACCACAGGATGATTGCCCATTACGATGATATGGTAAATTTTATGAGCGTCGAGTTCCTACAGCTCCGGAGGTCATACCTACTATTGATCCTCATGATTCATCTCCTATTCCAAACGCTTCTCCCACTACAGTCCAACCTGACACTTCCGCTTACTTACCTATCGCCCTTCGTAAAGGTACACGCTCTACTCTTAATCCTCATCCCATTTACAATTTTGAGTTACCATCGATTATCTCCTTCCCATTATGCCTTTGTATCTGCCTTGTCATATGTTACCGCTAAGAATGTTTAGGAAGCACTATCTCATCCAGGTTGGCGACAGGCAATGATTGATGAGATGATGGCTTTGGAATCTAATCATACATGGACCCTTGTTTCCCCTCCTGTTGGGAAATCAGTCGTTGGTTGTCAATGGGTGTTTACTGTTAAAGTTGGTCCTAATGGGCAGGTGGATCGCTTGAAAGCCCGACTGGTAGCAAAGGGGTACACTCAGATCTAGGGTCTGGATTATGGTGATGGCATCTGTTCGTTTGTTCTTGTCTATGGTTGCCATGAGACACTGGCCTTTATATCAGCTGGATATTAAAAATGCATTCTTACATGGTGATCTGGAGGAGGATATCTATATGGCGCAACCACCTGGGTTTGTTGCTCAGGGGGAGTCAGATTGTGTTTGCAGATTACAAAAGTTCTTGTATTGCTTAAAACAGTCACATCGCGCTTGGTTTGGGAAGTTCGGTAAAGTTATCCAGCAATTTGGCATGATTCGTTGCGAGCCTGATCATTCTGTATTCTTTAAATGCTCATCCTTGAATAAACGTATTTATCTTGTGGTGTATGTGGATGATATTGTTATTACAGGTGATGATCAAGAAGGCATTAAGGAATTGAAGCAACGCTTATTCAAACATTTTCAAACCAAAGATCTTGGAGGATTACGTTACTTTCTTGGGATTGAAGTAGCCCAATCAAGAACAGGTGTTGCTATTTCTCAGAGGAAATATGCCCTTGACATTCTATAAGAAACATGGATGCTAGATTGTAAACCTGTTGATACTCATATAGACCCAAATGTAAAGTTTCTGCCTAATGAGGGGGAGCCCTATCCTGACCCAGGCAGATATAGAAGATTAGTTGGGAAGTTAAATTATCTCACCATGACTCGACCAGACCTTGCTTTTCCGATTAGTGTTGTAAGTCAGTTTGTCAACTCACCATGTGATATTCATTGGAATGCAGTTGTCCGGATCCTAAGATATATCAAGGGATCACCTGGAAAAGGGATTGTTTATATGGACAGGGGTCATACTAATATCATTGGGTATACATATGCAGATTGGGCAGGCGATGCTGCTGATAGGAGGTCCACTTCAGGCTACTGTGTGCTTATTGGAGGTAATCTGATTTCATGGAAAAGTAATAAGCAGACTGTTGTTGCAAGATCAAGCACAGAAGCAGAGTATCGTGCTATGGCTAATACTACTTGCGAACTCCTATGGCTAAAATATTTGCTCCAAGAATTGAAGTTTTGTGAGATAAGTCCTATGGAACTTGCTTGTGATAACCAATCAGCTTTATATCTTTCTTCGAATCCTATCTTTCATGAATGAACCAAGCATATAGAAGTTGATTGTCACTTCATACGGGAAAAGATCCTCTCGGGCATCATTAAGACTTCCTTTGTGGGTACTAGAGATCAACTTACAGATATAATGACCAAGTCTTTACGGGGTCCTAGCATAGCATATATATGTGACAAGCTAGTTGCATCAGACATATATGCTCCAGCTTGAGGGGGGGTGTTAAATATAATTAATATATATGGACGGTGAATTTATGTGGACGATGTGGACGGTGGAGTCTCATCCATTGTATCCTCATGTTCATTGTATATTTCTCCTAGGACTTAGTATAGATAGTTATTGTTCTCTAGGAATCAGGCTTCCTATCTCATTGTCAAGTGTATATATATCGATTATATTGGAAATGAAATATACAGAACAAATATCCAGTTCATATATTTGAGTAAATGAAAGCTCAAGAAAGGTTTATATCTCTGGCAATTTGTGATAGTAGATTTTTTTTAAAATATCAAATTGCAAACAATTTAAATTTATCTATTTTTTTATGTCATCGCCAATCATCCTATTTATTATGAGAACACTCAACTCAAATATATTTTAAACGTATTTTTACATCACCGCCAATCATCATTTTTATTATGAGAACACTCATCTCAAATATATTTTAAATGTATATAAATTAATTTAATTTTATTTATTTTATATGAATTTTATAGTAATTATGTTTATATTTAGAACTAATATATTGACTACCAACTGAGGTTGACATGAGTGGTTAAAGGCCTCTCGCTCCTTAACCAAGGTCTCGGGTTCGAGCCTTAGGTATGGAAAAAATCTCAGCCCGTGGGAGATTAGTCCCCGTCTCAGGTTGGCGGTGGGATACTCCTCGAGTAGATCGAAAAAAAAAACTAATCTATTGACTCTTCCTTTTTTTCAAATTCTCAAATTGTAAACAATTTCTAAAATTTATCTATTTTTTACATCACCACCAATCATTATTTTTATTATGAGAACACTCACGTGAAGTATATTTTTAATGTATAGATATTTTATTTTATTATAATTTTATGCAATGATGTTTATACTTTATATTTATATTTATATTTATAATATTTAGAATTAATCTATTGACTCTTCATTTTTTTTTTAAATTCTCAAATCGCAAACAATTTTGGAAATCTATCTATTTTTTTATATCGTCGCCAATCATCCTTTTTATTATGAGAATACTCAACTCAAATATATTTAAAATCTATACAAAATTTATTTTATTTTTATAAGAATTTTATAGGAATGATGTTTATATTTGGAATTAATCTATTTACTCTTCCTTTTTTAATTCTCAAATTGCTAACAATTTTTAAAATGTATATATATTTTTACATCGCTGCCAATCATCCTTTTTATTATGAAAACACTCAACTCAATTTTTTTTTTTTTACAAATTAACTCAAATATATTTTAAATATATAAAATTTTTATTTTATTTATTTTATAAGAATTGTATAGGTATGATGTTCATATTTAGAATACATAGAATTAATCTGTTTACTTACAAATTTAATCTTTAAACTATAATAATGGTCTTTAAGAATAATATTTAATAATCAACAATCCATTTTTATACATAATTAATTACACATTTAACTTAAATAGAAGTACAAAAAACAAATTATATTATATAAATCATAAAAAAATTGACCAATATGTTAAACTCAATTAATAATTATAAACTCTATTTGTTGAGGAGGCGTGTTTTGCAGGCGTCTTTTCATTTTGCTCTTAAATTAATCCCACGTATAAAAAATGTTAAATTCTGACACGGTAAATAATGAAAGTCATGTACTAGACTATAAATCAAATAGGAAAGCACTACATTAATCCATTTTGATATATGTACGGGATCATATCATCCAATCATATCATGTAAATATTGCCTATACAAAAATGTTATATTTTTAGAAGAAAATATAGCCCGTGGGTTGCACGGGTTCAAAACTAGTTTGCTTATATTTTGGACCAAAAATATTGGGAAATTTTTACTTATATTATGGACGGGAGGGAGTAATTAGTATTATGATTAAGAAGTAAAAAAAGTAAACTTTCATTAGAAAATGATATATTTAACTTATCAAGAAATGATGTACTTGTATTCCTAATAAAAATTAATCATTTTTCCATTAATTAATCAACTTGAGCATTGGTTAGCAATTGACACTGTTTTATTTTAATTTTGTCGCGTAAATGTTACTCCCTCCTGTTCATATTATAAGGAAAAAAATTAATGAAACATATATTATATTTGTTACATAAATTATCTTTTATCTAAAACTTTAATCTTTATTAAATAAGTCATTATAATTTGTATTAAATAAATGATATTTTTAAAATAATATCATTTAATGAATGATTAAAAAATAAAATTTATTTATATATTAAATCAAAAATCTTGAGATTCTTTTACTCATAATATATTTGACCGGAGGAAGTAACTGTGAGTGAATATGTTTTTTGGTGATTAATTGTGAGTGAAGGGAAAGAATACGCTATTGCTTTCGGTGACCACTTTGACTTGGGTCGAGTCGTTGGGTGGGTCATTACTGATTAGAGAGTTGGTTGGACACTTGTCACTTGGACCCTCCACTCCAGCTGTTGATGTGAGCTTTCAAATAATTCCACCAAGATTTTTTTAAGATCATGGGTCCCGATTTATCATGAAGGAACGACTCACAGCATTACCAATCGATAGGAATTTATTGGATCCGTAAATGAAGACCTTGACCTTGTTACAATCTTATATATACTCCCTCTAATCACTTGTATAAATAAAAATGGAATAAAACATTTTTATTAAGATAGGTAGTTGATCTCATTTAAAATAATTATTGAAAATAAAAAATTAAGTTTGTTATCTAAATTGTTTTTCCTCTTATTTATTAAAATTATATTGTTGAGAATAAAATGAGTTATTAGAAAATAAAATTTTGTATTAAATGAATGATATTTTGAGAATAACTTTATTAAATAAGATGAAAATAGTTGAAATTTGTTTATATTTTGGATCAAAAAATTTGAAATTTTTTATTTATATTGTTGACCGGAGGGAGTAGATACTTAGAGTTTATGAATGTCTTGATAGTGATGAAATACATGATGAAAAAGAAAAAAAATCAATAAATAAGTGAGGATGAGTACTCTTATAGGGTGTTAGACATCATTTTTTTGTCCAAATATCATTACTCTACAATCTATACACTACATTTGGTTGACCATAATGACTTTTGGCCCGGCTAATCTTAATACGATATTTAATTGGTAAGTTTGGGCTAAGATGCACCACCCAATTGGTACATCACCCACTAGATCATCCATGTGGTAAGTTTTGGATAAATGAAATCGTCATATGGATTGGTCAAGATTTCAAACCCAACCATGTATTTAGGTGGTATAAAAGTCAAATGACCACATGTACAAAGGATTGGTGAGCTCTTGATATGTGGGTAGTGTAATGGATGGTGCACCATAGCCTTAACCTTAATTGGTATCACAACTAGTACTATATTATGGTGGCGTTTGGAAGAGCTTATTTAAGCTCATTTTGACTTATCTGATGACATAAGCTCTTATGCAATGTGTTTGGCAGAGCTTATAAAAATAACTTATGCCATCCCATAAGGAGTATTTGACTTATTTTCATAAGTCACTGGGAGAAGCTTATGGAATTATCATAAGAGCTTATGCACTAAACACCCTCTCCGTATTTTTCACTATTCGAAACCTCTCATGCCCTTTCTTTCTTTTTCTTTCTTTAAGCACTTATGACATAAACTCTCATGCGATAAGGTCTTATGTGATAAGCTCTTAATTAAGTTATTTACCCAAACACACCCTATATCTAATAAATAGGGTGGCTTCTAGCACGAGGGAGTAATTAAGCCCTTTATGAGTGAGGGAGCAAAAATAACCATTAGATATATTAATAAAAAATTTGGATGGTTCAGATATGTTAAGTGTTACCTGAATGACAGTTGATTCAATATTTATGAATTTGACCCATCATTTTTCAGAATTAAATACTTAACAACCCATTAAAATGATTAATCGGTTTTTTCTTTTATTTATTTTTGTTTAATATTTTGCAAATGTCATTTATGTACTTATCTTCTCCTCTCCTTCCACCTCTCCATCTCTCATCACCAACCCTCTCAATATCGGGTCCATCTGGTTCTGATAATCCATGGCTTCAAAATCTATTGCCTGAAAGTCACAGCAACATTAAATAGAAAAGCTTTTAGCTAAGCTAATTGCATGATTATTACATGAGTCGCAGTCACAACTTGCAAGAACAAGCAAGCTCGTTCAAAACGATTTCAGTGGGTTTTGGTTAAAAAGATTTCAATGTCTTTGAACTGATTGTTATCGTTCTGTTCTCCCACCACCACGGTTTTTTTAACCCTTTTTAAAAAAAAAAAACCCATTTCTTCAAGCTCTCTTCTTCTCTTTCGCACTCCCGAAGCTCTCCCTTTTCTTGTATGACTCATAAATTGTGTGTTCATCCCTTGTTTTTTGGTTCTAAAAAAGTTGTTGGATTGCCATGGTGGTAGTGAGGTGGGTCCTTCGTTGTAACATCTTTCAGTTTCAGTTTTAGTTTTAGTTTCATCCGTTTTTCAGATCTTAACTCCACCTTCTACGGCGGTGCCTCCGCCAACACCCAGCTGCTCCTCTGACTTCGTTCTACGCCAACTCCACCTTATTAAATGAATCGATTATAAAAAATGTCAAAGGAATTGAATACTAGAATTTCTTTTTTAACTTCTATATTTTTCATTAGTGGCCGAAGCCTCTGCCTGGTAGTACAATTTGTGGCATGCGTTTACTCTTTTCTGGAAGTTGAACAAGGCAAGATTTTTTTAGCTGCAATCTGTGGCATGTTTACAATTTGGGTTATATTGCAAAAATGATATTTACAAAATTTACTCATGAGACTTTAAAATGAAACAAAGAACCCTATCTTTACTTGTCATTGTTAGTCACTTTAGCTCCTTCATCCATGAGGGTCCCTCATGTTAGAAGGTACCAATAAATACCACAGGCAGAGAAGCAAAATGATAAAATCCAACAAATATCTGCTAAAAATTTGTAACTGTTAACATTTTCCATGATCTTTCAAGAAAATGGCAATGCTTTCATTTCACACAATGACATAATACTGATATTTGGATATAAAAAATATTGTTCAACACAATATAAAAATATTCTCCAACATTTATTAATTCTTTTCTTCTTTCTCTCGTATTTCATCACTCCCAAAATACCCTATCAGATATATGGTGTCTATACATGATGTTAAAATTTGTGTCCAAATATCATCGTTATAGTGCTATTTCTATAGTTTTTTCTTTTTGGGACATTCAGACTTCTATAGTTTAGAATAAGTCCCTTCATACTTTATCACAAATGTAAAATTGGCAACTCTAGAAATACACAAGATTTTACAGGCTGAAGGCGCACAGTTGCTTGCACACACTGACCGCTGTATCTCAAAGCAATCCAGCGCTTTTCCCCCCTTTTCTTTTCATTTGGAGCCCCGTAAGAAAAGGGGGAAAAAACTTCCAAAGGCGAAGAATTAGAGAAAGGAGGAAATAATGTTATACAGTAATCATTTATATGCTAACAGTTAACTTGTATTAAGTTGTTATGGTATTTCTTTGAAAATTTTACATAATTTGTGAAATTTTGATTGATTATTGATTTTTCCACAAATGATCGATTAATTTTACGGGGATTAGTCTTGCGGGGATTGGTAGCACCAACCTATCCAGCAGTGCATTACATATATGTAAGGGCTCCATTAACCTTTATGTTATGTTGACTCAGTGTGTATTTGGATGAGCGTTTGACAAACGTGATTTTGAATAGAATTGATTTTGCATTTTGGATAAAAGTGAAGTGATTTATGTTTGGCTACGTTTATGACAAAAGTGGTTTTTGTATAGAAATGTTGTTTGGATAGTTTTGATTAAAATTGCTTTTGCGTGTGTAATTACCAAAATGGGCTTGAGTGTTCATATATGTATACTTTTTTGTTAGATTTTTTTATGTTAATTTTTCAATAAGAGCTAAAATTATATATTAATCAATATTTTTTTGTTTTACTTTATGTACTGTTACGGGATGTGTCAACTGCACCATCCTTTTTTACTAGCTGTATCACCAAATACTATTAACGTAAAGAAACCCATGTGAAAAAAAAAGGGTAAAGAAGCCCAATCCTTTAAAGCTCAATCCCTCATCTTTCCTAACCTAGGGAAGCCGCTATGCAACACCAAACATTTCAGATTCATAAACATGGTACACGAAGGTGGAAACATAGTAACTAAAAGGAACATACTCTGCAACTGCAAATAAAAGGAGATGCTAGTATAAGTAGGTGATAAGAGTTATTGAAAACCAAGGTTAATGAAGGAATAAAATAAAGTGTGTCTACCACACCCCAAGAATCAATTTGTCATAGAACGTGGAAGTTCTAATTTCAAGCTTAATGTAGAATCTATTTTGGACATTAGAATCGATTTACCTTCTTGGAACCCAAACAAACATAAAAACATGTTTGACCATTTTTGACCACACCTAACGTGCGTTGAGGGAGTTTAGAAGCTGTTCCAAGCACATGCTTATAAACCATGTCATGAGGCATATAATTTAAGAGGGACAGACAGTAAGAAAGAAAAGGGCATTTTGATCCAGCTACTCACGTTTTAAAAACTATTTATTGAAATGTCCTTATAATTTGAAACATATTATCGAAATTTTATTGTTTTTGCCATATGATCAGCATTTTAGTATTATTTTTTTGTCCCTGTTCACTTCGTGGAAAAATTCACAATGTTGTTTAATATTAAAATAAAAGTTTAATTTCTATGCACTCATGGCCTTGTACACTACAAGGCCATGGCCTTAGGCCCCCACCTTTTTTTATATATATACTATATATATTAATGATAATTGATTTGGCAACTGGTTGAATAATAAGGTCTAATTTCGCATGCAATGTATATGTTATTGAGATAAAAAAATAGTAACAAGTAGTACAATCACACACTCATATTTTCGTATATAATAGAGCGATCTATTTTTTCTATTGAGACATAATTTGAAATTTTTTTACAATATGAAACTATTTTTGATTTTTTTATTCGAATGCAAAAAATGTAAAGCTTTAGATGAAGATGAATTGAAAAAAAATATTGTATTAACCCTAAATATTTTTTAAGATTTAGTGAACATTTATATAAAGATGGTCTTGATTTTTTTTATAAATTTAAAGTATTGAGAAAAGTGTTAAGAGAAAAATAAAATTTAATACCCCAATAGAAATATTAAATTATATCAAAACATTATATATATATATATATATATATATATATATATATATATATATATATATTATATATATATATATATATATATATATATATATATATGGAGCAACTCAAGTGAGAGGAGTGTGTTATTATGAGAGATGAGATGAGTAAATCTGGACCTTTGGATCATACATGAATGATTAAGATTAGAACATAATTATATATATATATATATATATATATATATATATATATATATATCTATATATATATCTATTTCTTATAGAATATTATTCACAATACTTGTAACAGTTGCTACCGCGCGCTGAAAAAAGTTTTTCAAAATTAAAATTACTTAAATCTTATCTAAGGTCAAAAATGTTACAAGATAGATTGAATGTATTAATCATCTTATTCACTAAGAGTGAAATGTTAGAATGGCTTAATTATAAAACATTGATAAATGATTTTGTAACTCAAAAAGCTAGAAAATTAATATGAAAATTGATAATTTATATCATATTAAGTCTCATTTTGTCTTAGGCCCCAAAATTCTCCTACACGATCCTGTATGCACTATCAATGTAAAGGATCTTTACACAAACATCCAATAATATATTGACAAATAGTAATGAAAATAGATGAGACTACTCATTCTAACCTATTTAATAAAAATGTTTGTTCCAAATTTTTTAAAAACACTATATAACTAAAGAAATCAGACGTAAGTGACCATAAGAGGAAGAAAAAACACATAATTTGAATTCCACCTCATTTTCTTCAACTGCACATGCACCGTGGACGCGATTTTTCTTTATGTGAAGTGTCATGCTCATGCAACGTATTCGATTATTGTTTGCTTCGATCCGTTTTAGAAGTTAAGCGTGTCCTTAAAGGTTGAATGACTAACCAATCTTTCCCTGCCCGGAATCTTCCTACTCTGAAGAGATTTTTATCGAGAAGAATATTAATGAATGCTTTAAGAATATTGTTTAAGGAATTAATAAAAGAATGATTTTATTAGAAATTGTTGCGTTCAATAATTTGATAAGTATTATCTTTTGTTTTTTTTTAATGAAAACTTATTTTTATTGGAATATTTAAACAATATATTTAGAACATTCGTTAGTAAGACTCTTTTGTTAATAGGTGAACGCTATACACTAACTTAAAGAATAAAAAAAGGTAAGTTTTTTATAAGAAAAATATTTTGAGAAGTGATCGATATATTTAGGTGGCGTTTGAAAGAGTTTATTTAAGCTCATTTTGACTTATCTGATGACATAAGCTCTTATGCAGTGTGTTTGGCAGAGCTTATAAAAATAACTTATGTCATCCCATAAGGAGTTTTTGACTTATTTTCATAAGTCACTGGGAGAAGCTTATGGAATTATCATAAGAGCTTATACATTAAACACCCTCTCCGTGTTTTTCACTATTCGAATCCTCTCATGCCCCTTTCTTTCTTCTTCTTTCTTTAAGCGCTTATGGCATAAGCTCTCATGCAATAAGGTCTTATGTGATAAGCTCTTAATTAAGTTGTTTACTCAAACGCACCCTTAGTCTTCTCATAAAAAGTTGTTTATTTTATATTAGGGTTTAACAAGACCTTGTTTATAATATTTCATTTTAAATTTCACTCATGCAAATAGTCCGTCTTCACTTGGTCTATTTTCAAGGTCTTCTCAAAGAGAGAAACTTCAACCCTAAAAATAATAAATTTGGATCATAACATTTTCTCTCTCACGTCCTTGTGATACTAAACTAGTAACGTGAGTTGCTGTAGGGGGGAGTGAGGTGTGAGAGAATGTGAAGGTTCCAATTGCCAAACCAGACAGACACAAAGTAAAAGTTCTTTCACGTTTCTCTCTCTCTCTTTTGCTGAAAGAAGTCTCAAACTTGTGATAGTGAGAAACACATGTACACACACACACACAATTGGTATCTGAAATTCCATTCTTCTTTATCTATCTAATTTTACTCCGCCAATGTCAGTTACGCTGTATCCCGTTGTTCATGATTCTCCGGCCCCCACTTTGCCTCCGGACACCACTTCTCCTCATGATAACACTCCTCCTTCGTTCAGCTCAGCCTCCCCTCCAATGCCAATTGTGTATTCTCCCGCTGATTCTCCGGCCCCCCCTTGGCCGCCGGACACCACTCCTCCTTCCCCTTCCTCCCCGTCATTATCTCCCCCCATTGATGACAACAACACTCCTCCTTCGTTCAGCTCAGCCTCCCCTCCAATGCCAATTGTGTATTCTCCCGCTGATTCTCCGGCCCCCCCTTGGCCGCCGGACACCACTCCTCCTTCCCCTTCCTCCCCGTCATTATCTCCCCCCATTGATGACAACAACACTCTTCCTTCGTTCAGCTCAGCCTCCCCTCCAATGCCAATTGTGTATTCTCCCGCTGATTCTCCGGCCCCCCCTTGGACCCCGGACACCACTCCTCCTTCCCCTTCCTCCCCGTCATTATCTCCCCCCATTGATGACAACAACACTCTTCCTTCGTTCAGCTCAGCCTCCCCTTCAACTCCGCCGTCGAGTAATCCAACCGGAGTCATTGTCGGAATCACAGTGGGGGCTGTAGCGGTTCTTCTGGTGTTAACTGTTTTGTTCATTTGTTATAAGAAGAAGAAGAAGAGAAGACTTGATGCCCAAACCCAACACCATGCCCCGCCACAACAGGAACCTCAAGGTTACACCTTTCACTTCTTTTTTAACAATTTATCTTCCTTCTGATTTTTATTTATCATACCTAATTAGCTATCCTTTTCTTTCAAATCGTTTTTAATCTCTTTTTTTTCCCCTTGTTATCCATTATTTGTGGACAAGAGAGCATAAGAGGAAGAAAAAAACACAAAATTTGAACATGTTCCACCTCATTTTCTTCAATTACACATGCATACTCATGCAACATTTAGAAGTTAAGCGTGTCCTTAAAGGTTGACCAACCAATCTTTCCCTGCATGGAATTTTCCTCCTTCTGATGAGAATTTTGTGAATCGGAGAATACTGATTAGTGCCCTAAGTTAAGGGATCAACAAAGCTGAGTTTTTATGGAAAAATTATTTTGAGATGTGATATATTTAGTAACAAAATCCTTGTTTATAATATTTCATTCTAAATTTCACTTGTGCAAGTAGTTTGTTTTAAGGTCTTCTCAAAGGAGACTTCAACTCTAAAACTAACGAATTTGAATAATCTCATTTTCTCTCTCATGTCATGACTCATGAGATAGAATGAGATAAAATCAAATTTGTATAGACCCATAAACAAAAACAAATTTGGTTTTGTTTTGTCTCTTTCTATCTTATAAGTGTGTGTTTGGTTTCACTTCTGGAGGCATCAAAAGTGTTTCTGCAGCTGATAAACGTGATTCTTGTAAAAAAAAAGATGTTTGGGAACATGTTTGTGGAATCAATTTTGCATTCAGAATTGATTCTACCAGAAGCAGCTTAGAGTAGCTTCTGCTTTTGGATTGAAAAATTATACTAAGTTTTACATCAAACTTGCTCTCAAAGTAAAAAATTCAAACATAAATCACTTTACTTCAAACTCAATTGTATTGAAATCAATTCTACAAAATCAATTCCATCCAAAATCACGTTTGTCAAACACACATCCAAACACACACTAAGATCATGTGAGAGAAATTGAGAGGATCTAAATAAAAAAAAAATTAACACTTAATTCCAGCTTAGCTACGATGTAGGTAATTTTGGGATGACATTACGAAACTGTTTTATGGCAAAATATTAATGATGCAATATTTACTTATATTATTATATGTTAAAATAATACCTGCACTTAAGTATCAAATAATTTTTGGTGTTTATGAAATTTTGTAGACTTAACTACTTAATATGAATTTTTAACTCAATAGTTAGATTAATAAAATTCAATATGCTTAAGAGGTTATTAAATAAAGTAAATGTGCAATAGTTATTCTTGAAGTAAATGCATGTTTTTTTAGTACTATTATTAGATTTTAATTTTGATAAACAACCAATGTAATGTAATGCCTTTAACACCCACACAACTAGTCACAAATCATTTTAAGTTTAATTATTGAGTTGATCCCTGGATTATTTTGGAATTTTCAAGTAGGTCCTCAACCTAAAAATAATTATAATTAGGTCCCTGAACTTATATAAAATTTCAATTGGGTCCCCGAACTAACAAGTTTCTAATTGGTTCCTTGAACTCATATAAAATTTTCAGTTGGGTCCCTAAAGTAAAAATGTGACTATATAAAATAAAAAATAATAAAATGATAAATGATGAAATTTAGAAAAATTATTGTTTGACGTAATAATAAAATAACAAAAGATGAATATGAGAGAAAAAACTCACTGCTTAAAATAATAGTAACAATAATAAAATATAAAATAAAACTTAGTGAAAAAAGCTATTGTTTATCATAATAATTAAATAAAAATAGATAATTTTGAGAGACAAAATTTAACCGTTGAAAATAATAAAAAAATTATGAAATATGAAATTGTGTTAAAAACTTCATGTTTTATAGCAAAATATTAAGATATTAAATTGAGTCAAATATGTAATATTTGAAATAAAATTAAAATAATAATAATAATATACATAACAAGAAAAAATATAATTTAAGAAATGTCAAAATAATTTAATAAAAATCTCAATTAAAATATAATATAATATAATAAATAAAAAAAAAATTAAATAACTCAAAATAAAATTGACAATCAAAATAAAATGTGATATTCACTTAACTATATTCTTTATTTTATTTATTATTTTAATCAATAACTTTGTTGTTCAATTATTATTTTTATTTTTGTATAAAAAAAATTTAATTTAATTTAGTTTTAAATATTGAATTTTTTTATTCAGTTCCATCTCTTTTTATAATATTAGAATAAAAATTATTACAAATAATGACATTCTATTAAGTTTCATCTTTTACTATTTTATTTTTATTTAAAACAATTTTTTTTCCTTCTAAATCATCCTTTAATAATATATTACTATTTAAAAAATGTACTTTTTTTAATTGAGGTTTATCAGTTTAATCACTTACTATTTGTTATAAAACATGAATTTTCTAGGCACAATTTTATATTTTATTATTTTGTTATTATCGTTTCAAGAACTAAATTTTGTCTCTCAAATTTATCTATTTTTATTCAATTATCATGCTAAAAAATAACTTTTCACTCTAAGTTTTATTTTGTTACTATTATTATTGTTATTATTATTTTAAATAGTGATTTTTTTATCTCATATTCATCTTTTGTCATTTTATTATTCGTCAATCATTTTATTCCTAAATTTTACCATTTATCTTATTATGTTATTTTTTTATTTTATATAGTCACCTTTCTACTTTAAGGATCCAATTGAAAATTTTATATAAGTTCAGGGACCCAATTATAATTTTTTTATTTCAGGGATCTAATTGAAAATTTTATATAAGTTCAGGAATCCAAATAGAATTTTTTTAGTTCAGGGACCCAATTAAAAAATTTATATAAATTTAGGGATCTAAATTTTTTTGTTCAGAAACCTACTTGAAAATCCCCAAGGGCCAACCCATCATCATCTCCCACCTTTCAGCTCTGTTTCTTCCATCTTCTTTGAAATTTGGGGTTAAGGTTTGCAGAAATTAGGGATTTTCGAATTTGCAAAAATTGGATGGAATTGGCTGGTGGGTTTTAGTTGTGTAGGTGTAGGAAGGAAGGAAATAAGGTTGGTTTGTCTTGGATTGTATGGAGGACAAAAATCTCAAGCTTTGGATGAGTGGGTGTGGACGTGTGGTGGAGAGGTTGAGAAAAAGGAAGAAGAAGATGAGATAAAGGTGGCAGAAGATGATGATAGGTTGTTGATTGGAAGTGATATGGTGGTGATGTTGGGACAGATGGGAGAATAAGGAAGTTTGAGAGGTTTGCTAGAAAGAGGAACATAAGAGGCGTGGGAGTTTTCGGCGACATTTCCAGAATCCGACGATGGGAGATGATTTTCGATTAACACTGTTAGTGAAAATTAAAGGAAAAGAATAAAATAGACTAACTTTTGTAATATAGGGATCAAAATGGAATAAAAAATAAACGAGGGACCAAAATGAAATCTAAAATAAAGATAAAGAATGAAAAAAGTAATTTAGCTTATATTTATTTGGATTTTTCTATCATGTGTAACTTTGCACAGGTTAAGAAACCCAAAAATAACAACTATTTATTGGAAAACTAAGGGCATGTTTGGTTTGCATTTTCATTTTCTAAAATTTGTATTGATTTTAAATTGCTAACAAAATAATGAAAGACTCTTGTAATAAACAATTGTGACAAAGTGATGATGAAAGGCTAGTTAGGAACAATGTATGGTCGGAAACCATGAAAATAACTATTTGCTATTTTAAAAATGTCTAGAAATACTGGATGTCATTTTAAAATTTGAAAAAGAAAGTGATGTGGAAAATACCAAAATCAATACGGATTTTAAAAAACGAAAACACAAACCAAATAAGGTCCGAGCATTTCAATTTTAAAAGTATAAAATACAGAAGCTTTTATATAAATCCTTTAATATATGTAAAATTGCACCGTTTATAAAAACCCTATTTATTTCTTTTGTATAAAATTGTAATAAAGCGCGTGGCAATCGAGTTGAGGTAGCTGGTTGGCTGAACCAGTAACTTGCTATGGGGGTGAGGTCAGGTGTGAAGGTGCCAATTGCCAAACCAGACAGACACAAATAAAGAAAGCTCTTTCACTTTTCTGTTTTCTCTCTCTTTTGCTGAAAGTCTCAACTTCTAAGAGAGAGAAACACACAATTGGCATCTGAAAAAATTCTCTTTGTCTATCTGTCTGTCTGTCTTTTCTCCGCCAATGTCAACCACGCCGTCTCCCGGCGCTTCTCCGGCCCCCACTTCGCCGCCAGCCACCAACATCACTTCTCCTCCTCCGCCTCCCTCCCCCTCTGCACCTCCTCCATCCACTCCCTCCCCGGACACGCCGTCAACTTCTCCGCCGCCACCGGCATCTCCGTCTACTGGAAACACTCCTCCTACACCACTCACTCGTCTCTCTTCTCCTCCTCCTTCGTCAAGCTCAGCCCCCCCTTCAACTCCGTCGTCGAGTAATTCAACCGGAGTCATTGTCGGAATCGCAGTGGGGGCTGTGTTGGTTCTTCTTGTGTTAAGCGTTTTGTGCATTTGTTATAGGAGGAAGAAGAAGAGAAGACGGGATCACCAATTCTCTGCCCCACCACCACAGGGACCTAAAAGTGAGACTTTTCACTTCAAGCTTTCTTCTTTTTTATCTTTGATGCAAACCCAAAATTCAGTTAACTTTATATACAACATGGTTTCTTTTTCTTTGTTTTTTTTTTGTTCCTTTTTATCAACTTTGATGAATTCGAATTCACAAACTTTCAACAATAATACAAGCCATGTAGATTCCTGATTACCTACTATATAAAGCTACTTACCTATATAGAATTTTTTTATGTGTAACTATTTGGTTTAGTTCATTCTCAGTTAACAAGTGAAGTTACTCTTATTTAGAAAAAATGGCTTCTTAGTTCTTACCTTGTTTGTTAAGTTTTGATGTTGTTCAACGATAATGAATGATGATTACTCATTTATGCTAATTTCTTTACAATTGCCAGATGATCCATATGGTGGACCCCCAGCTCATTGGCAAAACAATGCTCTCCCTCCTTCCAATCATGTGATGCCAAAGCCATCACCTCCTACTAAACCTCCAGGTTATGTTCCTCAATTTACGTTGCCGGCGCCACCTTTGGTGAGCAGCAGTGGCGGGTATGGCTCAAACAATTCAGGAGGCGAGAATCCACCTCGAGCTCTTTCTCCTGGCATATCATTGGGCTTTTCGAAGAGCACATTTACATATGAGGAGTTGGCTCGGGCAACAGATGGCTTCTCTGATGCCAACCTCCTTGGACAAGGTGGATTTGGATATGTGCACAGAGGTGTTCTTCCTGATGGCAAGGAGGTGGCGATCAAGCAGCTAAAAGCTGGAAGTGGGCAGGGGGAGCACGAGTTTCAAGCTGAAGTAGAGATAATTAGCAGGGTTCATCACAAACATCTTGTTTCTTTGGTTGGATACTGCATCACTGGGGCACAAAGGCTGCTTGTTTATGAATTTGTTCCAAACTATACATTGGAGTTCCATTTACATGGTATGCTACATGTGTTTTTTTAGCATTCTGTTAAGAAAATCTTTTTAATATTCAAAACTCAATGTACCTGGTTTGTTTTCTTTTTCAAGCTGAAACTGAGCAGCGATTGCTCCTATATAGTGTGGCATAGTGATTTTGATGGCAAAGATCTGATGGTTAATTGAACTGCAGGAAAAGGGCGACCTACTATGGGTTGGCCCACAAGACTAAGAATTGCTTTAGGAGCTGCAAAAGGTCTAGCGTATCTCCACGAGGATTGTATGTTCTATGCATTTGATTGTGATTTCCTCATCTGTAACTGAATTATATCAACTTAAATGTTCATTATAATGATCTGTATGTTCAGGTCATCCAAAGATCATCCATCGTGACATCAAATCTGCTAACATCCTTCTGGATTTTAAGTTTGAAGCAAAGGTACGTTCTGTTATGTGTCTTCTTGGATTTCATAGTTACTAACGTTTGCTGGGTTGAATGAAATAACTGCAGAATTTTTACCTGATTTAGTCTAATTAGTATGAATTATCTGTCTTTCCCTTGCCCCAGAAGTTAAGGAGCTTCTATCATTTAATTTGAATTGGTTTTACTGGTGGATGCACCCTTTAAAATGTTATAGAGGTTGTGACAGGATTGTTTAACATCAATAAAACAATGTTTTTTTAGATGACAATTGTTGTTTCATGGGGCAGGTTGCGGATTTTGGCTTAGCAAAGAGTTCTTCTGATGTCAATACTCATGTTTCCACCCGGGTGATGGGGACTTTTGGGTAAGAACAGTCTCTTTTATCAGGAACCTTGGAAGTGACAATGACAAGTACTTTGTTCTTGTCCATTTTTAATAGATAGTGTAAATGTATTAAAAGAGAGAGTAGATCATAGCTGAAAGTTTTAAGTGAAATGCACTGTGCCGTTTGACATGTATTATTGTTGTCAGTTTTTAATGGTGTCGTTTCTGTTCCTTTGCCTAGGATTATTTAATCTCATCAACAGTCATAGCCAGGGCGTATTCTGTCATTTGGCATTGTGTGTATAACTTTGTTTCAAGCTCATGCATAGATTGCTGCTTGCAGGTATCTGGCTCCAGAATATGCTTCAAGTGGAAAACTCACAGACAAATCAGATGTTTTCTCCTTTGGAATTATGCTCCTGGAGTTAATTACTGGCCGTCGACCAGTTGATTCAAGTCATAATTACGTGGAGAATAGTTTGGTAGACTGGGTAAGTTTTACCAAGCTCCTATTTTCTGGGCCTAAATTTATATTTGCAACTATAAATTCAAAAACTAGTGTATATTCATAAAATAAAGGTTTCTGTTTTTCTTCTCTCTTTCTGGGAGAGAGCAAGGTTCCATGGAACTGCTCTTAACTATATCTATCTTGTCTTGTCATCACAGGCAAGGCCTTTGCTCACACGTGCTTTGGAAGATGAAAATTTTGATTCTCTGGTTGATCCAAGGCTCCTGAATGAATATGACCCGAATGAGATGGCTCGCATGGTAGCATGTACTGCAGCTTCCATACGACATTCAGCAAAGCGTCGACCAAAGATGAGCCAGGTTAAGTAACGGAGTTTGTTATCATTTGTCAATTGTCAAGTATAAATGTGCCAAGCCTAATGCATTATGATAGTGTAGTTTGTTGAGTTCATACTATTGCCTGCTATATGCAAGAATATTTGCTTTTGACTCATAATGATATACTGCAGGTTGTTCGTGCTCTGGAAGGAGACGTGTCTCTAGAAGATCTTAATGATGGAATTAGACCTGGACACAGTACTGTCTATAGTTCTCATGAAAACCCAGATTATGACACTGCACAATACAAGGAAGACATGAAAATGTTTAGAAAAATGACATTTGAAACCCAGGAGCGTGGCAGGGGCAGCAGTGAGTACAGTGGACCTACAATTGAGTATGGTTTAAACCCATCTGACTCAAGCAGTGAAAGCACAAGGGATATGGAAATGAGAAAGATGAAGAACAGTCAAGGTTTCAGTGAAAGCTCTTGAGTATTCACAATTGTTTACTGTATCCTTTATAAATCTCCGTCCTTGGTTTCATATTGATTTGCTTAACTGACATGTTTTGAGTGGCTTTGCCAAAACATTTCAGAAATGATCAATTGTTGAATTGTATTTATCAGGGGGGTACGATAAAATAACATAAAGTTCTATTCTGTCATTCTTTTTTGCGCAGTATCAGCGTTGGAATGCATCAACAATATTGTTTTTCACGTGTCAATTTGCTGGTAATTGGGATTGTAAATAAGTTGGCGTTGTTAGTTGTTAGTGTGTTACTATCAAACTTTTAATGTCCTTGGATTGTGTGAATCTCAAGCATATAGTGATATTTACCCATTTTGATTTGTTGAGAGGAAAAAGGTGCACCTTTGATTTTGACTCATCAGGGGGAATGGATTTTCTTCAATATTTTACCATCAAGTGAAATCCCCACCATCCATCAAAAAGGGTAAAGAGAGAGTCTTTACAATATAATAAAGGGGGGGGCAGAGGAGGTTTAAGGGTGGGATCCCCCTCACATTGTTTCCTCTAGTTATTTTCCAATGGAAACAGTCCATTCCCTTCATCAGGAGAAATTCTTGCAATAAATGATGTTAACCGCATGTGCATTGCGAAGGTAGTTTGGTTGATATTTAAAAGCTAGGTAGCCCTAGTGTTAGAGAGTTGCTTAATATTTTATTAATCCTCCTAGTGACTTGTAAGCCAAATAATGAGAAAGGTGTAGCAGCTTTTACAGAGTCACATTTGGCATTTTTGGTAGAAGCATTGAATTATTAAAAAGACAACTACAACCAAGCTGGTTAGCACGTTTGGTGAAAGGAGAGATAGGCCACGGCACTCTGCCTTGGAAAAGAAGAGAAGAGAGAATGTTTGTAGTTGCTAGTTGGTGATGGTGAATGGTGGTCCAACGAAGCGTAAGTGCTTTTATGTCTATCTACCTCAAGACGCCAAAACCCTACGTTATGTCAAGTCAGCAGTGTGCACATGTATATATATGGATATGGTCTCATATCTACATAATTTTCATTATCTAATTACAATAATCTCACCTCATTTTCTATCCACCTATATTCTAATTCAGCCACACCCCACAAATAAGATGTGGTGATGCGTTAAGATGTGTATGAAACATTTCTGTGTCATTGTGTTGGACTATGCTCGAGTTCTTTTTACCTTACCCTAAGCATTTGTAATTTTGTACTAATACGTGGATTTAATAATTAACTTGTGCAATAAATCCCTCTGTCACGCTACTATGCAGAACTCACTCAAATTTTGTTGCCTAATCTATTGAGTGCCACTACAACATACTGTTCATAACAAATACACAACACAATTTGTTTTTATTATAAAATAGCTAAATAATACTAGTAAGTTATATCTAATTCTGTTGTAAGAATAACCTATAACAACAGATACATAATTTCATTATCGGATTGAAAAGCATCCGAAACAAAAAACGGGGGTTACAACTCTATAGGGATAAGGGAGAAAAATGGCAACTTGGCTATCTTCCTACAATGATGCTGATGAGTACACTAGAATTAGTTACTATGCTACAGGAGAAATTCTTTGGAGGCAAATGTTACAATAAAGAACACAGCAATGTAATGCTGGACTATAAATTGGCCAATCTACCAGAGCCAGATCCTTTCTTTCTTCGGCGTCGCTTTTGGCGAATGCGCCAAAAACACAAAAGCAAAATGCCTGCCGCACAAGATTTAAAACAAAGGTAATGAAACATGAAGATACCAGAGTTCATAATTGGAAAGGAAATTTAGGACTTTTGCAGTTTTGCTTCGAGTCCAGTATGTTGTTTTTAAGATTTGTATAGGAAACATTGAAAATACTCTTTTCTCTACAAATCTTTGAAAACAGGAAACAAAATGAAAACAATGACATTTTGCAATCATTCATGAAAACAAAAAAACTAGAAACGAAGCAAATGGACACTTAATTTTTATTTACTAACCAATTGCTGCGACTACCGCAGGAAGGAGCCAATGACTACCAACAAGCATGGGTGCATCTAGCTGCAAGAAATATCAAAGGATTCAAATTATTATAAACAAAGAGAACAAGATAAAGGGAACTCCATCTCTAAATAAGTAACCAAACAGCTGTTTCTGTTTCTATTTCTTACCTCATCCCCATAAAACAGGCCCATGTACCTATTCCTCAGAGAGTCACCCTTATTTCTGGCTGTTAACCTGGGATGCCTCATGTTAGAATCATCAAAGGTTGTGTTGAATCCTCTCCCCAAATCAATGACAGGATAACCAGGCAATCTTCTGTTTCTTCCTCTAACCTGCAAATTGTATCCCTTAGTTCCCCATATTTCAAACCTTGAGTCAGTCTTGCAGATCAATTCCTTCCCAGCAACGGCAGAATATGTCGAGAAATTGACATCAGTTCTGCGAGATGGCAATTGATTGTCATCTTCATACAATATAGTGTCTTGCTTAACTGAATCAGAAAAAAGAACAGGATCCCTGACATCTCCATTAGTAAAATCTAGCATTTTCCTCAGAAGCCAATAACAATTAGTAACCATATGGCTACTATCCAAACAATTGGAATCCCCATACACCGCTATGCGACCTTCACCCATCACTGTAAGACCAAGGATTGGAGAATCTGCCTGTTTCATCAAAAGACCACAATAATTTTCTATATAATCTTAGGAAGTATCTCAATGTTGAAAGATATATATCCTACAACACTAAAATTAACGACTGGTCTGAAAGATGGTGTTTAATAATGAAACAGATTGAACTTTTAGCCCATTTGCAAATGGGCACCCATAACAATTAACTCTTCCCAATTGTTCTTCAAACTCCAACTATAAGTGAGATAGGTCCTTTTGTTAACCCCAAGTTAGATCACTAATAGTGTTTGAATCCAACCGCTGTCTAACTTTGGGTTAACAAAGGACCTACCTCACTAATAGTTGGAATTTGAAGATCAATTCAGAAGAATCAATAGTTGAGGGTATCTATTTGCAAACAAGTTATAGTTTAGGAGCCGTGTAAGCACTTTATCCTTATATTATTAAGCCATCAATGATTAATCATTGCGAAGACTACTTATTACAATAGAAATTGCAACTTTATTATGCCAAATGACTTGTGTATATGTACATAGATCTTTTGGTGGGTTGAAAACACTGATGAGCTCAGGAATTATATTTATTCTTATGGTTTTTTCTTCGGAGGCCACCATTTGTAAACCTTTAACTTGATATTAATAACTAACGCAATAAAAAGAAATGCCCTCTCAGCTCACCTTGGTCATGTCAGAAGTCATCAGCACATTCTGAGTGGCTCCACTTTCTGAACTATCTAAGAAAGGAAACCTATGTACATAACCACCTCTTGGAAACCTCACTATATCTGCTCCAGAAGCATATCGATTCTGCTCGCCCAAAAGTGAAAAATCACCATTCAGGATCTTGTCTCCAAAAGCAATCCCAAATGGAGACAAGAGATCATTTAGCGCTGGAATATTAGCGCCTCCAGTAACAGGGGTCCACCAGCTCCGTGTATTGTCATCAAAGAATCTCATCCTTACCATGGTATCTACATTATACCACTCTGCAAAGACAACAAGTCCCAATCCAGTATTTATAACATCGTCTCTTAGTTTTTCAATCTCCTCAGCAAAGTATTCTTCTTCAAGATCCACCATCAGAAGTGTTCCATATTGACGAGCATCAAAGCAAGTAAGAGGAGAACCGAGTGTTTCAACATAGTAACCAGCATCTCGTAAATTGTTGAACATGATGTGAAAATTTGTATGCAAATGATCACCATGCCAATCAAGAATGTCATTACGAACGTCCAAGGAGTCTCTCGGAATATAACCAGGTGGGTATTTAATACTATGAAATTGATCCCACAGCACTCGTTTGGATCGTGGTGGTGTTGGCACCACTTTTAACTTCAATTGAAGCACACAGATGCTTTTTTGAGGGTCCTTATATCCTTGAGCAGCAGGGCTGGAAATCATGAGAGTCACATTACCTTCAATATTCCCAGAATATTGAGCACCTTCTTCCTTGATTTGCAAGTGCAGTGCCAAATAACCAGTCCAAGGCCAGATAACCTCTGAATATGTAAAATGAATGCTTAAAAGATTCCCTTCTTCATTGGAAGGATGCCATGTTGGTGCACCCTCAACATAGCCAATAACACCCATTCCATTCAAAATAGTGGAATTGAAGATGACAGGCATCGAACCTGCATAGAGTGGCTGACGACAAAAGGGCCATGTGTAAGGACAATCTGTAAAATCAAGAACATTGGGGAAGATGCTTGCCCTGGGCTTGTAGCTCTTAAGAATCTCATACGATTCTAACCTGACAATTAAATTCATAGAACACGATTCAAAAATTAATGAATCTATTGAAAAATAGTGGCAATGGTATTGCCGTATAAAAACAAAACAAAGGTGACAAGGCTAGATAATTGATCTTACAGATTAACTCTGCCAGCACCCTGCTCAAACATGTTAGGCCCAGCAAGTTTTGCAGCACCTTCGACCAATGCTTGTTTCATGCTTGCCGGGTTTAAGATATCTTTTCGATTAGGTTCAGGAATGACACTAACAAGCAAGCATACAATACCAGCAACAACAGGACTTGCAACACTAGTTCCTGATAAACTTTTACAACCCGTACTGATCTTGGATCCCATGATGTCCCGTCCATATGCGACTATGTCTGGCTTCACACGACCATAACTGCAAGGTACAGATGTCACTATGAATTTTAAAATATATCAGGATTAAGAAACAAAACTTGCATATAAATGTAATAAAAAAAAAAACTAACGTTGCAAAACCCAACTTCTGTTAAAAAGAATTTCTAAATTTGATATCCAACGTGACACTGTACATTCATGGATGGTTCTAGAAGGCTCACCACTCTTTGCTGTAAGTGGAGGGCATGTCCAGACTAAATGAGTATGCTTGAGTGTGTGTGAGGCATATCTAGAGAGAGGAGTCTGTATTTTAAGGCAAGAGGAGCAAATGTTGACCACACAACCATACATGGATGGCCAAGATTTAAAGTTACCTGATGGTCACATGACCAATATAAAAGTTCCTGGCATTTATCTTCTTATTTTGACGATTAAAATAAAATCTAATGGTCAAATTCACTACACTCTCACCTCAATAGCAAGGTGCTCTCATCTGATATGGTACGTATATGTATATATATGTATATGTGTGTGTGTGTGTGTTCATTCTTCACCCAGTAAAAACATCTTCCACAATAACATGATATTTTTAAATTTTAGAATATCATGCCATAAACAAATGCTAAAAGTCCTCAGTAGACTTCTATTCAATTAATACTCGCTGGAGAAGGATCAATGAAATATAAGATTGTAGAGACAGATAAATAAATGTTACCCGTGAGGAAGCTCCCAGGTACTCATGCCACGTGAGGAAAAGGAAGCTATATGGTCACTATAATCAATACCGCCAACACCAATGACATCACTTTGATCTGCTGGATTGTTCAAAGTTCCATAAAGTGGTCCATCATTTCCAATTGCAGAGACCATGATAATGTTACTTGCTGTTATCTCCCATATCTGGTCAACAAATTAGGAAATAGGATATTTTGGAACTCAGGTGTAAGACCACAAATCAACAGAAAATGGCTTCTTTATATATACAGGTTATGGTAGATAAAGATGCTACAATATTCACAAATAATACAGTTCTGTAGTTTCCTCAAATTACATAAAACACTTAATACCATCAAATTACTGAGCTAGATCAGATAGACAAGACAACAGAAATCTACCTTCTCGACAAATGGGAGATCCAAATAATCAGGCCCACCTATGCTTAAATTTAGCACATCCATATTGGTTGCAATAGCATAGTTGAAGGCATCAAGGAACCATGATGTGTATGAAACCTGCAATAGGCTGAATGAATTCTTCTCAAAATCTTGCCAAATGTTACACAACAACAATTTTATAAGATGGTAAGAAGTTGTGGCATTTCAAATACTTATGCATTTTCCTGTTTAGAGATTGCCAATGAATACTTGATCGATAAACTTATGATGATTACATGTATTTATTGGACGCGCACGCACATACATACAAATTAACGGCAGAAAGATATTATGTATAAACTGAAACCCCATGTCTATGCAGTTAAAAGAAAAGAACACAAGTTCAATAGTAATATCCAACAGGCAATACCTGTGCGTCAGTGAAAACACGAAATGCATAAATCTCTGTATCTGGTGCAAAACCAAGGCACTTTGCATCTACACCAGCAATAACACCAGCAACAAAGGTCCCATGACCAAGATTATCATTCAATGTATTCTCATTGGTCCAATTTGTACGCTCCTGTAAAGGTCCTCAATGCTCAATTCATCTACCGCAGACCAAAACAATGTCAAAACAAATGCTGTTCCATATCACCTCAAACAAGTATTACCTTGATGTTATGGAAATGAGGGTGATTAGCACGAATGCCAGTATCAAATATAGCCATTTTGACTTTCGCACCAGTGTACCCTTTTGCCCAAAGTTCCTCTGCCCCAAACATGGAAGTTACTTGAGATCTCTGCTACAGTAAGATACATCGCTGAGTCAGGGCATGCACACTTTCAACCATTAAGCAATTCCCTAGATACAAGCATCTTTGTGTGAATTTCTAACGTTAGTTATTCTTTGTTTCCCTCATGGATTCAATGATTGAACAAATACGCAACTTAATCCTTTGAAATTATACATGAATTATTCCTTAAATTTACAAAACTCAGATCAAGTTAATACCTTTTTGAAACTAAAGAACGATAAAAAAAACAAATTCAGATACTAACAGTTCTATAAATTCAGAGACTAACTCGTGCACATGAATAAATTCAATGACTAAACTACAAGTAGAGAATAATTTGCATATTTACTCAATAACAAGTGTACCCCAAAAGAGAAAAAAATAATTAATTTGGCAACGAAAAATATCTTGTATACATTAATAAATAAATTCAGGGATTAAACTGTAAGTGGATATTTAGACTAACGACTAACTTGCATTTTTTTTTCTAGTTTCTCGAAATATCCTCCCACCTGATAAGTGAGAGACTAATCTCTCAGGTACTACTACACTACGTGCCTAAGCGAGCATCCCTCCCAAGTTTTTTCCATACATATGAATCCAAGGATCGAACCCAAGACCACACACTTAAGGGAGCCCCAAGTACCTTCCACTTAGACCAACACAATTTTGTTGGTATATGACTAAGGGTGTGTTTGAGTAAACAGTCTATTTGATAAGTTTTATTTTAAATAAGCTAAAAACAGCTTATTAAATAAGCTTCTCTTACAAACATATTACAATAAGCATAAAGAAGCTTATATGAAGATCATAATCTATTTACATAAACTATTTGCATAAATTTATGTTCAAAAGTTATTCTCTATAAGCTTTTTCAAACACACTAAGTTGCATATTTACTCAAAAACAAATCTATCCCAAAACAGTAACACTATGTTTGGTTGGAGGGGAGGGGAGGGGATATTTTAAATTTTATATGTTTGGTTCAAATTTTGAGAGGGGAGGAGAGCAAAATCCCTCCTGGATCCATTTTGACTCCCCTCCAATATTGGGGGATTTGGAGGGGAGGGGAGGTAACTTTAAAATATTTTAACTGATATGACGAAATTAACCTTAATAAAATTTAAAAATCCAAAAGGATATAAAATTAAAAAGGTATAAAAGTAAATTAGTTTAAAAATGTCTCCCCTCCTTTAAAATCCCTCCCCTCCCTCCTTTAAAATCCCTCCCCTCCCCTCCCCTCCCTCCCCTCCGTTGAACCAAACACACCCTAAGAAAATAAAAAAATCAGAACTTTGTAACGAAAAACTTCACCTGCATCAAGAGTTGTCTCCCCCACTTAACAGAAGCGTTGTGAATCGCGAAACAACGGTCTTCTTCCTTTCCTTCTCCCTCCTCGCTAAACGACATCGTCGTGAATATCTTCCCGGGGCGCTTCTTCCCATCGACAAAGCCACCACCTTTGCGCATTTGATCATGATCCAGAAGACCCCTCTTATACCCCACATCCACATGCACGTCCTTCACCATTTCCAAGTCCCGAATCTCGCGGGTCAACACGTGTCTCACCGAATCCTCCACCGAAACCAACCCGAAATCGGTGGGGTATTTGGACGCAGGGTTGTGGCGTTCGATCCATTCCCAACCGTCGGATCGGAGGTTGGATTCCAGATAAGCGCGGTGGTGGTTGGCGGTTTTGTATTGAAGGAATCGAACGATGTAATTTTGGCGAGGTTGGATTTGGGTGTTGTTTGTGGGTAGGGTTTGGTGGGATGGAGAGGGAGAAGGTTGGAAAGGGTAGAGAGAGAAAGCGATGAATAGAAAGAGAAGAGAGAGAAGAGAGAAGGTGGAGCTGTTTTGGGTGGTAACCATGGTTGTTTGTTTGCGTTAAGGAAGAAGAAGAAGGAGAAGGTGGTGGTGATTGGGGTTCATGGTTGAGTTGCTACTACATCGGAGACAACAAAGTGAGAGTGAGAGAGAGAGAACTGGTTTGGTTTCTTTTGTTTCTTGTTCAGTCTGGTTCAATTCAATCTCCTTTGTCTCAATCAGCTTCTCTCCTCTACTCTTTTTTCCTTTGTTTTTCTTTAATAATAATTTTTAGAATTATGTAAAATTAGTTATTTTTAGAATAAATTTATAAAGGATTATTTTGATGAACACTTTAAATTTTTAAGAATTAAATATGTTTCCATATTTTTTTCATCGATCAATTTGGTTATTTGGCCTTTTATTTTTAAATGTTTCAACTTCTTAAATATCATTACAAGAAAAATAAGATAAGCAATGAAGAAATACAGTGATAAAAAAATGTAGCATAAACTGGCCAATTTGTCCATACCAAACTTTGAGTTGCTTAAAACATTATTAGTGACATCTATTCGATTCTACCATAGTTTCCATTTAGATTGGAATAATAGTAATATATCAATTTAAACTATATACTTGCACCTTGGGGCTTGTGCATTTTGACAGCACTTAGGTGGAATTAATTTGAATGTATGATTAATGTAATTGTTTTTACAAAAATTAACAGCATGTTTGGATGAGATTCAATGCTAACCCACAAATTCCGCCTTCTCAGGCACCAAAGCACACTTTTTCCCTAAGCTCAATCTTTGAGCTTTCATCCGACGGAAGTTGAAACGCTCCATTGCGATAAAAAAGTTAGGCTTAATTATACTTTTGGTCCCTCGACTTTTTTAATTGTATAATTTTGATCCCTTAAAAATTTTATTTGCATATTTCATCCCTCAACTTTTTCAATTGTGCGATTTTGGTCCCTCAAAAATATAAGTGCACATTTAATCCTCTAATTTGTCGAATTGTGCAAAATTAGTCCTTCCGTTCGTGACTAGTCAATGTGCAATTAAATTTTTGAGGGACCAAAATCACACAATTTTAAAAGTTGAGGGATGAAATGTGCAATTAAAATTTTTGATTAAAATTTTTGAGGGACCAAAATCACACAATTGAAAAAGTTGAGAGACAAAAAATGCAATTAAGCCAAAAAGTTAAAACAAACACACGCTAAATCATCAATCAATTATAGAATGCGTGTTTGGAATCAAGTTGGCGACTCCAAAAAGCACTTTTACAAAGAAGTAATTATTTGTAGCTTCTACATCTCAAAAACAATTCTATCCAAAATTGATGTGAATCCAAATACACAATGAGTCATTTTGTAAAAAATATTTATTTATCATGATTATTACGTAAAAAATCACAAATCTGATAAATAATATATAATTGATGAATAATGTAAAATCTTTATGGCTCGTTTGATGGTCATGATAGGATAGGGACGAATAGGATAAGAGAGCACGATAGGAGTAAGATAGGATATGAATAGGATAAGTTGTTATCCTATCCGACATTTAGTGTCCATCAGATAACCAACTTGATAGCATTGTAATTTTAGTATGATTTTTTTTTTCCTAAATGTTTTCATATTTTATTAGATTTTAGTTTTTTTATAATTTTTCATTTTTAAGATTATATAAAAAGATAAAATTATCCTTGTGATAAAAATTACATATAATATTTTAAAATTTTAAAATATATTTTAACTTAAATTAAATTTTTTATAATTTTAAATATTCATTTTTAGTTTTTACTTTACATATAGTCAAATTATTAGAATATTTTTTATTTATTTTTCAATTTTTTAAAATAACATAAAATAACAAAATTAGTCTTGTGATAAAATAAAAAAAATTAATTATTAATATTTTTATTATTTTATGTTTTATTATACCGTTTTTTGTAACCATATTATATTTTATTATACTTTAATTATTTTATATATATAATATTTTTATACTTTATTATACTTTAAATCACCTTATTCTATCATGTTAAGTTCTAACCCAGCTCTCCCCTCAGGATAGAATTTTTTAACTAGATGACCAGGATATGATAGGTGACAGGATTGGTTTATCCTATCCTACTAGCTCATTAAACAATGGTTTCAAACATGATATGATAGTTTATCCTATCATGTCTCTCTTATCCTAACCACCAAACGAGCTCTAAGATTTCATCAAAAGTAAACTCGCTAAACATTTTATTAGACTTTTTAATATCTATGGTGTGTGTTTGGAAACACAAGTTTGAAGGGACGAAAGTGCTCTTGGGAGAAGTTAATATGAATAATTCCTCCCTTTTAAAAGTAATTATGAAGCATTTGAAAGTGGATCCATACATGCTAGAAGCAGTCGCTTTTTGGCAAAACTTGCCTTTACTTCTCTCGGTTATTTTTCTAATCAACTTTTAAACATCATCAAAGGACAAAGGTGAGTCAAATTTTAGGGGGCTGGGGGGATAAACAAACAAAGCAAAATGTCCATCTCCAAATCTATCAATTGCAACTCTCAGAACATCAAAGAAGCAAAATGTTCAAAAGCTTCAATCAATCAATGTTTCATGTTCCGGCTATTTTTATCCATTAGGGAAAAAAATTTAACTTAATGAACCATAGGGGAGTACAAGAGTTGAAACATTAATCTCCTCATCAGCAATCAGGCCTCTTTTCCTTGGAAGAATGAGATGATGTAAACCATTGTTTCCATGGTGCATCCTTCTGTTGCTCCAACCATGAAAGGAAAGCACTATCCAGCAAGCAGAACAAGTTTACATATAGAAGCTGATACTTCACAGGAACATACCTAAAATTAAAAACCTGCACAACTGGCCACACACCACCTTCTAAAATCAAGGCTGGGAAAAAATTCTTCTTCAAGTCTTCCTTCACCTGAGGAATAGTCTTGCCGGCACACAATCCCATGTAAGTAAAGAAGACAAACAAATGGATGGGACCAAAAATCATGCCATCCATTGCAACTTTAGTAGCTACAGCTCGTGCAGACGTTGGCATGAGTTGAAGCTTAAGCCTTATAAATTTGTCCAAGCCTTCATACCTGCAAGACACACAAGGTTATTTCAATCCTGAGAACAAATCCATTGGCAATGGAATTATAATTTTGTTTATTAGTTATTTTCAGAACAACTGTATTAAGTGTCTAAGTCCCACATTGGTTGAGTATATGATCCAAGAATCATTTATAATAACTTGGGCATCCCTCCCTCTAGCTTTTGGAGTGGAGTTAAGCCTGATTATTCTAACAAGGTATCAGAGCCAACCACGATGTTGGGTCACCCGCAGATGTCCAGTCCTGCAAACTTCACGCTCCAGATGTCCAGTCCTGCAAACTTCACGCTCCAGATGTCCAGTCCTAGGCGTGAGGGGGTGTATTGAGTGTCTAAGTCCCACATTGGTTGAGTATATGAGCTAAGAACCATTTATGAGCTAGCTTTTAGAGTGTAGTTAGGCCCAATTATTCTAACAAACCGTGCTTTAAGCTTATTAGAAAAATGGAAAGTCACATTTTTCAATCATAAATCCCGTAGCAATCAACTTGTAAACTATCTCAGTGCATACCCCAAAGTCTTTGGAAATTACAACTACCTTTGAACAAAAATTACACATCCATCTGAAGTTCATATCCAACAAAGAGTAACAGAGGCAACAGTTACAAGGGACCTAATGCAGTAATGCTCTCACTTTCTTACTGGTGTGGAAAGATGTTCTCTCTCTATAAATAGGTGAATTCCACTGGGTTCAAAAGCGCATTATGGTGTACATTTCCAAATCAGAAAAACAGGAACCTAGCTGCTGCCAAGGTATGATGCAAAATGCTTCTAAAAGACATAAATATGATTCAATATATATTCTCCCTATTTAGCTAGCTGTCAATGATATATATATATACATACATACCCAACTAATTCCTTAATCGATCCTCATATTTACCAAGTAATTGTTTTTATGAGTCGAGGCATTGACAACAGTTAAGAAATCCACACTATATCGAACCTTCCTTTTATAATTCGTAAACTGCAAAAAAATTCTATAAAATTTATGGACTTTTTATATTATCGCAATTCGCAAATCATTGTGATACCTTGTGCGTCGCACGGGAAACATGCTAGTTATAGGCAAACTGGAATCCAAGCTTAACATGGATTTGTAAACTTCTCCCCCATTCTAAGAAGGACCAACAAACTAAGAACATAAACATTTGCAGAGGGGTCTTCTAAACATGATGCATGTATTGCAGAAAAAATGACAAGCCAAAGGCCACAACACCATGCCTCAAAAATTGGGTGCAATGCAATACCATGTTGTAACAAACAGATTTAGAGTCCCAACAAAAAAATCATACTTGTTTCATTCCTTCGGAATTAAAATAAATCTCACTGACATGATATTGAAGATTTTCAAGACATGATTTGATAAGTAGGCAGTAACAAAAGCTGGTAAAGAAACAAAACATAGCAAGAAACACATACCAGAAATGGCCAAGTGGTCCAACAAAACCGAAACCAAACATACTTGTAACAGCCACGCGGTTCCAGTTGATCATAAGTTTAGCATCTGCATCCTACCATGTCAAATCAAATATAATTTTAAATTGCCAAGAGATCGTACCAAAATCAACTAGCTTCAATAGATATATATAAAATCCAAAGACAAGAAAGCTGGAAAACAAAATAGATAAATACTATTGAGGGGAATACCACATCCCTTATTATCTTCTTTCAATCTACCATTCATTCTTTTGTTCCCATAACCAATTCCCAATTCCCAATACAAGAGATAAAGGAAAATGAAATAGACTAATGGGTTGTGAAAGTTGTTTCTTACAGATAGTTGGAGACGGTTCTTAGTTTTGGCAGCTGCAGAGTGAGTGATGTACTGAGCAGTGATGTCTCCAACACCCCACAGGATGGCAGAGCTGATGACTTGGGTCCTTACTGGATGAACTGAAAGGCAGTTCTGGTACCACCTCCACACTTTCAACATCATCTTTTATATGCTGATAATTTATAATTTATTCACTCACCAACGTAGCGTAGGAGATGACATATATGAGATGAAGTACAAAACAAGACGAGGTTCGGAAAAACATTCACAGTTTCATACAGCCGACAACATAGATAGCAGCATTGCAGTTAACTCATGTTGGGCCTTCTCCAATTGTCTGTGCACACGTTGGGCTTGGGCTTCGCGTGTCTAGTCCAGTAATGCACATTGCCATAGATCAAAATAGCATACTTATTTCGCTTCCAAAAAACTTTTAGAAGAAGCCTTCAATACTACAACAAGAGATTCATTATAGCGAAAATGGAATACAACTTCCAATCCAACTTACCTGAAATGTTAAGAACTCGAATCATGTAGCTTTCTCTTTGAGCAGGGCTTGGTTTGGGGTTCATATCAGGTGAAATAAGTTTATATTTTAAGAAGGTGATAACTAAACCTTGATTATTAAATTTTATTTGAGTGGTTAAAAAAATATGTACATACAACCTTTTTAAATGACCATCTAATCATTAAATAACTTTTAGTATCGATCGTTGATATATTATTGTATGGTTAATATTTATTGTTATTGTTGAAAGATGCCTCAAACGCATTAAAGTGGAGTTTTCAGTAGGATAATCGATTATGGTGTCTGCATAGTCGATTATGAGACTGACAGAAGACTTGTAATTGATTAGCATGATTCATTACGTACGTTTGCAAAAATATGGAACTCGGGCAAAGAAGGTATAATCAATTAGCATAAGCGATTATGTGGTTTTCCAGAAATAACAGAGAAGGCGTAATCGATTATGGGATTTCCAGAATCAGATAGAGGAGGTGTAATCGATTAGCATAATCGATTACGGGAAATTCCAGAAACCCGGAAGTGCAATCAGTGAAGGCATAATCGATTATGGCATTAACATAATCGATTATGGTACGACCACAAAAGCTGCTATGATCAGTTTCTGCAACAGAATGCAAAATGTATTAGTTGTGTGATTTTGTGCAAGATTCTAGGGTTCTTGGAGCTCGAATTCGTACAGATACATTGAGTGTGATTCATTATAATTGATTCATAGAGATTGAGAGAAAATCAAGTGAGAATAGATTGATCTTGGGTTTGTGTGAAAATAGAGATATAAGCTTGGAGTTTGTTCATGTTATTGTGAATAGGGGAGTGACAAATATAAAGGAGTTCTCTATTGTAAACTGTGATCATTGATTCTTAGTGGTGCTGCTCTCTCCCGTGGATGTAGATCACATTGACCGAACCACATAAATTTTGTGTGTGCATTCTTTAATCCCTTTCTTGTTTAATTTTCTGAATTTTACTGTGCCTACCAAGTGTTTGTAGTATCTCCTGTGTGGTTATTGTTTTCTTTGTGTGTTTGTATTGTGTTCAGGGACTCTGTAGTCTTCATTTGAGTTATTAGGACCAACAATTGGCGTCGTCTGTGGGGAAAAATCGGAAGAAAAACGAAGAGGCTGAACCATGGGTACCAAATACGACATTGAAAAGTTCTCTGAAAATAGTGATTTCGGGTTATGGAGAATCAAGATGGAAGCAATCTTGATACAGTTGGGATGTGCTGACGCTTTGAAGGGTGTGGCGAGAATGCCCTCCACGCTTTCTCAAAAGGAGAAGGAAGATATGATAGACAAGGCAAGAAGTGCTATCATATTGTGTCTTGGTGATAAAGCACTAAGGGAGGTTGCAAGGGAGAAGACAGTTGCGGCAATGTGGGTCAAATTGGAGTCCTTGTACATGACTAAGTCTCTAGCAAATAGGCTATTATTGAAACAACAACTATACTCTTTCAAGATGGTCGAATCAATAACGATATCGGAGCAACTCGCAGAGTTCAACAAGATTCTTGATGATTTGGAGAACATTGAGGTGAAACTTTATGATGAGGACAAGGCTTTGCTCTTAATCAATTCTCTACCAAAGTCTTTTAAGAATTTCAAAGATGCTATACTTTATGGCAAGGACCAAACCTGTCGGGACCCAACTTAGACGTTCCTGACCGGCCAGAATGAGACCCCGATGTCCCATTCTCAAGGCCTATCAAGCACGTATAAGTCACATCGCAACATGGGTAATTATATAGTACCAACGTAAATATCAGAGTAAATGATCATTCCAAAATAATAAGTCAATGTGGCCCTGAGTCTGCATCCAGAGTTTAAATGAAAAGAAATAGTTTACAACCAAAAAGGAAATGGTTCCAATTTTTAAACAAAAGAAGTGGTATCTCATATGACTAAACAAAACCAAAGGAATAACCAAGCTGCAGCAACTGCCCACACTACTCCCGTGTATGGGCTCCCCGAGACGGATCCCCTCGTGGAGTACTTGAAGCTGAAACAAAAGGGCGGGGTTGAGTCCCACAACTTAGTGAGGGTGTACAAACACAATCAGATAAAACCCATATATGAATAAATATATATGTCATGTCATACTTTATCACGTACTCAAACCATATCATCATTGCAACTCTGAAGTTGCATTACAATCATTTAACCATTGAGTAAGATGCTTGGTTTCCGCTTGGAGTTGTTCACTAAAGTCTCCCACTCCGACGGCCACATTTATACCCCAGTCTGATCCGCTAACCGACAAGTGACCTCGGTCACTACGTAACTACCCTCCAAACTCCGGGGTTCTTTCACTAGAATCCCCCATCTCCGACAGTCACATTTATATACCAGTCGAGTCCGCTGACCGGTCGGATTCACCAAGTCTTACTCAATGTGCTCGACATCACAAAATAAATCAATTCACATAACATAATCGTGTCCTCTAAATCCATCACCATCAATAGAATCATTAAACATAACATCAACATGTATTTCTCATACATTTACTAACCAACATTTACACCTTAATTCATCATTACCAATACCATATTTCAATCTATATATATTTATATATATTCTTTTCAGTAAATTATATTCATAAGAACAAAAACTCAATTTCTTTAATATAAAGTATATATTAACAAACTCTTTAGTTATAACTTTATATATATATATATATATATATATATATATATATATATATATATATATAATCCGTAAAGAACACAACTATAACTTTATATATATTTATATATTATATATGGCAATAGGTACCGCATGGAGACATTACTACCCTAAGTGTGATGTAAAGAACACATTCTATCCTTAATTTAAATAATAATAATAACAAAATGTGCATAATATTTTATATATATTTCCTCTAATTGAAAGCCTACCTATATGCTACAAGACTTCTATAGCCTGTACCTATTACTATTATCTAGAACCATGTCAAAGTCACATGGCATCAAATTAAAGAAGGATTCTTTACCCATAAATTTGATCAAGCAAGCCACCATGACAAAGCTTTCAAATACTCATAAACATATAACAATAAAATAAGATGCAGACACAACAACAGGAGTGGCGCTGCACGCAAAAATAGAAGCGGTGTTGCCCAGCAGTCACAACAACAGAAGCGGTGCTGCCTAGCGAAACTTGCTACCGTTAACTTCCAATTAAACCCATTAAATTCTATCCATAAACTTACATCCCTCACCTGAATCGACTAAAAAGAAAGGAAAAATGAGAGTAAAATTGGATTCCTTGCACCAAGAGCACGTCTCTGTGATCTTGAGCCGCCGCGCCTTCTTCCTTTTTTCCTCCAAAGAAAACTGATTTAAAAGTTAGGGTTCTAAAAACACTCAAACTCTTTTCCCCTTATCTTATTTCTTAACCATTACAGTTATAGAAGGGTCCCACCACACTAGGGGGTGGAAAAAAAAACCCTCAAATAATCTATCCCACAACTCTATTTTACTACCTCTCTCATACCTTATCATTGATTTTTTTATTATAGATTTTTTTGTGGGTATTACAAAACCATTACTTTAGATGAGGTTCAAACTTCGGTTAGAACCAAGGAGCTTCAAAAACAGCAGGAGCCTAGATCCGAAGATAATGGAGAGGGTTTGAATGTCTCAAAGGACAGAAATGAGAAGAAATGATCGAAGGGGAAGAAGTCCAGGATGAAGTCAATGTTTCAACCAAAGTCAAAGTCCAAATGTCACAATTGTGGCAAGGTCGGTCATTGGAGGAAGGATTGTCCTGACAACAAGGGCAAGGAGTCACGAAAGACTCATGACTCAGCGGATGTAGCGGTTGTTTCAGATGGCTATGAAAGTGCGGGAGTGTTGGTGGCATCTACCTCGGAAACGCAGAGGAATTTGGTAATGGATTCTGGATGTACATATCACACGTGTCCCTTGAAAGACTACTTCGAGTCTTTGGATCTCAAAGAAGGTGGAGTGATGCTTCTAGGAAACAACAGATTGTGCAAAGTGCAAGGTATGGATACTATCCGGCTAAAAATATATGATAACCGTGAAATCCTTTTGCAAGACGTGAGGTATGTTCCTGAACATAAGAGAAATCCGTTATCTATAAGCATGTTTGATGTTTTAGGATATTCAACAAAAATTGAACATGGCATGATAAAGATTTCTAATGGTTCATTAATAGTTGCTAAGGGAACAAAGAGGAATGGATTGTATATTATTGATGGTTCTACTGTTATTGGCCATGCATCTATTGCTAGCCAAACTCTACATGATAAAAATATGTTATGGCACTTGAGACTAGGGCATGTTAGTGAAATTTTTTTACTTGAGCTAAGTAAGCAAAACTTGCTAAATGGTGATAAATTGGATAAGCTGGAATTTTGTGATCATTGCATACTAGGTAAATCACATAGAGTGAAATTTGGTTTGGGTATGCATGTTTCAAGTAGACCTTTTGAGTATGTTCACTCGGATCTTTGGGGTCCTTCATGAGTGAAAACTCACGGAGGGCGTTCCTATTTTCTCACCATTATTAATGGCTTTTCTAGATGAGTGTGGATTTATATTTTGAAAAATAAATCTGAAACATTTGAAAAGTTTAAGGAATGACACACTCTTGTAGAAAATCAGTTGGGAACTAAACTGAAAGTTTTAAGGACTGACAATGGCCTGGAGTTTGTTTCAGAGCAGTTTAATGAGTTTTGCAGGAAACGGGGCATTAAAAGGCATAAAACTGATACCTCGGCAGAATGGACTAGCCGAAAGGATGAATAGGACTATTCTGGAGCGTGTGAGATGCATGCTTTTGGGAGCTGGACTGCCCAAGAGCTTCTGGGGAGAAGCTGCAAGTACAACAGTGTATTTGATTAACAGATGTCCATCGTCAGATATAGACTTCAAGACACCTATGGAAGTGTGGAGCGGTAAATCGGTTGACTGCTCTAACTTGAGGATATTTGGGGTTCTAGCGTTTGCTCATGTTCTACAAGACAAACTTGATGCTCGTGCAGTGAAATATGTTTTCATTGGTTATCCAGAGGGTGTGAGGGGATACAAGATGTGGAGGTTGGAACCTGGGGAATCAAGGTGCTTCATTAGCAGGAATGTCACATTTGATGAGACTACAATGGCTATGATGTGCATAAACCTAGAAGAAAGCAACTCGGATATGGCAAATGAGGATACTCAGTTTGAGGTGGAGTCTCATACATGTGCTACTAGAGATGAGAGTCCTCAACCAGCAGAGGTTGTAAATCAACAACCACCGGCGGAATCTGACTATCAGTTGACCACAGATAGGACTAGGAGAAATATTGTACCTCCTAGGAGATTCGGGTATGCAGACCTTATATGTTATTCTCTTAATATGGCTGAGGAGATTCAAGACTCAACCGAGGAACTTCAAAGAGGCTATGGAAAGCAAGGGAGGTTCAAATTGGTTGGAAGTAATCAATGAGGAAATGGAATCTTTGAACAAGAATCAAATCTGGACACTTGTGGATCTACCCAAGAATAAGAGGGTAGTGGGATGCAAGTGGATCTTCAAGAAAAAGGAAGGTATTTCGGGAGTTGAGAAGACAAGGTACAAGGCAAGGCTTGTGGCGAAGGGTTTTACACAAGTGGAGGGGATTGACTACAATGAGATCTTCTCACCTGTGGTAAAACATTATTCTATAAGAATTTTGATGTCAATTGTCAATCAGTATGATCTTGAGTTGGAACAATTGGATGTCAAGACAGCCTTTTCTACATGGGAATCTAGAGGAGACTATCTACATGCAACAGCCAGAAGGGTTCACAGAGGATGAGTCAAATGTATGTCTCTTGAGAAAAGCACTCTATGGCTTAAAACAAAGTCCTAGATAGTGGTATAAAAAATTTGATGATTTTATCTTGAGATATGGATTTCTAAGGAGTAGTTATGACAGTTGTGTTTACATACTGAGAAGATGAGAAAATTGTGTTCTTTTCTTGCTTCTATATGTGGATGATATTCTTATAGCTAGCTCTAGCAAGGATGAGATTGGCATGCTCAAAGAGAGGTTGAATTCTGAATTTGAGATGAAGGATCTTGGAATTTCAAAGAAGATACTTGGGATGGATATTGTAAGAAACCGGAAAGAGGGGGAATTATTCTTATCTCAACATGGCTACTTGAGGAAGGTTGTAGAACAATTTAGGATGCATCAATCCAAACCGGTTAGCACACTTTGGGTCATCACACGAAGCTTTCAATTACCCAAGCTCCTAGCACCGAAGAGGAAAGGAGTCAGATGAGTTCTATTCCATATGCAAGTGGAGTAGAAAGTGTCATGTATGGTATGGTTTGTGTAACAGCCTGATTTACATTATATTGTTTAATCAATTAAAATATAAGTAATTATATTTTAATATGAAAGTAGAAAATATTTTGTTTTAATAAAATAAAATCATATTCCTAATCCACCTTATCATATGAAGTCACAGTAAAATTTTCGGTTGAAAATTCAGACGAAAGTCGGTCTGCATTTTCACTGCCAATATAAGTTTACTGAGCAAAAAACCTAATTTTGACCCGTGAACGAGACAGTTAGTGTTTTTATCATGTTTCCTTCAACTTTGGTTATTTTGAAAATTTTCGTTCAAAAATAAAATAAAATAAAATAAAATATTTTATTCGGGTGAAACCTTCAGAAAATACGATCGGATGTGCAGCCGGTTACGTATTTAAGCAGTTAAAGGAACCCTAAAGGATGAGAGAAGGCTTGATGGGATGTCTAATTAAATGCTTATGACATACTTTAAAGTGATCATGATTACTTTTTCAAATTATAATCTATTTTATTCCAAAAACCCATTAAACCTTCCTTAAATGATCCAAAGGTACTGGCTAAGGGTAGGATTTACAAAGGTACTGGCTTAAGTCCCTAGGAACTAAGAGAGCATGAAACACTTCAAAACATTGAAATTCCACTCAAGTTCCTTTTCTCATTCTTCTTTTTTACTTTGGGTGACTACAACCATTTCTTCTAATACTTTCATTTTTATCATTTTTACACTTTTCTTTTTTTTCCTTTCTTTTTTTTCTATTTTTTTCTGCTTTTCTTTTCTTTTGGCCTTTGGCTCCAACCTTTTTATTATATTTTTTTTTCTTTTTCTCAATCCCAAACAACACATCATATCCTTGTAGCCACCCCAAACTTAGTTTCTTGCAAACCTTGTCTTGCTAAGCTTCCACGCTCTCCTAATCCTAAAATCTCAGCACACACCACAGAAAGGTTAGAGTTAGTACAGTCAGTAAATATAGTACAAGAAACTGAGGAGGGTGGCTGCTCAATGGATGGCATATTTGGAGTAACCATGATGTCAAGAACTTCGGCTGAACAGACAGCTTCACTCTCACTATCACCCTGCAAAGTAAAATCAAGAAACTCGGCACAAACAGCACACGGGTTAGTGTCAGTACAGGCAGTACATGAATAAATATCATCAAAGCCAGAAATAAATGGAAAATCAGAAAAGGCACGAAAGTCTGGAAATTCAGCACAAAGTTCATCCATACTAAGGTTCACAACCAGACAAATTCAGCAAAATGTTTTTTTTCCTGTTAATGACAAACAAGAGTCCCCGGCAACGGCGCCAATTTTTGGTCGCGCTGTCGCACACGCGCCAAAAAGCGAGCGATTTACAAAATATGTAGATAGGGAGCGACAACTCGGATATCGTCTCACAAGGACTCTTGGGTTGTTGTTATCAACACAAAATCAGTTTTTTTTTGGGGGGGGGGGGGGGGTTGGGGGGTTGGATTTGAATTTAAACAAAGAAAACAAAGCAGAAAATAATGCAAACTAAGAATTATCAAATAGCTAAGAAACGATTAACCTACTGTTTTCGATTTCCCAACTATCATCGGTTCATGTAAATTCCAAGCCCTAAGCAGATTCTAATCCCCTTTCGGTTGTAGAAACGATTAACAAACGAAATCACTACTACAGATATATGTTCCTATTCCCGAATTAAACAAACGGGGTTAAGCCTTCATGAACTAAACGAACATGAACGAACACACGCGAATTAAACAAACGCGATTAAGTATAGGAACATAACATCACCGAAATGAATCAACACAACACTATACACTCCTGAATTAAACAAACAGAAACATTTAGCATCGCATTGAAAAGAGAAAAGCAAATGAAAACAGGAATTACAGAACCTCAAGTGTAAATGGAAACCAATTACAGTAGACTAATCCTAGGAGACTAGCTCTCCATAACAAAAATAACGCAGCTATCTAAACTAAAAGAAAACAAAAGACAAAAAACTAAACAACTCCCCAGTTCTGCCTTCAAACAGGCTTAAATACAGTTTCTGGATTCCGTGGGCTCGCGAGGCGAGCACACCTTCGCGAGGCGAATAATACGAATAGTCTTCAGCTTTTGGTTCTCTCGCGAGGCGAGCATATATTCGCGAGGCGAGACTCTTCAAATTCCAAACTGCAACGCCCGTGACCTTCAACATGGATAAGCCGTGATGGCTTCTGGTCTTCCAGGGTTGGATTACTCGCGAGGCGAGTCAAGTCTTCGCGTGGCGAGACAGAAAGGTTTGCAATTTCTGGAACAGTCACCTTCAGGCTCGCGAGGCGAGCAGCCTTTTCGCGGGGCGAAAGATCCAGAATTATTTCACTTTATTAACCTGAAAACAAGAAATAGCATAAGTGCTTTATTTGACTCTAAATCAACTAAATTAACTTAAAAATACTTTACAGACTCAAAATGCTGCTTAAAGACAACAAGTCTAATTTGGGTGAAAATGATATAAAATTAGCACAAAGCCAAGGTTTTTCTAGTTATAAAACTAGATGAGCCAGCGGCTGATCAATGGCCAAAACTATGTATTAGTGGCCTCGAAGGTTGAAGAAAGAGGTAAAGGATCATCAATTCTTCAAGTTCTTGGATGTTTTCAAAAAGCTGCAAATTAACATCCCCTTTGCCGAAGCTCTTCAACAAATGCCTTCCTAAGCCAAATTTATGAAGGAGATTCTTACTAACAAGAGGAAGTGGAAGGAGGAGACGGTCATGCTCACGGAAGAATGCAGTGCCGTACTCCAAAGGAAGTTACCGGTGAAGATGAAGGATCCGGGTAGCTTTACTATTCCATGTACTATTGGTCATTTGAACATTGGAAGAGCCTTGTGTGATCTTGGTGCAAGTATCAACCTTATGCCTCTCTCCATTTTCAAGAAGTTGGGAATTGGTGAAGTCAAGCCAACTGGGATTTCTCTCCAATTGGCGGATCGTTCCATTACTTAATCTTATGGTGTAGTGGAGGATTTATTGGTTAAAGTGGACAAATTCATCTTTCCGGCAAACTTTGTGGTGTTGGATATAGCAAAAGATAGTGAGACTCCATTGATTCTTGGAAGACCATTCCTAGCCACGGGTAGGGCTTTGATCGATGTAAATCAAGGGGAGTTGGTGCTTAGAGTCCAAGATGAAAAGGTCACCTTCAATGTTTTTGAAGCAATGAGACATCCAAGCGACAAAGATACATGTATGAGTGTGGACCTTGTTGATTCATTGACTGACAAGAGTGTGCAACAAACTTTTGAAGATTCATTGGAAGCGGCTCTTATGGTTGAGGATGTAGAAGAAGAGGTATGTGAGGAAGAAGTTGAGTTCATGGTTAAATCCCTTGAGGCTTGTCTAGTTGTGAATAATGATGAAGACAAAGTTGTGGAGGATGTGCGGATTGAAGACAAGGGTCAACCACCTGTGCTAGAGTTGAAGGAACTTCCATCTCATCTCTGTTATGCTTTCCTTGGGGTGAATTCTTCATTCCCGATGATCATTAGTAGCGGATTGAACTCTTTGGAGGAAGAGAAGCTGTTAAGGGTGCTTAGGGAGCACAAATCCGTAATTGGGTGGTCTATGTCCGACTTGAAAGGGACAAGTCCTTCATTTTGTATGCACAAAATCCTTTTGGAGGAAAACTTCAAGCTGGTTAGACAGCCCCAAAGAAGACTCAACCCAAACATGAAGGAAGTTGTAAGGAAGGAGGTTGTGAAGCTTTTGGATGCGGGTATAATTTATCCTATCTCCGACAGTCCATGGGTGAGCCTAGTCCAGGTTGTTCCTAAGAAAGGGGGGATGACGGTGGTTGAAAATGATAAAAATGAACTCATTCCCTCAAGGACCGTCTCTGTATGGCGAGTGTGTATTGATTACAGAAGATTGAATTAGGCCACCAGAAAAGATCACTTTCCCTTACCTTTCATTGATCAAATGTTAGAGAGATTGGCGGGCCATGCCTTTTATTGTTTCCTTGATGGATACTCAGGGTATAACCAGATTGTGGTGGACCCAAAGGACCAAGAGAAGACCGCTTTCACTTGTCCCTATGGCGTCTATGCATACCGGAAGATGCCATTCGGGTTGTGTAATGCACCCGCCACTTTTCAAAGGTGCATGCTTTCCATATTCTCTTATATGACTGAAAAATTCATTGAGGTATTTATGGATGATTTTTCCATGTTTGGTAATTCTTTTGATGATTGTCTGAAAAATCTTGCATGTGTTTTGAAAAGATGCCAAGAAACTAACCTTGTTCTAAATTGGAAAAAATGTCATTTCATGGTTAGGGAAGGTATAGTTCTTGGTCATAAGATTTCATCACGGGGGATGGAAGTTGATAAGGCAAAAATTGAAGTAAACGAAAAACTTCCCCCTCCCATAAATGTAAAAGGTGTTAGAAGCTTTTTAGGGCATGCGGGTTTCTATAGGAGATTTATAAAAGACTTTTCAAAGATTGTGAAACCCTTATGCAAGCTCTTAGTAGTTGATACTCCTTTTGTATTTGATGATGATTGCATGCATGCTTTCCATCTTTTGAAAGAAAAACTCACCACCGCACCGGTCATTGCACCTCCAGATTGGAGTTTACCATTTGAGTTAATGTGTGATGCAAGCGACTATGCGGTGGGAGCCACTTTGGGTCAAAGGAAAAATAAAGTGTTGCATGTTATTTACTATGTCAGTCGTGTGCTGAATGATGCTCAATTGAATTATACCACGACTGAAAAAGAATTGCTTGCTGTGGTGTTAGCATTTGATAAGTTTAGATCCTACTTGATTGGCTCTAAAACTACTGTGTACACTGATCATTCTGCTTTGAAGTATCTCGTGACTAAACAGGATGCCAAGCCAAGGCTCATTAGGTGGGTACCATTGCTCCAAGAGTTTGATTTGGATATAAAGGACAAGAAAGGAGCGGAGAATATGGTAGCCGACTATTTGTCTAGGCTTCGACAAGCAGATGTTCAAGCAAAAGATGAGTTTCCAATTCAAGAAGAATTCCCGGATGAAAGGTTGTTTATGGTGCAAGTGGCACCTTGGTTTGCGGACATCGCAAATTACAAGGCCGCCAACAAGATTCCGAAGGACTTCAATGCACAACAAAGGAAGAAGCTCATCCATGATGCTAAATACTATGTATGGGATGAGCCTTACCTTTTCAAAAGAGGTTCGGATGGAATTCTTAGAAGATGTATCCCAGAAGAAGAGATTAATGGGGTGTTGACTCATTATCACAACTCACCCTATGGAGGACACTTTGGTGGTGAGAAAACCGCCATGAAGATCTTGCAAAGCGGGTTATTTTGGCCACCATTTTTAAAGACTCTAGAGCTTGGGTAATGAAGTGTGACAAGTGTCAAAGAACTGGAAGCATATCCAAGAGAAATGAGATGCCCTTGAAGGGTATTTTAGAGGTGGAGCTCTTTGATGTGTGGGGGATCGACTTCATGGGTCCTTTTCCATCATCCTACAATAACAAGTATATTCTGGTTGCGGTTGACTATGTGAGCAAATGGGTAGAAGCTGTCCCAACTACGAAGGATGATGCAAAAGCAGTGGTTAATTTTGTGAGGAAGAACATCTTTACCCGATTTGGAACCCCTAGAGCCATTATTAGTGATGGGGTACTCATTTCTGCAACAAAGAGTTCAATGCAGTGCTTGCCAAGTTTGGGTTCAATCATAAAGTTGTCACACCATACCACCCGCAAACCAGTGGGCAAGTGGAGTTGTCCAATCGGGAATTAAAGAGGATCTTGGAGAAAACAGTGAACAATGCCAGGAAAGACTGGGCAAAGAAGCTGGATGATGCACTTTGGGCCTATCGGACTACTGATAAGCCTCTGGCTTATCTAGTTTTATAACTAGCTGGATTGTGGTTTTTGTGCAAATTATTCGAGTTCTCTCTCGTTTTCGCCCAAATTTGCCTTGTTTTGTTCCTAAGTTGGACTTTGACTCGTTCTAGGCAATTTTTGTAGTTTTTAGTCTATTTTGAATAGAATTACGCTTTTTGTTTCTTTTTATTGTTTCAGGTTAGAAGTGAAGCTTCAAGAGTCAAGGAAGCATTTCGAGTCAAGAAAACAGTGGAAATTTCCATTCTGGAGATGCTCGCCTCGCGAGCCTGAAGATCAGCAAAACAGCAACAGTCATCAATTCTGGCTCGCCACGCGAGAGGCTTCTCGCCTCGCGAGAGCCTGAAGACCCTGGAAGATAGAGACCATCACGGCCTAGCCGTGATGAAGGTCACGGCTGTGACAGATTAAGGTTTGAAGACTCGCCCCGCGAACACACTCTCGCCTCGCGAGAATCCAAATTGAAAGCACGCCAAAACTAATGTTCGCCTCACGAGAGACTGTTCGCCTCGCGAGCGAGCGTAGAATCAGAACTCTATATATTGCTGTTTCAGATCAGAAGAGAGGAGTTTTTTTTGAAGATCCGAATCCTAGTATTTTTCCACTTGTATAGAGTAGTGTTTAGGCCAGTTTCTTGTCTCTTTGGAGCTGCGTCTCCCTTTTCTTTTCTTTTTCTTATTTTACTATGGAGGTTATGTCCGATTGTTTGTCTATGAGCATGAGGAACTAATCCCCTCGTCTGAGGGAACAATGAAGCCACCCATGGCGGTGTAGATTCGATGTGATGTATGTCTTTCTCCCTTTTTCTCAATTAATGTTTTCCAATTCTGATTTGATTGTGTTGATCATATGCTTGCGTGATTGACTTGTTAACGTTGATGAGGCTTAGTCAGTAATTCGTGTTTAGAACTTGAATTGGGATCACTAATTGAATATTGCACGAGGGTGAGTAGGAGATTAGTGCAACCTTATAGGGAACAAGAATTAATAGAGTTTGATGATTAGGATTATGAGACCTAGTAAGTAATTAATCCAATCATTGAATACGTCATATTGAGCACGACAGTGGATATAGGAGAATTTGGGGGTCCCGGTTGACATTGTAATTGAACTTAGGGAGGAATTCATCATCACTTGGGAATGCATATTGGGTAGGTGGATTTGTGACCTTGGACATTTTAATTTCAGATTTTTAGTTAATTATTTTATACGATTTGTTAATTTGAATTCGATCCTATTTTCTCTCTCTCAACCACCTTCTGTTACTTGACCAAACGTATCGGATTTCCCGCGGATTAGTTGAATTGGTAGCCCAATCCTTGTGTTCGACCTCGGTAAATTCTTACCGTGTTATTTTATTACTTGCGACGACCCGGTACACTTGCCGGTGACTCAACAACTACATATAAAACACTTATTGGTATGTCACCCTACCAATTAGTGTTTGGAAAATCATGTCACCTTCCGGTAGAGCTCCAACATCGTGCTTTTTGGGCAGTGAAGGCCTTAAACTTTGATACTAAGCTGGCTATGGACAAGAGACTGTTGCAATTGAATGAGTTGGATGAATTCCGACTCTTGGCATATGAGAGTGCAATAATCTACAAGGAAAGAACAAAGTTTTGGCATGATAAGTACATTCTTCCCAAGCAATTTGAAGAAGGCCAATCAGTTCTGCTCTTTAACTCACGTCTCAAGCTATTTCCGGGCAAGTTGAGATCAAGGTGGTCGGGTCCATTCCATGTCAAGTCAGTTTCCCCATTCGGTACAGTTGAATTGGAAGATCCATCATCCGGAGACACTTTCACTGTTAATGGGCAAAGGCTCAAGCACTACCTTGGAGGAGACTTTGATCGTCAAACAGTCTCCATCCCTCTTAAAGCACCCTCTTAGAGATCACCCGTCAAGCTAGTGACGTTAAAGAAGCGCTTATTGGGAGGCAACCCAAGTTTTTTTTCCTTTTCTTTTTGTTTTTGATTTTACCTCTTGAATAATTTGAGAAGATCAAGAGGACAAAAATCATAAATTAATAGATTTGTTAAGTGCTTTCAGGCTTAGAAGGAAGGAAGAGCAAAAGGGCATGGAGAAACAAAGTCAGTAACCATCACGCCCAGGCCGTGACACTGGTCACGGCCGTGATGAGCTAACCATGAAGAACAGAAAGGATCACGACCCAGCCGTGATCAGTATGAGCCAGCCCTGAAGATCAGAGAGCATCACAGCCTAGCCGTGATGGAGGTCACGGCCGTGACAGGCCACCCCTATGGACCCGAATGCATCACGGCCTGCCCGTGAGGAGCATCACAGCCGTGACCCATTTTCCAGCACCCATGTGACTAGGTTTGTGATCCAGCACCCGCTACTGCCTCGGTGAGTCGTTCCAATTTTTCTCCTCTCTCTGACTTAATTATTTACATTGCGGACAATGTAAGTTTTTAAGCTTGGGGTATGGGTATTTTTGTAAATTTTTTATTTTTGATTTTTTTTTTTGCATTTTGCATTCATATAAACATAGTTTTGCATGGTCACATGATTCGATTACCCCCTTGCTTAGATTTTGCATCCGATTGTGAGAACTTAGTGTCAAATAACTTGAGATAGTGAATTTTTGAACCCAATTTTTTTTATTATTATTGTGATAAGGCTTCAAATAAAAATTCTTGAGATGATCTTGGATAGTTTATAATTAGCATGTGTTTCTATAGATTTGTGTTTCTCACTAATTTTTGAACTACTAAATGTGAGACGATTGAGCCAAAAAGGGGTACTCACTAAATCTACCTCATTCTTTGTAATAGAGTGTTATTCCTCTTAGATTGTATTTCTCTAGAACTTGACTTGAAATCGTTTCAAAGCTTAAAAAAAATTTTGAAAACATTTTTGAAAATGATTGAGGCACTAGGTATTTTTCCGGCCTTCTGAGCTTTGATTGATGAAATGCTACCCCTTAGTTGCCCAATTTCGAGCCTGAAAGAATAAAATACTTTTCTTGGTCCCTTGAAAAATTTTGGTGAATGATGCTTGATGAGAGACCTTCTAAAATATTGCACAAAAGGGTAAAAAGGTAGTTGAAAAAAGTATGGGATGAGAAAATCATAAAAAATATTTCTCTTGAACTGAAAATCTCCCTTTCTCCAAATAAAAGAAAAAAAGAAAAAAGAAAAAGAAATATAAGTAGAGAAGGGGATGACAAAAAGAAATGAGAAATAAAACAAAAAGAAAGGAAAAAAAGGTGGAAAAATAAATCAAAGTCCAAAAAGGTATTTTAGAAGGTCATGCTTTGCAATGTTTGATAGTTTGTATAGCCTTTTGAAATTTCCTTTTCTTGATTTCCCCACCTGACGATCAATCCCATGTCCCCGTTACAACCCACGTAAAAGACCTCTTGATTCTTAATTGTTTTCATTAATAAAAGTAGATATTCGGTTAATAGTCAAGCTTATGGTAGAATTCATTCCAGGAGGAAATTGAGCGAATTGCCATATATCCTGAAACACTTGAGTGAGGTGAGAAAGAGTGCCCGAATCAGTGAGAATATGAGCCTAGGAAACCTAAGCGTCTAATTGGACTTGAAATTGATCGTCTCTTGCTGAATTATTTGAAAATGCCTGTCGCTTGGATTAGTTGCTCGGGTTCCTGGTTCACTATCATTGCTCTTTTGATTTCATCTTCTGGTCTTGGTTTTTGCTTGAGGACTAGCAAAGTCTTAAGCTTGGGGTGATTTGATGAGTGTGATTTCACCTCATTTTTCATGTACATTTTTCATGCATTTTCGTATAGTTTAGGCATATTTAATTTGATTATTAGTTAGTTTTTATATTGGAACAGGTGAGGCGGTTTTATGTGTTGTTTTGCAGGAATTTATGATTAAATGCCCAAGATTTAGCCATGATGAAGCTTGGATGAAGATAGAGCCTGAAAAGAGAAGAAAATGAGCCAAGCAGAGCCCATCACGGTCGTGATGGAGCAATAACTGAAGAGAAAGAAGCCAAAAGTCAGAAGCTGTCACGGCCTAGCCGTGATGGCTATCATGGCCGTGACCTGTCAGCTGTACCAGACCTCCAAAAGTCAGAATTGGTCACGGCCTAGCCGTGATGCCTATCACAGTCGTGACCTGCTAGCTGTACCAGACAGAACCTATCACGGCCTAGCCGTGATTTCCATCACGGTCGTGGCAGACCAATTGGTGAAGGCAGAAGCGATCACGGCCTAGCCGTGATGAGCATCATGGCCGTGATGAATCAAAAAGTGAAGAGGCGCCCAGGGCAGAACCCATCACGGCCTGGCCGTGATGGCTATCACGGCCGTGACGTGCGCACGAGTTATAGAAAGGCCTCTGGGCAGAACAGAAGAGGCATCCTGGAACCCTAAATCATTCTCTCTGGCTGCTGTGGCTACAGTGATCCTCCCATGGAGTTCTTTCCTTCCCTTTTCCCTATTTCTTTTCTTTTGGTTTGCTATATGATTATGTGTAGCTAAATCCCTCTTGTTGGGGTTAGATATGCATTTCTGAACTTGGTTGTAACATGATTTGATTGTAATACAATTTCCTCTTTCTTTATGAGTATTTGATTCCATGCTTAATGCTTTCCTTGGTTTGATCATCCTAGGAATGATTAGTTGCTTTGATAGACAATTGAAAGATTGATATTAAGGCATGCTCATGAATCAAATGGCAAGTAGTTCATGAACCTAGACATAGGCCTTGGGGTGCTTGCAATCTTATAAATCTTGATTCCTTATGCAAAATCTCATATTAATCCACCTAAGACATTAGGGTTTAATTTGGGGTTTTAGGCTCATTCCACCTAAGACATTAGGGTTTGAGTATTTCAGAAGATTTGATTGTCATAATTGAATTAGGAATTGTGTTATTAATCATGTCATTGCAATCAAGGGAGGATTAATGTAGTCTAACCCTAACAATTCTATCCATTTGGTTATCACATCTCTGTTTGCCTGTCAAGTGTTTGATAAAATACCTAAAAGACCAAAAACATCTTGTTCTTGTCTGTTTTGTTTTATTTACTTTTGATGGGCTTGGTACTTAGTATCGAGCTCCCTTCCATCCAAACGATCGTCTAGATAGTAGTCCAATCTGTGAAGTGGTACTTGTTCACAATCCCTGAGAATGATATCCGGTCTCACCACCGTATTACTTGTTTGCGACTAGGTATACTTGCCAAAATCGTGTCACGTCCCATTGCCCACCCTACTCATGAGGAATGTTTCTATGTCACCCTCCTGTCGGGGACATTTCTATTTCGATACCTCCCATGTGCACATGACCCATTTCGACACCCTAACGTGTGGCGGTGTTACTTTCGATACCCCTTTTTAGGCGGTATTGCTCTTTTTCGACATCCCAATTATATGGGGATGTTACTTTCGATACCCCATTACGGTGGTATTACTTTTCGATACCCCTATCATAGGCGGTATTACGGCAAACATCATCCAACATATTATAACTCAAATATGTCTTGTCTCATGCATGTAACAAACTATTTTCCACGAATTAAACAAATAAATTTATCCCAACAACAAGCAATCACGAATATCACAATATATCATACATGAATAAGCATCTTACAACATCAATTAATCAACTTATTCCCCTTTTAACAAAAACCCCCAATTTTAGAAATTAGGTTACTGGCAATATACATCAAATCAATTAAACACTCCCAATTTCATATGGTAATTCATTGTCAACACAAACAATCATATATACCATGGAAAGGGTTCGTAAAAAGTATTGTTACTCACTTCTTGAAGACCTCCAAATAGCTCTAAGCGTTTCCTACTGCAAATCCTAACGTTTGCCAAGAGTTATCATCATCTTCCTCTTCCTAGACCCCCTCTTCCATAACTATCTCTTCTTAATCCTTGAATTTCTTATCTTCTTAGCCGTTTGAGTTTCTAGGTGTAATTAGGGTTCAAAAACGCACCTTAAGAATGTTAAGATTCTATTTATAGAGCCCCCAATAGCCCAGAACGTGTAAAAACGCGCTAAGCCCGCTTACTCTGCATATGGTACTGTATTTCGCACATATCTTGAGTTATAATCATTTAAAAATTATAAATTTTATATCGTTGGAAAGATAAAAGAATTGTCTACAACTGTTATGAAGATCACAAAATCTGAAACCGACGTTTAGATAGTCAAAACGTGGATAGAATTTAATAAAACGGTTCTTGCGCTGGAACATGAATAGTGTGTACGAATTTGGTCATAACTTGAGCTACAAGAATCCAGTTTGGGTGAATTTGGTGTCTATGGAAAGCTAAGAGACAGGGATGTATTTCTTATGCAGATCTCGAATTCAAAAAAATTCTCTTTGGTTACAAAATATCCATCTGAAGTTAGTTATCTAGTCATATTATGCAAAATTGGGCTTAAAACACTCAAATTATATATATATATATATATATATATATATATATATAACGGGTAACACAGCATGGGCCTTGATATGCTTATGTTTCCTATCATTATTGCCGCATTAATTTAGTCCAGGGTAGGTTCTTATCCTTATTTTTATTTTATTTTTTTAAAATCAATTTTACATTATTGTGGAGCCCACTGGATTTTTATTATAAAGAAAAAAAATATATAATAAACTCTTATACTAGCCTTTTTTTTTATTAAAATAATTATATTTGAATTGTTAGGATGTTACAAATTTCGTCCAGATACATTGAGTGTGATTCATTGTAATTGATTCATAGAGATCGAGAGAAAATCAAGTGAGAATATATTGATCTCGAGTTTGTGTGAAAATAGAGAGATAAGCTTGGGATTTGTTCATGTTCTTGTGGACAGGGGAGTGACACATCTAAAGGAGTTCTCTATTGTAAACCGTAATCGTTGATTTTTAGTGGTGATGCATATGTAGATCACATTGATCGAACCACGTAAATCTTGTGTGTGTATTCTTCTATCCCTTTTCTTGTTTAATTTTCTGAACTGTGCCTACCAAGTGTTTGTAGTATCTCCTGTGTGGCTGTTGTTTTCTTTGTGTGTTTGTATTGTGTTCAGAGACTTTGTATTCTTCATCCGAGTCATTAAGACCAACAGTTATCACCTTTTTAAAATACAAAATATTCTCCACATATCTCTCAGTATATCTCTCTATGTAATTATTTTGTGAAATTAGTAATGAAAAAGAAAATGCTGATTAAACATCTAACAGAACAAAATGGAAAAAATATTATATTATATATATTAGAGTATATTGTTCCTTTTTTTTTTTGAGAAGAAAAAAATACGTGGTAAAGTTTGATATGGTGAATAGAATTCTGGCGTGGCCCAATCCACTCCCCAAGTGATCTTCCAAGGCATTTGTCTTTTTCTTATGACAGCCTCAAAAAAGTACCCCGAAATCTTATTATGATAAATATTTGTGGATAAGAATCTCCCATGTATGCCACACACACACACATAACTCCACTAAACTACATTACACTTCACTTGGTTTTTCTCTTCTGCATTCATTCCAGTTGCATGCATAACTATGTACACCCAACTCTCCCTAGATCCTCCTCAACTGCTCAACTGAGGTACTTCTCCTCAACTTCCAAAATGTTATCAAGCATACAGCATACAGTATAGCTTGCTTCTGAGTCTTATTAATGTGTATCAGTACCTTTCATTGCCAAGTTTAATTGATGTTGATCAGGACTATAAACTTAGATATCCATCTGGGATTTGGATTTCGGTTCCTGTTTTCAGTTTGGTTTAATGATTTAACATGAAAGTCCAAATTATTGTTAAAACTTGGGCTGAGATGTTTTGCAAATGTTGCCGGTTTTTTAAGAGTGAGTGTTTGTATGAGAAATTTGGGGATTCATGTTCTGTTCCATGACTTCCATCATTAGGTCTTTGCCCGTGGTTATGCAACACTGAAAGCTGATAGAATCATTTAGTTGATTAACACGTTGCTTTGTTAAGTTAAGTAAGTAACAAAACAATTGGGTGATTCCTTTGCTAATTTTGCATAATTGTAGCTATATATGGCAAATAAAGAGATATTAAATTATGTTGCCATGCATCCAATGATCCAGTTCTACATTCTGATTCTGATTTTACCACCCTAAACATGTTAATGCCAAGTTATGGATTTTGTTTCTGCATGTTTATTTGCAGATCTAGAGCTAATACGACTAAAGGTGGGGGATTTATGAGTTTTGGAATTGATTTTGTGGTATAATTGCTCAATTTTCTCTAACCAACTTAGATTTGCCCGCACTAGCACATATTCTCTTTGCTGTGGATGCTTTGACAGTAGATGACTAGATGCATTATATCAGTTGCAGCCTCTATTGACCAACTAGATAGCATTTTTATCAATTATTCTTCTTCTTGTCCAAGATTAGTTTAGTCATTTCTGGAGTTTGGACTAATGCCATGTTATTTTTGTTGATCATTCTATTCTTAAATATGCTAGTTGATGATAGGCTTCTGGTTAATTCTCTGATGCAGTCTCGATAGCAAAATTGAGGATCGGGCTTCTCCTTATGATGCTAGGATAATAGCTAACAATCCTGCTGGATCTTGTAGCCAGAATCTGATTCTGGCCAGGGTAGAAAGGTAGTTTGTTGAGGCACTCAGAAGCAGCCAAGATAGAATTCTGGGAATCTGATCTTATTATATTCATCATCATGGATAGCAGCCAGAAGGGAGCCCTCATGAGAAATAAAGGTGTTGAAGATATATCAGTCATGGTATTGTCAACTATTTTTTCTCTTACAACGTCAGAAATTCATCTGTGCAGTTGATTGCATTAACTATAACCTATAATTGCCCTTAATTATCCCTATGATATTGAGCATCTACACATCTATAAAAATCTGTTACTTGCTTATACAATCTCTAATTATGCATTGTTCATTATTGAATTCCATGATCTTGATAGCACATCAGCACTATACTTGTAGCTGACCAACATGCAGAGTACAAAGAAAAATTTCCCCTAATTTTGATGATAAATATCTAAGTTTGCTGAAGGTTGTACTTAGATACGTGAATTGCTATGTCAGACTAGGGTGATATTTGTATCATTCTTCAATGCCAATTCTATTTTTGTTTAGTATAATCTATGGTCTTCTGGTAATTCAATATGTGTACCTGTCTGGTTTATGCTTTTAAGGTACATTTTTATTTAAATTATCCCTTTTTATCAGATTACATTTTATGGCTATTTGAGCTATTCACTAGAGTATGTGATATTTGAAACAAACAGGGAGGGGCCAAGCAGACTATGTTAAATTTTGTTGATGACCTGAATGAGAATTTTCCCCTGATCACCATTTAATTGAAGTTGGTTACTAGATGACTATAAGACTGATAAAGAGTAGCATCATGTTCTGTTGGGAACTTTATCATGACCACAATCTAATGCCTTAAGATGCTAGAATAATTCAAGTTTATCTAAATAAAGTCAAGTGAATCTTGAAACATTATCATCAGAAAGCAGCCATTAACCGAATTCTTTGAAATCTCTAGTGATTATATAATTATCCACATCTTCTGGATGAATATTTCAACTACTATAAGTTATGGCCTAAAAATTGTTTGATCTTTTATTGGTATATTGGATTCTGATGACTAGTGTCGTGTTAAAGAATAACCTTCAAAATCTATTGATACATTCTCTTTGACTATTAACTGAAGAGTCTAGAGAAGTTAATTGTCAACTTTTGGCAATTGTTTGCTACAGGAACTGCAGCAATACAAGAACAAGAAGAAAATTTCAATCTCTACTCCAGAAGAGACACATAATGAATCCCGCTGTCTTATCTGCACGCGGAACAACAGTTGTCAAACAGTTCTTTCAAGAACAAAGCTGATGAAAACTTTGATTGGAAGGGGGAAGCCACGGGAAGCTCAGGCCATCTTTACTAGTTTAACCGAAGAAGGACATAGGCCAACTCTTATAACATACACAACTCTTGTGGCTGCCCTCACCCGCCAGAAGCGATTCAAGTCCATTCCTTCACTTCTTTCTAAAGTTGCAAAGGATGGAATGAAGCCGGATTCAATACTTTTTAATGCCATGATCAATGCCTTTTCTGATTCTGGTAAGGCAGATGAAGCCATGAAGATTTTTCAGAAAATGAAGGAGTATGGATGTAAACCGACAACTAGTACTTTCAACACCCTCATTAAAGGATTTGGAATTGCTGGAAGGCCTTATGAATCTATGAAACTGCTAGAGATGATGGGTCAGGATGAAAATGTGAAACCTAATGATAGAACATATAATATTCTCATCCAAGCCTGGTGTACCAAGAAGAATCTAGAAGAGGCATGGAATGTTATGAACGAGATGGTGACATCTGGCCTGCAACCTGACGTTGTCACGTACAACACACTGGCAAGGGCTTATGCTCAGAATGGTGAGACAGAAAAGGCTGAAAGGTTGATATTGAAAATGCAGTACAACAAAGTGAAGCCTAATGAACGAACTTGCGGTATCATAATAAGTGGTTACTGTAAGGAAGGCAATATGACAGATGCCTTGAGGTTTCTGTACAAAATGAAGGAGCTTGGAGTGCATCCAAATCCAGTAGTTTTTAACTCTCTTATCAAAGGATATTTAGACATTACTGACACAAATGGAGTAGATGAGGTAAGTTCTGATATATGATACTATTCATATGATCAACATTTTCTTGTGTGTATTTCCCCCCCTAATAACGACACATTGGAGGAAGTTAACACAATAGGAAGATCAATACTTTTAAGATAGGAATCATCTGTTGCATGTTGATTTTGTGACTGTATCGTTTTGACATGTAATTATTCAGTATTTTGATAAAGTTAAAATTGGTCAGGCACTGACTTTGATGGAAGAATTTGGGATTAAACCAGATGTAGTGACATTTAGCACCATCATGAATGCATGGAGTTCAACAGGACTTATGAACAATTGTGAGGAGATATTCAATGACATGGTGAAGGCTGGGATAGAGCCTGACATCCATGCTTATAGCATCCTTGCGAAAGGCTATGTGCGTGCTGGACAGCCACAAAAAGCGGAGGCACTTCTTACTTCCATGAGCAAATATGGTGTACAACCAAATGTTGTGATCTTTACTACCATAATCAGTGGATGGTGTACCGCAGGCAAAATGGATCGCGCTGTTAGACTTTTTGATAAAATGCATGAAATGGGAACTCCCTCAAATTTGAAGACTTATGAAACTTTAATATGGGGGTATGGAGAAGCCAAACAACCATGGAAAGCAGAAGAGTTACTTATTACTATGGAAGAGAAGGGTGTTTCTCCTGAAATGACCACTAAGCAACTGGTTGCTGATGCTTGGCGTGCCATTGGTTTGTTTCCAGAAGCCAACAGAATTCTAAATGGTTCAGAAGAAGAATCTGAGCTAGACCAAAATTTTGAAAGTGACAACAAGATAGAAATGCAAAGCTTGGAGAGGTTTTATAAGAAACAGAAACTCAGTGCTTCTCCCTCTAATATCCTGCAGATACCTGAAGAAGTGGTAGCTCATACAGAAAGAACAACTAATGGCAACATAAGAAGCCAAAAGATAATCAAAACATCTGATAGCATGAGGAATGCTACCACTTCCATGGTTTTTGTTCGTACAGGTTCATATGGGGTACAGCCACTGATTGTATGTAGGCAGCAAATTCAAAATCAGATTGTTAGGCCTTTCTTTCTTGACTGTTGCAGAGTAGTGGCAATACACTGTTGAGGACTTGAGGTGACTATCTATTCTATCTATCTATCAGCTGAGGTGATCTCATGTTGATTGGTGATGAAAAACAATCCTGTCTGAGTAGATTTATTTGCTTCTATGACAGTACAACACGCCATGCTGATGAGTTCTACTGGAGAAACTGTAATTATCATTTATAGACTTCAGTAACCGGAAACACACTTAGAATTTTGTCAAGATGCTGGTGTAAATTGCATTTGTTGAACTGCTGCTAGTACTTGTGCTCACTTGCCAGTGAAATGTGTACGATATGTGATGGCAGAATTCATTGACTTGGATTACTGTGTATATTGCACGTCGTTAGGAAGTTCGACATTCATACTTCATATGATCTTTCTTATCTGTTTTTTAAGGTTGTTGCACGATAATTTATAAAGCTAATAAAATAGCTTCGGGGATAAAAAGAATAATCATATTTGACTAAATTATCCCTCATTGCAATACTCAACATTATTGTTACTTTATTAATCTTTTTTCTTATTTATTAATACCATGGGTAAGTTGGGAAAGAAAAACAATTTTGACTTGTATAATTTTCTAAAATGACATACAGAAATAGACTAAATTATATATTTGATCCTTTATCTTATTTTTTAAATTCATTTTGGTCTCTTATCTTTAAAAAGATTAATTTTAATCTTCCAACTATGAAACGTTAGCCAAAGTTGGGGGTATGATAGCTCAAGTGGTAAGAGCTTAAGGTGTAGGAAGTCCAAGGTTCAAATCTTGCCAATAGAGACAAATTAACAACTAACATGCTAACATACCAACATTTGCCTAAAAAAAAAAAAATGTTAGCCAAAGTTATTCTTTTTGTCATCTTTGTTAGTAACATTGTTAATTTTAACATCCCAATATGTCTTCTTCCTCAAGGGTTGCAGACAATGATGGTTGATCCTTCTCCTACCCATTGATTGGTGATCGCAAAGGAGCCCAGATTTGATCGGCCATGCGACAACTGTTGGGCAAAATGCAATGGAGCGTGGTAACTTTAGGCAAAATGGATTTGAAACGGGAAGGGAAAAAACTAGAAGGAAGAGAAGCTATGTGGGGAGGTGAATGGAGAAATGGAAATGGAAGAAAAAGATGGTTTCTACTAAAGAAAAGATGGTTTCTATCCAGGAATTCAAAAAAAAAAAAAACAATGGCTCCATGGTGATTTTTATGTGTGAATTTCGACTGCTGATTGAGGGACAAAACGAGTTTCAAGTGATTTTTAGGAGATTTTTTAGCTACAACTTTGTACTATATTGAAGAAGGGTCACTCATGGTTGCTGTAATTCTTTGGGAAGAAGAACCATAGGGGGTCTAAAATTTCAATTTGGCCTTAATCTTTTTATTTGGATTCAATTTGATACTTAACATGGATCCAGTATATTGACACACAGAGGAGTGTCAGGTCATCACTTAACTAGCACAGACGCAAAATTCAATGGCATGACTGACACGGGCAACAAAAAGGTAACTTTGGATAACATTTGAAATTTAAGGGTGTGTTTGGTTCACAAGAGGAATGGAGATTTTAAAACAAATTTACTTCCGTATCCTTATAATTTTGAATTTCAAGATACACAACTAAGGACATATTAGTCAATTCATTTAAAATATTTTAAAAAATCTCCACTCCCCATCAAATCCCCCATATTGGAAGGGAACTAAAATTTAGTGAGAAGAGATTTTACTCCATTTTATTTGCCTTTCTCCCTCTAGAAAGAATTGAAACAAAAATACAAAATTTTAAAAAATTTGTCCATTCCATTTCCCTTTAACCAAACATTATGCAAGATACTAAAGCAACTCTTATATGTAACAACCACGAAGCTCAAGGAGTTGATATGTGTAATTCTCTCAAATCTAACCAAAAAAATAAAATAAAATTCATCTTGGTATTTTTTTACCACAATCTAAAATTTATGTTATAAATGTGGTGGATGTATGAAAAATAAAAAAGTCATGGTAACAATTGTCCCAAGGACAATGTTTAAGAATTTCAATAAAATCAAGTTTCCAAATATAAAACTTATCAAAATATTAAATGCATCATCCTCAACAAATTTTTTTTAAAAATAAATGCATCATTTTCCAATAAAATATTTTTTAAAATTGGTTCCTTAACTCATGTATTTGATTGGGCAAAAACCTAGAGTTGTCTCTCTCTCAACCTTCCATCTACTTCTCTTTTCCTTCTTCCTCATTCACCCGGAATGGGTGATTTTGGGCATTTTTTTGCCTGGAATCACCCATATACATCATTTTTTCTCTCCTTAAATCTAAATAAGTGGTTTTTCCACATAGATTTAGTTTTTCTTTTTTGTTTTTTTCGTTTTTTCGTCGTCTGCATACGACGGTGTTTTATTCGTTGTCTTGTTGTGACGTCGTTTGGTTCAGATTGGTAGATCAGCTTCGATCCATTACATATTCAATCAAGACTTGTGCGTTAACGTTACAGATCCGGAGACATGGGTATTCCAGTCACTTTGATTTTGTCACATTTATAGGCATTTTAGTGATATTGAATGTATATTATTTTCGATGTATTTTATTAATTTGATGAATATCTTTTTAGTAAAACAAAACTCATGTACTTAAGGAATTGGTTAACATTATCCAAATTAGATTAAAAAAAAAAGTTATCCAAATTAAAATATGTTGAATTGAGGGGTAATATTTTTTTATTTTGAAATAGGAAAAATGTTTTTTTTTATCCAAGAAAAACAGCAATAGGATATTTTGAGTCTTCTGATTTTCGTATCTCAGGTTGGACTTGGAGCTTCAGCCTAGCACCGTAAGGAACGAAGATATGCCATCCCTGTCTATCTTCCCACCACTGCCGTCTCTTCAAAACCCTAACTTGGATCATGCCCACCTCTTCAAATCCATCAAAACCCTCATTTCCCCTCTAACTTCATCACCACACTCTCACCTTCACTTCCCGCACCACAGAGCCACTAGAATCCACTCCCAGAGGAGGATTCATTGCAATGCTTTAAAGGATTCCGGCGAAGAAATCAAGTCGGTGTTGGGCTCCGGCGACGGAGGAGGAGGTGGTGGAGGCGGAGGAGGAGGAGGAGGCGATGATGGGGGTGACCGGGGGAAGGTGGAGAAGAAAGAAGCGTCTTCTTCTTCGGGGCCTTTGCCAGAATGGTTGAATTTCACTTCTGATGACGCGAAAACGGTTTTTGCTGCTTTGGCGATATCACTTGCGTTTCGTACGTTCGTGGCTGAGCCGAGGTACATTCCTTCGTTGTCAATGTATCCTACATTTGATGTTGGAGATCGACTTGTTGCTGAAAAGGTAGCATTTTGTTGCTCAAACTTGTAACTTGCTTTCTATTTTTTTTTTTAAGACAAACCATATTCCCAAGAAAACTTTAGAATAGAAAAAAAGTGTAGGTGATAGAAGGAGGGAAAAGAAAAGACTTTGGAAGAGCTTATTTGAGCTTACGAGAATAGCTTATAGAAATAAACTTATGCAAATAGTTTACAAAAATAGGTTATGATATTATTATAAGCTCATTTTAGCTTATTGCAACGAGCTTGTCAGAAAAGTTTATGAAAATAAGATGTTGTCAGCTTATGTGAAAAAAATTATTGAATAAGCGCTTAATTAAATTGTAAACCAAAACACATTAAGTTGGTGATTAAGATTCAGTTCCCATTTTGATTTTGTAACTTCTTACCAGGTACCCCTATTGGGAAATTCAATGCTTTTTCTATAACGTATGGTTAGGCTGGCAGGCCCCGGGAACATAGAGGTTGAATTTTTCTTTTAGACACTAATGTTGGAAAGATTGGAAGAAAACTTTATTGACATATTCAAGTTTCCTGTTTTGGGTGAGTGTTAGTGATTGAAATTTGAAATAATGTTGATTGCCACCCAGGCATATAAATAGTTCAGGGTTTATGGTGTACGGTAAATTTTAGTCTAGAGAAGCTCATTCTACATTGATGGCTTACTTTCTGTGTCTATGCAGATTATTTGATGGCTTAGTTCATTACTGATAATAGTATCAATAGTAAAATGTGATTAGATTTGCTTAATGTTAAATATGACTGCACAAAACTGTATTGTGAAACTGTAGGCCTTGATACTTTGAGGGAAAATCATGTGAATATGGATGATCTTTTAATAGATATTGACATCAGCATTCAACTAGCTCTTGCTCATTTCAGGAAAAAAAAAATAGACTTTCTGTTATGATGCTTCTCTATGTAAAGATACATCTTCATATTTTCAGGTTTCATACTACTTTAGAAAGCCATGTGCAAATGACATAGTGATATTTAAAAGCCCTCCAGTCCTTCAAGAAGTTGGATATACAGGTGAAGATGTTTTTATAAAACGTGTGGTTGCAAGGGAAGGTGATATTGTGGAGGTAAGATTTTTGGAGATGAACATTCATTTATCTTATGATGTTGTCATTTTTTTCGTTTGTTAAACTTCAATCCCTTGTTGAGCTAATGTTATTGTGCAATGTTCTATTTTGTTATTCCAATGACTTTTCACATTTTCATTCATGGTCTTGTTATTGTCTTTTGTGTTTGCTTTGTTTGTCAATGACTTCACGTGTCTTGTTACTTGTCTTCATTTTTTTGAGGGTAAGTTATTTTTTGGTAGAAAAAGAAATTCATTAAGAATGAAGAGGATTACAAGATAGGGGAATTAGATATCCTCCACCAAAAAACTCCAGTGACATATAATTACAGAAAAAAAACCCAAAAAGAACTCTAAAAAAGGACAATGGAGCCTAAACACTGCATATCCTCCTAAGAAAACAAAAAGAAACACTTAGAAGCTAAGAAATTGTGTCATGAAACATCTAACAAGGCAAGGAAAGCCAATCTCTTTCCTTTTTTATCAGAGAAACACTTCCATAGAAACCATGGGCAAAAAACCATGCCACAACGATATTGGATCAAATCTTTTGCAAGCTGTTTCCCCAAGCTAAAAACACTCTTACAATCTCCTCCTCCTCAAAACTCAAAAGGCCTGCAAGCTTTATCATGAAAAATGGGACACTGCTCCAAATCCTCATCATAAAGTTCAGAAAAGAATTTTGTAATTTCAGACTGTACCTAATGACTGTACCAATTTCAAGTACCAACTCTTATATAAAGCTTTTTCGACATCTCTCCAAGGCCACTGTATGAAACAGCCTTGAATTAGCATCCTCGTCCTTAGCCCAAAGTATTCCCAACTTTTGTGTTTAACCCATTTCCTCCTTAAAACGAACTTCTAATTTGAGTCTCAACTCTCAAACTCTGTCTCCAAACACAAAGATCTTCAGTGAGATTACCCTCTAAATCCAATCTATCCAAGTTGTCTAACTCTCAAAATATCATCCTTCCTAACCTGGATATCCTCAAAGATAACTTCATTCCACTCTTTCAACCTTTCTTTGAGCACATTTAACTTTGACATGAATTTATAACCTTCCCAGCCAGCCAACAACAGAGGTTGAACCCCAGACTTCAATAAAAGGAGTAAAAGAATGATGAGTGAGCCATATATTTTCAAACCTAAAGGGAGTTGGACCTCATCTCACCTTGCTAGATTCCAAAACAGTATCTCTTGAGAAACAGGCTGAGTTAAGCTCTCTTGAGATAGATCAGGAAAGCTATCTAACCGAGAGGCAACAGTGTAACTCCTAGCCTACCAGGTGAAACCAGCATTAGATAGGGGAATATTTCTAAGACCCCACTGCTCTCTAATAAAACTGTCAAAACCCCTCATAGAAGTAGTAAGATGAATCCCCTTCCTCTAATAAGAGAGGGAGGTGATTGAAACTTGCATGCACCTCCACACGAGTTGCTTTGCAAGGGTGGCACGTGTGGGCATGTGCAGTGGATTCTGGCAGCGTGCGGTGTGGAAAGTGTTGAGAGATAAGATACGTCAGCAAATATTTATTCATAGCAATAGATATTTATGTACTCATTGCTATGTTTTGGCAATCACCTTTGGGTTGAGTTTGTTCTTTGTTAGCTGTTCCAAAGTTTGATTCGCTGCCTACTGACTGTTACATTTACTTGGAACTTTGAACTTTGCATGAACATAGAATATTGCATTTAGTATTCAGTTATAAACTGGTCTTGAACAATGCTTTGATTGGATTCTTGGTGTGACCGATTTGGTGCCTTAGTCATTTCAACATGAGCAATTGTATTATTGCAGGTTCGCAAAGGGCATCTTATAGTTAATGGGGTTGAGAGGAATGAAAAGTTCATCCTTGAACCACCTTCTTATGAGATGAATCCTACAGTAAGTTCTACCCTTCTATACTATAGCTCTTTTCTCCTCCCCTTCTCTTTATTGGTCCTTAAGACTATGTTTGTGAGTTGTTTTTTTAAGGGGAAGGGAAGGAAATGAGAGGTTAATTTTCTCCCCCTCTTGTTTGTGAGTTCTATTAATTGAAGGGAAATATTTTGGTGTATTTTAATTAATCCATTATTCTCCTCCTCAAGACCTCAACCCACTTTTTCCATTTCACTCCCAAACAAGGCGAGAGATGCACTCTCCTTCTCCTCCCCTCCCTCCCCTTTCCTTTCCCTCCAAACTTGCAAACAGGGCCTAAGGGTCTGTTTGGAGGGGAATGGGTTTAATGGAGGGGAAGGGTTTAAGGAGGAGGGGAGGGGGAAAGGGATTGGGAAGGAAAGATAGTCCTCCAAAACCCTCCTCTAGTTCATTTTTTTAGTTCCTCCAAATTGGGGAATTTTTGTTCGTTTGTTAAAAAATGAATTGGGGGAGGATTTTGGAGGGTAATCCTCCTTTCTCCCTACCTTCATCCTCAAACCCTCCCCTCCCTTCCCTTCCCTTCCCTTCCAAACTCGCAAACAGACGGTAAGGAACTGCATAAATGTGATATTCCCAGTCCTCCATTGGAATGCAAGGAAGTAATTGCTAGCACCAAGAATTGATTCCTGAGATAATTTGGGCTAAGCATTTGAGGGTTGTTTGACGTATTGCTGTTGACTTCAGCTAGTTAATAACCTGTTGATTTTGCATTTGATTTGACAACTTTTTGCTTTGCAGCGTGTACCAGATAACCATGTCTTTGTGATGGGAGATAACCGCAACAACAGCTATGATTCTCATGTGTGGTAATGTGTTCTCGGATCACATAATCCAGATTCATTATATTCACCTTCTCATTTCTTAAGTTAATTTGTAAATGCATTTTTCTCAGGGGTCCCCTGCCAGCCAAGAACATCATAGGTAGGTCAGTGTTCCGTTATTGGCCACCAAATAGAGTTGCCAGCACAATTGCTAAGGAAGGATGTGCTGTTGAAAGCAAGCAAGAGACTATTCTAGCATCTCAATGACAACTCTTTGTACGATGACACCAATTGAATGGACCGTTTACTTTGAAAATTTTGCCAATTTTCAAGTCATCCCATTTTATTGTTCATTATGCCGTGGGAAAATTTTCAAGCTCCCTCGTTCTTGATATAGGCTCATGTAATTGATGATAAACTATTAAACCTTGACATGAATGACGCATTATAGGAAAGGAGGCTTATATGATGCACCTTATAGTCAAAGGTGTACCGGATAAGATCCACTGCTCATTGAATTGTAGCTGATATAGCAAGTATTCTGATTTTACAAAAAGGTTAATTGTATTATTATACGTTAACTCGTCATTTTCTTTTTAATCCATTCTTTCACGGGTAAGCTGTGAGCTTCATCTGAATGTCTCAAGCATTCTCATGCCACATGTGCGAGCCTGGGGTTGAGGAGGAGAAATTTCCTTGTAGCACAGCCCCATTTAGATGGGTGCGGGATAGAGGAACAGCAGGTACTAATTCTGTAATTAATAAATTCGTAATGGAGAATTCTAACTAGTGCTTTTAGGCTATCTCCGTCAAAGTATCCTATATTTTTATATTTTGGGGTTCTTAAATGGATTCTATTATGACACATTACTCATTTTTATTTTTTACAACTTAAACACTTCATCTCTCCAATCCAGCATCCTTACATCTCATTTTTAATATTAAATATTATAACATTTATTGATTGCACATGTATTTTTTTGTATGTAAAAATTGAAGTTTGGCCCATTGAATAGTATAAGAACTAATCCTTATGCAAGGACGTCATCTTGTTAAGCACCCCATGTGAAATCCTCTCCAACAAAAGGTGTTCGTTAAGTACCAATGCTTGTTAAGGTAGCACCAGCAAAAAAACCACTGTTGGAGATGATCTTAGGATACTTACTAGTTAAGGAATCAGAAAAATAAAGGTCTTATTGGAAAGTGATGAATTTAATGTTTTGAGAAGATAAACATTTGATTTTCCAAAAGAATCTTCTATTTTTGGGTTCCTTAACCAATGTCCTTAGGACACTTGTTAGCAAGATCCTATAACCTATGCAGGTAATTAAGTGTTAGTGATGTTTTTACAATTGTTCCGGTAGAACGGATATCTTATTCAATATATGTGAGAATAATACAATCATTGAATATCAACGAGTGCAAGTGATAATATACTAGTCTATGGTCCTCTTGTAGCCTCTTAGTCCTTCATTTACAACCTTGCGTGAGTAAAAGTGAGCCGATTAGTTGGTGGGTGTCTTCTCTCTCCTTCATGTGCTGTGTGCCTTTCTTCTAGGAACCGACGTGGCGTGACCGATTGAGTTGTTTTGCACAAGGTGTTGCCCGATCTAAACCTATATGACTGATCGCTCAAGGTGTCACCCGACCTATATCTTTATGCTTGGCCGAGCTTTGTTGCTCAAGGTGTTCCTTGGTTTTGTGCACACGGGATCGAGGTCCTGGATCATGAAGTCGAGTTCATATGCATGTTGGGACTTGACCAAATCTGGTAGGAACAACAATATCAACTATTACAAAGAGACTTGCAAATATGAAACCCTGATCTACCTCACTTTTGGAATAAAAGTGAGTTTGGATTAAAATTGGAAAAATATATTTTAATGAACCCATAGATATGAAATAGACAACTATAAACACGAGAAGGGGGGTTGAATTGTGTTTATCAAAAGCAAAGCTGAAATCTTTTCGCAAACAGAAAGCTAGATTTGGACGAGTGGAAGAATACAGGATGGATAGATGACTTTTGCAAATACACCACTGATAGACGCAACAAAAACTAAAGCAATTAAAGAGTTTATGAAAGAGAGATTAACACGGTGATTTATCCTGGTTCACTCTTCAAATCAAAGAGCTACGTCCAGTCCTTGGCAGCACCAAGATTTATCCACTATAACTTATAAGGTTACAGACTCAAGTATTATTTGCACACCTAGCCTCTTCAGGCTCAAGACAAGTATTATTTGCACACCTAGCCTCTTTAGGCTCAAGACAAGTATTATTTTCACACCTAGCCTCTCACTCTGGTTTGTTTGAGAGATTGGGTTTGTAATAAATACAATTTCTCACAGGCAGATCTTTCACTAACACTCAGAGAGTGGTTTAAATGTAAGGCTTAGGAAAGTCTGCGTAATAACTTCAAAATGATTGAAGAATACATAATAAAAGAATAAAGAAATAAATGCTCAGAGTAATGGCGTTTTAATGCAGTGTGTATTCTCTACGTCTTCATCTTCAATGACTTCTGTATTTATGGTCTTCAAGCATTTAGGATCCGTTAGAGACATCCCCTCAGATGTTGGCTTCAAGCGGAACTTCATTAATTGCAATAGAGTCGTTCTGAGTAGTCATTAATGCAATAGAGTCGTTCTGGGCAACCATTAATACAATAGAGTCATTGGTTGTACTCTAACATGAAGGATCATGGCTTTATTCATCGTGCTACAGCCATATCAAAGTTGTGTAGAGAGCTTTTTATACTTTACTGAGTACACTTCTCTTTTCGTGTAAGGACCAGAGGTACTAGGGAATAAAGTACGTTGGAAGCATTCTTTAACAGGCCTTTGGTTCTGATTATCCAAGGTTGCTTGAGAGAGTAACTTCTGACCTTTCTTGATAATCATGAAACTGAGTAGGAGAGAAGACTTCAAGTCTCTTTCTGGTTCTTGAACTAAGATTCTGATAATCCTTATAGAATTCGCGTTCATAAGATAAGTGCTTCCATCTTGAAAATAATCACGTCTATCTAGTCATTTGAGTTTTCATTCGGGCTAGTAGACGAGCTCCATATTAAGGACTTAGCAAGTCCAAAGACTAGTGGACGAGTGCTTCTGTCACCTTTAGTGGACGAGAGCTTCTGTTACTTTACTGGACGAGAGTCTCGGTTAGTCTGGTGGACAGGAGTCTTAGTTACTCCGGTGGACGAGAGTCTTAGTTACTTTGGTGGACGAGAGTCTTTTGCCACGTCATTGGATGGATACAATTTGACCTTAATGGACGCGTTGTTCTGATACTTTAATGGACGCGCTATTCTGATACTTTAATGGTCGCGTTGTTCTGATACTTTAATGGACGCGCTATTCTGATACTTGAATGGACGCGCTCCAAATGATTCCTTAAGTAGACACACTTCTTCAGTAGACGCGACCTTCTGATACTTTTAGTAGACGTGGCCTTCTGTTATTTTTAGTAGACGCGGCCTTCTGATTTAGTGGACGCGGCCTTCTGATACTTTTAGTGGACGCGGGTTTCTTTCTCTTGCGTTTTGGACATGCGCTTCAAATCATTTGCGATGGACGTGAGCTTCAATCTTCAAACATTTGCGATGGACGTGAGCTTCAATCACTACAGTGTTGGACGGATGATTCTATTTCTTAATCTGCACACTCGATAGATAGGTTAGCAACCAATATGAAGGTTAATTAAATCATTAACCAATGTTTAGTTTCATCAAAACTTAGGGAAATGCACATCAGACATTTTAGAGACTTAACAATCTCCCCCTTTTTGATGATAACAAACATTGAGATGATTTAATGAACCTCAAAATATCAACAAAAAAAAATAGCATATATAGACAGGTTGAAATTTTCTTAAGTGTGAACAGGTCATATCATATTCATTCTCCCATTCTATTTCTCCTATTCTCCCATTTTCATTTCTCCCATTCTCCCTATTCATTTCTCCCTTTCTCCCTTTTGTCAACATAAAAAAAAAAGGTTATCAAGTTTTATTTATAAGATATGTTAAAGGCAAGATAACATGTTAAGAAAATCATAGTAATGCAGCAAACATATTAGACATATTCCACTTAAATTATTGTATCATTACTCACCCTGAACTAATGCTTAGTTGAAAGAACATGTATATAGGAGTAATGACAGATTTAGCATAGACTCGTTAACATTCATACATGTCATTCAACAATGCAATGCATGTTTATATTATCTCTAATAAATAAAAACCTTTCTTCTGCGAGGGGTTTAGTGAAAATATCAGCCCATTGATTTTTAGTTTTAACAAACTTAATATCAAAGATGCCTTTTTGAACATAATCCCTAATGAAATGATGTTTGATTTCAATATGCTTAGCCTTAGAATGTTGAATTGGATTTTTAGTTAAGCATATAGCACTGGAATTATCACACCATACAGATATGTTATGCTCATAAATAGAGTAATCATCAAGTTGATGTTTTACCCATAAGAGTTGAGAGCGGCAACTAGCAGCAGAGATGTATTCTGCTTCAGCAGTAGACAAGGCAATGGTTGTCTACCTCTTGCTTGACCATGAGACTAAACTTGCTCCAATGAAGTGACATCCTCCACTGATGCTTTTTCTTTCTATTCTGTCTCCAGCAAAGTCAGCATCACAATATCCCACTAATCTGTATTCTTTTGATCTTAAATACAGCAAACCAAGATTAGTAGTTCCAAGAAAATATCTAAATATTCTTTTTACAGCCTTAAGATGAGATTCTCTAGGATCAGATTGGAATCTAGCACACATACAGACACTAAATTGAATGTCAGGTCTGCTTGTTAAGTACAGTAGAGAGCCAATCATACCTCTGTAGACAGTTTGATCTACCTTTTTACCTTCATCATATTTGCTTAGTTTTGCATTGGGTTGCATAGGGGTTTTCATGAGCTTTGCATTTTCCATTTTGTATTTCTTGAGTATCTCCTTGGTATATTTTTGTTGATGAATGTAAATTCCATCACTTGTTTGCTTGATTTGTAATCCAAGGAAGAACTTCAATTCTCCCATCATGCTCATCTCAAATTCAGCTTGCATTAGACTTGAAAATTCCTTGCACAGCTTTTCATGAGTTGCTCCAAAAATAATATCATTAACATATATTTGAACTATAATAAAGTTCTCTTTAGAGCATTTTTTGAACAGAGTAGTGTCTACTTGTCTTCTAGTAAAACCATTATGCATGAGAAAAGAACCGAGTCTATCATACCATGCTCTAGGTGCTTGTTTCAAACCATATAATGCCTTTTTAAGTTTGAAAACGTGATCTGGTTTATCAGTATCCTCAAAACCAGGGGGTTGTTTAACATACACTTCTTCTTCAATTATACCATTTAGAAAAGCACTTTTTACATTCATTTGAAATAGGGTAATTTGGTGTTGTGCAGCATATGGCATTAAAATGCGTATGGCTTCTATTCTAGCTACAGGTGCAAAGGTTTCAGTATAATCAATACCTTCTTGTTGGTTATAGCCTTGAGCTACTAACCTTGCCTTATTTCTTACAACTTTACCATCTTCATCCAATTTGTTTCTGAAGACCCATCTTGTTCCAATAACCGACTTGTTTTTAGGCTTAGAGACAAGAGTTCAGACATCATTTATGGTGAACTGGTTAAGTTCTTCTTGCATAGCAAGAATCCAGCTTTCATCCTCAAGAGCTTCTTCAATGCGTTTAGGCTCCAAATCTGAAATAATGGCCACATTGCTTGATTCTCTTAATGTGGATCTGATTCTTACTCCCTCGGAAGGATTTCCAATAATAAGATCCTTAGGACGATGAGTGTTGAACTTTCAATCCCTTTTGAGATCATCATGAAGATCTTGACTTGTATGTTGACTCGTTTGTTCCACTTGTCTTTCAGCCTCAGGCACATGTTTTTTTTTTGTTAGATCGGGTTGTTGACTTTCTGGCTTGTTTATATCAAGACCTGCAAGATCATCTTATAGTTCTGATAGTTCTTTATCAGTCTTTAATCCATCATTGAATTTAACATGAGCAGATTCTTCAATAATACAAGTTCTTGAATTGTATACTCCAAAAGCCTTAGAATTTTAAGAATATCCTACGAAAATACCTTTATCTACCTTAGAATCAAAATTTCCAAGATTATCTTTGGTATTCAGAATAAAACATCCACATCCAAAAGCATGAAAGTAAGATATGTTGGGGCTTTTTCCTTTCCACAATTCATAAGGATTTCTTTTTAGAAAAGGCCTAATAAGTATTATGTTTTGTACATAGCAAGCAGTGTTTACAGCTTCTTCCCAGAAGTACTTAGGGAGATTATTTTCATTGAGCATAGATCTAGTCATCTCTTGCAGAGATCTGTTCTTTCTCTCAACCACTCCATTTTGCTGTGGAGTTCTAGGTGCAAATAAATTGTGAGAGATTCTATTCTCCTCACAGAACTGTCTAAACTGCTCATTTTCAAATTCTCCCCCATGATCACTTCTAAGGGTAGAAATACAGAAACCTTGCTCATTTTGTACTCTTTTGCAGAATACTGAGAAAGCCTTAAAAGACTCATCCTTGTGTGTTAGGAAGAGTACTCATGTGTATCTAGAATAGTCATCAACTATGACAAATCCATATTTTCTTCCAGCCAGGTTGGCAACACTAACTGGTCCAAACAGATCCATGTGTAACAACTGAAGAGGTCTAGAGGTTGATACTTGGTTTTTAGATTTGAAACTTGATTTTATCTGTTTTCCTCTCTGACATGCATCACACAAGACATCTTTCTTAAAGCTAATATCAGGCAATCCTCTCACGAGATTATTCCTTTTTAATTCAGAAATTAGTTTCATACTAGCATGTCCTAGTTTCTTATGCCATAACCATCTCTCATCCTCTTTAGACATCAGACAGGTTACACTTTGATCTGAGAGATCAGACAGTTCAATCTTATAAAGTTTTTGTTGCCTTTTAGCTGAAAAGAAGGTTTTGCCACTATAGTCTTTAATTATGCATACATCCTTGGTAAAGGAAACATCAAAACCACTATCACATAATTGACTTATGCTAAGCACGTTGTGTCTTAATCCTTTAACCAAGAGAACATTAGATATAGAGGGAAGAGGGGGTTTACCACCAATAGTACCAATTCCTATAACCTTCCCTTTCTGATTCCCTCCGAAGGCAACGTGTCCTTCTTTCTTAAGTTGGAGGTCTAGGAACATAGACCTTTCTCCTGTCATATGTCGCTAGCAGCCACTGTCCAGGTACCAGCACTGGTGTTTTCTTTGTCTTGTTGAGGACATCTGCAACAAAGATTATTTGATCTTTAGGTACCCATATTTTTCTGGGTCCTTTTCTGTTAGTTCTAGGAGTCTGTGAGGACTTCCTTCTCTTCTTATGGATACACTTAGACATAACATGCCCAGTTTTTCCACAGAAGTTACAAATAGGTGTTGATTTGGTTATAGTTGACTTAACAGATACTTTAGAAACTTTAGTTGATACTTTATGATATGTCTGATGGACATATCCAATACTTTCTTTGTTAAGAGAGTGCTTCTGACTACCAAGTAGCTTAGTTAGATTGTCTCTACCATTAACAAATTTGGCAAGATCAGAAGTGAGCTCTTCCACTTTCTGTTGAATTTTTTCAACTTCTTCAGATGGTGATGTTTCACTTGAGATCTTAGCTTCATTAGACTTTTCAGTCATCAGCTCACTGTTTTCTTTAACCAGCTTCTTGCACTCTTGAGATTTCTGTTTATGCTCACTGGTGAGCTTTACATACTCTCTCTTGAGGGATTTGAAGGCTTTAGATAAGCAGTTGGATTCCTCCATCAACTCCTCATAGGCATCAAGTAATTCCTCATAGTCAGGACGTACCTCATCATCAGAGTCTGATTCAGTGTTGGCCATCAAACAAAGATTAGCTTCTTCCTCAGTTTCTTCATCAAAAGATGTTGACTCTATGACTTTAGCTGTTCCTTCATGTGTGACAGCTAAAATGTCCCACATTTCCTTGGCAGAGTCACAAGCACAAACCTTCTCAAACTCCTCCGGACTGAGAGCACAGATGACGTTATATCTGGCTTTGTGGTTAAGCTCCCATTTTGTCTTTTCAGCACCAGTCCACTGAGCTTTTGGTTTGTCAGTGTTATCATCATTTTTGGGAATGAATGGACCATTTGTGATGACATCCCAAAGATCAGAGTTTGTGGATAGAATAAACCATTGAAATCTTTCTTTCCAGTAGTTGTAGTTTTCTCCATTGAAGTAAGGAGGTCTGATTAGGGAAGCTCCTTCAGTCTGATGACTTCCACTTGAACTAGCTCCAGCCGTCATGTCTATTCTTCACGACCTTTTACCTCTACACCGTCAACCCAGAGGCTGAGCTCTGATACCAACTTAAATAGACAACTATAAACACGAGAAGGGGGGTTGAATTGTGTTTATCAGAATTTAAGCAAAGCTGAAATATTTTCGCAAACAGAAAGCTAGATTTGGACGAGTGGAAGAATACAGGATGGATGGATGACTTTTGCAAATACACCACTGATAGACGCAACAAAAACTAAAGCAATTAAAGAGTTTATGAAAGAGAGATTAACACGGTGATTTATCCTGGTTCACTCTTCAAATCAAAGAGCTACGTCCAGTCCTTGGCAGCACCAAGATTTATCCACTATAACTTATAAGGTTACAGACTCAAGTATTATTTGCACACCTAGCCTCTTCAGGCTCAAGACAAGTATTATTTTCACACCTAGCCTCTTCAGGCTCACTCTGGTTTGTTTGAGAGATTGGTTTTGTAATAAATACAATTTCTCACAGGCAGATCTTTCACTAACACTCAGAGGGTGGTTTAAATGTAAGGCTTAGGAAAGTCTGCGTAATAACTTCAAAATGATTGAAGAATACAGAATAAAAGAATGAAGAAATAAATGCTCAGAGTAATGGCGTTTTAATGCAGTGTGTATTCTCTACGTCTTCATCTTCAATGGCTTCTGTATTTATGGTCTTCAAGCATTTAGGATCCGTTAGAGACATCCCCTCAGATGTTGGCTTCAAGCAGAACTTCATTAATTGCAATAGAGTCGTTCTAAGTAGTCATTAATGCAATAAAGTCGTTCTGGGCAGCCATTAATGCAATAGAGTCATTGGTTGTACTCTAACATGAAGGATCATGGTTTTATTCATCGTGCTACAGCCATATCAACGTTGTGTAGAGAGCTTTTTGTACTTTACTGAGTACACTTCTCTTTTCGTGTAAGGACCAGAGGTACTATGGAATAAAGCACGTTGGAAGCATTCTTTAACTGGTCTTTGGTTCTGATTATCCAAGGTTGCTTGAGAGAGTAATTTCTGACCTTTCTTGATAATCGTGAAACTGAGTAGGAGAGAAGGCTTCAAGTCTCTTTCTAGTTCTTGAACTAAGATTCTGATAATCCTTATAAAATTCGTGTTCATAAGATAAGTTCTTCCATTTTGAAAATAATCACGTCTATCTAGTCATTTGAGTTTTCATTCGGGCTAGTAGACGAGCTCCATATGAAAGACTTAGCAAGTCCAAAGACTAGTGGACGAGTGCTTCTGTCACCTTTAGTGGACGAGAGCTTCTGTTCTTTACTAAACGAGAGTCTCAGTTAGTCTGGTGGACGAGAGTCTTGGTTACTCTGGTGGACGAGAGTCTTAGTTACTCTGGTAGCCGAGAGTCTTTTGCCACGTCATTGGACGGATACAATTTGACCTTAATGGACGTGCTGTTCTGATACTTTAATGGACGCGTTATTCTGATACTTTAATGGACGCGCTCCAAATGATTCCTTAAGTAGACGCACTTCTTCAGTAGACGCGGCCTTCTGTTATTTTTAGTAGACCTTTTGATTTAGTGGACGCGGTCTTCTGATACTTTTAGTGGACGCGGCCTTCTGATACTTTTAGTGGACGCGAGTTTCTTTCTCTTGCGTTTTGGACGTGCGCTTCAAATCATTTGCGATGGACGTGAGTTTCAATCTTCAAACATTTGCGATGGACGTGAGCTTCAATCATTACAGTGTTGGACGGATGATTCTATTTCTTAATCTGCACACTCGATAGATAGGTTAGCAACCAATATGAAGGTTAATTAAATCATTAACTAATGTTTAGTTTCATCAAAACTTAGGGAAATGCACATCAGATATTTTAGAGACTTAACAAGATAATGTCAATTATACCAAGAATAAATACATTTTTACTTCAGGATATTTCATCGTTCCATGTCATTCTTGGAGACGAAAAATGGATCGGCAATTTTGAAAGCTTATTATGGAGATTTTACATTATAAAACAACTTTCTGAAGATTTTTTTAATCAAAACAAATTTTAGTAAAACGAAAAGTGTATCACAAACTCAACTAAATTAAACCAATTACTAGTTAGAGGCAAAATATAATTAAATTAAAATAAATTTTCATTTATTAATTTATTCAAGACATTTAGCATAGTATCAATGTATCATGTACATTTTTTGTTGTAAGACAAAACTTAAATACAACTTCCTTAAAAAAAAACTTATATAAGGACTTGTGCTCTTTTTCATTGAAAAGAATAACAAGAACTTTTCGCCAATAAAAATATAACATGTAAGTTTTGGTAAGACAATGTTTAACAACAAGCCAAAGGAATTGACATGTCCTCCCCTCCCACATGGTGATATAAAAATAGAATAAATTGTATTTTTGATCCTTATTATTAGTAACTTGCGATTTTGATCCTATATTTTTTTTAGCGAATTTGGTCAATTTATTTCTTTAATATTGCAAATTTAGTTCTTCCATCTAATATTCATCAATTTTTCAATGGTCAATATAAAGGAAGCACTAATTTAAACACATAGAACCCCTGGTTGAGCTTATGATAATAGACCTTATGATGGAACCAAAATAAGCTCTAAAGGATGAAACCAACAAATGTATATTGAAACCTCAAATTATGTTGAAACGAAGAGGCAAAGAAGGAAAAGCTCAACCAAAGATTTTATACATTTAGAGGAGTAATTCCTTTATTGAACCAAAAAATTAACAAAAATTAGACAAAAGGACCAAACTTAACATTGAAAAATAGGGGGACAAAATTTGCTAAAAAAAATAGATACCAAAATCGTATATGACCATAACAAGGGGACCAAAAATACAATTAAGAGTAGAAATTATATGGCAATTATTTTCCAAGTACTCAGCTTTTTCAATCAAGGAAAGAGGATGGCAGGGATGGCAGACAAAACGAAACGATGATTAATTATCCATCCAATGCATTCATTACAAATCTATCCAACTCATTCAATAATAAAAATAAACAAATAACAGAAATGATAAATTGACACACAAAATAAACACATACACCGTATATCACTGTAGCAAATTACTATTTTAATGACAAACAGAATATTAAGCATAAAACAAGGTATTCATGAATTAAGAAGATACTTAAAAGTATTAAAAACATTAGAACAAAATGAATATATTATTTTCCACCAAGAATTGGTTAGAAAAAAAAAGACTAAAGCAGGAATTAGAAATTTATATAGGATAATGGGGTTATCCGAAGAATTAGAATCAGGTTTTAAAGAACTAGAAAGAATAATGAAAGAAATAAATAAAAATATTATTCAGTTAATTGAAAACACAAAAAATTGCAAATTATACTTGTAATAGAATACAAAAAGGACAAAATGAAATAAAAAACATTAAGGAAACATTAAATAATATAAGCAGAGGAAAAGAAATATATGAAAATGAAGATATTATTAAAATAAAAATTATTCTAGAACAATTAGAAGATCTTTTAAAAAACGAAGAAAATAATAAATGTGTAACAAAAAAGGAATTAAAAGAAATTTTTGAAGCAAAGAATTTAGGAAATATATTAATTAAACAAGAATTAAGTCAAGAACCATAAAAATACCTACATCTGTATCTTCATGGAGAGGATAAAGGACGAATATATGGAAACATTAAGAAAATCAAATGATATAGAAGAAATACAACAATTACTGGAACAACTTGAGATTGTTGAAGACGAAAATAATCAAATATACAAAATTGAAAGAATTAGTAAAAAAGAAATAGAAAACAATGAGAATGAAGAAATAATCTTGAATTATAGCTCATCTTCAGAATCTGAAGAAAACCATATAAGAATGGAAAAAGTCCTAAAAGGAAATGGGAAGAATATAAATATACACCCGAAGGAGCTTGGGATAAATATGAAGAAGAAACTATGTATAATAAAGGATACACAAGAAAAAATAATAATAAATGGACAAAAATTCAAGAAGAATTTAAACCTCGATATAACAATATAGGAAATATTCTAGACCTTGACTGCATAAGAAATAAAGAAGATGTATTATTAAAATGGACCAATGAAATGATATTACTAGTCTTAACTGATGAAAGATTTAAACAATTAAACTTTATAGAAACCAAGAATTTTGTGACTTTTAAAACATCAGGAAATGTACAAAAATTCTTAGTAGGAATTAAAGATGAAAAATGGATTCAGTATGGAAGAATGGTAGACAATAATATGGACTATGTCAAATTAGTAATGACATTAATACATCAAGAATTTTTAGGATATAATATGATAGAACAAAGAGAAAAAGTAAATAAATCACTACTTAAAAATGCTAAATCACATCTAAATAGAATGCAAATATGTGATATGTTCTAGATCAAAAGTTTCATCTGCGAATATCAAAAATACTATTATCAATTAGACGAAGTAACTAAAGAGATATATAAATATATTTTCATAGACAAATTACCATATCCACTAAATTCAAAAATCAATAGACTTTGGGCATTAAGACCTGAAGAAACAGCAAAAACTTTAGGAGGAGTTATTAAACTTCTATACCAAGAACTTAGAGAACAATGTTTGAATAGAGAAACCATTAGACAATTGAATAGAGGAAGTACTGTCATTTGTTGTGACATTCCATAAATAGAAAAACCAGGAAAATATGGTTGCGATAAAATAATAAAGAATAAAAAATATTATAAGAAATCAAACTTACGAAAAACTTATCCTAGAAAGAAAAATTATTATAAAAATAATAATAAGAAATATTTTAGAAGAAAGAAATCAACACCAAGAAAATACTGCCCGAAGGGGAAAAAGAAATGTGTTTGTTGGATAAGTAATATTGAAGGACATTATGCCAACGAATGCCCTCAAAGAAAAGAAAAGGATTTTAAGGAAAAATCAAAATTAATAAAACAAGTTTTCCAAATATATGAACTAGAACCTCTAGAAGAAGAACTAAGTGATTCAGAAATAAGTATATATGAATATACAGAAGATGAATTATCTTCAGAAGAAAGAGAATCCGAATAATACTTATATAAAAATAATAATAGAAAACAGTAATAAGGAAACAGAAGCATATATAGATACTGGATCAAGTCTTTGCCTTACAACAGAAGCACTTTTTGATAAATGGGAAAGATTGGAAAAGCCACTGAAAATACACATTGCAGATGGATCAATACACCCTCTGTATTTCATAGCCAAAAGAATTACTTTAAAAATACAAGACAAAATATTCATCATACCTACTGTACTGACCGAAGATATAAGGCCGAGGATTGTCGCTACGACCGAGCTCATTTTTCTAAGTGGGCCGTGACCCGAATTCCTATAAAGCCGAAGACTTATTAATGCACTTGACACCCGAGGATAACTACTCGGGCCTATTCCACAGCAGGCCACGGATGAAGATATCTCGGCCCCGAGCTATCCAGTCACAACTGACTGGGCCGAATATCTCGCTGGTCCAAATATCTCTCCATGTACCTCGGAGCCTTATCCTTATCATTAACTAACTGCAATAACAGTCCGATCCTAACAAATAGGATCTCAATAACAGTCCTACTCAAACTGTTACACTAAAACATCTTTATAAATAGGGGTCCAACCCCCTCTCTTAGAACTACGTTTGCTTTGATTCCCATTTGGATACGTAGGAGCAGAATTTCAATTCTGTCAAGCTAATTCCAAAACACTCCCACAAGAGCTTCTCCGGACAAGTATCTCTCACTTGAGATATTTGGACGGAATATTTGGCGCCGTCTGTGGGAATCGAAGCAAAATTTTCCCATACCACAAACAATGATGAGGACAAGGAGTGGAAACTGCAAGAGAGAGGAGCCAGAGAATGCCAACAACGGGGATAATGGGGAACGGTCCATAAACCCAGCTATGATGACCGACAATCCCATCATTCAAGAACTCCTCGCACAAGTGGCAATGCTGAGAAGGGAGAATGAGGAGATTCGTCGGCAGAACAGCCGTCGGGAACGAGAACAAAGTAGAGAAAGGTCCGCCTCTTCTCCTCATGAGAGAGAGCGTCGGACAGCCGAGAATGAGGGATCCAGAAACACGCGCAGAGAAGGAGGCCCCCAACCCCGTGTTTCTCATCATGGTGACCGAGCAGGCGAGGAGGAATTTCCTAGGCAGGCCCCTGAGCTTTCACTTCAGGCAAACAGGCCTAGTGAAAGGGCCGGCGTGCGGAGGCCGAGACATCCCTTCACCGATGCCATCATGGAGGTTCCTCTACCAGCCAACTACAAACCAATAAACATTGACAGGTATGATGGCACCTCGGACTCGGAACGTCATTTAGATGCTTTCACTACTCAAATGTACCTCTTTACCGGCGATGATACTGTCATGTGTAAAGCCTTTCTAACTACTCTGAAAGATGCTGCATTAAGCTGGTATACCCAGCTACCGCCAGCATCAGTTGACTCCTTTGACACATTCATGACTAAGTTCAATGCTCAGTTTGCTACGAGCCGAGCTCATCAAAAAACCTCGGCCTCGTTGGTAAACTTTAAGCAAGAAAAGAACGAGTCTCTGCGTGATTTCATGGCCAGATTCAGCAAGGAGACTGTCCTCATCCGGAATCTCAGTGCCGATGTTGCACTACACACTATCTTGACCGGGTTACGACCTGGCCCTTTCGCCAGACACTTAGCTCGGAAGCCACCAACCAGTATGGATGAGTTGAGGAGAAAAGCTGCTGGATTCGTTAATATGGAGGAGATTGAGGAGTCTAAGAAAAGAGACAGAACCGATGATTCAGATAGACGAGAAGGGAGAGAGAAGAGGAGGGCTGGAGGAGACAAATAGAAATTCAAAAGCACATCCGAGCATTTTCATAGGGGACCGAAGTATGAGCACTATACCCCCCTCAACACCAACCGAGCTCGGGTATTTAAGGAAGCTTACAACGCAGAACTTTTGCAGCTCCCCAACCGTGGCAACACGCCCTAGAATGCTGATCGACAGAAGCATTGTCGGTACCATCGTAACTACGGGCATACCACTGAGGAGTGCTGGGTCCTGCGTGACAAGATTGAAGAGTTAGTGCAGGCTGGTCATCTGAATAATTTTGTTCGGAGAAATCACAACAATGGTGAAGGGCGAGGCAGAAATAGAAGAAGAGGAGGTGGCCAAAGCCCGGGAAAGGGCGGCGGTCGACAAAATAATGAAAGAGCAGAGAATAGGGAAGGTCAGAATGAAAGGCGAGAGGAGGATAATAATATCCGAGGTGTGATAAACACTATTTCAGGGGGATTTGCGGGAGGAGGCACGACGAGTTCAGCTCGGAGAAAACACCTGAGGGCTATCCGGGCTGTCAACTCGATAGCTGGTAAACCCCCGAGGATATCCCCACCGATTATCTTTTCCGATGAAGACTTCTTGGGTGTGGATCCTAATCAGGACGACCCTATGGTAATCACAGTGCAATTGGCCAACTTCTCGGTCAAGAGAACTCTCGTAGACCATGGGAGCTCGGCTGATATTTTATATTATTCAATATTTCAGAAGCCCGGGATCCCAGAAAAATCTATTCAGCCATACGACAGTAAGCTCGTCGGCTTTGCTGGGGAACAGGTGGATACCTGAGGATACATTGACCTCCTAACTACTTTTGGAGATGGCAAAACATCCAAGACTATCTTGGTCAGGTACGTGTTGGTTAATGCAGTAACATCGTACAATATCTTGATCGGAAGACCATCTTTGAACGAGTTAGGAGCTGTGGTCTCTACTCCCCACCTCACAATGAAGTTCCCTTCCAACTCGGGAAACATAGTTGCTGTCCGGGCTGATCAGAAAATGGCCAGACAGTGCTATGATGATAGTTTGCGTGTAAGTAAACTCAAACCTACACCTGCAGAAACACTAGACAGGGGAAAAGACAAGTCCGTAAATTCTGTTAGCTCTGTTGAACTAGACCCGAGAATGGACATGCAGGAACAACGACCACCAAGCTCGACGGTCAACTTGAGCCGAATTTAAAAAATAAAATAAAGGAAGTGCTCCGCAGCAACGCCGATTTGTTCGCCTGGACCACATCAGACATGCCGGGGATTGACCCCGATTTCTTATGCCACAAACTGGCAATCTGTCCTGAGGCAAAACCGGTAGCTCAAAGGAAAAGGAGACTTGGTGAGGAAAGAAGAAAAGTGGTGGAAGAGGAAACAGCGAAGTTGGTTAAAGCCAACTTTATTCGAGAAGTAGAATACACTACTTAGCTGGCCAACGTGGTTCTGGTCAAAAAAGCAAATGGCAAGTGGCGCATGTGACCTGATTACACAGACTTAAATAAAGCTTGTCCAAAGGATTCTTATCCTTTACCGAGTATTGATAGGTTGGTGGATGGTGCCTCCGGGTACATAATTTTGAGCTTCTTGGATGCATACTCGGGGTACAAGCAGATCCGAATGTATCCCCCAGATGAGGAGAAAACAGCTTTCATAACTGAAGGCTCGAATTATTGTTACCGGGTAATGCCATTCGAACTGAAAAATGCTGGAGCTACCTACCAAAGGCTCATGGACAGGGTGTTCGAAAAACAGATCGGAAGGACTATGGAGGTTTATGTGGATGATATGGTCGTAAAATCCGATGACCACGACAACCACCCGAAAGATTTGGAGGAAATTTTTCAGTAGCTGAGAAAGTATAATATGAGGTTGAATCCGGAAAAGTGTGTTTTCGGTGTTCAGGGTGGAAAATTCCTCGGTTTTATGTTGACACACCGGGGAATCGAGGTCAATCCTGATAAATGCCGAGCTGTGATTGAGATGCGAAGCCCACAAAATATTAAAGAAGTGCAATGACTTGCAGGGCGGCTGGCATCATTATCTCGGTTTCTCCCCAGATCTGCGGAGAAACCTCGGCCTTTCTTTAGATTATTGAAGAGGCCTCAAACCTTCGCGTGGACCGAAGAATGCGAGAAGGCCTTCGTCGATTTCAAGGTCTTTTTGTCTTCACCACCAATATTAACTCGACCTATCCCAGGGAAAGAGTTATACTTATACCTGTCAGCCACCGAGTACGCCATCAGTGCGGTCATTGTGCAAGAAGTAGAGAAAGTTCAAATGCCGGTGTACTTCATCAGCAGGGTCCTTCATGATGCCGAAACCCGGTATCAAGTCATAGAAAAGCTGGTTTTGGCCCTGGTAACTGCAGCTCGGCGATTGCGTCCGTATTTCCAGAGTCACCAGGTGATTGTCAAAACCGATCACCCGATTAAGCAGATTCTCAAAAAGCCCGAGTTGGCAGGCCGTATGATTGCTTGGTCGGTGGACTTATCCGAGTTCGGCCTGAAATACGAGTTGAGAGGTCCTCTGAAAGCTCAATGCATCTCCGACTTCGTAGTCGAGCTCAATCCGCTGCCGATAACCGAGGATATATGGTGGAATTTGTATGTGGATGGATCCTCGAATGTCAGAGGCAGTGGAGCTGGGGTAATACTGGAAGGCCCGGGAGAGTTGATCCTGGAGCAGTCATTAAAGTTTGAGTTCAAAACCTCAAACAACCAAGCCGAATATGAAGCCTTGATAGCATGATTAATGCTGGCTAAGGAAATGGGAGCAAAGGCTGTTAGAAGCCGAAGTGATTTACAGCTAGTCACAGGACAAATCTCTGGGGGTACCAAACGAAGGAGCCTCAGCTTACCAGGTATTTATGTAAAGTCAATCAGTTAATTTCCAGCTTTGAGAAATTTGCTATTGAACACATTCCCAGAGAAGAAAATACTCGGGCCGATCTACTGTCCAAATTGGCCAGTACGAAGAAACCGGGCCAGCATAGACCAGTTATTCAAGAAACTCTCAATGAACCGAGTATCGCGTTTGGAGAGGTGATTGCCAACGAGCCGGTTGACCGAGAGTGGATGACACCCATATGGGAGTATTTATCCTCAGAAACTCTGCCCCCAGATCACGCCGAGGCCAGAAAGATCAGGCTCAGAGCAAGTCACTTTGCTATTATTTCCGGAGAATTGTATAAACGGGGATTCTCGGTCCCGATGTTAAAGTGTCTGACCAAAGCTCAATCAAAGTATGTAATGGAAGAAGTTCACAGAGGAATCTGTGGTTTTCACTGTGGGGGCAGATCAATGGCCTCCAAGGTAGTCTGAGCAGGGTACTATTGGCCTACCATCTGAGCAGATTGCATCAAGTGGACGAAGCAATGTGATGAGTGCCAAAGATTTTCCAATGTAAGTCGCACCCCACCCAAAGAAATTCACACATTAAACTCGCCTTGGCCCTATGCTATGTGGGGGATGGATATACTTGGACCATTCCCCGTAGCCAAAGGTCAAGTCAAATTTCTCTTGGTAGCAGTGGACTACTTCACAAAATGGATTGAAGCAGAGCCTTTGGCGAAAATTACCGCCGAGAAGGTACAAAAGTTTGTGTGGAAAAACCTCATCTGTAGGCACTGAATTCCCATTGCAATCGTCACTGATAACGGAAGGCGGTTTATAGATAATACATTGCGAGAATTCTATGTCAATCTTGGTGTTAAACACCACGTCACATCGGTAGAACATCCCCAGACCAATGGGCAAGTCGAGGCGGCCAACAAGGTCATTCTCGGAGAGCTGAAAAAGATAGTGGGAAAATCCAAAGGAGCTTGGGTAGAAGAGTTGTCGAGTATCCTCTGGGCCTACCACTGCACGCCTCAATCCACTACTCAAGAAACACCCTTCAGACTGACATATGGAACAGACGCCATGATCCCAGTTGAAGTTGGTGAGCCGTCTTTTCGGCGTATGCAACATGAGCAGAATGAGAATGAAAGTAACTTAAGGGTCGAACTTGACTTGGTGGAGGAAATCAGGGAGGAGGCTAAAATCAGGGAGGAAGCCTGCAAACAAAGAGCTACTCGGAGGTATAATTCAAAACTGAAACCGAGGAGTTTCCTGCACGAAGACTTGGTGCTAAGGATGAAAGGAGAAGCAAGGAGGGATCATACGGAAGGCAAGCTAGCAGCAAACAGGGGAGGGCCATTCCGAGTAATAGAAAACTTGGGTAACGGAGCATATAGGTTAGAAGAATTGTCAGGGAAGCCTGTCCCGAGAACTTGGAATGCTTCTCATTTAAAATTTTATTATAGTTGATGTATGTAGTCAGGTGATGTACTCTTTTTCCTACCTCGGTATTTTGTCCCAAAAAGGGTTTTGACTGAGAAGGTTTTAACGAGGCACACCGCAGACTTCCTTTTTATCCAATAAAAGAATTTATTATGGACATTGTTCTATTTTCTTAATTTGCCGATGTATTTATTCCGCGAACATTAAATTTTTAAGGCCAAGTTTGAGCCTGATGGCCGAGTTCGAGCCAATTAAATTGTTTAAGGCCAAGTTTGAGCCTGAAGGCCGAGTTCGAGCCAATTAAATTGTTTAAGGCCAAGTTTGAGCCTGAAGGCTGAGTTCGAGCCAATTAAATTTTTAAGGCCAAGTTTGAGCCTGAAGGCCGAGTTCGAGCCAATTAAATTTTTAAGGCCAAGTTTGAGCCTGAAGGCCGAGTTCGAGCCAATTAAATTGTTTAAGGCCAAGTTTGAGCCTGGAGGCTGAGTATGAGCCATTAAATTCTTAAGGCCAAGTTTGAGCCTGAAGGCCGAGTTCGAGCCTATTAATTTGTTTAAGGCCGAGTTCTAGCCTTTGAAATTATTTAAGCGAAATCGAATACGAGCAGTAAGAAGAACAAAATTTTGATCTAAAAGCCGAGTTCGAGCCATTAAATTTTTTTAATAAAACCGAGTACAATGCCGAAAATAAAAACAAGGTACGAGCCGAGTACTAGAAAGTACTACGACTTAGATATAGAGCTGAAATTGAAAATAAGGCCCGCCCGGCTGGCCAGTAGTTCCCCCAATTAGAACAGGGGCAAGACCGGTTGGCCAGTAGTCCCCCCAATCGGACGCCGCGACTTTCCCTCAAGGGGGAAAGTAATCACTCCCCCCTGCAAAAGCTGGACGATGAGGTGCTCGGCCTGCTCCGGGAGTAGACGGCCTCTACCCCTTTCTCCACTCCTGAAGACTGTTATTCTCCCAGTTAACATCCTTTTTGAAGGATTAAATCATAAAAGGAATTCTGGATCCCATCTCCCACTTACATCCTTTTTGGCAGCTATAAAGCTCAAAAAAGGACGTTAACTGGGAGAGAGGAACGTAAACCCCTGGTAACATTATGAAGGGTATTTGGGGCGAAAACTACTCGGGTCGAAGGAGGACGAATTTGGCTAGTAGAAAAGAATGAAGAATGAATAAGTGAAGCAGTGAAACAACCCTATTTATTAAGGGGGAGAGGCGTTGGAAAGGAAAAAATATGCGCTGGAAAAAGGTTTGTTGAAAAAATAAATCTCGAAACTCAGCAAAGAGCAATAATTGCATGAACCCACTGGGGTTTCCAAGGCACATAATGTGTGACCACATATGCAAAACGTGAATCATGCATTTCACATGTGACAACAACTATCCATTTTTTATACGGATGGCAGAATATCTCGGCCTTAGCCGAGGTCTTGTTTAAACAAGCCGAACACAACGTCGGAATATAAAAATATTTCCAAAAATATCTCGGCCAAACAAAAGCTACAAGAGGAACAGGAAGTCATCAAAATGGTGGAAGAGTTTTCATTAAGTCAATCAAAGTTACAAGGGCAAAAGCCCATTACAAGGGATGAATAAAACAAAAAACAAATACAGTTACTCGTCCCTAGGACTCTCTTCGGCATCGATGTGATCCTCGGGAGAATCTTCCGCCCCTTCCACCTCCTCTTCCTCTTCGGGAATAATGGGAACAAGTTCCCCATTCAACACCTCTTTAGTCACATCGACTCCCGAGATATCAACCCCCGGAGCGAGAATTTCAACTTGAGCAATGGCCTTTGCAAAACCTTTCCGATGCTCCACAAGAATGCAGTCAGTGGCCTCTTTCAGATCCTCCTGAATCTCCATCCTGGCCTTAGTCTCGGCCTCCAGGGCAACTTTAAGTTGCTCGATTTTAGCTTGAGCCTTCTTGAGCTCCTCTTCAGCGCGAGCTCTACCCTCTTCAGCCCGAGCTTTAGCAAATGTTGCTTGGGAGTTAAGCTCGGAGTTCTGGCCATTCAGCTCGATAATGGTAGTATTCAGGAGATTATTGGCTTTGGCCAGCTCATCACGCTCCGCGGAGGTCCGGGCAAAATTCCCCTTCAGCTTCTCAATGGAAGCAAGTTCAGCTTCCAGATGCCGGGATTTCCTCTCATTCTCCGCTAAATCTCGGCTACAAAAGCGGGCTAGAGCGGCATCTCGGATGTAGTAGGCCGAGAGGGCCTCCATGCTAGACTGAGCCCCTTGTTGCCTGATTAATCGGAGATCGGCAGGCTTTAGGAAGTTCGAGTCAAAAGAAGGGATGGGGTTGAAGTCTTCGCCCTAGAGAGACGAGGTCCCTGCTTTTAGAGAAGTGTTATACCACTTCACCTCAGTAGAAGGAGGAAGTTGTTCTTCTCGCCCCGTAGTTCCCGTCTCGTGAGTGGTAGGGTGTGGGGGACTTGAGCGAGGAGGGGAAGAATCTTCGGCGTCAACCACCACCTCTACCCTCTTTCTTTTGTGAGGGGCGGATGATGAAGCCCCCTTGGCAGTAGCCTTAGCAGTGGCCGGAGGAAGTCCTTTCTTTTTCTTCTCGGTCGTGGAGGGACCCTATTTTGCGGGAGATTTCAAAAGCTTGGAGAAGTCAAATTTCCCCATGATGACTGCCAAAAAGAAAAGTTGTTAGTACAGGAACACATACAGAAAAGAGCTAAAAACTAAAAAGCCGAACACTTACTTTTAAGGTCGGCTCTCGGAGTGGATAAGAAGGGGAGTTTCAGAAGACGTCCACAATGAGAGGCCGAGGAAGTTTTTCTAATATATCTATATCCCGTCTATCCTCGGCAGGAAGGGATTGGTATTCGAAACCAACGAATTTGGTAGGGGAGGATTGCCAGTATAAAGGAAACATGGCGCATCCATTCTCATCAAAAAAATGGGAGGAGTGAGAGCCCGAGGGGCGAACTCGGAAGAAGCCGACTTTGAAGTCCTTATACGATGATGTGTATAGACTAAGAAGTCCTCTCCGGTTCAGCCCATTGAGGGAAATCCATCCCGTTTTCTTACCAAACCTTGTTTGGTAAAAGTACAAAATTTTGGGAGTAGTGGGCTCCATCCCAATGTATTTACACAGAATTTGAAAGGCTTTCATAAAATTCCAACTGTTGGGATGAAGCTGAGTAGGCGCGACATTCATGGTTCTCAGAACGTCGCACTCAAACTCAGTGAAAGGAAGGGACACACGCAGCTGTGCAAATAGTGTTTTGTACATGTAGGTAAAAGGGGGCTCAGAAGGATAAGCCCTAAGGAAAACATACTCGGTACCCGAGCATGGGGAACAAATAAACTCGGATTCGTCTCCGGACGCCGAGATATTAATCTGGGACCGAAGACGAGCAATCGAATCTAAAGACTGAAAGTCAGAAAAATAAACCCCAACTTCGCCCTTAACCCAGGTATACCCAGGTAGGGTAATATCGGGAACAGGGTCTTTTGGAACCCTTTGGCGTTGTTTGCGAGCGGCGGGTTTGGAAATTTGGGGGGAGGGAGAACCAGACCTAGAAGATTCGGACCCAGAAGAATCAGACTCACAGGAAGACGACTTGGAGGAGGACGGTCCCACCTGACCGATGTTTAGTTCCTGTGAAGGAACAGAAGAAGTAGAAGGAGAGCCCCCAATGGGGGAAACCTCGCGCTCAACCAGAGGCGAGGTGTTCGATTCAGAAGACTCGGACGAACTCATATCTGGAAACAGAAAATAAACTTAGAAGCACGAAAGAGGGAAGAAGGCTGGGCGTACCTGAAGAGTGACAAACAGGAGAGTGATGGCAGAAACTTGAAATACAGAGATGAAGGGCGAAGGAAGATGGCAAGGTGGAGGTGAGTTGGAGTTAGAGGAAATATTTATAGCTGCTGCAATTGATGATACGATCAACGGCCCACGTTTCATGAAGCCCAAAGGCGCGACTTTTAATTTTCCCCTCATTAAATGGGCGCGGAACTCTAGGGTTACTCACCTGTAGAGTGCCGCAAAAGGATTAGGGGAAATGATTGCCTTCTCTGACAGGAGGAAAGGTTCGGTTGAAATGACAGCTGGGAATACGGAAGTCCACGTGGCCGAAGAATAAGCTCGGTTTAATACTTGTCAGTTCTTTCGCTTATTTAAGCTCGGAGCTCGGGGGGCTTGTGTACTGACCGAAGATATAAGGCCGAGGATTGTCGATACGACCGAGCTCATTTTTCTAAGTGGGTCGTGACCCGAATTCCTATAAAGCCGAAGACCTATTAATGCACTTGACACCCGAGGATAACTACTCGGGCCTATTCCACAGCAGGTCACGGATGAAGATATCTCGGCCCCGAGCTATCCAGTCACAACTGACTGAACCGAATATCTCGCTGGTCCAAATATCTCTCCATGTACCTCGGAGCCTTATCCTTATCATTAACTAACTGCAATAACAGTCCGATCCTAACAAATAGGATCTCAATAACAGTCCTACCCAAATTGTTACACTAAAACATCTCTATAAATAGGGGTCCAACCCCCTCTCTTAGAACCACGTTTGCTTTGATTCCCATTTGGATACGTAGGAGCAGAATTCCAATTCTGTCAAGTTAATTCCAAAACACTCCCACAAGAGCTTCTCCGGACGAGTATCTCTCACTTGAGATATTTGGACGGAACACCTACAATATACAAACAGGAGACAGGTATAGATGTAATCATTGGAAATAATTTCTTAAGACTTTATGCACCATTTTGTCAGTACTTGAAATATATTACACTAAAAACACCATATATTTATCAAAAACAACAATGTGAGATTATCACAATTCCAATTATTCACTTTTCTGATTGTATTTACTCATCAAAGTCGCGCAAGCTGAACCGTGGTGAGTTAGTTAGCTTAATTCGCACAAAAATTCGCTATGCACTAGTAAATTTAGAACCCAATCGAATAATTCCAGCCCATATAGAAGAACTTTAAGATAAAATATGTAGTGAAAACCCTTTAGACCCAAAGATTAACAAAAATACTGAACTAGTTGAATTAAAACTAAAAGATCCAACGAAAGAGGTAAAATGTAAACCAATGATTTATACAAAACAAGATAGAGATGAATTTGAAAAAGACATTGAAGAAATGTGCCAAACTGATTAGACCATCAAATAGCAAGCACTCTGCACCAGTCTTTTAGGTAGAAAATCATAATGAAATCAAAAGAGGTAAAAGAAGAATGGTAATCAATTACAAACAAATTAATGATGCTATGGAAGGATATGCTTATTTTCTCCCAAGAAAAGACTTAATTATTGAAGGAATTAGAAATATGGATAGGTTTAGCACCTTTGATTGCAAATTAGGTTTTTACCAAATAAGGTTAACCGAAGAATCAAAAGCACTAACAACATTCAGTTGTCCTCAATGTCAATATGAATGGAATGTACTTCCAATGGGAATGAAGCAATCACCAGGAATCTTCCAGCGAAGAATATATTCAATTCTTAAATAATTCAAAGTCTTTTGTCTTATCTATATTGATGATATATTAATCTTTTCTAATAAAGGATTAAACGATCATTTCAAAAAGATAGAATTAGTTCTTAATAAATGTTATGAACATGGAATAGTTTTAAGTAAGAAGAAAGCTGTTTTAGCTCAAAATAGAATTAATTACTTAGGATTGGAAATTGAAAAAGGAAAAATAATAATGCCACGGCATGTATTAGAAAAACTTCAGAATTTTCCAACGAAATTAAAGGATAAAAAGGATTTAAAAAGATTTCTTGGACTATTAACATATATTTCAAATGAAGGATTTATCAAGAATCTTGCATCAGAAAGAAGGACGCTTCAACAAAAACTAAAGAAGGACGCCCTTTGGACATGGACTGATGAAGATGATAGACTAATTAAAAAAATGAAAGACTTATGCCGGGATCTTCCTGAGCTATATCATCATTCGGATGATGATTTAATTATTGAGACTGATGCCTCAAATGACTGTTGGGGAGGTGTTATGAAGGCAAAACCCCCTGGATACAAAAATGAATTACTATGCCGATATATGTCTGGAACTTTTTCAGACAGTGAAATTAATTATCCTACTCATGAAAAGGAAACACTGGCTTTGATCCGAATGTTGGAAAAACATCGGATTTATATACTGGATAAGGACTTTATTGTCCGAACCGATTCTACTTATGTTGCAGGTTTTAAGAACTTAAATCATAAAGGAACTTACAAACAAGGACGATTAATTAGGTGGCAAATGAAACTTGCCGAATACAATTGCTCAATCTCCCACATTAAAGGAGATAAAAATGTTCTTTCAGATATACTATCAAGAGAATGGAGCAACAAACAACTGAAGATAATGGATCTAGACTTGATCAAAGCAAACATTGAAGTACTGGAGTTTCAACTACAAGCAAAAGGAGAATCCTCAAAGGAAGATACTCTAAATGAAATAAAGCATCAAGTACAAGAAAATACTAAGGAGAAATGGTATGTTGTTTTTAATGGACCATTTCCAGGCATTTATGATGAATGGCACAAAACAGCCCCTCATTGTATTGGAATCTCTGGAGTCCATCACCATGGATTTCAAACAAAAGGAGAAGCTGAGAAAGCCATGAAAGATTACCAGGAAAAGACTATGAAAGAACAAAGTAAGGGCAAAGAGATCTATCTTGGCCCAAGAACTTTTTCTGAAACGATAAAGACTCCACTAGAACCAAAGACTTCATTAAAGATACTCGGAAGAGATCCTTCCTCCATTGATGACTACCAAATTACTTCAAGAAAAGATCATGAACTACATGTTCAATTTTCAAAAGAAAATTTTTATGAAAATCTAAAAAAACTGACCAACTGGTCTGAGAAAGAAAAAATTAATTGTTTTTATATGGTTAACCGAAACATTTTCGGAGTTAAGGCCATAATTACTCCTGGAGCATCATCGATTCTTGCGCTTAATATGTTCCAGTTTGGACTTATTGAATGTCTTTATTTAAGCCAAGACTTAAAGAAATCAAATTGTTTCCATATAGCCTGAAAGAAGCCATCCAAAATTACAAGAGGAATGTTGCCAAAGACAGAACTATCTTTTTGAAGTTCTACTCGACTTATCGAGACTTTGCCACTAAGCAACCATCAAAGAATTTAATCTTTATTGGAGTAAGCAATAATAGCTTTTCCATGAGAGATGAACCAACTGGCAAAGATTATGATGAAGAAAAGATTGTCACAATTCTGGCTAATCAACTGGCGAGTATTTTTACTCAGTGTCAAATTATTGGGAAGGATTCCTTCATTAAAGCTATGTACAAAGGACCACATACTTTGCTTCTTAGCAAGACTAGTGGAAAACTGACTAGAGAAAGGGACTTGGCACTACTTACAAATTTTGAACTACCTTTCTACACACTCCAAGGATTGTCCATGAATTATCAGCCAGCTGTCCTCGACTTGCTATGCTCAATGATAAAGAAAATGGGAATCATGCATGTGAAAGATGCGTGGTGAAAAAGGACAGTCGGCAAGAAGATGCTAGGTTATTTTATGTAAATAACCTAGCACCTTTATGCATATAAATAAGCCCTCTTATGCTGAGGCAAATCAGAATTTCAATTCTCACCCTTCTCTCATCTTTGAGAAGATCTGTGCTAGCCTGTCGAATCCTTCAGAGCGGATTCAAATAAGTTCTATGTACTTATCACTACTTCTTATCAATAAAGACCACCTTCACTACTAAAAATTTCTCTCATACTACTTCACTATAATTACTTCACGATCGAATTTCAATTTGACTAAGCGGAAGCAGTAGTGGACCGAAGAACTCATAAAGAATTTAAGAAGAACCCAAATCAGGTATGATTTATCAACCCTAATGTCTGAAATAGAAAGAGAAAAGATTGATAATACTAATATAGAACACTTGCAAATTACCGAAGAAGATAGAAATTATGAAGGAAGTATTTTGATAGATCCAAAATTATTTCAGAAAATTCAAAAAGAAGATTTAAATTTAACAAAAGATGTGAATATGAAGAAACTATGAGGAATAATGAATAGATTTAATTAGAAAGAAAACATCATATATTATGAAAAGATAGTTAATGAAACTCCAATAGATATATCGGAAACACAAGAAAATACTTGTATACAATTATTAAACAAAAAGAAATTAATTGATTTAAAAAGAAATTTAAAGAAGGAAGCACACAGAAAGAAAATAGGATATATCCATATAGGAGCCGTACAAGTTTTAATTAAAGTAACCTTTCAGGAAGGAATAGATTCACCAAAAGACAAAATACTAGGAGTGATTGAAGGAAATCTAGCTTATGTTAAGCTAAAATTCGAGATACACCCAAATATTATAATACCATTAGATACCTAAAGACTAGATCAATCATTGACTATGTAACATAGATTCCTGAGAAATAATTTAATGAAACCCGGAGATAAAATATTCTCAATTACTTACTGTGTTAATTATGCACTAACAAATTCTCACCATAGTATTACTTTCAGAAATAATGATAGAATAAATATACCAAGACTTTTTAAAAAAATAGGAAAAATTTACTATCCTAAAAGAAATGAATTAATTGAACTAGGAATTTCTATAAGAAATCAAAATCATTAAGTTTTATAAACCAATTACTTTTCCTGAAACAGAAAATAATATGGAAGACGAAAACATAAATAAATTGTCAAACCAAGTGAGAAATTTAGCACAATATTTAAGAAATAGAATATGAATAAATGAAAGGAATTAAAAAATATTTATGAAAAATCTTATAATAAAATAAATCAAAATAAAGAGAATATGAAAGAATTTATGGACATCTATGATAATCATATTAAAAAAGATAAAGAAAAATTGAAAACAGATAAAAAGATATATTATAAAAAAAGAAAAAGAACTTATTAATATAAGAAATAAAAGATAAGAATAGAAAAAATAAAAGGTGGTGTTGTTATATTAAAATAAAAATAGAAAAAATGATATCGACAAGATCTTATCAATCATCATCTAGTTATTTTAATATAACACCACCACCTTTTGAAGATATCGAATAAAACAATTGAAATATACTCTGAATTTGATGATCAAACCGAAAAAAAAAATAAGTGTTTTAATAATGGATTTACCTTATGACTGTAAGCAACTAATAATTGAAAAGATAAAAGCTTAATATAAACAAGAAGACTATTACTTAGCACATATTTCAATAGATCTAGAATGGAATTACATGGAAGAAATAGGATTGACCTTTGAATATGATAGATTATCCGATTCTGACATATATGAAGATTATGATTTATTAGATGATTAAGATGAAAAATTACTTCCTAATTATAAGGATGATGAAAAATTACTAAATATAGAAAAATTTGTTCATAAATTAAGTATGCTAGATGTAACAAATCTAAATGAACACATGAAATATCACTGTAAGTATTGTGACCGTAAAGAATACGAGAGAAAAATAGATTTAATAAAAATCATAACGATCATAAATCCAACAGTTCACAATATATATGCCATTGTAGCAAGTGTCGTATTGTTGTCAAAAAACTGTGTACAAATAACACAGCTCAATAAATAAATTGGATCGTATTGTATTTATTAATGGTTGGTTAATGATATATCCAGTATCAATAATACGTTAGATCAAAGAAAATTAAAATTGGATCATTTCCATTGGAAAATTTTAAAAAGATAACAGATCATTTTCCATCCCATTTTTTTTTCCAAATCGTTTTCCAAATAAAATAAAAAAAATCAAATGTGGAAGTTCCACAAATCCCAAATTGAAGATTCAAGATTCAATTCTGACTTAAGCTTTACTAATTTGCACAATAAATAAAGTAAATACGCAAAAGAAAATCAAGGGACCTCAGCAAGTTTTGGCTATCTCCAATTTCACTGGGAAGTTTCAGATAGATAACGCAGTTTATCAACATCATTGATCCATTGATAAATCTAAAAACATAAGGAATAAAAAAAATCGCTTTTAGATAAATTAATAAAGAACTTTAATTTGCAGACTAATAATTATTATTATTAATTATTAATTATTAATATATGATAAAAACAGATTGAAGAAGTGCATCTCAGAGTAATGATTCCCCATATTCAAAGGCAATCAAAGTACAAGGAAAACAAATTCAGATTGTTCATCACCGAAGCTCGTAAATAGAAATAGAAATCTAATAAACACGAACATGTATAGTCATAAACTTTTGAGAATGGTTGAAATTTGAAACACGGCTTCATAGGCTTAAAACTTGAACCTTAGATTGTGTACCAATGAAGGGAGGAGATACGATGTTTCCTGTGGGACCATTGGAAGTGCGGTCCAAATCAAGGCATGCACATATCGAGAATTAACCTTCAACCTCTTAAACCATTAGGATGCTGTTTGGAGCCTAGGTTTTATACTGTCGTTGGTGCAGTCGGCTATTTAAGGTTTAAAAAACATCAAAAATGAATTTTTTCAGAAGAAAATAAAAAGAACTTTCTTTCCAACAAATATTAGAGGTAAATCCTATTTAAATTACTAGTTTTTTAAAGCTAATAGAAATACAGGAGCTAGCTTTGTTCTAATATATTTTTAAAAAATTAATTCCATGAATCAAATATTCATCCATATAAAAAATGATTGATGGATGACTCTTTATTAATGAAGCAGCAGCAATGTCTACATCAGAATCAGTCCATAAGAAGTGATCCCATTTTTTTTTCTTTAAGTCCAGATAGAGACGACCAGAGATCTTGAGCGACCGATCCGACTGAACAACTCATAAAATAAAAAAGTATCATTAATTTTTTCATGCTCATTCCAAAATACTAAGATAAAAAAGTATCATTAATTTCTTCACGCTCATTCCAAAATACAACTTATACATATAAGAATCCCCTCGTTACATGAATTCTTGAGGCAGGAGAGCGCAAAGAAAAGTAGCATTAGCTATAGAACAAAAAAGGTGTTGCAGAATCATAATGAAAACCTCAACATATTGGAAAACCTTCACAATTAAAAGCAATGCAAAAAACATTAGATGGACAGCTTGAAATTGGAGAAAGGAGAGGTGCTCATATTCTATGGGTGTAAAAGTGTCTGTCATGCCATGGCAATAGCATTCAGTACGAGGAATTATTTATAATCATCACAACCGTCCCCTTTTTCTCTCTTATTCTATCCTTCAATAGCGAAATACTTAACAAAACTGAAGACCACCAAATAGCAAATACAATATTAAAAATAACTACATAAACATGAAATTGGATTTGTATGAAGGCGAAGCTATATTTGGCCTCAAACATCCAAGGAAGGATAAAAGCAGCACAAGCTCTCAAGCCTGGCGAAGGCGAAAGCTCTTAGGCGGCCACTGCGAATGTTCTGAGAAACAAGCCTTTGGATTTATCATCATAGACCATCAAGAGTTTAAATCACAATAAAGAAAAAAATCTAATCAAGAAACCAAACAACATCTACAAATACCACATTCACGAAGTAAAGAACATAACAAAACACAAATGCAACAAAAAACATTATAAAATCAAAAGACAAATAAAAAAAACGTCCAATTTAGAAACCAAAATGAGGCTCTCTGACATCCAAGGAAGGATAAAAGCAGCACAAGCTCTCAAGCCCGGCGAAGGCGAAAGCTCTTGGGCGGCCACTGCGAATGTTTTTGAGAAACAAGCCTTAAAAAATATCATCATCGAGCAATTACAACAAAAGAAGTGAACTACTTAAAAACAAAAGTATTTTGTTCTGTAATGAATTTCCACATTTCCACAATACAAACAAATAAAATGCAAAAAAAACATTTTAATTTTCAAGTGTCCGAATCTTAAAATTATGCAAGTTTTTTTAACTTTTTCTGTTTTTTATGGTCAAAAAATTCATCTTAGACCATACAAGGCAACAGACTATACACGATGGTTAACAAAATACTTAAACAATTAAATAGATAATTAAATTGGATAATGGGACTAACATATCTCAAATTATTTTGGGGACCGAATTTAACATTTAGGCTAAAACAATTAATACGATAACTATAACAGAAGGCCAAAACAGACATTGGAACACATCCAATTTGACAAAACAAAATTTGGTAACTACGTTCTTAAAACAAATTTACAAACGTCTCAGACATCCAAGGAAGGATAAGAACAGCATTAGCTCTCAAGCCTGGCGAAGGCGAAAGCTCTTAGGCGGCCACTGCGAATGTTCTGAGAAACAAGCCTTCAAAGATATCATCATAGACGACAACCATCAATCCTCAAAATTGAAATTACAAATACAATCAAACTATCACATTCGAAAGACATAAAACCAAAAAAGATAATGACATTATCCTAGTAATTAAGGAGCAACAAGGTAAAAGAAGCACCTTTAATCATTAGTTTGAGATAGAACCAAGGGTAAATATTCCACCCTATAATGATCAGCAATATATTCAGAAACAAAGCTGACAAAGTGATTCAGATGGGTGAATATGAGGGACTTGTTCATCCCTAAAGCAATCAAATGCACTGCTAAAGGGGCACACGACAAGTACCAAAACATTCAAATGGCACATCCACAACAAACCAATAAAAAAGTGTAGCTTTTATTTTGCACTAGGAAAAAATAAACAGAGAACATTAGACAGTAACAAGAGTACAAACCAATAATTATAATTAAAAGTTCATAAAGTGTAAGGTCATCAGATAGGAGCGAAAGACTATTGAAAAAAATTAATCACAGATAAATCATCTGAACTATGCTTCTAATCATCCTATGACCCTTCCACAGAAGTTTAAATTCGGATGAAGCATAAAACAAATGCACATGGAAAAATTCATGTAACAAAACTTTGCGAAAGTATATGCCTCAGAAGGAAGGCAGTAGTGGTATAATAATCATAAAAAATCATACGATACAAATTCACCCTTTCTTTCATCACAGGCAAACCAAAATTAGGTTAAAAGGGAAAAAAAAAATTAAACGAAAAACGGTTTCAGTGGGAAAACAAAGATATAATCGGCCTCATAGAGAAGATTAGATTGATCTACATGAAATATAATTCAGACATATGCTTGTCTATTTATGTGATTTAATCATTGGCCGATTGATTGAGAAATCAAAAACCCTAATAAAAGAAAGAAAAAAAAGGAGAAAAAAAAGGACTCAGAATATGGGTGGTGATATATCAGGATGGTCGGCAAGGCCGGTGAGGCCAATTACGACGAACGAGACCTTTCACGACAAATCGTCACCGTCCCCCATTCTTTCTCCAACAAGCAAACAATGAAAACAGATCTAGAAAAGCTAGGGCTAAAAAGAAGAATGTGTTGCGCAGTCGCTGAGAAAGAGGCAAACCTCGAGTGTGGAATGAAAGAGAGGTAAGTGGTGATTATAAAGAGGTCAAAAGAGAGCTAGGGTTTTGGCTAAGTCGGCCACACAATCAAGTCGAGCTATAAGAACTCTCTAGAAGGGTGCGCCGTTCCTTAACCTGCGCCGCTTAATAAAAATATTTGTCAAAAAAATTTAATAAAAATAATAATAATTAGGGATGATAATGTATTATCGAGATCTTTATATATTCAAATCAATCCAAATATTTGAAATTTGATCCAAAAAACAATTTTTAAAAAAAATTATTCAATTTTTTTTATCTTATTTTATGAAAATCAATCCGTTCATATATGTTTTTGATTTTTTTTTATATGTAAATTTTTACCATAATGTTCCAAACATAAAATTGATACTTGTTAACTCGTAACATTTTAATTTTAGTATTAATATGTTATATGTTATATTTATTGATATTATTTAGACTTTTTAACTCAAAATCGATGTGCCAACACCCCTAATATTCTACGCAATGGGTAGCAGCAAAGATTACTCATGATGGTCGGGGTAATTACTCGCTTACTATGCAATGGGTAGCAACAAAGATTACTCATGATGGTCGTGGTAATTACTCGCTTAATGAGCATGTGTATGGTGGCAAGTAATTACACACAAAATTTATAAGGATGGGTGCATGTACAGGTACTCTAGCACCCAACCCGCCTCATACCCGCACAAATTTAAAAATGTCTGATGTTAAGTGAATTACATATTTATATTTTCTCTTTTGACAAAACAAATTTCTTATCATGTTTTCAAACATTCACAAATTTCATATATATGTTATATTTTTTTAATTAAGCTTGTTTTTATGTATCTAATAATGATTGATGAAAAATTCATATAGAATGACTTATTCAAAAGAATATGAAAGAAGCTCGTCTCATCTTATCTCTATTATTTACAAACAACTTGAAAGTATATATAGGTATCACGAAGTTATTTTTAATCAATGATATTTTTTATGTTTTGATTTTTCATAGTTAATTAAAATGCGAATAATGAATGTAGATATGAATATTTAGATATCTAATAAGTAAAGTTATGTGTATTGAAAATTTGAAATTGTTACTCACATGGATATGAATATGAATACTGGTATTTTCAAAAAAAAAAACGTAGATATAAGAATAGATACTATAATATCCTATCCATATCTTGTCATTTACATCCTTATATATAAAGCTTGTTTGGGAACATGAGTTTCAGCTATTTTTATGTGTAAAAATATGAACTGGAAAAATTTGTCATGTTTGGACATCTAACTTATTTTTTTCAAAAAGCTTTTTCCCCTTTAAAAAACTGTTTCTTATGCATCTAAAAGATTGGACTGTTTGATAGTTGTTGAGACCTCGTAAGTCTGAAACACATTCAATGTGTAAATTCTCTAAATTTTGATGATTTCTAACAGATTAAGTATGGTAATATTGAACCTTATGAAATTACTGACAAATCTGATAAGTGTGTAGAAAATCAGATTTAAGGTCACTCGTCTGATTTTCAATAGAGCTCAGTTTATAAGACCTGTCTGAAAACCTCTCGTTTGCTTTTTAGTCAAAGACCAAATCAACACGCTATCAAGATCCGAGTTTACTTGATGACATGGCAAGAAGCATCTGTCTGAAATAGACTCAGTTGATCACCCGTCTGACTTTTGGAATAAGCTAGCACCCATCTAGTTTTGGACTACATGATTACCCGACTAGTTTTGGACTGCATGATTACCCGTCTAGTTTTTTGACTGCTTGAGCACTCGTATGATTTCTGATTACTTCTCACCCGTCTGATTTTCCAACTCAGGTATAATGTCAGTTTGTCAGAAATGAAGTCCAAGTCATCTTATTCATATAAAATGTCTTTTTTAAGGATCTCGAAGACCTCTGGACAATAGCTCAAAGGATAAAGAATAAAGAACTGTAATCACACATTTATATATTTTGATGAATGACAAACACTAACAAAAAGGCAATAGAAATTTTCTTATAGCATGCAGGTACCGCGTGCACAAATTCAAATTCTTATGGTGTACCAGAAAATCAAGTATCAAGACCTCAAGCAAGATTGAGTATATATACTAGGTCTTAGTTATCTTGTAAGGGTATGATGGCTAAAACTCACTTTGGCTCATTTAATCAGTTTAACTAAAACACTACACTTTTGGATAAAAGGTTTTTAATTAAGCATTTGATTAACAAAGTATTTTTCAAATTAATTTTAAATTAAAAAAAATAGAAATCTGATTTAACAAAAAAAAATAGATTAAGTTTTTCAAAATATAAAATCAGTTTTCAATCCCATGCAATTATTAATTTTCAAGGTGCAATCAATTTATTCAATACGTTGTAGCATATCAAATAGTGCAATTTCAAAATGATGCAATTTCAATTGAAATGATCAATTTTTCACTTTCTCAAACCGTGTGCAGAGTTTGGTCAACATAAACTATATAGCAAATGGAAAAATTTTGTCAATCTTATAAAAACTGATTTGCACTAAAGCTTCAACCGTTTGAGCCTTTAATTCAATTTAATTATGATTGAGATTTTATTTTCAATTGACTAAGCTTTTATTCTCAATTGAAAAACGTGATTAATTGAGTTTGGAATGAAATAAATTGATTGACTAAATATTGCCAATTGATTGACAACAGTAATTTGTTCAATAATGACCAAAATAATAGTACATTGTTCTTTACATATATATGTGAAACTTGGGTGCAACGTAAAGCTTTCTTTTTGAAATTAAATGATATTGATCTTGAATAAAGAAAGCTTCCGTGTGTGAAATTTGAATTGGAATCTGTATGTATACCTCAAGGCATGAACCGATTTTAACATGTGAAAATTGTTTTTTTTAAACCACCCAATTGATTTGCACATTAAACTTAATGGTACAACGGCTAGCTTTCCAATTCAAATTCCAATTCAAATTGTTTTTTAAACTTTTTTAAACCACCCAATTGATTTGCACATTAAATTTAATGGTGCAACGACTAGCTTTCAATGACTAAGTCATTTCCTTATTTGAGGTGCAACAGTCATATTTTCGAAAGGCTATAAAAGTGGTTTTTGTTGAAAATTCATAAGACAAGAGAATACATAAAAAAAATTACTCTTTTGATAAGACAATTCTTATGAGCCAAATTGTGTTATTATCATCATACTCATGGTGCTTCAAGTTGTAATCATCTGCACTAGAAGAGTGTATCATATTGTTCTTCCTTTGCTGAAACTTTGTGTGAGGGTGTGGTATCCCTCTTTGCTGTGATTGAGGCTTCTACACAAGGGTGGGGTATCCCTAGTGAGAAGGGCTCTGTTGTGTACAAAGGTTGCAAGCACCAGTTATAAGCTTGTTTGTTAGTGGAAGAAAATCCCACAGGTGGAGTGGGGACTGGACGTAGGTCACTGGTGGTTGGTGGCTGAACCAGGATAAAATCCTCGCGCAAGTATTCTCGTTACCTCTCTTTTAATTTATTTCTTTTATATAATTGATTGCATGATAAATTTTGTTAAAGAAATTTTGTATTAAAAAGAAATTTGTAGACTCAATTCACCCATCCCCTTTTGAGTCGAAGCCACATATTCCAACAAGTGGCATCAGAGCTAGACTCTTGCATAAAGAGCTTAGCAGCTTCAAGAGAAATGGCTTTGAATGACTTCCTACCTGAAGGAGCCTCCCTTGGTAGACCCCCTGCCTTTAATGGTGAAGAATATGAATATTGGAAAGAATGCATGATAATTTTTATTCAATCACAAGATTATGATGTGTGGGATGCTATTGAAAATGGACCTTTTGTCCCTATGAAAAATGTATATGGTAAGTTTGTTATTAAGCCTAGAAGTGAACAAACTGAGGATGAGAAAAAGAAAGTACAATTAAATTTACGTGTTAGTAATATGATAACATCTGCTTTGAGTAGGGGAGAATTTTTCAGGGTCTCAAATTGCAAGACGGCCAAAGAAATGTGGGATACGCTTCAAGTCATTCATGAAGGAACGAGTGAAGTCAAGCGCGCAAGGACAAACACTCTGATAAGAGAATACGAGCTGTTCATGATGAAGCAAGGAGAATCCATCCAAGACATGCAGAAACGCTTCACTCACATTGTGAACCAGCTTGCCGGTCTGGGTAAGAATATTGATAATGAAGATTTAATTAATAAAGTTCTACGTTGTTTGAGCAGGGTATGACAGTCGAAGGTGACAACAATTGCTGAATCTAAAGATCTCACCACAATGAACTTAGCGACACTATTTGAAAAATTACAAGAGCATGAACTAGAACTTAGTCGGCTGTCGGAACACGAAGAAAAAGACAAGAAAAAGAAGAGCATAGCCTTGAAAGCATCCTCCTCCAAAAATGAGGAAGAGAGTGAAAAAGATGAAGAGGAGGAAGACGCTTCAGATGATGAAATGGGAATACTAGCAAAGAAATTCAAAAGATTTGTGAAAAAGAAAGCTAACTCAAGAAGATCATCAACCTTTCCCAAAAAGAGTTTCAATAAGGGAGATGGTCCAAGCTCCACACCTACTTGCTATGAATGTGGAAAGCCCGGTCACATGAGGTATGATTGTCCTAAATTACAAAAGAAGGACAAATTAGAAAGAAAAGAAAAGAAGGAAAACAAACCTAGAAGAGCTTACATAGCTTGGGATGAAAATGATTTGGATACCACCGATGATTCAGACAATGAGGAAGCTAACTTATGTCTCATGGCTGGCCACGAAAGCGATGATGAGGTAACCTCTAACTCTTCTTCTTCTTCTTGCTCATATGATGCATTGCATGATGCCTTTCTTGAACTACACAATGACTCTATGAGATTGGCTAGGGCATTAGAGAAATCCAAGAAAATGGCTAATTACTTGCAAAACCAAGTAAATACTTTAACAAAAGAAAGGTTGGAATTAGAGAAGGAAAACTATAGCATTGGATATACTCTAGGAAATTTTACATGCAAAAAGTGCAGTGAATATGAAAAACAAGTAAATGACTTGAAGATCACTCTTGCAAAATTCACCAATGGTAGAGATAACTTGAATGTTCTTTTGGGAATCCAAAAAGGTGTGTATGATAAGGCTGGCTTAGGATATAAGCCTAATGATCATAAAAAATCATTTTTGAAGAAAACATTTATGCCTACTCATACATCTGTTAGTCCTTTCGTCAAATGTTATTATTGTGCTAAAAAAGGGCATACCGCATCAACTTGTAATATGAGAAAGGAGAATGAAAAGAAAAAATGGGTTCCTAAGGGAACATCATATGGCACTAACAACCAATTACCCAATAAAATTTGGGTACCTAAAAACAAAATATAATTGTTGTTTTGTAGGTATGCTTGAAAGCCAAGACTACAAATTGGTACGTTGACAGCGACTGCTCTAAGCATATGACGGGAGACATTAGCAAGTTCACATCCTTCACACCAAAAGTTGGAGGACATGTGACATATGGTGACAATAACAAAGGGCAAATTCTTGAGATTGGAAGTGTTGGTAAAAATGCGACAACATCAATTGATAATGTACTTTTTGTGGAAGGACTAAAGCACAACCTCCTAAGCATAAGTCAACTTTGTGACAAAGGTAACAAGGTTAGCTTTGATTCTAAAATTTGTTTAATTGAAAATTTGCATGACAAAAATAAGAAATTAATTGGACATAGAATTAATAATATTTATATGATAGACTTGGATGATATCTCTTCAAATGATGCATGTTGTCTTGTCTCTAGAGAAGAAGACAGTTTTCTTTGGCATCGTAGGATTGCACACATACACACAGAGCACTTAAACAAGCTTGTTTCAAAAGAACTTGTTATTGGTTTACCCAAAATGAAATTTAAAAGGGACGGATTGTGTGATGCATGCCAAAAAGGTAAACAAACAAAGGCTTCCTTCAAACCAATTAATATTGTTTCATCGGAGAAGCCCTTGCAACTCCTACATATGGATCATTTTGGGCCTTCTAAGAACTAAGAGCCTTGGTGTCAATTTTTACGCGTTAGTAATTGTTGACGACTACTCTAAGTTCACTTGAACCTTATTTCTTTCACACAAAAGTGACACCTTTAAAGCTTTTAAAAAATTAGCCAAGGTAATTCAAAATGAAAAGGATCTAAAAATTGTATCTATTAGAAGTGACCATGACCGGGAATTTGAAAACGAAACGTTTGAAATTTTTTGTGAAGAAAATGGCATAAAACATAATTTTTCTGCCCTTAGGACCCCACAACAAAATGGGGTGATAGAAAGAAAAAATTGGGCTTTAGAAGAACTCGCTAGAACACTATTAAGCGATGCAAACCTCCTAAAATATTTTTGGGTGGATGCAGTTAGCACTGCTTGCTATGTTCTCAATAGGGTCTTAATTAGACCAATTTTAAAGAGAACCCCGTATGAATTATATAAAGGAAGGAAGCCCAATATCTCTCATTTTCGTGTGTTTGGATGCAAATGTTTTGTGCTTAATAATGGTAAAAATAATTTAGGAAAATTTGATGCCAAAACTGATGAAGGGATATTCTTAGGTTATTCATCATCTAGCAAAGCCTTCAGGGTGTACAATAAAAGAACTTTAACTGTTGAGGCATCAATGCATGTTTCTTTTGATGAGACTAACCCCAAAAGGTTGGGAAAGGATATTGTTGATGACCTTGTAGATTCCTTAGAACATACCCACTTGGATGAAAATAAAAATCAAGAGGACAAAGGAGGCAACGATAATGAGATCAAGCAAGAGAAAGAAGAACTTCAAGATCTTCCCAAAGAATGGAAAGTTTCCAAAAATCATCCATTGGACAACATTATTGGTGATATTTCTAAAGGGGTAATTACTAGAAACTCCATTAAAAATGTTTGCAATCACATGGCTTTTGTTTCTCAAATAGAACCCAAGAACATTGACGATGCTATTTGTGATGAATTTTGGTTGTTAGCAATGTAAGAATAATTAAACCAATTTGAAAGAAATCAGGTATGGGAACTAGTCCCTAAGCCATCAAAAAATCAAACAATTGGAACTAAATGGGTCTTTAGAAATAAATTAGATGAAAATGGTATAATTGTTAGGAACAAGGCTAGACTTGTAGCTAAAGGGTACAATCAAGAGGAGGGCATAGATTATGAAGAAACGTATGCATCCGTAGCCAGACTTGAGGCCATTCGCATGTTACTTGCATTTGCTTGCATTATGAATTTTAAATTATATCAAATGGATGTAAAAAGTGTGTTTTTAAATGGCTTTATTCAAGAAGAGGTGTATATAAATCAACCTCCTGGTTTCAAAAATTTTGACCTACCCAATCATGTGTTTCGCTTAAAGAAAGCGTTTTATGGTTTAAAGCAAGCTCCTAGAGCTTGGTATGAGCGCTTAAGCAAGTTTCTTTTAGAAAAAGGTTTTTCACGAGGAAAGGTTGACACAACCTTATTTATTAAAAGAAAATCACATGATATTCTTCTTGTACAAGTGTATGTGGATGATATAATTTTTGGTGCTGCTGATGAGTTTCTTTGCAAAGAATTCTCTAAGCATATGCAGGAAGAATTTGAAATGTCGATGATGGGAGAATTAAATTTCTTCCTTGGACTTCAAATCAAACAAACAAACAACGACATATTCATAAGTCAAGCAAAATACTGCAAGGAACTTTTAAAAAGATTTGGAATGGACAGTGCCAAGGAGATAGCCACACCAATGAGCACCTCATGCTACTTAGATAAGGATGAAAAAGGTAAGCCTATTGAATTGACAAAATATCGAGGTATGATTGGACCCATCTTGTATCTTACTGCAAGTAGGCCTGACATCATGTTTAGTGTTTGCATATGTGTTAGATATCAGGCTAGTCCCAGGGAATCCCACCTTGCGGCGGCTAAGCGAATAATGAGATACTTAGTTGGGACAAAAGACATGGGCTTGTGGTACCCCAAAGGCGACACATGCAATTTGGTTGGGTATTCCGACTCTGACTTTGCAGGTTGCAAGTTAGATAGGAAAAGTACTAGCGGGACATGCCACTTTTTAGGTAGTGCCTTAGTTTCATCGTTTAGCAAAAAACAAGCTAGTGTAGCATTGTCAACCACTGAGGCGGAATACATAGCAGCAGGGAGTTGTTGTGCCCAAATTATTTGGATGAAACAATAACTGTTAGACTATGGTGTCCAATTAGATCATATCCCCATTCGATGTGATAACACTAGTGCCATTAACTTAACTAAGAATCCCATTCAACATTCTAGGACAAAACACATTGAGATAAGACACCATTTTATTCGGGATCATGTGCAAAATGGAGATTGTGTTTTGGAGCATGTGGGTACAACTAAGCAATTAGCAGATATCCTTACTAAATCCCTCAATAAAGAGAGTTTCTTTTACATCAGAAGAGAATTAGGCATCCTAGATTTATCTTACATCAATTAATCTTACATGTTTACTTTTATTCTCACATATCTATCAAATTTGCTCTCAGTCGATAATCTTATTAATAAATATGTGAGCAGGACAATTAATTTTATCATAGTTCCTGTAACTATGTGTCACACTTTTCGATAATAAATTTCCAAATTATCTGCATAAACTGAATTGCATCCAGTTGGTCAATGTGCTCCTGCACCGTCCGTTCTATTGTGATAGTCTGGTTTTGTTAGTTTGGATACCGTGAATCATAAAATCATAAAATCAACCTCCATATTGGCTACTACGCATACCTATCTTATTAACACTATTAATGTCCCTCTTTTCATCTATTTTGATGAATGAAAGTTATCATCTTTATTTATTATCTTTTATCCATAAACTTTCTTTTTTATCATGCCAAAAGGGGGAGAAGAATTGGAATATTAATAATGCATAAAATAAATGTAATTGAACTATTCAGGGGAGCATGCTTATAATATTCCATTGCCTAATAATTTGAATTTATGCCTTCTGAAGTTAACTGGCGTATCTATTGAGTAATATGTTTTAGATAGGGGGAAATCCATCCCACGCTCATGCAGTGCGTATATGACTCTGACACCACATTACATAGGTAAGAAGGTAAGGTTTGTCATAATCAAAAAGGGGAGTATGTAATCACACATTTATATATTTTGATGAATGACAAACACTAACAAAAAGGCAAGAGAATTTTTCTTATAGCATGCAGGTACCGCGTGCACAAATTCAAATTGTTATGGTGTACCAGAAAATCAAGTATCAAGACCTCAAGCAAGATTGAGTATTTATATTAGATCTTAGTTATCTTGTAAGGGTATGATGGCTAAAACTCACTTTGGCTCATTTAATCAGTTTAACTAAAACACTACACTTTTGGATAAAAGGTTTTTAATTAAGCTTTTGATTAACAAAGTATTTTTCAAATTGATTTAAAATTAAAAAAAATAGAAATCTGATTTAACAAAAAAAAAAAGATTAAGTTTTTCAAAATATAAAACCAGTTTTCAATCCCATGCAATTATTAATTTTCAAGGTGCAATCAATTTATTCAATACGCAGCATATCAAATAATGCAATTTCAAAATGATGCAATTTCAATTGAAATGATCAATTTTTCACTTTCTCAAACCGTGTGCAGAGTTTGGTCAACATAAACTATATAGCAAATGGAAAAATTTTGTCAATCTTATAAAAACTGATTTGCACTAAAGCTTCAACCGTTTGAGCCTTTGATTCAATTTAATTATGATTGAGATTTTATTTTCAATTGACTAAGCTTTTATTCTCAATTGAAAAATGTGATTAATTGAGTTTGGAATGAAATAAATTGATTGACTAAATATTGCCAATTGATTGGCAATGGTAATTTGTTCAATAATGACCAAAATAATAGTACATTGTTCTTTACATATATATGTGAAACTAGGGTGCAACGTAAAGCTTTCTTTTTTAAATTAAATGATATTGATCTTGAATAAAGAAAGCTTCCGTGTGTGAAATTTGAATTGGAATCTGTATGTATACCTCAAGGCATGAACCGATTTTAACATGTGAAAATTGTTTTTTAAACCACCCAATTGATTTGTACATTAAACTTAATGGTACAACGGCTAGCTTTCCAATTCAAATTCCAATTCAAATTGTTTTTTAAACTTTTTTAAACCACCCAATTGATTTACACATTAAATTTAATGGTGCAACGACTAGCTTTCAATGACTAAGTCCTTTCCTTATTTGAGGTGCAACGATCATATTTTCAAAAGGCTATAAAAGTGGTTTTTGTTGAAAATTCATAAGACAAGAGAATACATAAAAAAAAAATTACTCTTTTGATAAGACAATTCTTGTGAGCCAAATTGTGTTATTATCATCATACTCATAGTGCTTCAAGTTGTAATCATCTACACTAGAAGAGTGTATCATATTGTTCTTCATTTGTTGAAACTTTGTGTGAGGGTGTGGTATCTCTCTTTGTTGTGATTGAGGCTTCTACACAAGGGTGGGGTATCCCTAGTGAGAAGGGCTCTGTTTTGTACAAAGGTTGCAAGCACCAGTTATAAGCTTGTTTGTTAGTGGAAGAAAATCCCACAGGTGGAGTGGGGACTGGACGTAGGTCACTGGTGGTTGGTGGCTGAACCAGGATAAAATCCTCGCGCAAGTATTCTCGTTACCTCTCTTTTAATTTATTTCTTTTATATAATGATTGCGTGATAAATTTTGTTAAAAAAATTTTGTATTAAAAAGAAATTTGTAGACTCAATTCACCCCTCCCCTCTTGAGTCGAAGCCACATATTCCAACAAGAACGTTTGTTTAAAATTTTTAAAGAATAAACACGCAATCTTCGTACCACAGCAGTAACCTTTTAGCTGTTTTAGTACAAAGTAAAAGTGCTTTCTGGAAAGTGAACTGACTGTTGCACTAAAAGAGGAAAGCTATCTGCTGCAATTACAAGAAGCCTGCTACCGCCTACTCTGATATAACAACTGATTCAGATTAAAATGTACTCTTGGATAACCTTGTCAAAGCTAAACGTTCCCAAGCATTTAATGTTTATACAGAATGACTCTTTGACATTAATGGTATCCGTAACATCCTAAAATTATAATATAATTAATTTGATGATAATAATAATAATAATAATAATAATAATGATATAATAAAAATACAATATGATTAAGAGGTTTAGTGTACGGGATATGTTAGTATAACACTTATTAGAATTGATAAATAATTACAAAAGGAATATTAAATTAAAACAAAACAAAAAAACACGTAAAAGCAGGGAAGCATGAGTGCATGAGGTTATTAGTATTGTCTGTCTACTATAAAACCCTAAACCCTATTAGCCTCCACCAAATGTTCTTCTAACTGATCAAACGAGACACCACGCTATCCGTTTGCTTTCAAATTTCAATTACTCTCTTAATTTGTTTTGAGTGTTGAATGGCTCTGTTCCTTCTTCACGAATCTGCTACTGGCTATGCCATGTTCGAGGCTCATGGCATTGACGAAATCGCCCTTCAGAACTGTGTTTCTGATTTGAACAGGTTCGGTAAGGTTGTAAAGCTCCGCTCTTTCACCCCTTTTACCTCTGCTTACGATGCCCGTAAACAGTGCAACGCCGTATCTGAAGGTTAGTAACCAAAAGAAAAAGAAGGAGGAGCGTCGCGGGGGGTTAGCGTTTTTGTCGATTACTTCCTTTCCTTGCTAGTGTAATCGTAATAACACAGATCCAAGAACGCCACCAAACGGAAGAAGAATTTTTAGGGAAGCACTAATTCTTATCATAAATAATTTTTAGAGCACTTTCGAGGTCTTTGAGAGGTGAGCAATAATACCTTTTAATAACCCTTTCCATGGTACATGTGTTTGTTGTGTTGAGTGATTTACCTATGACTTTGAGAGATTTTAATTAAATGATGCATGTTATTAATAAACTAATTTTTCAGGGGTTTTGAATTAAAATAAAAAGGATTATTAAATTGGGTATTTATTCTTGTTACTGATGGCATGAAATACATGATTGGTACTTGAATTAGTTGAATGACGTGCTTATTGGTGTATGCTATGCCATGTGAGTTTATTTGGCATGCATGATAAGATCAAATATTTAATTTATGGTAAATGAATTGTCACACGTATGAGACATGAAATTGTGCCTTATGATGAATTGTATGATGTTTGCTGTAATACCACCTATGATAGGGGTATCGAAAAGTAATACCACCGTAATGGGGTATCGAAAGTAACATCCCAATATAATCGGGATGTCGAAAATAAGTAATACTACCTAAAAAAGGAGTATCGAAAGTAACACCGCCACAGGTTGGGGTGTCGAAAAAGGAGAAATACCACCATGTGCACATGGGAGGTATCGAAATGGAAATGTCCCCGACATGAGGGTGACATCGAAACACTCCTCGTGAGTAGGGGTGGGCAATGGGACGCCATTGTCGTGTGATGTGTGAATATATGGCATGTCGGCCAGATGCCAATTTAATTAGGAGGTCTTCGGACCGCTTGAATTAAACTAGAATTTATCTGGTATATGAAATGTGATGTATTGAGATGAGATTATTATTGATATTAAAAGTATTTTATTTTATATATATTATTTTGGAAAATTAGCGGGTGCCATGTACAGCTTTTTCGGTTACCGCGCCGGCTAGGAACAATGCTATTTTCGAAAATATTTTTTAAAAAAACTGTATTGTTGATCACTGGGATTTTATATCTCATTATAAGTATTGTTTTCAGAGCACGAGGAGGACGTCATTGAAACTGAAGAGGCGTGAAGACTTAGTGGATTCCATTAGTTATTCTTTCTATATTTTCTTAAATAATGAGCCGTATGTGGCTAGACACACTTATTTATCGTTGGGATTGTAATTAGACGCCCGGTTTTGAGGCTTTTGATTTTTATCTATATTTATATTCACTACATGGATACTTTATTACTACGTTATTTATTATGCGGTATTTTCAGACTTTAAATATTTTTTTAAAGTTTTTCTTTATGAGATGTATGTTTTAATTAAAGGTTTTAAATGTTTTTTTTATTGATTTTACCTTGGGATTACTAATGTAACGAAGGGCCTTACATTTATGGTATCAGAGCAGTTCGATTCTAAATCGGACTGTAGCATTGGGGCTTTTATAAAACAAAACTTGGGCGCATAGGATGCTTGTTAGAGTTATAAATGTTGCATGTTATTCTTTGGGATATTGGACCTGATCAACCCAGTATTTCATTGGTAGTGAGAAGATTTATGTCAATTAATAGGCGAGGGACGAACGTTGCACTTGCACCAGCTTTGGATTGTATAGCCAGAGTTATGCAAGCGCAGGCGGAGACTCTCCGTCAACTGAATAGGAATGGAGATCAATCACTAACGGAGTGGTGGCAACCTAAGACCCTTAGCACGTGGGACTTTCCGAATTCAAGAAGAACAACCCGCCATCATTCCGAGGCAGCTTAAATCCGAAGGAGACTGAATTTCTTCAACTCGTACAGGAGAAAAGTTACTCTATTGTTCAATTCGGGAGTAACACATTCATTCATTCCATTTAAATGTGCTCAATTCTTAGAGTTACCTATTACTAAACTGTCATATGATTTGTGTGTTTCTACTACTGCTAAAGATAGATCGATTACTTCTTCTGTCTGCCTGCAATACCCCTTATTGTTTCAAGACCTGACTTATATTGTCGATTTGATATGTTTACCTATGTGTGGTCTAGATATTATTTTGGGCATGGACTGGTTGTCTCGTAACAATGCTGTTATTGATTGTGCTAGTCGAACTACTTCTTTCAGTCCACGGTCCATGTCTGTTAACTCTCCTAGGACAGAACATCTTATCTCTGTTGCCTCATGTCGTAAGTGCTTAGTTGAGGGAGCTCAGGGATATATACTTCTCTTTCTACTAAGATAGAGGCTGAAAGTGATATAGCGGCGTTGCCTATTGTGTGTGAGTTCCCAGATGTGTTTTCTAAGGATGTCTCTAATTTACCTCCAGATAGAGAGATTGAGTTTACCATAGATCTAGTACCGGGGAGTGGACCTGTATCAGTAGCACCCTATAGGATGGCACCACTAGAGTTGAGCGAGCTTAAGAAACAAATAGAGGATATGTTGTGAAAGGGGTTTATTAGGCCTAGTGTGTTACCTTGGGGAGCACCAGTGCTTCTAGTGAAGAAAAATGATGGGAGTATGAGGTTGTGTGTCGATTATAGGCAACTGAATAAGGTAACCATCAAGAACAAATATCCATTGCCTAGGATAGATGATCTTTTAGATCAGTTAAGAGGAGCGTCGGTGTTTTCCAAAATAGATCTAAGATCCGGATACCATCAAATTAGAGTTAGAAGCGAGGGCATCACTAAGACAGCCTTTATGACAAGTTATGGGCACTATGAGTATGTAGTGATGCCCTTTGGGACCTTTTTGGACAACGCCCCAGCCGTTTTCATGGACTACATGAATCGGATCTTTAGGACCTTTTTGGACAGGTTTGTGGTGGTGTTCATAGATGATATTTTAATATACTCTAGGACACCAGAAGAACATGGAGAACACTTAAGGTTAGTGTTGCAGATCTTGAGGGACGAGCGTCTTTATGCCAAATCGGAGAAGTGTGAGTTTTGGCTAGACGAGGTAAAGTTTTTAGGACACACCATCTCAAAGGATGGTGTAGCGGTTGATTCCTCTAAAGTTGATGCGGTGTTGGGATGGGAACAACCTAAGACAGTCACCGAATTAAGAAGTTTCTTAGGCTTAGCTGGTTACTATAGGAAGTTCATAGAGGAGTTCTCTAGATTAGCCTTACCTTTGACCCAGTTGACTAGGAAGGGGAAACCTTTTGTGTGGGACCAGGAGTGTGAGGACGGGTTCCAAGAGCTTAAGAGGAGATTGGTGTCATCACCGGTCTTAACTATATCGGATCCCTTAGTGAGTTTTGTGATATACTGCGACGAATCTAAGAATGGCTTGGGATGTGTCTTAATGCAGGAGGGCAAGGTGGTAGCATATGCCTCTAGGCAGCTTAGGCCACATGAAGGGAATTACCCTACCCATGACTTAGAGCTAGCAGCCGTGGTTTTTGTCCTTAAGATTTGGAGGCACTACCTTTACGGAGCGAAGTTTGAAGTTTTTAGTGACCATAAAAGCCTTAAATATCTGTTCGACCAGAAGGAGTTGAACATGAGACAATGAAGGTGGATGGAGTTCCTTAAGGACTATGACTTCGAGTTGAAGTACCATCCGGGGAAAGCCAATGTGGTGGCAGATGCCTTGAGTAGGAAGTCCCTACACATGTCGAGCTTGATGGTGCAAGAGTTGAACATCATGGAAGAGTTTAGGGACATGAACCTGGAGGTGTTGGATGTGTCCTTAAATGTCTTAAGTTTGAAGCTGAATAGGTTGGAAATTAATAGTGACCTTAGAGATGAGATTAGGCGGGAACAACTGTTAGACCAAGAGTTGCAGTCTCGGTTGGGACAAGAGGGTTATGAGTTGTCTGTTGATGGGCTAGTGAAGTTTAAGAATAGGATCGTTGTTCCTAAGGAGGGGAGCCTTAGAGAGAAGATATTAGGGGAAGCTCATAAGGGAAAGTTTACCATACATCCTGGAATAACTAAGATGTACCAAGACCTTAAGAGGATGTATTGGTGGCCAGGAATGAAAAAGTATGTGGCTAGCTTCATAACTAGGTGTTTAGTGTGCCAAAAGGTTAAGATAGAACATCAGAAGCCTTTGGGATTGTTGCAGTCCTTGGAGATTCCAGAATGGAAGTGGGAAGGAATTTCTATGGACTTTGTGATGGGATTACCTAAGACGCGTTTGGACTTAGACGCCATTTGGGTGATAGTGGATAGGTTGACCAAGTCTGCCCACTTCTTGCCAATTAAGGCAACCTATAGATTAGACAAGTTGAGAAATTGAATGATGCCTATGATGAACTGTTGGAAGAATCCAACTATATGTCTAAAGCTTTCAAATCCCTCAAGAGACGGTATGTTAAACTCTCAAATGAGTATATACAAAAATCTCAAGAGTGTGAAAAGTTAGCTGAAGAAAATAATATGCTTATGACTGAAAAGTCTAAAGCTGAAATCTCAGTTGAAACTCTACCTTCTGATGAAATTAATAAACTTCAACAGAAAGTAGAAGAGCTCACCATAGATCTTGCCAAATTTGTTAATGGTAGATATACTTACTAAACTTTTGGGAAGTCAGAGGCACTCCCTTAACAAAGAAGGACTATTATATTCAAGTCAAGAACATCATAAAGGATCAACAAAGTTCTCAAAAATAATTGTCAAATTCTCAAAAATAATTGTCAAATCTATATCAAATAAACCTATATGCGCATGCTGTGGAAAAACTGGACATATCACGTCTAAGTGTATCTACAAAAAGAGAAAGAAGTCTTCACAGACTCTTTATACTAACAGAAAAGGACCCAAGAAAGTACGGGTACCTAAGTCCATGATCATTTTTGTTGCAGACCTACTTAACAAAACAAAAGAAACACCTGTCATGGTACCTGGACAGTGGATGCTCGCGACACATGACAGGAGAAAGGTCTAAGAAAGGTGGACATGTGACTTTTGGTGGCAATCAGAAAGGAAAAGTTGTTGGTGTAGGTAAAATTGGTGGTAAACCTCCCTTGCCCATTATCTGTGATGTTTTATTTGTGAAAGGACTGAAACATAATTTGCTTAGCATAAGTCAATTATGTGATAGTGGATTTCCTGTATCTTTTTCTAAATATGCATGCATAGTCAATGACAATAGTGGAAATACCCTCTTTTCTGCTAAAAGGCAAAACAATCTGTATAAGATTGACCTGCCTAAACTTTCAGATCAAAATGTAACATGCTTTATGTCTAAAGAGAATGAAAAGTGGCTATAGCATAAAAAACTAGGACATGTTAGTATGAAAATGTGGCTATAGCATAAGGAGTCTTATAAGGTCTTTACAGTATTCATTAAGAGAGTACAAAATGAGCAAGGTTTTTGTATTTCTGTTATTAGAAGTGATCATGGAGGAGAATTTGAAAATGAGCAGTTCAAACAGTTCTGTGAGGAAAATGATATTTCTCACAATTTCTCTGCACCTAGAACTCCACAACAAAATGGAGTGGTTGAGAGAAAGAACAGATCTCTTCAGGAGATGGGAAGAACAATGCTAAATGAAAATAATCTTCCTAAGTACTTCTGGGCATAAGCCATTAACACTGCTTGTTATGCGTAAAACAGAATACTGATTAGACCTATCATAAATAAGACTCCTTATGAATTGTGGAAAGGTAGAAAACCCAACATATCATATTTTCATGCATTTGGATGTGAATGTTATATTCTTAATACAAAAGATCATCTTGGCAATTTTGATTCAAAAGTAGATAAAGGCATATTCATTGGATATTCTGAAATGTCTAAAGCTTTTAGAATCTTTAAATCTAGAACTTCTGTTGTAGAAGAATCAATTCATGTAAAGTTTAATGATGGTTTGAAGACTGGTAGGGAACTATCAGATCTAGAAGAGGATGTTGCAGGTATTGAACTTAATCCTGCAGTGGAAGAATCTTCAGACAAGCCAAAAGTAGACGTGTCTGAAATTCAGACAAATAATGATGCGTCTGAAACTCAGAATTTGGAACCCAAAAAGATTGAAGAAGCCTTGCAAGATGAAAGCTGGATTCTAGCCATGCAAGAAGAACTAAATCAGTTCAAGAGAAATGATGTCTGCACTCTAGTTTCTAAACCCAAGGTGAAATTTGTTACTGGAACCAGATGGGTATTTAGAAACAAACTGGATGAAGATGGAAAAGTGGTAAGAAACAAAGCAAGATTAGTTGCTCAAGGTTATAATCAACAATAAGGTATTGATTTTACTGAAACTTTTGCACATGTACCTAGATTGGAAGCAATTAGAATTCTAATGTCATATGCTGCTCAACATGATATAACTCTTTAATTATCAAATGGATGTTAAAAGAGCATTTCTAAATGGAATAATTGAAGAAGTGTATGTGAAGCAACCTCCTGGTTTTGAGGACTCTGAAAATCCTCACCATGTCTACAAGCTTGAGAAAGCTTTATATAGACTCAAACAAGCTCCAAGAGCTTGGTATGATAGGCTAAGCACATATCTAATGGAAAATAATTTCATTAGAGGAAAAGTAGACACTACACTTTTTAAGAAATGCTCAAAGAAAGACTTCATAGTAGTACTGATTTATATTGATGATATTATATTTGGTGCTACTAATGAAAAGCTCTGCAAAGAGTTCTGAGTTGATGCAGAATGAATTTGAAATGAGCATGATGGGAGAGTTGAAGTTCTTCCTTGGTCTTCAAATAAAACAGACAAGTGATGGAATATATATTCATCAACAGAAGTACACCAAGGAACTTCTGAAAAAGTACAAAATGGAAAATTCAAAGCCTATGAGTACTCCTATGCATCCATCAATTGTTCTGAACAAGGACGGGGAAGGTAAAAAGGTAGACCAAACTATCTACCGAGGTATGATTAGATCTCTTCTATATTTAACTGTTAGCAGACCTGATATTCAATTCAGTGTTTGTCTTTGTGCTAGATTTCAATCAGACCCTAAAGAATCTCACCATAAGGCTGTTCAAAGAATTTTCAGATATTTGATTGGAACCACTAACCTTGGTCTATTATATAAGAAAGCTGAAGATTTCAGGTTAGCTGGATTCTGTGATATTGATTTTGCTGGAGATAGAATTGATTGAAAAAGTACCAGTGGAGGATGTCACTTCATTGGAGCAAATACGATCTCTTGGTCAAGCAAAAGTCAAAGTACCATTGCTCTATCAACTGCTGAAGCTGAGTATATATCTGCAGCCACTTGTTGATCACAACTGCTTTGGGTAAAATATCAACTTGAGGATTATTCAATGTTTGAGCATAATTGATAAGCATCTGGTTGACCGGTTTTATAACTAGTAAAGACCTTGACTTTGTGCTAATTTTATATCATTTTCACTCAATTTAGACTTGATTGTCCTTAAGTAGCATTTTGAGTCTGTAAAGTATTTTTAGGTTAATTTAGTTGATTTAGAGTTAAATAAAATACTTATGCTATTTTCTATTTTCAGGTTAATAAAAAAAGAAATAATTCTGGTTCGCCCCGCGAGTCACCCAGCCCTGAAAGTCAGAGACGATCACGGCTTACCCGTGTTGAAGGTCACGGTTGTGGCAGTTTTGAAGTTGAAGCGTTCGCCTCGCGAGCATCCATTCGCCTCGCGAGTCTGGAAGTCAGAAAGCATCACGGTTGGCCCCTGATATTCATAACGGGCGTAATAAGAAGACTCTTCAGATTCTCGCCTCGCGAAGGGGTGTTCGCCTCGCGACAATACCAAAGGTTGCAGACTGTTCACAAGATTCGCGTCGCGAGAGAGGCTTCGCCTCGCGAGAAAGCTGATTCCAGAAACTTGTATATAAGTCTGTTTTAGACAGAACTGAATAGTTAGTCGGGGTTAGCCAGTTTTGGCTAGTTCTTAGGCAGTAGTAGTAGTTTGTCTTCTTTTCTTAGATATGTTTTGTCTTCCTTTTGTAATGGAGAGTTAGTCCCTAGATTAATCTACTGTGATTGGTTTCTATTACATTTGAGGTTCTATAATTCCTGTTTTATTTGCTTTTCTCTTTTCAATGCAAAGCTATATGTTTCTGTTTGTTATTTCAGGAATGTATAGTGCTGTATTGATTCATTTCGGTGATGTTATGTTTCTATACTTAATCGCGTTTGTTATTTCGCGTGTGTTCGTTCATGTTCGTTTGTTCATGAGAGCTTAACCCCGTTTGTTATTTCGGGAATAGGAACATACATCCGTAGTAGTGATTGCGTTGTTAATTGTTGCCACAACCGGGAGGGGATTAGAATCCGCTTAGGGCTTTGATTTATTTGAACCAATGATAGTGGGAAACCAAGAACAGTAGGTTAATCGTTCTTTAGCTTATTTGTTAGTCTCTTAAACTGCCTGTTTTTATTGCTTTGTTTTCTTTATTTTGTCTCAATCCAAAACCCCCCAAATTCTGACTTTTATTAATTCTCTGTTAATAACAACAACAACTAAAGAGTCCTTAAGAGACTATATCCGAGTTGTCGCTTCCCTATCTGCATTATTTTGTAAACGCTCGTTCTTTTTGGCGCGTGGCGACAGCGCGGTCAAAAATTGGCGCTGTTGCCGGGGACTCTGGTTTGTTGTTATTAGCAGAAAATAAAAAAAAATAAAAAAAATTTTCTTTGCTGAATCAGTTTTGTCTGGTTGTGAATTTTAGCACCCCCCATGGATAATCACATATATGGTTACATGCCTAATGTTTACTATGAACCACCACCATGCATATATTTTCCTGATTTTTATGGTTTATCATACTGGTTGCCAAGGTTTAGTGGTCTTGCAGGTGAGAATCCGCAGGAGCATCTGAGGGAATTCCAGATTGCTTGTTCTATGATGCTGAGACCTGCAGGAATAACAGAAGACCACATCAAGATGGAAGCTTTCCAGTTCTCACTTGAAGGTGCTGCAAGGGATTGGCTGTATTGTCTTGATGAGAATTCCATCTCAAGCTGGTTTGATTTAAAGGAAGCCTTCCTGTTTAGATACTATCCTGCCTTCAGAGCTGCACCTTCCGAACCTTCACTAGAGGACCTGTTCAAGCAAATGAATGCACAAATGGAAGCAAACTTTCTCGAAATTCAACAGATGATGGAGGCGAGCAATCTTGAATTCCAACAGAGGATGGAGGCTGAATACCAGAGGAGCCAAGCTGAATCTCAGAAGTTGTCCGCTCTAATTGATCAAGTTGTCGCCAACTCGGCTGCAATGCTAACTCCACAGCCTCTTGAAGAACACAAAGATTCACAGATGGTTATTCTTGAAGACACTTCTGATGATAATGTTGATAATGTTTCTGATGATGAATTGTGTGTTGAATCCCCTGATTCTAATTCATGTGCTGATTGTTATTGTGATGGCACTGCTTTGTGTATACACTGTTATGCAGCTTTATTCTGTTCAGGAAACATAGAAAAGGAGGACCAGGAGGATCGGGAGGACATCTGCTTCCCCGTGCCTGAGGATAATGAAGAACCTTTGGAAGTAGATGATTCAATGAAATCAAATGCATGTGTTGAGAGTGATGGGGTGGATGAATTAATTGCTGAATTTCCAGACATTCAGAATTTTACTGATTCAGTTTATTGTGATATATGTACTGACTCTACTAACACTAACCTTTGTGTGGTGTGTGCTGAAATTTCTGCATGTATAGCAGGTGATAACTTTGTTAGTGCAGTGAATGAAGAAAATGCAGAAGTTGAAGCAGCACCAGTAACCCCAGCTAACTGTTTGCCACCTCCCCCTGTGGAACCACCGGTGATGGAGTTCCAGCCTTTGGATTTGTCACTATGGCCATTTCAAGAGGTTGAACCCCACTTCTATTGGGAGGATTTTGTTGAGAAAGAGGTCAACCTTGACCCAAGAGGAAGTGAGAAGTCCGCCGCACTTGGCGGAGTTACCATGACTGTCAAGCACCCACTTCCATATAAAGGCTGCAAGTTAGGGAAGCATGGAATGAGCTTCCATCATTTGTCTACCACGTGGGCTTTATGCTGTAGGCCATGGGATCCGGGAGGATCATCTCGTACTTTGAGCATTCCGTGGCCACTGTATCACAGACAGTGGGATCCTGGTGGACCACCTCAATGAGTTTTTCTAAACCCTCTTCTTTTTAATTTTCTTTTCCTTTGCTTTATTCCTGCTTTGTTTTTAATAAAGCTCCTGAATAATTTGAGAAGCTCAGGAGTTGTGTTAGTCTGGTATTGGCAAGTTTATTGGATTTTATTGATTTTGCATAGATTGATTGCATGATAGTGTTGACTGTTCCCCCTAGGACTTGAAAATTGAAAAATGATCCCCATATGATTGAAAACTGAACTTTGAGATTTTATTATGATGGCATGATTTATGATAAGTTTGGGGTGATGGGAAGCACACACTAGGGATAGAATCTCTGTCAAACAATTTGCAAAAAATGTCCAGGTGAGGTTTTGAGCCTCCAACATGTTTTTGACTGTGTGAAAATCACTTTTGATTGCACTTTCCTGAATTTGCTTGAATCTCTTTTTGGTTTGCATGATTATGTGTTTGCTTCAAATGATTTAGGCATTTTCTTTGTAAATAGCTACTTAGCCTAAAATAACCACCCTTAATGCATGTTCCCTAGTTAGCCCCTTTGAGCCTGATTAGACTGTTAATTCTTGATAACCTTATGTTACAAGCTAAAATCTGGAAAAACCCATGTTAACCCGATCTTAGGATTAGGAGAGCATGGCATCTTAGTAAGAAATTTGGTTTGCAAGAAATTAAGTTTGGGGTGGCTACTAGGTGCAATGTGTTGTTTAGGATTGAAAAAAAAAAGTGTAAAAATTTTAAGAAAAAAAAATAAAATAAAAAATTAAAAAGTGGAAAAAGGCCAAAAAGGCTGTTTGAATAAAAAGGCTGTAGTCACCCAGAAGCATAAAGAAGATGAATGAGAAAAGGAACTTGAGTGGAATTTCAAAGTGTAAATAATGTTCATGCTCTCTTAGTTCCCAGGGTCCTCAGCCTAGTTCCTTGTGTATATCCTACCCTTAGCCAGGCCCCATTACAACCCATAAAAGACCTTCTGATGTTGCTTGCATGTTTTCTGTGGGAATCATTTTGAGATGAAAATCAAATTTATGGGAGGTGCTCTTAAAAGTGAAATTGAGTGAATTGTTGATAGCCTGACACAAACTGAGCGAATGAGTGAACACTAAATGCCCTTGTGAGGAAGGCAGTTGTTCGAATTTGGTGATCTCCCTCTTATGTGTAACTTGGATCACCTGCTTAGATTAATGATTGTTTGAATGATGAAATTCTCAACTATTTAGAATAAATGAATGTGGGGATTTCTTTGTTTGAAAGGGGGGGAACATTGAAGAAAATTATTTTGTTAAATTGCTTGAGATTTGTGTGAAAGTTGATTGAATCCTTAAGCTTGCCATGTTTTGCCTGTCTTGAGTCTTTTTAAGTTTTTGAGTTTTAGTTTACTTGGGGACAAGCAAAGTTTAAGTTTGGGGTATTTTGATGAGCCTCTGGTTGACCGATTTTATAACTAGTAAAGACCTTGGCTTTGTGCTAATTTTATATCATTTTCACTCAATTTAGACTTGATTGTCCTTAAGTAGCATTTTGAGTCTGTAAAGTATTTTTAGGTTAATTTAGTTGATTTAGAGTTAAATAAAATACTTATGCTATTTTCTATTTTCAGGTTAATAAAAAAAGAAATAATTCTGGTTCGCCCCACGAAGGATATCTCGCCCCGCGAGTTACCCAGCTCTGAAAGTCAGAGACGATCACGGCTTACCCGTGTTGAAGGTCACGACTGTGGCAGTTTTGAAGTTGAAGCGTTCGCCTCACGAGCATCCATTCTCCTCGCGAGTCTGGAAGTCAGAAAGCATCACGGTTGGCCCCTGATATTCATAACGGGCGTAATAAGAAGACTCTTCAGATTCTCGCCTCGCGAAGGGGTGTTCGCCTCGCGAGAATACCAAAGGTTGCAGACTGTTCACAAGATTCACGTCGCGAGAGAGGCTTCGCCTCGCGAGAAAGCTGATTCCAGAAACTTGTATATAAGTCTGTTTTAGACAGAACTGAATAGTTAGTCAGGGTTAGCCAGTTTTGGCTAGTTCTTAGGCAGTAGTAGTAGTTTGTCTTCTTTTCTTAGATATGTTTTGTCTTCCTTTTGTAATGGAGAGTTAGTCCCTAGATTAATCTACTGTGATTGGTTTCTATTACATTTGAGGTTCTATAATTCCTGTTTTATTTGCTTTTCTCTTTTCAATGCAAAGCTATATGTTTCTGTTTGTTATTTCAGGAATGTATAGTGCTGTATTGATTCATTTCGGTGATGTTATGTTTCTATACTTAATCGCGTTTGTTATTTCGCGTGTGTTCGTTCATGTTCGTTTGTTCATGAGAGCTTAACCCCGTTTGTTATTTCGGGAATAGGAACATACATCCGTAGTAGTGATTGCGTTGTTAATTGTTGCCACAACCGGGAGGGGATTAGAATCCGCTTTTGGCTTTGATTTATTTGAACCAATGATAGTGGGAAACCAAGAACAGTAGGTTAATCGTTCTTTAGCTTATTTGTTAGTCTCTTAAACTGCCTGTTTTTATTGCTTTGTTTTCTTTATTTTGTCTCAATCCAAAACCCCCCAAATTCTGACTTTTATTAATTCTCTGTTAATAACAACAACAACTAAAGAGTCCTTGAGAGACGATATCCGAGTTGTCGCTTCCCTATCTGCATTATTTTGTAAACGCTCGTTCTTTTTGGGGCGTGGCGACAGCGCGGTCAATAATATACCTGTTTGGTGTGATAATACTAGTGCTATTAATCCGTCTAAGAATCCTATACATCATTCTAGAGCAAAACATATAGAAATTAAGCATCATTTTATTAGAGATTATATTCAAAAGGGTGTTTTTGAAATTAAGTTTGTAACCACTAAATATCAGTGGGCAGATATCTTTACAAAACCCTTAAGTGAAGATGGATTTTTTTTTATTAGAAGGAATCTTAATATGCATAATGTGTCTGAATGAGTGTTTGCTGATATGTTTGAAAATTGTACCTGTCTAAATTTTATATCTGTTTGACTCGTCTATTTTAAGCTAAGCGTCTGATGACGTGGCTAAAAGCACTCAGTGCTAAACCCCAACTGAGACACGTGTACATTGTATTCTTTTTCCCTCCTTTTCTGAAAAACGTTTCATTTAATTTACAACCGTCTTTTTCAAAATTTATTGTTGTTTATAGCAATAATCTCTCTCTCCTCTTTCCCAATGCAAAAAACACTCAAGTGTTTTAACAAAAGGAATTCGCGTCGTTTCAAAACTACCCACTTAAAGCTTCTTGCTCACAGTCTCTCTCCGAACTCTCTTCGTCTTCATCTCTTCAAAACCCTTCCTTTCCAAACCCTAAAAATCTTCTCATCTGAAATAATGGCACCCAAAAGTTTTCTTGAAGATGTTGCTGAAAGATCCAGACTTCCTTTAACAGAACTAAAGAAAGTGCATCCTGGAAGGATCCCTAACTTCTCTGAGTTGAAGAACAAAGGACTAGATGTCAAGCCAGAAATCGCGCATGCTGGGTGGCTACCATTATTCTAGATTGTGGAAGATGTTTATCCTTCCTTGGTAAGGGACTTCTGGAAAAACTCTAAAGTCACCAAGGACAGCACAACCTTCATGATCTCTGGTAATGTTGATGAAGACCATGTCTTCATCACCCATGAGTCACTCGCTGAAGTGACTAAGTGCCCTAGAGAAGGAGCATGCTACGACAAAAGCTGGGTGAAGAATCAAGGCGGCGAGGCAGCTGTGAACCTTGTACTGTATGGAGTTCCCAAGCTAAAGGACTTTGATTCAAAATTCTTAACCCCAAAGGCAAGATTTCTTCATGTTCTTCTAATTAACTGTGTGATACCTAAAACTGGTTCAGGGGATCATGTGAGTAAGATAGAAAAATTTTCTATCTACCACTTAGTCCAAAGAATCAAGAGAGATATCATAGATTTAATTTTTGTACACATGCTGAAAACTGTTAAAGGGAAGTGCAAGGGTGGATATCCCTATGGCATGCTTCTAACAAGAATTTTCAGAGCCAACTCTTTGAACAACATGTCACAAGCTTTCCATACTGATCTCTGCACAGAGATAACTTCAAAGACCCTGTCTTTGATGAAAATTCAACATCAACCAATTGCAGAACCTTCAACTGTTGAAGCATCTTCCTCTACTGCACCTGCTAGTGAAAGACCGAGCATTCCAGTAGTTAAGGCTGAACCTTTTGAGGAGCCTGTTGAAGAAGAAAGGTCTCAACTTCAAAGGAAGAAGAGAAAAGTTACTCTCTCAACTGCTGAAGCTTCTATGTTTCAAGATGGTGCTGATGTCTCTCGGGTTGTTGAGCCTGTTGCTGAATCCTCTGAGCAAGTTGCTGCTTCTGCTCCTACTGCACCCAGTTTAACAAAAGTCTTCAAGAGGGAGAGAGCAGTGCAAGCTGAGGGGGAGTCTCAATCAAAAAAGACAGTGATCCCTAAGAAAAAGATGACCACTGTGACAAGAAGGAAATTGGTATTACCTTCTACTCCATCACCATCACCCTCACCTAAAAGAGAATCCTCATTTCAACCTCAACCAATAGCCACAACAACCTCCATCCCATAACCATCATCACCATTGCCACTATCTCCACAAAGAACACCAACACCACCACTACAAAGAACATCATCACCTCAACCACAAAAAAAACACTCCTACTGCACCTTCTTCACCAAAAATTCCAACTCCTTCACACACATCACCCATCCATCACTCCTCTGAACCTAATCCTACCATATCAGAAACTCACATGTATGATACTTCCACACCACAAACATCTCGTCATTCTGACATTCTTCTCATTAAGGATGTCAATGACTTTGATTATTTGACAATCCCACTTCTCCACCTTCACCCAAAATACAAACCCCTGATTATATCAGAAACCAGAACCAAGTCCCTCTGAGAATAATCTTTCCAGATTTATTCTCTGAAACAAGACACAACCCACTCCCTTTAGCCACTTTACCTCCATATCACCTATCTTCCAGAACCACTCCCTTCTCTATCACAGATGAGTCTTGCTCAAATTTTCTCAGCAGCAAAGACTTGGATGTCATTGCTTCACTTGAAGCTGAAAGACAGCTTGTTAAGCTTGCCAGAAAACAAAAACCGGTAAACAAATGGCTCTTCAATCCTCACATCTTCATGAGACCCTCTACTGAGCTCAAAGTAATGCCTGACTCCATGACTTTGAAAGGAAAGCAAAAGATCATTAACTTGCCTGGAGATCAACAATTCTGTCTGATCAAGTTCAATGACAACAAATGCAAATCCAGACTGAGGTTGTTCACTACAGAGACCCATCACAAGTTTCTAAAAGTCATAGACATCTACTGGAGATGTGGCTCTAACTCTGGAGTATCTGAAGAAGAGAAGAAAACAATTCCAACCAGAGGTAGTCAAGCCTATACTCTCTATCCTTTTTCCCCTTCAATTTTTACAATCAACGTTTTTCCAGACCCTCAGCCCGATGACCACATTATTATTGAAGAGTTACCTCCTACTCCTCCTTCTAATCCACCTCCTCCATCCGCATCTGCAACTGCAATGGCTACAACAGATTCTACTGCTGTCTCCTGCTGTCCATCAGAGGCTAGATGAAATGTCTTCAAGTTTGCAGACTGCCATTCAAAGACAGGATGAAGCAATTGCTCAGCAAGCTGCATTTCAAGCTCAGATGTTAGCTCAGCAGCAAGCAATGCAGAAGATGATGAAAGTTTTCTTCAAAAGCCAAGGAGGCCCTAGTTCTTAGATCTTAGGACTTAGTCTTTTTTGTTTCCTCTTGAGTCATGCAATGTACTAGTCAGTGATGTCTATCACTTGTAACACTTCTGACTCTGATTATATGAAATGAATTTTTTTTTGGTATTGCTTTTGGCTATCTGTCTTAATATATCTGTCTTACTTACTTTTTGATTGATGCCAAAAGGGGGAGGAAAATAGAAAATATAATAGAAAAATAAGAAAATTAGTTCTGACTTTGTGTTTTTATGTTACAAAAGTTATGGTTGCTCTGATACAATTTGCTCTAAATATTTGTTTATCTGATGCATAAACTAAGGGGGAGCATTAAAAATTATATCTTCTGAAATTTCTCTTATTGCTTTTGATGTTCAATAAAATCAAAAAAATTATTTGTCATCATCAAAAAGGAGGAGAACGTTGAGACCTCTCTAAAACACATTCAATGTGTAAATTCTCTAAGTTTTGATGATTCCAAATAGATTAAGTATGGTAATATTGAACCTTATGAAATTACTGACAAATCTGATAAGTGTGCAGAAAATCAGATTTAAGGTCACTCGCCCGATTTTCGTGAGACCTCGCTTTATAAGACCTGTCTCAAAAACCACTCGCCTCGCTTTTTAGTCAAAGACCAAGTCAACGCGCTTATCAAGATCCGAGTTACTTGATGGCGTGGCAAGAAGCATCTCTCCAAAAATGCACTCGCTTGATCACCCGTCTGACTTTTGGAATAAGCTAGCACCCGTCTAGTTTTGGACTGTATGATCACCCGTCTAGTTTTGGACTGCATGATCACCCGTCTAGTTTTTGGACTGCTTGAGCACTCGTCTGATTTCTGATTACTTCTCACCCATCCGATTTTCCAACTCGTATAATGTCAGTTTGTCAGAAATGAAGTCCAAGTCATCTTATTCATATTAAATGCCTTCCTTAAGGATCTTGAAGACCTCTGGACAATAGCTCAAAGGATAAAGAATAAAGAACGTTTGTTTCAAGGTTTTAAGGAATAAACACGCAATCTTCGTACCACAGCAGTAACCTTTTAGCTGTTTTAGTACAAAGTAAAAGTGCTTTCTGGAAAGTGAACTAACTGTTGCACTAAAAGAGGAAAGATATCTGCTGCAAGTACAAGAAGCCTGCTGCTGCCTACTCTGATATAATAGCTGATTCAGATTAAAATGTACTATTGGACAACCTTGTCAAAGCTAAACATTCCCAAGCATTTAATGTTTATACAGAACGACTCTTTGACATTAATGGTATCACAGAAGCTCAAATCAAAAGAACACATTTTCTGAAGCTGTGTCTAAACGGATATCTTGACTGAAGCCTTTAAGGGTCCGTTTGGTGGTCAGGATAAGAGACACATGATAGGATAAGCTATCATATCCTGTCCGAAACTGTTGTTTGGTGAGTCAGCAGGATAGGATAAGTCAACCTCATTACTTATCCTATCCTGTCAATCTAGTTAAAATTCTATCCTGAGGGGAGAGCTGGGTTAGAACTCAACAGGATAGGATAAGGTGATTTTTTTTCCGGTAACAAGTAGGATAGGGTGATTTAAAGTATAATAAAATATAAAAATGTATAATATATAAAATAATTAAAGTATAATAAAATAATAATTTAAAGTATAATAAAATTTAACATGATTACCAAAAAAATGTATCATAAAATATAAAATATTTAAAATAATAAAAACATTAATAATCAATTTTAAAATTTATTTTTTTATCACAATGCTAAGTTTGTTATTTTATATTATTTTTAAAAACTGTAAAATATAAAAAAATATTCTAATAATTTAACTATATGTAAAGTAAAAACAAAAAATGAATATTTAAAAATATAAAAAATTAATTATAGTTAGACAATATTTAAAAATTTTAAAACATTATATGTAATTTTATCATAAGGATAATTTTGTTTTTTTTTTTATATAAATTTAAATAATGAAAATTATAAAAAAAAAGTAAATCTAATAAAAGATAAAAACATTTAGAATAAAATTTTAAAATTCATACTTAAATTATAATGCTGTCCAGTTGGTTATCTGGTGGACACCAAACGTCGGATAGGATAACAACTTATCCTACTCATATCATGTTTCTTATCCTATCCGTCTTTATCCTATCTTAACCACCAAACGAGCCCTAAATAGATCAAACAATGAAGATGAAAACAAGAAGTTGAATATCATTAAGAACACTGTGCAGAAGCATTTACTCTCCTCATTAACTTCTCCATTCTTTCATTGAATACACCTTCAATCATTTGATATTAATTCGCAGTCTTTCACACTTCATATTTATTTCACTCATTGAGTGTGATCTCAGAGACTTGCAAGTTATATTAATTACACCAAACCTTTATATTCCTTGTGTGTTGAGCCCGAAGAGGCTAGGTGTGCAAAAAATACTTATTTAGTGTTGAGCCTAAAAAGGCTATATGTGCAAAGAATACTTGTACTATAGTTTACTTAGTTATAGTGGAAACTTGGTGCTGCCAAGAAACTAGACATAGCACTTGCGGTGAACCAGTATAAAACTCTTGAGTGATATTCTTCTTCCCTTATCTCTTTATTTTGCTTAAGTATTATTTTGTTCAAGCTTTTAACTTGGGGAGTTAATGTTGTGAATATCAAACTCTGTTTTACTCTTCTCTGTTTGCTTGCGTATTCTATCTGAATATTATACGTATCACTCGTCTGATTTTCTCTAATCTAAGTTCTGTTTGTTGTGCCTGCGAAAATCTTTTTAAGTAATCGAAAAAATTGATAAACACAATTCAATCCCATTCTTATATTAACTTTGGTTATTTAAGTAGTTTTCAATAGATTAATTTTTAGCTCAGAAAGCTACTTTCCCAACTTACCCCCGTGTTAGCGTACGTGAACTGTGAAGCAATTATTTAATGTTTTTGGTTACAATCAAGCAATTCTTCCTAATTACAACATTGTGAAGCAATTTTGTTTATTTCAATTTTTCTAAACTTGAATTTCGGTTTTTTTTTAACCAAATCATTTTTTTCTTAATCTAATAAATAAATAAATATATTTTCACATGTTTTTCATTGTCATGAAAATATGTTACAAATCTTATTCAATTTTTTATAATAAACAAGTTATAATGTTAAAAAAAAATCAAATATTATTAATATAAAATATATAGAATACTATCATTTTGAGTAATAGGCTGGCTAATGAAAAACCACATAGAAACACCTGTAGAGAAATTATTGCATAAACCTTGAGAAAGTTAGATACATTATCACATCATTGATTATAATAAATTGTGATGAAATAGTTGTTAATTAGATGCAGTTAATATCATAGGATGCTCCAATTTTATACAGCAATTACTCATAGTCGAAAGCCAGTATTCAGGAGTCAGCACTACAAAATTGTCTTGCTATGAGACTATAATAACAAGTTGGGGCCCTCCATAATATGCACAGGTAGAAATTTGAGACTCCAACGGGGAGTACTATTTTGTGTGGCTGTAACATCACCCAATCTATAATTCCAAGCAAACGCTAAAATTCTATATTCTATTACACAGAAATGTGTGACACATCACACGTATCATCAGAATCTCACACTTTCTCATAGATAAACAATATAAATACAATGCATTCACAACTGAGTTGTCATTCTGATGAACAACTGTTACCCCCTTCAGTTTCATCTTCTCTCAGATCTACTTATATCCGATGGAACACGTGAATCAAGTGTTGATAGGATCTGCGGCATTGACATGCCTCCAGAAACCACAATTTCTGAAAAGCTTAGCATACGTTAAAAATATACTGAAATGGCTAACCCAAATATTGAAAAAAAATACTGGAATGAATCCTTTTTTTTTTTTTTTGATCAGCGGAATGAATCCAATTAGATTATCATTTTCCTTTTAGCACATCCACGAGCATGCACAAAATTCATTACTTATACATACTATGTGAGTAATGTAAGTGCAGAATCTGAAGATTCTGAATTGTTTATATGAAGTTGCAATAAGATTAGAGTGCCGTGTAGTGGTTTGCACAGAAGGTACGAAGAGTATGTGAGTGAAGTGTAGATGCAACTGTTGTTATTCGGCCCTTTTAATAATTATCCACCAATCCCAAATTAGGAAGACCAAGAACCTCTTAGCTCCAACTTTACTGAATCATATAAAGAGAGCGCCCCAGAGAGCAATTCACTCCAAATATAAATCATCTTCATCATATTAGCATAGTGAAAAGTAGATAATTAAGCCTGCTTTTACTCTTATAATTCAAGACTCTGAGTAACTATAATAAATACAAAAACTCACCAATTCCTTCCCGGACTGATAAGTTTGGCCTAATGACATCCTTGGTGTTGACAAGAAATATATCTCCAATATAAAGATGGTTCGTGGGAACATAGACACAGCATAGCTCCTCATCTCCAGAATAATTCTGAGAAATGATGATATAATTAAAAGAGAAAAATTCAACATGTAAAGTTGTTAAAAGCTCTGATAATTGCAGATAATTTTCATTAACACTAAACCTGCCTTGTCAAACACATACATTAAATGCTTATCCATATGCATATGAAAATCTCCCAATGACTTCAAAATCAATGAATCATAAGTTAACATCTAGAGGGCACTTGGAATGGGCATTCAGAAAAATGCCAACCAATTAAGGAGCATATCATAAACCTTTGAGCAACTCAAAATGATATATTGCAATATTATATGGCATTAAAAACACAACTAAAGAAAAAGAACCTAAAAGGCTACATGGCAACCAACATCATCAGAATAATTGATGAAAGGTAAATGGCAACAATAAGTGGCCATGGCCCATAGTAATTATGAGTCAAGCAAAGCCAAGCCTAATAAGCATCAGCTATACATGCTACAGATGAGTCATAAAGTACATTATCATATGGACCTGTATATCACACCGGCAACACATAGATCAGCATACTATCATTGAGCACGAAGCAACAGAATAGTCCAAACTAGTCACATCAAGACTGACACAGCTCCATTGAAAAAAGAAACCAGGATTACAGTGTAAGCAACAATAAAGTAGTGCATGGGATTTATAACGCAACACTAATTCAAGCAACGGTGAAAGAAAAGTTCCAAAAACTTGTAAGCTACCAAACATAGAAGTCCCTAAGAAACCTGAAGGACAACGGATGAGGTGATGAATCCAAATGCATATTCACCAACACGTGGATGCCGAATGATGGCTACTTCTTTGAATGCTTGTGAATTTTGATCTGTGACCACAAATGTGTTAACACAAACAGTTCTCACCCAATATTATATATCTATCAGCATGACAATTTAGTGTGGGATGTTGGCAAACACACCTGGTGAGATAGCAGCACTAATCTGCTTGGAGGCATTATAGATATGACGAACAAGAGGCATGCGCTTGATAAACCACTCCCCGAGTCCCAGGACAGATGCACCCAACCATGATGACATGAAAACCCCAACCAAGAAGATGAAAGTTATGGAAGTTATGAATCCAAGGCCTGACCACGAAGTATTAACAGTTAATTTCAACACATTTAATACTACCATGACATCAAGTGATGAACTTAATGGGTTAGAGATAGAGACAACAATATCCAATGATATATCTATTTTCCATGTAACTAACAACTTGTATTTTCACTATTTTGTAGCTCTATTGCACACTTCTACTTCCAATAAAACCCAAGTATGAAAAATAGCAAAACGAAAATAAAATGAATATCAAGAATATACAATTACTAATATATGCAACCACTAAAGTTGAATACTATGCTTTAGCAACCACATGTGAAAAAAAAAGTAATGGGATATAGTGAAGTACCATAAAACAGAAGCACTTACCAAAAATATTGATTCCGAGTTGAGCATAGATTGGAGAAAAAAAACCATCCACAAGATGAATAAACCACCATGTTATATAGAAGGTGATTGCAATTGGAAAAAGAATGACACTGCAGAAGAAAAGAACTATCAGCCTATCACCAATTCACCATAACAGATAAACACAGGAATCGTTAGATTCAGTTGCTGATGCCATTATACAGGTATAGCCTCACAGATTAGATTTAAATGACATCATCAAAAGAAGCCAAATGCAGTAGCGTTCTTATGAAAAAGAAAGAAGGCGTAAAATGTGCAACCCTGGAAAAAAAAATCTCTGAATCTCCAAGACTCCAACTATATTTTAACTTTCAAAGCCTCCAATCATAGTTATTCAAATTGCAAAACAAAGCAACTAAAACCACAAAGATAAAAGACCTCATGAATTGGAAGAAACCAAAGTAACAATTGGGCTGAAATGCAAAGACAGACAACCATAAGGCAGGGACATGATTTTGTTTTGCAAACCTAATATCCATGCAAATAGAAAGGTAAATGCTGGACAGCGACAAACTTTCTTTGCAGCAAGTATTCTACATAGAATAATCATTTTTGATTATTCGAAGAAGTTATTTGATTCTCCATTGCCTTATCCTTCTAAAACGAGCTATAGAGATAGCAATGAGACTAATATATTTTATTGCAGGAATAGACATAAAGGGCTATAGTTTGGTTATTATGGTTCAATAAGCAATTTGGACATTTATAATTCAGAACCTAGGGTTTTGATTCAATTAGGATTTCCCATTGAATAAGGAGTATCACTTTGAATATATTACTAGCAACATATCTCGAACTCAAATAAAGAAGGATGTAAGAGCTTTCCATTATAGAGCAACTATCATGTACAGTAATTTTTTCAATATAGATGAAAAATATTAGAGAAAATAATTTTTTATTTTATTTTCAAGAACGCAAAGCATTAAAAGAACACTTTCTTCAGAAAATAATAATAATAAGATAATCAAATATTATGGTATAACGTGTGCACTAGTTTCATATGTAACAGTGCACACAATGAAATAGCATATATCCATGTCTTGATATTGAATAGATACTGGGTTGAAGAAAGAATTGCGCACCATCCGGTCATGAACTTTTTCGATGCCCAGCTCCTAATAACTTTGGAAAAAGTCTACAAAGTGACATAAACAACATATGGAAATCAGTCTGACAAATACTTCAGATGTAAAAAAGCAGAGAAATTCTCATATGCAACTAAAAAAGAAATGGGATAGACAACATAGCTCTTGTTAGGTATTCAAACTCATGAAAAGTCATTAGTTCCATTCCAATATAAATGAATGCAAATCTCAAAGAAATTTAGAGAGGTGTTCCTAATGAAATAACACAGGTCCCCTACCCCGACACAAAAGCAACTTATTGTATTTTATAATACCCATGAATCATTGAATCACCTCATATTAAAATCTCATACCATGTTTACAACTACATCTTTTTTCCTTACATCCCCACACCTGTACTGTTGCTACCACCACCTTCAATGTAATATGTCTAAAACAAATTGTTCGAATGCTAGACATGTTGTAAAGTTCATCTTGTAAAATTACATAAATTAAGTAATATGAATTGTGAAAAACCAAAGACGCAAAAAGAATTGAATTAATACTATCAACTTAAAGAAGAAGAAAAGAAAGGCACTTAGATCATTTAAATTGGTATGACTTTTCAAACACAGGCAAGAACTAATTTTCTATATAAATTCGATTTCATGTAGATATAATTCCTAAAAACAGTCTCAACTGAAGTAAAATCCCTAAACATCCGGTCTTCAATTTTCCATAGCAGACAGAACAATTAAACAGTTGAAAGAGATGATTACCTCGCGGCCAGCATGATGCATGGAAGAGGAAGAGGAGGAGGAGGAGGAAGAGGATGGCTTGGAAGAGGCGGCGCCGTCGGCGGCGGCGGAATCAGCGACGGGGATAAGAAGCTCTCGATCTCTATCTCTGTTGGCCATTACCGTTGACGGTTTGTCATTGCCCATAACCAGAGGAAGGAACACCTAGTAACGACGCCGTTTCAATATTCCAGAAACACACAACCCTTACCCTTATTACCCCTATGTTTTTGCTTCTTCAACTCATACTCAGAGAACACAAAAATGACAAATATTCAAATCAGTTAAAAAGGTATAATTCCAATTCTTTTCGTCCTTCTCCCACTTCCTCTTGTCTTTTTTTTTTTTTTGCTTTATTCTGGTGGGGTTATATTTAATTCAATTAAAAAATAAAAAATTTAAGGTTAAAGTAATGTTTTGGTCCCTATACGTGACATCGATTTTCAATTTGGTCCCTATACGTAAAAAGTTATCAATTTGGTCCCTATACGTGACACTGATTTTCAATTTGGTCCTCACAGCTAATTGGTCCCTATATAACAGTACCAAATTGCAAATTATTGTCACATGTAGGGACCAATTCAACAAAAAAATTGAAATCGGTCCCAACATGTGATAATTATTTTCAATTTGGTCCCTATATGTGATAATAATTTGCAATTTGGTCCCTCTTATATAGGGACCAATTAGTCATGAGGACCAAATTGAAAATCGTAGTCACGATATAGGGACCAAATTGATAACTTTTTACGATAGGGACCAAATTGAAAATCGATGTCACGATAGGGACCAAATTGAAAATCGATGTCACGATAGGGATCAAAACATTACTTTAACCCAAATTTAAAATAGACAATTTAGTTTTGAGGTTATTCGAGTTATGATAATGGAAGGTTGCATGTACGATGGTAAAATGATTTATTTGTCCACCATCCATCCAAATATAAATCCATCCACTATAAAAAATAAAAAATAACGGATTGGATTAAGTTGACTATTTTATTATAAGGAGGGTGAGAGAGAAAGGGAAGGTGAGAGGGGGAGAGATGGAGAGGGAGAGAGTATATTTAAATCTTTAATATGACTTTTATGGATGGATTGGATATCCATTAGTAAAAAAATGGATGGATTGGATGGATTTTATGAGATGGATCACGGATGAATTAGATTTCTTTTTATAAATTTTTAATGGATCATAATGAATTAATGGATTATTTTTAATCCATCTATCATAATCCGAATAAAAATTTATCCAATCTATCTATTTGCCACCCTTGATTGCACGTGACTTGAGACCTTGAAGGAACTTCTTTTTATTTTCTTTTTTGAGAGTTGCTGGATGCATGTTGTAGTCGAACCCCTTAATTAGTTACTTAAAAAAAAAAAAAAGCTTTGGAAAAATTAATGTATCGTTGGTTGATTTTTTTTTTTAATAGGCATGTAGTGGAGGTTGAATAAGTGTGTATTTGGACGAGTGTTTGACAAACTTGATTTTGGATGTAATTGATTTTGTAGAATTGATTTCAATACAATTGAGTTTGAAGTAAAGTGATTTATGTTTGGATGTTTTTATTCTGAAAACAAGTTTGATGTAAAATTTAATATAATTTTTTAATCCAAAAGCAGAAGCTACTCCAAGCTGCTTCTGATAGAATCAATTCTAGATACAAAATTGATTCCACGAACGTGTAAACAAACATCTTTTTTTCTATCAAAATCGTGTTTGACAGGTGTAGAAACACTTCTTGAATCTTCAGAAATGAAACCAAACATACACGAAGGCTATGTTTTAGAATTTTGAAGGAACAGGGTAAAGTAGCGGCGATTTCCATCGTGCATAAGTAACGTGGGTAAGACCGTGCACAAATAAGTTCTGACAGCCCGATTTAACACTAAAATTTCCGATGGATGGGATTAGTTTGCTAAACCGGTCATGTTCATGTAAAATGTTATTTGCAGTTTGCCCCCTCGATTTAGGGTTCGACTATGGCCCCCTTCGCAGCTGAGTCGCAGGTGAGTATGGTGACGACTCAGCATTAGGTGGCGTTGGTGGTGGCCGATTGGAGGAAAAGGTGGAGGTGGCAACGTCGGCGTCGACGGGATGATCATCAACCTCGTCACTCTCCTCGCTGGAACAGTCACGAACCCGTTCAATAGCGGTTATTTTCAGGGACCGGCGACGGGTTCCCAAAAGCTCGACTCGACCTGAACCGGCAAGTTCAGGAGTGGGTCATACCCGGGTAATCTGGGCCGGGTCCTTGCGGATAAGGTCACCGGAGCGAGCTACAATGCGCACAGCGAGAACGGGAGGAGGTTCTTGTTATAGGCGATGTGGGACCGGCAGTCTCAAGCGTGTAGGATGCTTGTTTAAGGGGAGGGACGATGGTTGTGGCATTAGTGACGACTCAGGCATTAGTAGGTGTTGGTGGTGGCCGACAATGGGTTGCTTCCCCAAAGATGCAGGATCTACAGGTCTGAGGAATCGATGGTCTCATGGATCAACATTGCTGGAGATGTCTGCCATTAGGATTCTTGTCAAATAGGGGCGGACAAGAAATTGCATCATTTTTGCTCTGCCTCATCCTACGGCCATTTTCGCAAATATCCAAAACAACGAGCACCTAGTTAGTGTTTATGTTCAACCGGGTAAACTTGCAATAGAAGGTCATTTTAACTTGTGCATCATGAGCCACCCACGTTAGTTGTGCACCATAGAACTCGTCTTAAAGTAGTTAGTAGTTGAGTGGTTTGTAATGAGTTGAAGTTGTAAAACTATAATAGTCTTCAGTTTGAAAGTTTTAATAATGATATAGGGAAGATTTTGCTCCATTGTTTGGTTGCACGTAGGAACAAGATCCGAACCAATGATCCGATGAACTCGAAAATTTGAATAAAACTAATTAAATTCGATTTTTTTTGGTGTTCGGGTACGAACCGAACCAAAACCAATGATGATTATTTTTGTTTTCCTATTCAATGATTTTGGAACCAAACCAAACATATTATTATATTTTAATATTTAATATTTAATATATTTATATATAGTTCAATAATTTAATAATTTAAAATTTATTATATTATATTTTATATATATATATATATATATATTTTGAAATTTAATAATTTTCGGTCCGAACCGAATCAACCCCTGCTTGATTGATTTGGTTTGGTTCGAATTTTGTAGATAAATCACTTAAAATCAAACCAAACGAATCGAACCATTTTTTATTGGTTCAGATTTTTCTCGCCTAAACTAGAATCAAATTGACTCGTTACACCCCTAATTGTAATCAATGGAGTGAGATAAATTACAAAATGCATGAAATAATTTACACTCCTCACCATCTCAACCCCCAATGGAAGAATATGAAAAGTCGATCGTTTGAGTGATATGGAGTGATTTTTGTTTTCATCCTTAACCATTTTATTTTATTACTTAAAATCTCTCAAATAATATAGGCTAAAATCTTTTTACCACTCTAGTTAATTATTAATCACTCAACTCCACCCTTTACCTAACCGAATATACTTGGTAGCCCATTATTTATTGCCTGTTTGACTGTCTCAGTGAGGCTACACCAGTTTTGGTTACAGATTCTTAAGAGAATCTCCGTATTAGGTGTTGCTTAATAAATAAGAATAGATTCTTATAAAATAAGATCGTTCAAGCACCAATGACATGTCATCCATATGTAAATCTCATTTTCGTGAATTTCATATATTAATTATCATTCTTTTTACATTTATGTGAATTGGGTTCTAGGGGCTCACCAAAATTAGGGTAGTCCTTATATCTCAAAGGACACTGAGATACTTATATATTATCCACCAACGAGTTTCTCATATCGACAACGGGATTCGAACTCACGTCCTTATGAAATATAAGTTGTATTCTTACTAATTAGACCAACATTTACTCAGATATTAATTGTTCTTCACCTTATAATGACTATTATTTGGATTTTGACGCGTCGAAAAAATGTTTTAGCACAAAACTCGAGAAACTACCCCTATAATTGGTTTTTTTGGTTAGAATCCGTGGAATCTTCAACAAAATCCAATCCAATCCCATATGACCAAATCTAATGGATTATTTGAATAATTTGATCGATTTGGATACTAAAATTCTCCTAAACCGGATCCAAATCGATCTGATCATACTCCTAACTATGAAGTTGATACGTTACAAGACTCTACTCCCAACTGAAGATGATATTGCTAACCCAAAGAAAATAGAGAGCACCACAAATGCCTTTAGTCAGTGCCAAGACCAAATAAACAAATAAAAAAGGGATCATATCAAGAATACTATAGACCATGAACAATTTACTATTATCGTCATCTCTTTAATGGATTATTTGAATAATTTGATCGATTTGAATACTAAAATTCTTCTAAACCGAATCCAAATTGATCTGATCACACTCCTAACTATGAAGTTGATTTACAAGACTCTACTCTTAACCGAAGATGGTATTGCTAATCCAAAGAAAATAGAGAGCACCACAAATAGGCCTTTAATCAGTGTCAAGCCCAAATAAACAAATTACATCAAGAATACTATAGACTATGAACAATTTACTATTATCGTCATCTCTTTTTCGATCAGATGCGCCGTCACCAACCGAATTCCGCTCCTCTTGCTGGCCTTGGGTGCCTTGGAGATTCAAATCTCATACTACGCCTAAGGTTTTTCTGTGCATGAGTGAAATGCTGAAGGACCACTTCTTATCGTGCCTCATCACTGTTGGTTGGGCCATGTTCCTATTCAAGAGACAGTGGGCTGCCAGGAAAGTTCTATTTTGTTTTATGACTTTTGGGCCTCAGTTTTTAAATGTTTTGGGCGTTTCTGCAATTCCTGAGGCTATGGGTTTGGGATTACCAAATGCAATTGGTGCTATTGCTGCTAACCATGATACAATCGTAGTGAAAATTGATGGGGATGGTGGCGATATTTTAAATGCCAAGGAGCTTGCCACTATCAATGTAGAGAATCTCCCCATTAAGATATTGTTATCGAAAATTCTACACTTGGAGAATGGTTTTTCAGGGGATCGAACAACTGCTATCAGAGACATCAATCGTTGATGTTTCCCCACATTTTGATTTTGAGGACAAGATCAATTTCAAGGGGTCGGTAATGATACCTTGTAAGACTCTACTCGCAATTGATGATGGTATTGCTAGCCCAAAAGAAAATAGAAAGCACCACAAATGGGCCTCTAGTCAATACCAAGCCCAAATAAACAAATCAAAAGAGAATCACATAAAAAATACTCTAGAATAAAAATAATTTATTATTATAATTATTTTAAAGAAGTTTGTTAGGATATGTGTCACTAGCCCTCAGAAACTAGAAACTAATTTGTGGTAAGAATTGTTGGTTATATAAATCAATATTGATATGAATGGAAGAAAAAAAAACCATCAAAATCTCTCCGGACTTTCCTGTTCAATAGGAGTTAGGGTGTGTTTGGGTAAACAACTTAATTAAGAGTTTATCACATAAGGTCTTATCTCATGAGAGCTTATGCCATAAGCGCTTAAAGAAAAAAAGGGACATAAGAGGATTCGAATAATTGAAAACACAGATGGGGTGTTTAGTGTATAAGCTCTTATGATAATTCCATAAGCTTCTCCCAATGACTTATGAAAATAAGTCAAAAACTCCTTATGAGATGACATAAATTATTTTTATAAGCTCTGCCAAACACACTGCATAAGAACTTATATCATCAGATAAATCAAAAAAAACTTAAATAAGTTCTTCCAAACGTCACCCTAAACTTAAACTTCTGTTTGTAAACCTCTTCTTATCATAAGTCTTCTTGGTCATAGTCAAACAATTGATGATTACGCGGTAGAGTGAAGATGAGTTGTTTTGTTGACTAGTTGTCAGTTGCGATATTACGCGGTAGTCACAGTCACAGTCACAGTCTAGTATAGCGTACAGAAAATTTTGTAACAGCTACAAGACACAAGAATGGGGTTTTCTAGATTTCATGGGTAACCACACATATAATGGGCCGTACTTCAATTTCCTGGGCTAGCCCAGATCGCCTTCGAAGACACTCTAGGTGTCTGCATCAGTGACGACATGTGAGAAAGAGATACATACCACCTCCACCTGCACACCTTATCTTTTTCAAATCGAAATGATTAGCATAAATGCGAATCAGACACAAGGTGTGTGTCTCTGAGTGTGATTGTAATCGTGATAATCCACTGATTTGAATGCGTGGATTCGCTAATCTGCTGATTATGCAGCAAGCAATCCAGGGCGGGGTATATAATATATTTTCTGAGGATGCAGTTGATGAACTATATACACGCGTAGGAATATGAAGGATATTAGGATAGGTACGTATCCTTGTTAAACATTTTTTCCAATAAAGGGAAATCCACTACATTTTATAGCATAAACATTATACTTTTAATAATATTACAAACATTTTAAATATGATTTCGAAACTGAAACTTGAATCAAATATTTTGATTTTGACAATCCTCGAAACTGTATCACGATTACAATTATAGTTATATCAATTATATTTTTTTCGTAATATTCACAACATAATTGTCACCGTAATTTTAAATCTTTATATATATATATATATTAATTACAAATGTATACAATGTACTAGAGATAATCCCATAATAAGTTGACAAGTCTACGAAAATTGTTATGTAATAAGATGGACGGAAGCATATAAAGACAAGATAGGTAGACAAAAAAGGCAGGTTACTTTACCAAAGTATAGCTTATGTTTGTTTTAAATTTTGATAAAATTGATTTTTAAAGAATTGATTTTAAAAAAATTAAAGTTAAAAAAATTGATTGTGTTTAACAATATTTTAAAAATAAGTTTAAAAAAATTGATTTTGTTTGGATGATAAAGTAAAATCACTTTTGAAGTATAAATATGTAGAATTTTGTGGGACCTACATCTAGAATCAATTATTTTCAATGAAAAAACTAAAAAATTTTACTTCCATAAAACTCAATTTTAACTCATCAAAAATCAATTATTTCTAATAGAGCTCGTAAAAAAAAACATAAATACATAAATAATACCGAGATACATAAACACGAACGGCAAATGAAAAAAAAAAAGTACCGTTTACACTAGGAATAATCCTTAGCAAACGGACACTACATCTTTAGATGATATATATTGAATAGAGTTATGAAGACAAGATAGGCAGACAAAAAGGTCAGGTTACGTGCCACCCTCAAAGTCCTGCCACTCCATCAATAATATCACTAATCAGTTACCAAACCAATGTATGTATCTTGGAAGGTGAGCTTCACACAGCTACATTGAATAGAGTTATGATATTTTGAAGGGGAAATCCGACATCATCAAACTTAATTTTGAATAGATTGTTAAATTTTTTTTTTTTTTGATTCACAGTCTATCTAAAATAGTATTTTATTATGATATCAAATTTGGATGTTAAAATATAACTCAATTTTATATATCTCTATTGTGAAAACAACAACCGAGGGAAGAATCAGAATCACAATTGGGCTTCTTTGAAGAGGACAAGTTAAGAAGATGTTGGAAGGAAAAGCTATGGTGAGAGAAACAGACATGGCACTGAACATGCAAATCCAAGCCATGGCCTCTGCTTCTCAGGCCCTTGATCTCTATGATGTTTCTGATTGCATCTCTATTGCAGCCCACATCAAGAAGGTGCATGCATCACTTTTACTCCTTAATTTTGTTTTTATATAATTTGCTTTATTAGTTTTGTTTTATTTCCATTGATTATATTATGGGGTTGGTGTTTGGTTGTTCAGGAATTTGATAAGGTGTATGGGAGTGGGTGGCAATGTGTGGTAGGTTCCAATTTTGGGTGTTTTTTCACTCATTCACCTGGGACTTTCATCTATTTTGCTCTGGAGACCCTTAATTTTCTTATCTATAAGGGAACCTCTTCTTGATTTTATATATACAATCTGAGACAGGAAACATCAGAGAAGCATCCAAATCTAGGATAAGTTTGTTTTCTCCTTGAACTGATTTTCTTCCATGTATGTGGAAAGTATATATTAGTTGTTACTTGTTGCAGTATGGTTCAGGGAAGATAAGTGTCTCCATCATCCGCTCTATCAAATGGAGCTTTTCCGCTATAGATTCTTTTGTATGAAGTGTAATAATCAAACCATAATAAATTGCTGTCTGAGCTTTATGTACCCAATTTTTTTTTTTTTTTAAAAATATCCATACTTTATTCATTTATCCCCCCCTCTCCTTCTTTTATTTCATAAGAATATTCGTTTCTTCATGGTAGCAATTTCCACTCTATTAGTCACTCGATGTTACTTGAAAGTTTTAACATGGATAAGAAGATAACAGCATAAGGAGCTGTATTATTAACAAAAGAACAAAAGCGATAGCCAAAAAGAAAAATACCGTATAGATATTATGCTATAATTAATAATGTTTACATAAACATAATTTCAAATGTACACAATTTTTAATATATATATATATATATATATAATATAATATAATATAATAATTATAGTTATCCTCACAGGCTCACAGTAATAATTATATCACATATATCCAGACATGAGCATGGCAAATTTTTCGGTTACAGAGAGTAATTTTCTTTTTTGGGACTAAAAAAATTATGTTATTAGTATAACAGATCTCTTAATGTTTGTCTTTTGTAGTTTTGTTCCACATTCTAACCACAGTATGTCATCACACATCATCTTCATCGTATCATAATTACATTATTATCACATCCTCTTATATCAATATTATTCCAAGTTTCCAATCTTATTTTTTTCAACAATTAAGACTAGCAGATGAATATATATAGGTTCTCCATTTTTTCATTGGGTTCGTTTTGCACGTCGTATGAGACATAAGATGTCACTGCCATGCAATGATCTTCTGTGGCGTCCAACTTGTCCAACCTTCTGGGTACTCTACACACAAAGCCACTCACAAATTAGAAATGTATGAATATGACACACAGTGAATCCACTTTATTATGCAGATCAATGCATCATGAATATAAAACAAGCATTGTAGAGGATACACTCACTTGGAAATGAAATGTAGGATTTGGAACTTTTGTTAAGTCTGACAGACGGTCCCCGACAGGTACCACTGTTGTTTAAGATAAGAATGTATGTGAGTCTTAGAGATGCAACCCAAAAGACAATTATGCAGAAAACAAAGTAACTTTTTTTGTTTTGGTATGATAAGAACATAATATGTTACCCATATGCCCTTCAACGGTAGAAGTGGTTGGCTTCAAATTTTGAACTGGATGTGGCTTATGGGTACACATAAAAAGTGGTAAATCCTCGTGTGTCGCTGGTACATGTTTATCTTTCATTTTTGGAGGAATTTGACTTTCAGAATCTCTGCATTAGATTAAAAAAAATCATAGATGTCAAACTACAAAATATCTTTCACTTTTATAGATGAGGCTGTATTATTACATTAGTAGATTCTTGAGGGCATTGAGGAATGATGAGGTACCTTAGTTTTTCACTGCTTGATCTCTCAAGGGAAGGTGCTGATCAACACATACATATGAATTGCATAAATGGAACAATAGTAATAGTATAATATAATTGATTGGCAAATTCTATAGTCCTTGAAAAGAACAAAAGGGTGGCAGAGCATGAAATACTTGACAAATAACGCGAATGTAGTCTTGGCAAATTCTCACTAAATTGAATTTTTGCCAGGGTAAATTCATGAGCATATTGTTCACATGAGAGAAGTCTCTGGCAAAAGCATCATCTTTAATTAGTACATTGTTTTGGTCAAAAAACACCATGTTGAATGTCATGATTTTTCAAATTAAGCATTTATTTTAGGCAGATTTAGGAGTTTCAGAAAACAACATCCTATTATCTGCATTTGGGGTTTGTGCAAAGCAATGTTAATAGTACTAACTTGTTTGAGGCATTGGATTCGTAACTCAGCTTCAGAAAATGCATTTGTTTGGGAAATAAGGCCTTCAAGATTGGCCGAGACATTTCCAAGATGATCAACAACAGTGACCACAGTCCTACATATGTACTCCTTTGTGCTCTCCAACACACTGCAATATTTACATAATCCAATTTGTCACAGGTCAACATATACAGCAAACATACAAACTCTTTTTAATAAAGTTTAGAAAGCACACAAAAATAACTAACAGGGAACAATCTAAACTTTCTTATAGCATGCTTTTAGATGTCTAAGCAAATTATGTGGGACTCAAAATCACACTGTTATTATATTCTTAAAAATAAGTTTCTTTTGATCCTTATGTCATATTCTAAAGTCGCATGTCATAAGGCTTAAAGTAACACTTACAATTCATCAATGAAAACTGAATTTTTAAGCCCAACTATATACATACCTTAATTATAGATTCTTTCAATAATCATGTGAACCCGAGTAAGTTCCCATACCAATTCATGGTATTTCGTAGTATATAAAAAGCTCTACAATGATATGGTAAAAAGTGACCAACCACCCAATGCTTTGTAGTAATGTTATCAACTATCATGTTAGCAAATTCCTCAACAGAAAAAAAAAAAAAAAAACAATTACACGAGTACAAAAGTGTTGTGTGTTTAGAGGACTCACTTGTTCTTCTCTTTGCTTTTCAAGAACGTTGTTTCACAGTATTCTGCAGCATGGTGAAGTTGAGACCGTAGTTCTCTTAGCTCCTGAAACCACCATGAACAAAGATGCAACTTTTATGAAGAACTGTAGAATCATAGAGTAACAAAACATATGGATGTGAACCTTAAGAGACTTGTCAAAGCTCATGCTTTCTTCTAAATCAGCCTCAGCTTCTGATTTTTCATTGGAACAAGACTTGAAATTCACCTCCATTCTATTGTTACTGATTCTGAGGATGAAATAATAGTTGGGTTATGAAAACAAATAATGCTTGAAAATATAGGATCTAAAAGGGCATGTTTGGTTTGTATTTTCATTTCCTAAGTTTAGCAATAATAACAATAAAAATAGTTATAAAAATGTCACGTTGTTTTCATTATATCTCCTGATTACAAAGATTTGTACAGGAAACAATGAAAACAAATAAAATTTGTTTTCAGTGTTTCCTGTACTAATATTTGGAAACAGGAGATAGAATGAAAATAGTGTGACATTTTTATAACTATTTTTGTTATAATTATTTCTAAATTTAGGAAATGAAAACAGGAAACGAAAAACAAACCAAACGGGGTTTCTTTATCTACTCACACTTGTGCATGAAATGAATGCTTTCACTTTGCCCAACTGATTACAAGAGAGTGAAGAAGTGGATTTATGTGATGTGAGTTTTGGAGGCTTGTGAAATGGTAATACAAACAAAGCTCTTTATGAACAGATTCAGCAGCCAGCACATACAAAATAGAGGATGGGGACAAATAAACAGTTTCAGTCCCGTGATATGCTGTTGTTACCTTCTTTGCATGCTTTTAATTAAAAAAGGCAAAGTAATGACTCTAATTATAATGTAATGACAGACCCTATATAGCATAAACAAGAGTAGCTTAGTACTACTCAGCAGACACTGCTCAGTGAGATTGTCATCTGAATTTTCTGATAAAGACAAATAGTAGGGTTGCTGTTACTTAAGTAAATAAAGCCTCAATCTCCACATAAACGATAAGAAAAACATGAATCAATAATTACTTCTTTCTTTATATTTTGAATGCACATGCCTGGTTGGAGAGCTTATTGGGTTTGGCTTAAACAGCACATGAAATGCTTCATGTGAGATATAATGTGATACACAGCTCCCTTCTAATAACACTAGGCATAATTGCATAAATGCCTTGGTTGATATAAGTATTCAATACTGTTAAAAGTTTCAATAACCCTTATTTTACGACAAATGAATTTTGTTGCCGAAAATAAAAATTGAACTATTAAACAATCTATCCTGTTCCATGTACGATCAGCAATTAAAAAGTTTTGAATGGAAAAACTTTATTTTAGTTTAGAAATACACCTTAACCTTTGTATTTCTCTCTGTGATATCAAACAATTTTGCTATTCACACCACATGTGATTGACCAGAAATTAGTATATTGTTAAACAGGTTAAAAATAATGTACAAGCACCATTTTCAGATATGAAACTGACATTGGAGCTTCACATTGGACCTCGGTTAATTTCCAGTATATAGTTCAAGATACTAAACACTACAAAGTGAACTTTATATCTGAAAATCAATGGTACAACCACCAATCAACTCTGCAGCCTCAATGTCAGATGATATCGAGTTATTATCTGAGGGTACTGATGCTGAAAAAATATCTCTAAGATTTTTGTACATTTCTTGAGGTGTTTCCTTAATTTCTTCATGGTTGCCAAGATTCTGATGTTGTAGCTCCTTTGTAGACGCAGTTGTAGGAGCTGATCTTGCACATTCCCCATTTTGCAGCGATTTAGAGTCTAATGAAACGAAGGGAAAGCGAGGGTTTAGTATATCATCAAGTTGATTCATCAAATTGAGATGTAAATATTTTATAAGCAATGACTTTGCAAATTGCAGTATATAATCATATGGCATTCATTGTAGTATTGTTCCCAAGCACAAGATGCAAAATTAGGGATCAAGTTGTAAATCCGAGCTCAAGTGGATGGATGCAAAGCAGAAATGAGCACAAATTAACTTCTACCCAAGATTTTGATGTATGTGATACTATAATAGAAATGTTCAAACTCATCAGTTTCAAACTAACCACACAGACAATATAGATGTTATAAGGCTAAATGACACTTTCATGCAACCATTATACAAGGGTCATTGCCTGAAACTTGTACATAGTTAGGTGCAAAGCTTAACCAGTGAACATAGTGAGAATATATAGTTACTATCGAGATTTATTTTTTCTTTTAGTAATTTTGGTATATATCATGATATTAATATCAGTAATGTCATTGAAACAACCGTGGTGAAGACATTATAAAGTACTAAATGAACTGTTTTAATATTTTGTAAATGTTAGGACTGCTAATGTTGAGAGGGGTCCAAATGAGCTGCTAGTCCAGCAACGGCCCAAGCCTAGTGAGTGGAGGGTTTATGTTAGGAGAAATAGGAAAGGGCATAATGGGAATACCCACATGTTTGAGAGTGAGAGGTGAGAAATGGGTAAGGGGAAATTCTTATATAAGGATGTTGAGTAGAGAGAGAAAGGTATCTAGAGAGATCATTGGAAGTAAATATGGACAAAGAGCTTGCTCTTTGTAGGAGCTTTGCTCTGTGGCAGTAAGAGGTTTCCTCCACTGTAATTTCTCTTTTTCTGCTTTAATACTACCATTTTCAAGTTTGATACTGTTTTATTTCTCTCTTTCAATTCGGGTTCCTATCAACCTGGTCCGACCTGCCGGATTCGTCGTGACGAGATCGGCGCTTTAGGGAGAATAGCGATGGAGGCTAGAATCTCAGATTTAGCGAATGAGATGACCAGCTTCAAAGTGGCTCTAGCAAATATCCAGCTCATGATGGATAAAAATCATGAGACACTAGTGGCATTGTTAACACAAAAGTTGGGCCTGAAACGGCAAGAGAGCGAGGCGATAACAAAGAATGAATGGCGACAGAAAGCAACCCCAAAAAAGGGAAACGAATCTCCACCAGAAAACCCTAATTATAACGGGTTTGAGGGTCGAACTGATGAGATCCGTGCTCAACGGGTGAATGGGTACAAGAAGATGCAAAAACAACCAAATATGAGGGAGACAAATCCCCAGATGGTCATCGGAGGGGTGGAGAGTAGTAGGAAGGAGGGAGTGAAGGCCTCGGATATTTGGGTCTCTGACAGCCCAGTCAATCATTTACATCCACCTGAGCCGTCGGACGCCAAGCCTCGGGTGGCGGTCGGAAAGATCCGAATAACACCGAGTCCGACTGTTCCTACACCTCCACCGAAACCGCCGAACAAGGGTACGCCGGAGGCACCTGACCCGCCGTCACTGGAGCTGCCAGCGGTGTACCAGATCCACCCGAGCCGCCAGATCTGTGCTGCCTATTGTTGTGGCGGTGGGCGACTAGTCTCAGGGACACCGTCACCGACGACCCAAGCTCCATCGCCGGAACTGTCAGAGCTTCCGGCATTGCCATAGCCGCTGGTAACTGTATGGGTTTGAGGTTGAAGTCGTTGGTGAAGGTTGCTGGGATCATAAATAAATATAGAAAAGAGATAGGGGCGGAAATGATAATACAAAAAATAGGTCAGATCTTTGACCTAATGGGCCAAGCCCAAGTTATTAATTCTGATTCTGATTATGACAAAAAGAGGGAAAGTCACATTTGAAACAATATTATGGGCCTCTGCACAAAACTCAATACTTGGCCCAATTTCCTAGCGAATGGAAGAAGTTTCAAGAGGAATGGACAATGGGCCTAATGGATAATTTGTCAAATTCTAACTTTTTGCTTGAATTAGAGAGGCAATTCAATGTCACCGAACTGAATAAAATGAAAGTGGACACTCTGGATTCGCATATTGAACTTGAAGAGGTTCCAGAACACTCAAAGATGTTTCTAGCTTACAATCTCCTAGTACCCACTCAAGTGTCAGAGTCCAAGTCTCACATTTCACACAGAAGCAAATTTTCAGCAGCCCCCTTGTCCAGTATTTTGGCGATTTCAACCTTGCTGGGGAGAGTTGTTGCGGAGTGTGCTAAATGTGAAGCTGTTGTGAAGGAGTTTCCTCAATTTCAAGACACAATACAGAGAAGAGGGATTGAGGACGTGGGTCGTATGATGGTGGTTGCCTTGTGTGCTGGATATCACAGTGAAACTGATGATCCTAGCCAGCACCTTGATGGCACACTGATTTATATAGAAGGATCTTTTTGGGATGGGTTTGCAGGTGGTAAGGGAAACTTCACATATGGACCTTATGAAATTCAAAATCCTGAAGATTTCTTCAAGGATAGTTTTTACAAATATGGATTGAACCCAGAAGTTGGTTATGTAGAAATGCCAATTGTTGCTAATCAATATGGATTCTACCTAAAAGATCTTGATGGTTGTTGTTTGAAGGCTCAACTTGCTAACTACATACAAATACAATATAGAGCTCTTTTGGAGGAATGGACTTCTCACATGTGGGGCAAATATACAGGTGTATTGATTTGGAAGACACTAAATCCTTGGACTGGTCTGAGAGGTCAATTTTATGATCATCTACTTGACCAAACAGCAGGTTTCTATGCCTGTCAATGTGCTACCACAGCAGAAACAGGTGATGACATACTCAACTCATCCGAAGTCTTGAAGACCTTGGTACACCTGAATTTAACCCAATAATTTTGAAGAAAATTGTAACTCTTGCTATGGACAGAAAGACTAGCAAAAAGGATATGGCATCGGAACTGCTTTATGCTCTTCATATAGAGAACTTTCCAGCGGAGGATATACTAAATGGTTTTGTCATGCTACTGTGAATGGCAGAGGATACGACATTGGATATAAAGGATGCTTCAAATGAGCTTGCTCGGGTTTTAGCTCAAGTTGTGACTGCTGAAGTATTGGCCCCTCTAAATTTGGAAGAAATTAACAGCACGTTGCCACCTAAATGCGGTGGGAGTGAAGTTGTGCAGGTGGCTCGATCGCTCGTAGCTGGTTCGTCAAGCTCCCAACAGTGGGATCCTGGGGGCAAGGGCTTTGTTTTCAACAACTATTGCACAAGGAAGGTTTTTGGAATAAATTCTGTTACTCAGTTTTTAATTCAGTGGAAAGGGGAGGCTATGGCAGAAGTTGCATGGAGGGACAAGGTCAATGTTAAAAGCCAATTTTCCAAGCTCAGACTTGAGGACAAGTCTGTATTTCAAGAGGCGGGCAATGTTAGGACTGCTAATGTTGAGAGGGGTCCAAATGAGCTGCTAGTCCAGCAACGGCCCAAGCCTAGTGAGTGGAGGGTTTATGTTAGGAGAAATAGGAAAGGGCATAATGGGAATACCCACATGTTTGAGAGTGAGAAGTGAGAAATGGGTAAGGGGAAATTCTGTTATAAGGATGTTGAGTAGAGAGAGAAAGGTATCTAGAGAGATCATTGGAAGTAAATATGGACAAAGAGCTTGCTCTTTGTAGGAGCTTTGCTCTATGGCAGTAGGAGGTTTCCTCCACTGTAATTTCCCTTTTTCTGCTTTAATACTACCATTTTCAAGTTTGATACTGTTTTATTTCTCTCTTTCAATTCGGGTTCCTATCAGTAAAACTAACCATGTAAATATAAACTAGGTACTCTCTTTGGAGATTGTTGTAGCAATTTGTTAGATTAATGTGTCTTTATTAGGCCTTGTTAGTAATATGGCAGTTAGTAGCAGTTAAATAATATAGCAGTTAGTAGCAGTTAAATAATAGAGCAGTTAGTAGCAGTTAGAGTTAGTTACTTAGTTTACCTATAAATAAGAGGAGAGATTGATAGAGAGGGTATCGGGTGAATTGAATAGGAATTGGGGCCTTAGGGCATTTGGGGAGGTGCAGACCCTCGAAGTTACTCGCTATATTGTCTTGTAATCAAGGGATCATCCCTATTTCCTTAGTAATATCTTGTAATCAAATACCGGTTTCTATCAATCGGTATCAAAGCACTCGGTTACAGGGAGTGTTTCAGGTTCATAGGCGAAGAATGGAAGCAAGAATCGAGTCTCTTGAGCTGGGTTCAAGAATCGAGAGAACTTTTCAAAAGGAATATCGGGCGGAAAATCGAAGACAGTTCACGAGAGATGCGGGAAATTCTCAATCGGAATCCACAAAATAGTGGTCATCACAATCATCATAATGGTGGAAGCAATACCGGTGGACGGCGACACGGTGGTTGGAAAGGAGACGAGTCACAGAGGAGACAAATGGAGGAAACTTGAAATTCCATTGTTTTCGGGTGAGGAGGCATGCGGGTGGGTTAGTCAAGTCGAGAAGTGCTTCGATTTGAAGGGAATAACCGACCAAGAAAAGATTCAAACCGCCAAGACAGCCATGGAAGGAGAGGCGTTATGGTGGTTTAAATGGTGGGAGATGTGTGCTCTGAATCCAACATGGGAGGATTTCCGATCCGCCATGATACGGAGGTTTCTGCCTTCACAACAGAGACGCAGGAGATGCTGGTTTTTTCTGTGGGTATTGAAGAAGGGCAGCAATGGGACCACTGGTGGGCGAGCTTCATACGACAACGGCAGGATCGTCGTGCTTCAAGCAGTGGGACCCCGGAAAATTATTCCTTAGAGACTTGCCCTTCACCTTGGGGACAAGGTGAATGTTTAGGGGGGGAGTATTGTTAGATTAATGTGTCTTTATTAGGCCTTGTTAGTAATATGGCATTTAGTAGCAGTTAAATAGTAGAGCAGTTAGTAGCAGTTAAATAATAGAGCAGTTAGAGTTAGTTACTTAGTTTACCTATAAATAAGAGGAGAGATTGATATAGAGGGTATCGGGTGAATTGAATAGGAATTGGGGCCTTAGGGCATTTGGGGAGGTGCAGACCCTCGAAGTTCTGCTATATTGTACTATAATCAAGGGATCATCCCTATTTCCTTAGTAATATCTTGTAATCAAATACCGGTTTCTATCACAATTACCTTCAGATGTTGAAGAATCTTGCCCAACCATGTCTAATTTACCACGTGTAATGCACAGCCACCTTCTTTCTGATTCATAATTATGTTCTGATTCAATTGGAATATGCCAGTGGCCTTCCTCTGATTCCTGCTACCAAATTGCCATGTTATATTTCTTTCTTTTCATTACATCTCTATTGTTTCAACTTCATATTTACAGAAAAATATAATCTAATTTTTAAATATAAAATATAATTTAATTCGTGGTCATGTTCTGACATTTTTAGAACAGCATAAGAGCTTTCCGGTAATATGCCTCTTACCTGAATCACAACAGAACAAGGAGGGGGCATGTGAAACTCTGGACCAGTATCAGTGAAACTGAAGTGAACCTTAAATTTGGAAAAACATGGATTCTAATGTTAGGACGAGCGTATTTGTAAATTGTGATCAAAGAAAGGAAAACGGAGCAAGATTATGTATAATTGAAACAAAGACCATAAACTAAACCTTATTTCATCATATATATACAGCCAGAATGACAATAAGAACAAAAACCTTATACAAAAATTCTCTCCAAAGAGCTTTGCTCACCTGATGCCTTTCTTTCCACTTTGGGAAGAAGTCATTTCCCAGAAGTTGAAACAGATGATCCCTCATCTCATCATTGGTAACAATTAAGCATTTAAACTTTATAGCTGCATACAACCAGTACCTGAAGCATAGGTTAGTTAATGAAGCATGATATGCATAATCAGTAGAAATAAATTAATAACTTGTTAACAATATTATTTTTACCAATCATCATTTGATCCTGTAGGTGTTGCATAGAGTGCATCAGCATTATTCCACCTATCAATGAATGCCCTATTGATTGGTTCATCCATTTTGTCTCCTTTGATACGCTTATTATGCAAAATAATAAGTGGAAACTTCTTTGAAGGGAGTTTTTGGCGTATTCCGTTGACAACAGCATTGATCTAAAGGTTTCACCTCAGAATAAAATAATCAACCACCACAATAAGAACAACATGCAGAAAACAAAAAAAAACAGCAGAGTATTTTCTACATTCAATAACTTGCCTTGGATGGCTTGAATCTCCTTTGGCCAAAAAGACCTACATTTGCTGCATCTACCACCGCTTCAAAGGGTCCATAGTAGTCAAGCCATTTCTGCAATTCACAATTTTCATATAATTCACTTCATCAATCAGAACTAATGTGCATTATTCAAGAGTCTTACTTGAAATTTCTGGAAGTTTGACTTTTTCTCTCTCATTATAGCAATGGATGCAACTGACTTGGCAAAATTCTCAGTTTCAACAGGATCAAGATCAATAGTGGCAAGGTGCACTCCACAGCATTTACACATTCCATCATTTCCAATGGTTGTTTCAGAAACTTGCCATTTCCCCTTTCCCAACCAACCTTGTCCATGCCAGCCTCCACCATTATTTTCTATTGCCTCTTTTATTAATCTTTTATCCCATTTTCTTTTCCCTACCCTTGAAGCCTGTGTGCTCTTGAACCAATCAATAATCAAATATGCAGTAACAGGTGAAGCTTTCCTTACACTATTTCTTAGTTTATGCAACACATAGTAGACCTTGTCACCCTTACCACCTCCTATGCTTACCCTTAAGAGTGCCTCCAACTCAGGCTCTTCAGGGTAGACACCATGTTCCAACATGTGCTTTTCAACGTCAAATGCTTTATCTACTTCTCCATTATTGCAAAAGGTAGATAGAGCAGGACCATAAGACCTTAACCTAGGACTTATCCCCAAGATCTTCATTTGCTTCACCATCTCAAAAGCCATGTCACCATCACCCATTGACATGGCCATTCTAGCCACAGAAGTCAAAGCTGCTTCATTCATTTGCACCTTATCCATACACATATTCTCATACACCTCAAACCCTCTCTGAAGTGCATATTTCTTCACATCCTCACTCACCAAGATTCCATGGTCTTCTTGGTTAAAAGGGTTACCCTCTCTCTTCTCTGATTTCTCATTGAAATCCAAAACTGAGGCATTTAACTCTGCATTATCAAATGTTCCATCACTCTTACTTCCACCCATTGATCCACTTGACTTCTCATGATTCAAAACTTCATTAGATGATGAGACTAATGCATTCAAGGTTCTAGCACCAGTTCCACTTTTAGCTGGTCGAACAACACCAACAGCTGCAGAAGAACAAAGATACAATAGCACAGTATAATGGTGCTGCCCCAGTTTGACCCCTTCTGACTTGGCTGAATCATACAAAGACAATGCTCCAAAAACATCACCTTTTTTAGAACACATGTCCAAAGCAACCCTCAACTTCACTTCTGGGGAATCATGACCCTTCTTATTCCTACTCTTCTTCTCCACCACATTTTCATTGTCCTTCGTTTTCTTCTTCACTCTGTCAGTGGAGAAGTTCCTTGTGTTTTTGGTGGCAGTTTGAAGCTTCAGGGAATTGAGTGAGGAATACCCAGTTGTAGTTTGTGTAGTTTGTTTGAAGTTGAGGTGATTTTGTGAGGTAGATGATGAGTTTGGAAGTGAAGAAGCAAGTGGTGTGAGTGCATAATGATGAGAAATGGTTTTGGGTTTGAGAGAAAGAGAGAAAGGGATAGAGGAATGATGAAAAGCAGATAGATAGGGTTGCTGCTGCTGTTGTTGTCGCAGAAGAGTGTTGAAGGTAGGAGTGGCCATTTGTGGCCCTAACATCTCCAACCTTGATACGCTCTTGTATAACTGATAGCTCCAGAGCTAAAACGACCAAAATGCCCTTTCTTTCACTATTCAATTTCAATTACCACGATGCTAAGCACAAATGTTCGAGGGTAGGTTTTGAAGGAATAATGTTTGATGGAATAACGATGTTTGTGCGCGAAAGTGAACTGAAGAGGTGGATACATATACTGAGATTATTGTGTGACCAAACTTCGGAAGTAAAGTAGACATATATTGAAATTTGAAATTCGAGGGTGTTGTCTCAAATTTGTGTTACTAATCAGTGACTAAGGATATTGATTAAGAATAACACTTCTCAAATTTTTGAATACATTACTTTCAAGAGCGTGAGACCGAGCTCTCTCACGGTGCGTGACTAATTTAGATAAATCAAAACCGTTAGATGTAGAAGGTGTAGGATACACAATCCAGTGTAGCTACACATTATCATTTTTTTACTTTCCTATCTCCCTCTCTCACACTCCTCTTCCATCTTCACTCTCTTTCCATGAATCACTCCTAATTTCCATCTAATTAAGTTGTTTTCCCTTTGCATCACTCCACATGGAGCACCAATTTCACATTCACCGTCAAACAAATTTCAATAAGCGTTTTGGCCCTATTGTTTTTCGTTTGGCACCGTCTCTGTCGTTGGTAAGGAATCCCGACCACCTTACACGATGGTTTCTGCCATTCTTCTTATCGTCGGAACCTTTCTCGTTCCTTCTGCAAAACTCACCTTTATTTTTTGGGTCATGACTGTTATAGGAACCGCGCCGCCGCCGTCCTCCGTTGAGTCACCACCTTCGTCATTGCCACCTCTACTGAATGTGAAGATGAGGTCAGAGGTAACCCAGATCTGTTTTTTAATAGTGTTCCTTGTTGTGTACCCGTGTTGCTAGATCTGGTTTGTGTTTGATTTGTTTGTAAGGAAGGGCGGAAATGGTGGAGTGAAGTCCGGCTCTGATTCCAGCGGCTTCTCCGGTGGTGTTGTCGAACTGACTTGAGGGAGGAGGTGAGAGAGGAAAAGAGAAGGGAAAAGGGGACGCACCCGTGATGGAGAAGGAGAACTCATGATTGAGGAGGAGCAAAAAGATAAGGTGTTGACAATGTATGATAAGCACCTGTGGAAATCACTATCCAATGGCTAAAATTAGTCACTATCCAATGGCTAAAATTAGTCACGCACCGTGAGAGATATCTCTCACTCTCTTATGCTAGCCGGCGCCTCACTTTCAATGCAAACTTTCTTTATTTGATTCGTTAACCAATGTGTTAAGGGTACTGGTTAGTATTCTCCACTTTTAAAAATCAAAAATCTTATTTGAACAACTAAAATTTGACACTAGTGACACCTAATATTCAAAATCGTGTTAATGACGTATTAGACTCGATTAATAAATACATTTGTAGTATATGATAATTCATTAACCAACAACTTGGTTGGTAATACTTAGAATTTTAGTTAATAAATTTTAATGAATTATCCATTTTAGTGTATCAATTAAACAAATTCAATATGTTATTAATCACGATTTTGAACATCATTAACTAGGTGTTAATTTTTCGATGTTCGAATGATAATATACTGTTTAAAAATAGAGTGGTAGTAAAAAATAAAGCAAACAAATAAGAAGTTAGAACATTTTACTCTTTATGTTACCTTTTTATTCTACATATAAAAGTTTACCTAAATAAGCATTCAATTTAAATAAATAGACTAAACCCCCCAATTTGGTCCCCGAGAAAAACACTCTAGGTTTGAAATAATCCTATCCAAAAAAAACTATCCATTTAGTCCTTAAGAATGTGTTTAATGACAGATTAGTCCTTCTGTCAGTTGACCACCTTTGACCGCAGGTTAATTGCTGACGTGTCAGTATCCATTTCTCAGAAACTAAAACGCATGCCGTTTGGGAACTGAATTTCCTTCTTCTTCTTCAAGAAGCTTCAACATCATCAGCGAACATATCTCCTCACCTACACCACCCTTGATGTTGAATGCTTAATGTTGATTTTTCCTTTTCCTTTTCCTTTTCACTTTGCATTTTTGTTTAAATATTCTCTAAAGTTCGTCTGATAAATCTGGAAGAAGAAGAAGAAAAATATGCAATTTGACAGTTAACTCATTTCAAAAAATTTAGTCAAAAATGTTTTTTTTTTCTGGGAAAAAAATAAGCTAAAGTAAAGTACATATAAGAAAAGTGAAGCAACCCAGAAGGTAAAAATTTGAACTTTTAACACCCCTTTTAAGAGAGAGGAAAACAATAATCGAAGAAGTAAAAAATGCAGAGGTTAGAGATGAATGAAAGGAAGGAAACCTGGAAGTGATTGAAGGACAAGTTAGCGCGAAAAGAAGCCATAAGCTTAAGGTGTCACCAAAAACAGTGTCGCCTGAGACAAAAAGGGGCTTTTGATGAAGTGGGGATGGCACCTGGACAGTGCAAATTTGGAAGTGCAAAATCCAAAGGTGAGCGTCGTATGTGGTGGTTACGGTGCAAAGTAAAATTGGAAAAGTAGAGAGAGAGAAAGAAAAAGAGAGAAAGAGATAGAGAGTTTGAGTTTGAAGGGAAATCAGAAGCGAGAAAAGAGGATGAATTGAAGGGAAATTACTCGAAGGAAGTTCCGACGTTGGAGACACTCATCTGTACCTGCCACAGCACCACCCCCTTATCATCTCTCTCAAAGTGATTGGAAGAAGAAGAAGAAGCTGCTGGAGGAAGAAGAAGGAAATAAATGACATGCGTTTTGGTTTCTGAGAAATGGATAATGACATGTCAGTAATTAACCTGCGGTCAAAGGTGGTCAACTGACAGAAGGACTAATCTGTCCCGATAAACACATTCTTAAGGACTAAATGGATAGTTTTTTTTTGGATAGGGACTATTTCAAACCCGAGTGTTTTTATGATTGGAGGTTTAGTCAAATAAATAAATCCCACTCAATTGCGTTGGAAATCATTAAAATTTAAAATTATTTTATTGGAAAATATTGCTTGGAAGAAACCCCAATCTGGATGGGTTAAGCTAAACACGGATGGGATGTCAAAAGGTAACCCTGGCAGGATGTGGGGGAATCACAAGAAATGAGGATGGTCAATGGCTTAAAGGTTTCACTTACCACATTGGCACTTGCTCGACCTTCTTAGCAGAACTTTGGGGAATCTATGCAGGGCTTCTCTTGGCCTGGAACTCTAGATTCAGAAAGGTAATTGTAGAAAGTGACTCTCAGACTGCAATTCTGAACCTATGGAAGAAAGACGTAAGTCCCAACAATTCTCAGCTAATTACAAGAATTAAAAATATGACATGCTGCAATGGGAGGTAGTCTTGAAACATACTATGAGGGAGGGTAATCAAGTGGCAGATTGGCTTGTTGAAATTGTCTCTTCTCCGATAGAGCTTGAATTCCTGCTTCTGGGTGATATCTCAGGGGTTTCCATACCCCGTTTGGTTAACGTGTAACTCTTTTATTTTTTCTTTTTTGGGCCTAAGCCCCTTCCTGTAAAAAAAAAAAAGAAAAAGAAAATAATTATCCTTTTTTAGTACGGAGTCAATTCTCATATTTAAAATTTATTATAAAAACAATTTTAAATTAATTTACATATTTGTCCCCTCTCAAATTTCATGTTCGGAAAACATTAAAATTGAATTGGTTGATTCTATATTAAGTAATTTACTTTATTAGCTTTTCCTTGAATAGGTTAAATGACTTAACAAATAAAGGAGAGAGTATGGCGTAGCATCTTTCGGTGGAGAATTGGGGATGGTTCATCAATAAATGTGTTAAATGAGCCTTGGATTGGGGATGGGAAATTTCTGTCCAGTCAAATTGTTTTACCACCGGAGCTATCCAAAGTTAAAAGTCAATGATTTAATGCTCCCAAATGATAAGCCTTGGAATGTGGCTCTGGTGCATCAGTTATTTCCTCATGATGAAGCTGCTGAAATTTAAAAATGCCCCTCTACCTTGCAGTGGATGATGATAGGCTCATATGGAAGCTTAACAAAGATGGTATTTATTCAGTGAAATCTAGCTATAGACTTTGTGTTGATACTTTAATTGATGTATCTCATCTACATGTTGTAGGTGAATGGCGCATGCTTTGGAACCTTCAAGTCCCTCCAAAAGTGAAAGCTTTTGGTTGGAGGGCTTGTAGGGATTTGCAGCAGCATGGTGTTAGCTGCTCAAGCTTGTGTGTGTTTTGTGATCATGATTGGGAAACTCCTTGTCACTTGTTTTTCTCTTGCTGAGCTTTTCTTCCAGGTCTGTCTTAATTTGAATGAGCAAAAGAGAAATTATTTTGTGGAGTCTTTGGAAGGCTAGGAATAATAAGTTATGAACTCTCAACAGGTCATCTTTTGCGCAAATGATGTGAAGAATAGCTGGGATTTGGCCAGAAGGAATCGCTCTGCTAGAACTCCTGCCACTGCAGCTAATCCTGATTTCTTAAAGTGCAATTTAGATGCTTCGTTAGGGACTGTACTGGGTTTGGAATGTGTCTTCGTGATAATGGAGGGCATTTTGTGCAGCCCAAATCTTGTTGGGTTAGTCATAAACTTCCTGTGCATGTTGGTGGACCTATGGGATTACTGTTTGCTTTGCAATGGGTGGCTGAGTTGGGCTTCAGCAGGGTGGTGTTTGAGGTGGATTGCAAGTTAGTAGCTGATGAATTTCATTCAACCAAGAAAATTTTGACACAGTTTGGCTGTAAGAGACTCCGTTCTTTTTTTTACAAACTTCTCATAAGGTTTGTTAGGAGACAACTAAACAGAGTTGCTCCTACTTGTATTGAGAATATTATTATAAATGAATTGCCTTAGATTGACTTCTTAAAAAAAAAAAAAAAATCAAGGTGGTAAATGACTTTGATCCTTTGAGAGGAGGCTGCAAGTTCAAATTATAGATAAACAACTTCAGTGATAAAAAAAAAACACTTTCATACTTCCATCGTCCAATAAGGATTAGTCTCATGAATGATTCAAAACAAAGATGTATCGATATCTCGACAATATAAAGATTTTTTATACTATTAAACCAATCATAAATTTATAAAATATTTTGATTCTCATCACAAATATTTTTAAAAATTATACATAGAATGATTTATGATTGATTAATAACATAAAAAACTTTACATTAACAATGTATTAAAATAAAGATTTCAAATCAGAATTCAAATTTTTTTAACCTTCCAATTGAAAAATCAAGTTTAAAAGTCCAAACATATTTATTATTAATAAGTGAAGAATAATGCATATTATTGAAGATATTATTTAACAAGTAAAAAATTTCACTGTAAAAAAAAAAAGTAAAAAATTTCATAGATTACAATGCATATTTATTCTTTCATTTTTTTTAATGATTTCAAAGCATATTATTGAAGTTAATGTCCATGATACTAACAAGGATTAAAAGTATTATTTAAAAAATAACTCAACCCTAGAGAGTTTGATGAATTTTTTTTTTTCCACTATGAAATATACATTGAGTTTTACACTTTTTTTTTGGGTTCATAGAAAGGTTAAACTTAAAGCCCAAACTAAACAATCACACTAAGAGGGGGAAAAAACCAAGTAAGGTCATGCATATACTAACCCTCCATATACTAACCCACTTTTAATGGTATAATAAATTTAACAATAAATTTAATAGTTGATTAAAAAAATCAATTTCATCACTCGAGCCCTCCATATACTAACCCTACCTTTAATGGTATAATAACAGGATAGGCTACTAAATTTTTTGCTATGACCTTGACATTGATACAAAAGATAAATTAGGCAAACCACCAGGATGATGGTCAAGTCGCCAAAAGAATCACATTGCAGTCCTTTTTCCATGCTCTGAGCTTGTACTAAATAAAACATCACATTGCAGTGAAAAAACTGTAACACAACTCCGGCAATAAAACTCATCAAGGACATAAAGTTTTGGCATATATAAAATGGTATTATGAAATATTATTAACCCAGTACTCAATTCCAACCAAATAAACTAATTTTGAAGACCATTCAACTAATAACAATAGTAAAATGGACTATGAAAAGATTTTGGATATGCAGAAATGAAGGAGTAGGTGTCAACAGCAGGTAACAGTTTAGCATATCCTAAACCATCCATCTGTTTTATCCCCATCCCACTTATGTCAACCAAGGATGCATAAACCTTGCAGTATATAACAAGGACTCCCTCAAGGGATCAAACACTCTACAAACATCATATCTGGTTAGACAATGATTAAGAAATGCCATATAACTGTATCACTAACAAGTAAAAGGATTTTAAATCCTCAGATATAATGCATCGTAATGCATTATTAGTCAACAAAAACTGGTCCAGAGTCTAGAAAACCAAAAAATGATAATCCAGAAACACAAATAAAAAGAACCAATTCAATAAGTATAAGCAACATCAGTCGCACTGCGTGTTCCTCAAAAGTATCAGATGAAGCATCCTATGTCAAAGGCCTCAAGATTACAACAAAATGAAAAGACCAACATGAAAGCTAATCTGCCAGCAAATGGAAATGCTATCTTGCAGCAACTAACTGATGACACATAATGTCATAAAGGCATGGAAATACCTGTAAAATAGACAAACAGAAGCGTTACAATAAGTTCTTTCCGTTTAGGTATTAAAACTGGCACTTCATTTCAGATGGAAAACAATATGCCATTATCTTACTATGAGTTTTAAAAACAATAACTCCTGACAAATCCACATTTTAGTGACACTTGCATCAAAGGCAATTATTTACCTGTGCAGGCTAGTTGTCTACATCTAAAGCAGTGTCGAAGGTCACAACGATTTTGAATTTTGTTGAGTTACAAAATATAATTTTAAGCAATTACCCAAAAATGTATACATTTGTCTCACCGTTGCTTGAACTATCACCAGTTAACACTCATATTTTGGAAGTCACTTCAGCAAAACTTCAGTAAGATAAAACCAACAAGAACATGATTTATTTTGGCATTTTTGAAGTCATGAAGCAACAATCACAGTGTCATTTCTACCATATTACTAAAGATACCCTTTTATTCTTTTAACTTTAGCACTAGATCCAAGGATTCCAAAATTTAAATTTTAAAAGCAAGTAGAATGGATCAAATGAGAATTATATGACCAATTTACTAAATATGTAGAAGAAATCCCTGCTCCAATCTCTTTGGTCTAAGCATGCCATTTTCTTGGAAAACATGGCTCATGATCACAAATCTAAACACTTTCAATATCCCAGTGCACTAAAATCTTCTATACAACGAAGCTCTACCTCTAACCTGCTAATAACTAACTCTCCTAAAAGCTTAAGCTGTTAGGTGGAGACTAATGAATGGTTTTTATATCTGACATAACCAGCATAAAACTAATCGTAGGTTCATATAAATTGGTGAGGAAGAATTTTCAATCTTTTTTAATCCATGTCTTCTTCAAAGACCAATTCAAGCAGGCTTATGATCTAAACTCATAAAGCAGCGAAAAAGTTTAGTTTTCAACTTACTACCAGACTACCAAAGCAAAAACAGTAACAAGTTACACAACTCAAGATATCAAATTTAAACTACCAAATCCAAACACAGGACTTCACACTGTTACAAGGAAAAAAAAAAAGCTTTATAATTATATGTAAGGAGTAAATAATGAGGTGCACTACCATAGAGAGTACCAGGAATAGTTAATCCAATTCCATGTCACATAGGTTATTGTTATGCCACAAACCCAGAAATCAAATAAAGAAAACGCACCTTGAGGAACTAATCCCCACCCATAAGATTCTATGCTCAAGCTTGATACTAATCGAGCTGAAGCTACCGCACTATGCAACGGCATCATTGATTCCCAGCTACTCAACTCCACTGGTAACCTAACCAACCAAATTGCAAAACTATAATAATTAAAATATAAATTAACAAAACCCCAGTAAAATCTTATGGATGAAAACGGCATTTAGGTATTCAAAAACGAAAATTGAATGGAAAAATGCAATCTTTTATCATTTGGGGATGAATGGATAATGTGACTCACCGGGAAGTAGGAGAAAGGCGTGGGGCAGAAGGAGAGAGGTTGAGTTTGAGAGAGAGTGATGGTTTTGTTAGCTTGGTATGAGCAAGAGGCTGTAATCGAGACGACAACCTACACATCACCTTCGACGCTGCTGCCATTGTTGTTGTTACTTGTTCACCTCACCCAACACTCTGCACTACCAACACTATCTAACCTTCCTCGTCCCTGTGCTTTCCACAATTTATTATTAACGATAAATTATTATTATTATTATTATTATTATTATTATTATTATTATTATTATTATTAGGTTAAAATAATGTTTTAAACCTATACGTGACACTCATTTTTAAATTAGTCCCTATACGTGACACTCATTCTGGGAGGGTTGTTATGGAGAGCACAACAGCTTGCAGGCAAGCCTGCTGAAATCTTCAACAGCACTGGATTACACTCACTCGGTTGGTTCATCATGGAATGATATTTGTTCCGATCAGATATGAAAGTTGGTTAAAATTCCAACTGAGTGATTCCAGCAGGCTTGCCTGCAAGCTGTTGTATTTCATATCCACTATGTGAGTGAAATATGGTACTGTAGAAGATTCCAGTAGGATTGCCTGCAAGCTATTGTGCTCTGCATAACAACCCTCCCAGAATCGGTGCGAAGCTCGAACAAATGCCCCAATTTTTTAGTAACGGCTTTGCAAACCATGAAGAATGCACGGCGCGCCTCGGCTGGAGCGATCCCGAATCACCGCGAAACCTAGTCGTAGGGACTAGTTTAAAAATGAGTGACTCATGTAGGGACTAATTTTAAAATTAGTGACTCATGTAGGGACCAATTTAAAAATGAGTGACACATATAAGAACCAATCGGGGCACCGACATTTGTTTAAAAATGAGTGACACATGTAGGGACCAATTTAAAAATGAGTGACACATGTAGGCACCAACTTAATGATCGTCATTAACGACCGTTAAACGTCATGAACCTATTTGGTAACGGTTGCACGTGTATGAACTAATATAAAAATATTTTTTGTATAGGGACTAATTTAAAAATGAGTGACACGTATAGGGACTAAAACATTATTTTAACCTTATTATTATTATTATTAACACATACTATCATTCATCACAGATTCGTCGGTAAAATTGTGAGACTAACCCTCAGATCAGGGTGATGGTTATGCTCCCCAAAGACCCAAAGTGAGGATTTCAAGATTCGAAGGGTGACCTTAAAAATAAAGTTCCTCTAGGATGTAGTCTATGCCAATTCAACCAATCATTTTTGGGGTCATATTTAGCCTGTTTCATACTATCTTAAAAATACTAATTATATCATCTTCTAAAAAAAAAAAAGCTTCTATGATTTTATTTACTCTAAATTCGTTCCATATTTATTTCTCTTTCGTAAATTTATATATTTTATTACATTATTTTGACTATTTTTTTAACAAATGTTAATGTTAATGTCATGCATCAACCATGACTTTCATATTTTGTATAGTGAATTTTGATGGGAAATAAATTTTATGTGAGGAGTATATTTAATTATGTATATTTACAAATTACAAATATGCTAACTCGCATCTTTCTAGTTTTTATTATTTAATTATAGTTCATTATATCTTAGCTTTTATTGCCTTTTGTTTTGATTGTCACTTATATATGTTATATCTAAAATAATGCACTTATTAGAAACATGAAAAAAAAAGAAAGTATTTTCCTTGTTTAAGTTGATATATTGACCACGCTTCAAAAAAATTTTTTTTTTGATATTGACCAACTTAGGAGAATATGGATGCAGATTGCTTGCAGTCATCCCTCTTTTTTTATCCACTTACATTTTTTTTTCTTTTTTAAAAAAGTAAATCAAGAGTCATGATAGTGAATTTAGGAAATTCAAAGGCTCACGTTGCAGTGATTGAAGGAAGCAGTGACCCGTCACAGGTCCGGGGAATACATGTTTGTCAAGTATACTTAAAAGTAAATGCATGCTGCAGCATTTTTAGCTGCTCTACAGTAGGATAGGAATAGGTCAGGCCAAGATAGGCTTTGCTTAAATAGGCCCGACCTGTTTAAAAATTTAAAAGCCTAAGCCTGATCTGTTACCTGTTAAAGGCTTTATTTTGAGCCTGGCCTGACCTTTTTAAAAGTTTGGCCTGACCTGTTAGCCTTTTTAAAAGCCTGCTTCGTATTAAAGACTTCAAATAGACCGTCTGGCTAGGGGTGGAAGTAGGTCAGGCCGCCCGACAGGGGCCTATGGCCTGGCCTGGCCTGGCCTATTTAATAAAAAGGTCAGGTAAAGGCTTTTTCAAAAGTCTTTTTAGATAAATAAGCCAGGCTTGAGCTTAGAAAAAGCCTACGAAGCCTGATAGGCCGGCCTGATTAACATACTTTTAAATAAATATTAAATATATATAATATAATATATAATATATAATAATAATCAAATTAGACAAAACTAGAAAGATAGAAAAAACCTAATCAGACTAAACCCTAAGTTAGAAAGTCTGTTTCCCCTACTCACTGCCGTCACTACTCACTGGTTCACTCTTCTTCATTCCTCACTGCCGTCACTGGTTCACTCTATCTTCTTCATTCCTCACTGCCGTCACTGGTTCGCCTCGCCGTGCTCTGACCTCACCTCGATCGTTCGCCTCGCCGTGCTCTGCCTCGTTCGCCTCGCCGTGCTCTGCCTCCTTCGCCTCGCCTCGCCTCCTTCGTCTCGCCTCCTTCGCCTGCCTCGTTCGCCTCGCCTCCTTCGTTCGTTCGCCTCGCATCAACGGGCGGCCTCGCCTCGTTCGTTGCCACACTCCTCGTTCGGCCGTCGCTTCGCCGTCCCTCGTCAGGTAAACCTCTGTACCTTTGTTATTCCATCAGTTCTGAGAGAGTGATAGAGTGGTTTCCTGGGCTCAAGTCCCTAACTTTGAAAGAGAAACCTCACTTTGCTGACTACTTCAATCTGGTTTGACGCGCTGTCGCACACGGGTCAAAAAGCGAGCGGTTTTATAAAAATGTAGTAGAGCGCGACAACTCGGATATCGTCTCACAAGGACTCTTGACTTGTTATTTACCACAAAAATCAGTTTTTTTGCGGTGGGGGGGGGGGGTTGGATTGAAATTCAATTGGAGAACAAAGCAAAAACAGAGCAATAAAAACAAAGCAGTTTAAAAGATTATCAAATAAGCTAAAGACGATTAATCTACTGTTCTCGATTTCCCAACTATCATCGGTTCATGTAAATTCCAAGCCCTAAGCAAATTCTAATCCCCTTTCGATTGTAGCAACAATTAACAAGCGAAATCGCTACTACAAGATATATGTTCCTAATTCCTGAATTAAGCAAACGGGGTGAAGTACTCATGAACTAAGCGAACATGAATGAACACATGCGAATTAAGCAAACGCAATTCAATATAGGAACATAACATCACCGAAATAAATCAACACAAACACTATACACTCCTGAATTAAGCAAACAGAAATATATAGCATAGTATTGAAAAGGGAAAAGCAAACAAAACAGGAATTACAGAACCTCAAGTGTGGTGGAAATCGATTACAGTAGACTAATCCAAGAAAATTAGTTCTCCAAGGAAAACGAAACACAACCAGAAATTCTATAAAAAACAGTGGATGATCAAAAGTTCCTCCTAATCTTCCCAGAACAACCATTTATATCTTTCAGGATCTGCCCCTCTCGCGAGGCGAATCTTATGGAGAATCTGCAACGTTTGGTCTTCTCGCGAGGCGAAGAATGGCTCGCGAGGCGAGGAATGGAAGAGTCTTCTTATTACACCCATTATGAGTATCAGGGCCTAGGCGTGATGCTTTCTGACTTCTAGGCTCGCGAGGCGAAACTGGGATTCGCGAGGCGACACTGAAATCTTTCATTTTTATGGAACAGTCGGCCTTCCTGCTCGCGAGGCGAGGATATGATTCACGGGGCAAGACAGAGTGAATGACATTCTGTTGTTCAGGCTGGAATTCAGGTTCGCGAGGCGAGTAGCCTCTCGCGGGGCTAAGGGTAGGATATACAAAGGAACTAGGCTGAAGTCCCTAGGAACTAAGGGAGCATGAAACATTTTACACTTTGAATTTCCACTCAGATTCCTTTTTCTATTTTTCTTTATGCTTTTGGGTGACTACAACCTTTTTCTTCTAATACCATTTTTTGATATTTTTGTTCTTTTATTTCCCTTTTTTTTCTTTTTTCTTTTCTTTTCTTTGCCCTTTGGCTCCAACCTTTTTATTATTTTTTTTCTTTTTCTCACCCCAGAATGACATGCCACATCCTTGTAGCCACCCCAAACTTAGTTTCTTGCAACCATTCTCTTGCTAAGATTCCATGCTCTCATAATCCTAAGATTGGGTTAACATGGTTTTTTCAGATTTTTGGCTTGTAACATGAGGTTATCAAGAATAATAGGCTAATTAGGCTCAAATGGGGCTAACTAGGGAACATGCATTAGGGACTGGTTCAATTTAGGCCAAGTGGTTATTTACAAAGAAAATCTGCCTAAATCATTTGATGCAAACACATAGACATGCAAACCATGAAGAGATTCAAGCAAATTCGGGAAAGTGCAACTTGAAAGTGATTCTCACAGTTAAAAACATGTTGGAGGCTCAAATCCTCACCTGGACAATTTCGCAAATTGTTTGAATGAGATTCTATCCCTAGTGTGTGCACCCCTTCACCCCAAACTTATCATAAATCATGCCATCACAACAAAATATCTCAAAGTTCAGTTTTCAAATTTTTTTTTTCATGGGGATCACTTTTCAAAAACAAAATTTTTTTCAACCTAGGGGGAATCATCACATAAATCATGCAATAAATATGTGCCAAATCAATCAAAATCAATCAAGCTCACCAACCAAAGACTCACACGATTTATTCAAGAGCTAAAAGAAAAACAAGACAAAACACAAAACAAAACTACAATTAGTTCCCTCCCCAACACTTAAAACATACATTGTCCCCAATGAAACAACATAACTATAAAATCAGAGTGAGGGAAAGGAAAGGGTGTTCCCTGATCAAGTGACAGTGTAGTTGGGAGCTTCCAAGGAGAGCTCCTCAACAGTAGCATCTTTAGGCACCGAGCTCTCATGGAATAGCTTCAGCCTATGACCGGTAACCTTGAAGGCCTTGTTGCTACCTGCACTTTTAATCTCTACTGCACCATAAGGAAAAACATTAGTAACAACAAATGGGCCAATCCACTTGGACCTAAGTTTCCCAGCCATCACTTTCAGGCGGGAGTTAAACAGTAAGACCTGTTGGCCCACGGAAAATTCTTTCCTAGCAATAATCCTATCATGAAAATGCTTGGTTTTCTCTTTATAAATCCGGGAGCTTTCATAGGCTTCTAGCCTAAGCTCCTCAAGCTGTTGTAATTGGAGTTTTCTTTCCATACCAGCTTTTTTCATTTCCAAGTTACAACACTTGACTGCCCAATACGCACGGTGCTCAACTTCCACAGGGAGATGGCATGCCTTACCAAGTACAAGCCTAAAGGGGGACATCCCTATTGGCGTCTTGAAAGCGGTCCTCTGAGTCCAAAGTGCGTCTTCTAGACGGCGACTCCAGTCCTTCCTATTCGGCTGCACCATTTTCTCTAAGATCTGCTTGATCTCCCTGTTTGATATCTCAGCCTGGCCATTGGTCTGGGGATGGTAAGTAGTGGAGACTCTATGCACAACTCCATACTTCCGGAGTAGAGCTTCCATGGTGCGGTTGCAAAAGTGAGTGCCCTGGTCACTGATGATAGCCCGAGGTATGCCGAACCTGCAAAAAATATTGGAGCTAACAAATTTTGAAACAATTTTAGAATCGTTAGTCCTAGTGGGGATAGCTTCCACCCACTTTGAAACATAGTCAACAGCCAAAAGAATGTATAGAAAACCAAAAGATGCAGGGAAAGGACCCATAAAGTCAATTCCCCACATATCAAACACCTCACAGAAAAGCATGGGCTGCTGAGGCATTTCACTCCTACGAGTGATGGCAGTGCCTGCTGTTTGACACTCCTTACAAGTCCGGTAGACCTCATAGGCATCTCTAAAAATGGTGGGCCAGTAGAACCCAGAATCTAGGACTTTTCTTGCCGTCCTCTGTGGCCCAAAGTGTCCCCCTACTTGAGAGGCATGAGAAAAGTACAAGATAGACTCTATCTCATAGTCGGGGACACACCTCCTAATTACCTGATCACTGCAAAACTTCCAAAGGTACGGATCATCCCAAACATAGTACTTGGAATCACTCTTGAGTTTGTGGATCTTGGATCTACTTGCACCTGCAGGAAAAACACCAGCAACAAGATAGTTAACTATGTCAGCAAACCAAGGAGTTACCCCATGCAGATGTAGAAGCTGCTCATCAGGAAAATCATCTTGGATGGGAGAAGGATCCTCATCCCTTGTTATTCTGCTCAAGTGATCAGCTACTAAATTTTCAGCTCCACTATTGTCTTTTATCTCCACATTAAACTCTTGGAGCAACAACATCCACCAAATCAATCTCGGCTTCGCTTCTGGTTTCTTCAACAGGTACTTTAGAGCTGCATGGTCAGTGAAAACAATAACCTTGGAACCTAGCAAATATGACCTAAATTTATCAAGAGCAAAAACAACAGCTAGAAATTCCTTTTCAGTGGTGGTGTAATTAGATTGTACAGCATCTAAAGTCCTAGAAGCATAATGAATGACATGGGCTGCCTTGCCCACCCTTTGTGCCAGGACCACTCCCACAGCATAGTTAGAAGCATCACACATGAGCTCAAAAGGGAGGGTCCAGTCAGGGGGCTGGATGATGGGGGTAGAGGTCAATGCTCTTTTCAGGTAGTTGATGCGCGTGCGATTCCGGCAAGTGTACCGGACTGCCGTCAAGTAATAAAAGATATCGAACCCACAGAGACTGTGTTCCCGAATCGCAATCGGTTTTCGAATCGATTAGATCTGGACTTTGTAAATGGTTTTGAAAGATGTTTGAATTGGAAAATTAAAAGATAGATGAGCAGAAAACAAATGTTTTTGGGGTTTTCGATCTAAATGGATTCCTAGGGATTTGGGTTACCTTTGAGGCTGTTAATGTTGCTAATCTGATTTACCTTTGTTGATTACCGAAATTGCCTTGAAGGCGAGTTTATCCTCTAATAGCTTAAGCTCCCTCTCGGGTTACAAAAGTCGTGCCCAATTGACCCGACCCCTACTCTCGTGGTAGTCGATCCCAGATTGGACCCTTTGCGTTCCGTGACAACTCGTTGCTCCTCGAGGGACGGCTTCTAACTCTCGTGATTTCAGTCCCAAGTCTGACTTCTATAGGTCCGACACCTAAGTTCACCGCTAGGTTCCTCCTTATAATGTCTAAGTCATGCAAATAATCTAAGTTCACCGCTAGGTTCCTCCTTAGATCATCCACATCTCACAAACCAAAGGGTCACGGGGCTTTACGAGTGAAATACCCTAGAAATCCTAAGTTCACCGCTAGGTTCCTCCTTAGAACGTCTACGTCACGCAAATAAGCGGTTGCCGAAATTTATGAGTGATTAACACACTATAAATCAGATCTAAAGCAAATCGTAATTAACAAAGAGTTTACATCAAATTTACATCATAAACAAACTTGGGCAGAGCCCTAATCCCTAGAAACTATGCTACTACTCACGCCTTGCCATGGAGATGACAAGCATGATTACAAATAGCATGAAAATACAAAAATCAGAGAAGAGAAGAGAAGAGGAGAAGAGAGATCTAAGCCTAGAGTAGTAGCCCCTAATGTGTTGTTTCCTCCAGATCTGATGCCTTGGTCCATATTTATAGAAATGGGGAAGTTAGAGTCCCAAACCAACTCAAAATCTGATCTATTTCGGTTTCTTCAGATCCAAGTAAAGCACGTCACGGCCGTGATGGCCATCACGGCCTGGCCGTGACGGTCTCTGCCTCTGCCAATTCTGGAAAATTCAATTTCTCGCGACGCGAGATATGTCTCGCGACGCGAGCCCTCAGCTTCATGGCCCGTGATGAATTTCACGACTGGGCCGTGATGTGCTCTGACTTGTGGTGGTTTTGGGTCACGGCCGTGATGGCTATCACGGCCAGGCCGTGACAGACTCTGACTTCAGCCTTTCTTCTTTTTCAGTTTTGCTCGATCATGGTCGTGATGGGCATCACGGCTAGGCCGTGATGGGCTCTGTTTGGCTCATTTTCTTCAGTTTTAAAGCTCCATCTTCATCCAAACTTCATCATGGTTGATCTTGAGCAATATACCCTTGATATCTGCAAAACAACACACGAAAACCGCCTTACCCGTTCCAAAGGAAAATTAACCTAAAATCTAATAAAAATATGCCTAAATTACATGAAAATGCATGCAAAATGATGGACAAAGATGAGGTGGAATCACACTCATCAAATCACCCCAAGCTTAAAACTTTGCTTGTCCTCAAGCAATTACTCAGGCCATAAGATATAAATCATTCAAAGCATGGATAGTGAACCAAGAACCCTAGAAGCTAATCCAAGTAATAGGCATTTTTAATAAGCACTCAAGAGATAATCAATTTCTAGTCTAATTAGAAGCTTAGGTTTTTCAAGTTCATGTCCTCACTGATTTGGGCACTCATCTCACCACACTCAAGTGTTTTAGGGTTTATGACAATTCACTCCATTTCCTCAAGTAAAGTATTTTACCATAGGCTTGACTATTAACCAAATCTCTACTTTATTTAAGAAAACACTTAAGAATCAAGAGGTCTTTTCCTTTGGTTGTAATGTGGCCATGGGATTTATGTTAGGTGGGAAAATCAAGGAAAAGGGAATTTCAAGAAGGCTAGACAGATTATCAAACATTACAAAGCATGACACCTTCTAAAATACCTTTTGAGGGCTTTGATTTACTTTTTCCACCTTTCTTCTTTTTTTTCTTTTTTTTTTCTTTTCATTTCTCAGTTTCTTTGTCATCCCCTTCTCCATTTTTTTTTTCTGTTTATTTCATTTTTATTTGTTTGGAGAAGGGGAGATTTAGCTCAAGAGAAATATTTTCATCCCATTCTTTTTCAAACTACCATTTTGCCCTTTTTGTAATACTTTAAAAGGTGCCATACCAAGCATTGTTCATCAAATTAATTCATGGTACCAAGAAAAGTATTTTTATCTTTAGGCTCAAAATTGGGCAACTAAGGGGTAGCATTTATCATTCAAAGCTCGGGAGGCCGGAAAAATACCTAGTGCCTCAATCATTTCCAAAAATGTTTTCAGAAATTTTTAAGTTTTGAAATGGTTTCAAGTCAAGTTCTAGAAAATACAGTCCATGAGGAATTAAATCACTCTATCACAAGAAATGGGGTAGATTTAGTGAATACCCCCTTTTGGCTCAAAATCTTACATTTAGTAGTTCAAAAATCAGTGAGGAACACAAGTTTAAGGAACCACATGCTAATTATCAACTATCAATTGACTATCTCAAGAAATTTCATTTTCAGCCATATCACAAGAATAATGAAAAATTGGGTTCAAAATTTACTATCTCAATTCATTTGGCTCCAAGTTCTCACAATCGGATGCATGTTCTAAGTGAGAGGCAATCTAAAGAATGTGATCATATCAATCTATGCCTATGTGAATGCAATATGAATGCAACAATGCAAATGCAAAAATAAATAAATACCCCTACCCCAAGCTTGATTACTTACATTGTCTCCAATGTAAATAATCAAGTCGGAGAGAGGAGAAAAATGGAACAACTTACCGAGTCGGTAGCGGGTGTTGGCTCACATTCCAGTCAAAACTTGGGTGGAAATTTTGTCACGGCCGTGAGGCTTATCACGGGCAGGCCGTGATCAATTCTGTCCTCAGGAGTTGCCCTGTCACGGCCGTGATCTACATCACGGCTAGGCCGTGATGCTCTCTGGCCTTGGCATCCTACTCATCACGCCCGTGATGGTTGTCACGGCTAGGCCGTGTTCCTTTCTGTGCTCTTGTTTATTTCATCACGGCCGTGACAGTGCGTGATGGCCTCTGACTTTATCTTTTTTTATGCTCTTCTTCTCTTTCTCAACCTGAAAACACTAGACAAACCTATTAATGATATTTTTGCCTCTTGATCTTCTCAAATTATTCAAGAGGTTAAAACAAAAGCAAAAGGAAAAAGGGAAAGAAAACTTGGGTTGCCTCCCAAGAAGCGCTTATTTATGGTCTTAAGCTTGACCAAACTTCCTTCAGTCAACCGGGGTCGGCTGGGCGTAGAAGTGCAGACACACTTCTCTTCCAAGGAACTCCTTCAAATAGCTGTTTCTGCTCATACGGCCAATAATGCTTCCGCTTCGCTCTTTTTCCTCGGAGCTTCCTAGCCTTCCTTCCTCCCGACGGAAGTTTTGTTTCAGTATGGACAGCAACTCCACTTCCATCACTGCTGGGTGCATCATTAGCCATGCATACCTTCGGAGTTGCTTCCATGTTCAGTTCTTCTTTTACCACTGGAGACGTTGTATCAATTCTGCACACATGGCTCTCAAAAGGAGGGTTGTTATAAGAGTTAGTCAATTGAAAATTGATCCTACCTTCCTCTATAGTTAGAGAGAGCTTCCCATTCCTTACGTCTATTACTGCTCCAGCAGTTGCCAAAAATGGCCTTCCTAAAATGATGGGGAATTCAGAATTCCCTTTCATGTCTAATACCAGGAAGTCGGTAGGGATGAAGAATTTCCCTACCTTCACAGGGACATTCTCTAGTATGCCTAGAGGAGTCCTAGTTGAGTCGTCCGCAAATTGTAAGGAGAATTTGAACGGTCTCAACTCTTTACTTTCCAACCTTTCCATGATAGTGAGGGGCATCAAGCTCGCACTAGCCCCTAAGTCACATAAGGCTTGGTCAATGTGCACTTGTTCAATTGAGCAAGCGATGGAGAAACTACCTGGGTCTTTCAGTTTAGTAGGCATTTTAGTCTCTACATCTACTTGCTTTTTCCTGACCAACCTCTGTGGGAAATGTATCGGGGGTTGGTACGGTGGTGGAGGGACATATTTCGGTTCGGCTCTCCTTTTTCGCTTGTGTCCTCCTCCGGGTCCACGTCCATTTCAGCCACCCCCACCCCAAGCTTATCATCCCTCAAGTGTATGACATTGCAATGCTCATTGGGATTTGCTTCGGGTTGCCCCGGGAATGCACCCTTAGGTCTCGAGTACATGCTGGCTTGTTGGGAAATCTGGGTTTCTAGCATCTTGTTATGAGTTGCTAAGTTGTCTACCTTAGATGCTAGATCCTTTATTGCCTTACTCACTGCCCTTCCTTGTTGTCTAAACTCCTCATTCTGTTTTGTCTGAGTTTCGACAAAACTTTCAAATAAAGTCTCGAGTTTAGATCTTTGTACCTGAGGGTACCCCGGTGCTGCTCTCTTATTACCTTGACCCTCTTGGAACTCATGGTTGAGCGTGTTGCTGTAGTTGCCGTAGGAGAGGTAAGGGTTGTTCTTCCTTTGGTTGTAGGGATTTGGGGGAGCATAGTTGGGCAGCTTCGGGTTCGTATCATAGTAGTTGTTACAAGAGTTCACTTGTTCACCCGCGCACGGGATCCATGTGGGCATCCCATCATGTCATGTCCCCGCATTCCACAAATCTCACAAACAAGGTTAGTAGCACCTAATGCACTCACATTAGCTCTTTCCAGCCGATCAAAACGTTTATTAAGTGAGTCTATCTTTGACATAATAAGATCTGTGCTATTTACCTCAAACTTACCCCCCGAAATCTTGTTCGGGTTATTACCTCTTTCGGATCCCCATTGGTGGTAGTTGGTGGCGACATTCTCGATGATGTTGAATGCCTCAGTGAGAGGCCTATTCATAAACGCTCCACCGGCTGCAGAATCTAGTGACACCTTCGAAGAATAGTCCAATCCGTTATAGAAGGTGTGCACTATTAACCACCTCTCGAGTCCGTGATGTGGGCACGACTCCAGCAGTCCCTTGTATCGATCCCAGGCTTCTGATAATGATTCTCCGTCTTTTTGGAAGAAGCCGGTGATCTGGGTTCTTATGTAGGCCGTCTTGGATGGAGGGAAGAATTTCTCCAAGAACGCCTGCTCCAATTGGTCCCAAGTAGTCAAAGTGTTAGCGGGGATTTGCTTAAGCCAGGCCTTCGCCTTTCCAATGAGAGATGAGGGGAATAGTCTCAAACGTACAACATCGACTGAGGCTCCATTAATCCTAATTGCATCGGTGAACTCTAAAAATGTTTCTATGTGATCGGTCGGGTCCTCCGAAGGCAATCCTCCGAATTGATGTTGCCTAATCATGTTGATTAGCATGGGCGGTATGGTGTAGTTCTCCGCCTCAATCTCTGGCCTTGCAATCCCAGTTCGCAAGCCTCTCGCATTTGGGGCTGCGTAGTCCTTCAAAGGCTTTGTATCCGGTTGATTCGCCATGAGATGAACGGGACTCAACCTTTCTCCCTCTCTTTGTAGTCTTCTACGTCTGTGGAAGGTCCTCTCGATCTCCGGATCAATCTCACCAAGGCTCCCAAGACTTAGGGATCTTTGCATATAACACACAGAGATATGGATACAATAGAAGGAATTTTTTTTTATTTATTTCAGAAATAAAAATCAAATAAAAAGAAAAAGGTCCAGAAAAATCAATTCAAAATTTGAATTGAGATTCGAAAAGGCACAGTCCCCGGCAACGGCGCCAAAAACTTGATGTCGCGCCGCGGAAGCGGCGCGCGCGTGCGATTCCGGCAAGTGTACCGGACTGCCGTCAAGTAATAAAAGATATCGAACCCACAGAGACTGTGTTCCCGAATCGCAATCGGTTTTCGAATCGATTAGATCTGGACTTTGTAAATGGTTTTGAAAGATGTTTGAATTGGAAAATTAAAAGATAGATGAGCAGAAAACAAATGTTTTTGGGGTTTTCGATCTAAATGGATTCCTAGGGATTTGGGTTACCTTTGAGGCTGTTAATGTTGCTAATTTGATTTACCTTTTTTGATTACCGAAATTGCCTTGAAGGCGAGTTTATCCTCTAATAGCTTAAGCTCCCTCTCGGGTTACAAAAGTCGTGCCCAATTGACCCGACCCCTACTCTCGTGGTAGTCGATCCCAGATTGGACCCTTTGCGTTCCGTGACAACTCGTTGCTCCTCGAGGGACGGCTTCTAACTCTCGTGATTTCAGTCCCAAGTCTGACTTCTATAGGTCCGACACCTAAGTTCACCGCTAGGTTCCTCCTTATAATGTCTAAGTCATGCAAATAATCTAAGTTCACCGCTAGGTTCCTCCTTAGATCATCCACATCTCACAAACCAAGGTCACGGGGGCTTTACGAGTGAAATACCCTAGAAATCCTAAGTTCACCGCTAGGTTCCTCCTTAGAACGTCTACGTCACGCAAATAAGTGGTTGCCGAAATTTATGAGTGATTAACACACTAGAAATCAGATCTAAAGCAAATCGTAATTAACAAAGAGTTTACATCAAATTTACATCATAAACAAACTTGGGCAGAGCCCTAATCCCTAGAAACTATGCTACTACTCACGCCTTGCCATGGAGATGACAAGCATGATTACAAATAGCATGAAAATACAAAAATCAGAGAAGAGAAGAGAAGAGGAGAAGAGAGATCTAAGCCTAGAGTAGTAGCCCCTAATGTGTTGTTTCCTCCAGATCTGATGCCTTGGTCCATATTTATAGAAATGGGGAAGTTAGAGTCCTAAACCAACTCAAAATCTGATCTATTTCAGTTTCTTCAGATCCAAGTAAAGCGCGTCACGGCGGATGGATCCGGTGGCGGATCACGGCCTGGATGGCCATCACGGGCTGGCCGTGACGGCCATCACGGCCTCCCGTGACGGCCTCTCTGCCAATTCTCGGAAAATTCAATTTCTCGCGACGCGAGATATGTCTCGCGACGCGAGCCCTCGCCTTCATGGCCCGTGATGAATTTCACGGCTGGGCCGTGATGTGCTCGACTTGTGGTGGTTTTGGGTCACGGTAGTGATGGCTATCACGGCCAGGCCGTGACGACTCGACTTGACCTTTCTTCTTTTTCAGTTTTGCTCGATCATGGCCGTGATGGGCATCACGGCTAGGCCGTGATGGGCTCTGTTTGGCTCATTTTCTTCAGTTTTAAAGCTCCATCTTCATCCAAACTTCATCATGGTTGATCTTGAGCAATATACCCTTGATATCTGCAAAACAACACAGGAAAACCGCCTTACCCGTTCCAAAGGAAAATTAACCTAAAATCTAATAAAAATATGCCTAAATTACATGAAAATGCATGCAAAATGATGGACAAAGATGAGGTGGAATCACACTCATCAGTAGTCAAATGCCTTCTTGCAGTTGTCATCAAAGTGGAACATGGCATCATTCTTCAGCAAGTTTGACAAAGGAAGAGCTATCTTGCTGAAATCCTTAATGAAGCGCCTGTAGAAACCTGCATGACCAAGAAAAGAATGAATCTCGTGAATGCAAGATGGATAAGGCAATGTAGAAATCACATCAATTTTAGCAGGATCTACTGAAATACCCTCTTTAGAAATAACATGCCCCAAAACAATCCCCTGTTCAACCATAAAGTGACACTTTTCATAGTTCAAAACCAGGTCAGTTTCAATGCACCTTTCTAGAACCAATTCAGACTATGCAAGCATGCATCAAATGAGGAACCATATACAGTGAAATCATCCATGAACACTTCCATGCAATTTTCAATAAATTCAGTAAAAATGCTAATCATGCATCTCTGGAAAGTGCCAGGAGCATTACAAAGGCCAAATGGCATCTTCCTGTAGGCAAATGTGCCGAAGGGGCACGTGAAAATGGTCTTTTCCTGATCCTCTGGTGCAATATGGATCTGGAAGTAACCGGAAAAGCCATCAAGAAAACAGTAGTGGGATTTACCAGCCAGCAGTTCGAGCATCTGATCGATGAACGACAAAGGAAAGTGATCCTTTCCGGTGGCCTGGTTCAACTTCCTATAATCAATACTGACTACTTGGCTATTCTGGACTCTAGTGGGGACAAGCTCATTATTATCATTTCTTACCACTGTGAGGCCGGACTTCTTGGGTACAACTTGCACTGGACTTACCCAAGTACTATCAGAGATGGGGTATACGATACCCGCATGCAGAAGTTTAGTCACCTCTTTCTTCACAACATCCAGAATCAATGGATTGAGCCGCCTTTGGGACTGCCTAACTGGTTTAGCCCCATCCTCCAACAGAATTCTATGCATACATTTGGAGGGGCTAATTCCTGGGATGTCAGCCAAGGTCCACCCAATCGCCTTCTTGTGCTTCTTCAGAACCTCCAAGAGCTTAGCTTCCTGGTCAGAGTCAAGGTTGGATGAAATAATGACTGGAAGTTTTTCATTCGTCTCCAAGTAAGCATACTTCAGATTCCCAGGAAGTGGCTTGAGCTCTAAGGAGGGTGGCTGCTCAATGGATGGTATATTTGGAGCAGCCATGATGTCAAGAACTTCAGCTGAACAGACAGCTTCACTCACACTATCACCCTGCAAGGTAGAATCAATGAACTCAGCACAAACAGCACAAGGGTTAGTGTCAGTACAGTCAGTACATGAATAAATATCATCAAAGCTAGAAACAAATGGAAAATCAGAAACCAAGTCCGCATGGGTGTCATCAATAATTTCAGAGAGCAACTCTATTTGGAAAATAGAGTGCTCTTCCAGGGGATGCTTCATAGCATTGAAGATGTTGAACTTTGCCACAATGTCACCAAACTCCATGGACATTGTCCCATCATCAACATCAATCTTTGTCTTTGCTGTCTTCATGAACGGTTTGCCCAGGATGATTGGTGATCTACTTGAATTTGTTTCCCCTGCCATGTCCAGGATGTAGAAGTCAGCAGGGAAAATCAACTCATCAACTTGTACCAGCACATCTTCTACCATTCCCATGGGGCGAGCATTGGTCCTGTTGGCCAACTGGATAGTGAGACCTGTATGCTGCAAGGGACCAAGATCAAGGTTATTGAAAACAGAGGTGGGCATGACATTTATGGAGGCTCCCAAATCTAACATGCAATTATCGAATTTGCTGTCCCCAATAGTGCATGGAATAGCAAAAGTGCCCGGATCCTTGCACTTCTGTGGCAGTGCCTGAGTGGGGGCTGAAACAGTAACCCTTTCTAGTGCAGGCTTAGGTTGAATCAGGGCTGAAACATTTCTTCCCAAATTAACTCTCTCATTACCCTTCAACCTCCTCTTGTGGGTGCATAAATCCTTCAGAAATTTAGCATACTTAGGAACCTGCTTGATCACATCCAAAAGGGGAATATTTACCGCCACCTTTCTGAACACATCTAGAATTTCCCTCTCCTTGTCTTACCCACCAATCTTCTTATTTTTCTGCACTCTTTGCGGGAAGGGGATTGGTGGCACATATACTCTCTCAGCTTCAACATCAACTGAAGGCTCAGGAGTTACCTCAACAGTTTCTTCATTTTTTCCAGGGGCTGCCTCTACAACTTTCCCAGATCTCAAAGACATGGCACTCACATTAGGATTGGGGGCATTGGGATTCACCATTGTCTGTGCAGGTAGTTGGTTTGATCCTTGAGCTTGTTGTATGTTATTTATGGATGTGGCAAGCTGTCCAACCTGTGTCTGTAAATTTTGAATGCTAGCATCCGTTCGCAGCTGAAACTGTGCCTGCGAGGCCTGAAACTGTCCAACTTGCTACTGAAAAAGTGTAGTCATTTGTGCAGTCATTTGTGAAGTCATTTGCTTGAACATGTCCTCTAGTGAAGGTCCGGAAGGTGCAGAAGTGGTCACTTGAGGAGGATTCTGTGGTGGTGCCATCGGTTGTTGTTGGGATGAGTTTCCATACCGAAGGTTGGGATGATTCCTCCAGTTGGGGGGGGTACTTATTTGTGGAGAGGTCAGGAGTGCTGTACCGGTTCTGATTGTTGCCTTGATTGTAAGGATGGACTGCATAAGCTTGAGGCAAATCAGTAACTGACCCTTCCTTCAGAATGGGGCATGCATCATACAGGTGCTCAGGAGAACTACACATGCCACACAACCTTGCCGGCTGAACCTTATCCATTTCCAGTTGCTTCACCAAAGAAGTGAGCTCATCAATTCTATTCTCAAGGGCCTGTTGGAAGAAGAGCTATGGACCTCATTCACACCCCTTGTCTCCACAGAATTTCTCCTGGTTGTAAACTGTTGGGAGTTTAGTGACATATTTTCAATTAATTGCTTGGCAGCAGCTGGAGTCTTATCAACAAGTGCTCCCCCACTAGCAGCATCCAAAATATTTCTATCCATCGGTAGTAACCCCTCATAAAAATACTAAATAAGGAGTTGCTCGGAAATCTGATGCTGAGGGCAACTGGATACCAACTGCTTGAATCTCTCCCAATACTCAGCCAATGACTCATTGCCTTGTCTGATGCCACATATTTCCTTCCTGATTGATACAGCTCTGGAGGCAGGAAAATATCTCTCTAAGAAAACCTTCTTCAAATCGTTCCAGGTGGTAACAGAGTTTGGCTCAAGATAGTACATCCAATCCTTTGCAGCTCCCTGTAGTGAGAACGGGAAGGCTCTCAGCTTGATGTGATCCTCAGTTATTCCCTCTGGTCTCAAGGGTGTGGATTAGACAACCTGGAATTCCTTCAGATGCTTGTGTGGATCCTCACCTGCATGACCACTAAACCTTGGCAACAAATGTATTAAACCAGATTTTAATTCAAAGGGAGTAACAGCACCAGCATATTCAATACACAAGCCATTATAATTAACATCAGGGGCAGCAAGCTGTCTTAATGTCCTTTGGTCACCCATGTTATCAAAAACAGTTTCAGAATTAGAATCACCACTAGTGCTAGCCCGAATTGCTCTACGGCGTGTGTGTAGTGTTCTTTCAATTTTAGGATCAAAATCACACAAGTCAGGGCAAGTAGACCTAGTAGCCAGACTAATTCAAAACAAAAACAAAAAAAAAACAAAAAAGTGAGAAAATAACAAACAAGAGTCCCCGGCAACGGCGCCAATTTTTGACGCGCTGTCGCACACGGGTCAAAAAGCGAGCGGTTTTATAAAAATGTAGTAGAGCGCGACAACTCGGATATCGTCTCACAAGGACTCTTGACTTGTTATTTACCACAAAAATCAGTTTTTTTTTTTTTGGGGGAGGGGGGTGGGTTGGATTGAAATTAAATTGGAGAACAAAGCAAAAACAGAGCAATAAAAACAAAGCAGTTTAAAAGATTATCAAATAAGCTAAAGACGATTAATCTACTGTTCTCGATTTCCCAACTATCATCGGTTCATGTAAATTCCAAGCCCTAAGTAGATTCTAATCCCCTTTCGGTTGTAGCAACAATTAACAAGCGAAATCGTTACTACAAGATATATGTTCCTAATTCCCGAATTAAGCAAACGGGGTGAAGTACTCATGAACTAAGCGAACATGAATGAACACATGCGAATTAAGCAAACATGATTCGATATAGGAACATAACATCACCGAAATAAATCAACACAAACACTATACACTCCTGAATTAAGCAAACAGAAATATATAGCATAGTATTGAAAAGGGAAAAGCAAACAAAACAGGAATTACAGAACCTCAAGTGTGGTGGAAATCGATTACAGTAGACTAATCCAAGAAAATTAGTTCTCCATGGAAAACGAAACACAACCAGAAATTCTATAAAAAAACAGTGGATGATCAAAAGTTCCTCCTAATCTGCCCAGAACAACCATTTATATCTTTCAGGATCTGCCCCTATCGCGAGGCGAACAGGCACTCGCGAGGCGAAGAATGGCTCACGAGGCGAGGAATGAAAGAGTCTTCTTATTACGCCCGTTATGAGTATCAGGGCCTAGGCGTGATGCTTTCTGACTTCCAGGCTCGCGAGGCGAAACTGGGATTCGCGAGGCGACACAGAAATCTTGCATTTTTCTGGAACAGTCAGCCTTCCTGCTCGTGAGGCGAGAATAGGATTCGCGGGGCGAGACAGAGTGAATGACATTCTGCTGTTCAGGCTAGAATCCAGGTTCGCGAGGCAAGTAGCCTCTCGTGGGGCGAATACCTCCAGGATTGCAATTTCCCCTGTTTCTTCATTCTCTGGACTCTAAGTTAACCTGAAAACAATGAAATAGCCATAAGTGCTTTATTTGACTCAAAACTGGCTAAAATAACCTAAAAATACTTAAATGACTCAAAATGTTACTTGAGGACAATCTAATCTAATTTGGGCGAAAACGAAATATAATTAGCACAAAACCCTGGTCATACTAGCCATAAAACTAGATGAGCCAGAGGCTTATCAGGTTCCTTATGGACTTATTGGGCGTGTTGAGTTGAGTGTGAAGCAATGGAACTATGGAATGCATAATTATTGATTGATCAATTTTGCAATATGGCAAAATCTTGCATTTTTTCTCTCTGTAATGGCTGCCTCCATCTTGCATTTTTTCTCTCTGTAATGGCTGCCTCTGATTTTCTGTAAACTTTGGCATGCGGGTTTGTGTTGCATTTGCATTTGCATGACAATCCTGCAATTGCGATGTGGGAAACAATTTCTGTCTTTTCAATTCTCTACTTTCATATGTGGATAGAGTATATTATTTGTGGTCTTGTATTCAAACCTTTTTTTAAAAATAAAAAAAAAAACCAGTTCCTTTATAATCTCATAAGGGTGTTGGATATGAATGACTGATGCGTTTTTTCAAGTTATAGTTCCTTTATAATCTCAGAATTGCTATTTGGAAATAACTTGGTCTTTCTGTGTGGATAAAATATTGTCATTTCTATTTGTGGATGTTCTTTTTCTTATTTGATCCTTTGAGGCCTAATTTATTTGTTTTTTCTAAACCATTCCTTTAAGGTCTTATTAGACTTATGCTATAACAGTATAACTTATGATAACTATACTCTATTTAATGCTTATATAAGATGATAAGTTATGGTTGGAGTTGTTTTGTGTATCCTTGGATTGAAGCATTGGCCAAAAGCAAGGTTGGATTGGAAGAGCTGAGGTTGAAGAGAATGCATAACACAGTGCTTGCAGAATTGCTAGTGTAGGTTGGAGATAGGGATAGTTAATGGGAATAGGGGCGGAAGGAGATAGATGGGATGATGAATGAAGGATGAAGACAAAAACAGGGAATGAGGGACAAACTGAAGCTACGAGGAATGGGTTTGTGTTTTTGTCATAGACCTTGAATATATATTGATTGTATTTTATATTTTATGGCCTGAGGCCTATTTGACTATGGTTGTATTTTGATTTTATGGCCTGAGGCCTATTTGTTATGGTAGTATTTTGTATTTTATGGCCTGAGGCCTATTTAATCATTGCCCTATTTGCTTCAGCCTATTTAGCACCAGGCTTGTGGCCTTATTAAGGCCTTCACAAGAAATAGGCCTTTAAAAAGGCTTTCAGGCTAGGCTAGGCTTTTAAAAAGGTCAGGCCTGGCCTTAAAAAAAGCCTATATCAGGTAATAGGTCAGGCTTAGGCTTATTTTTGAAACAGGCCAGGCCTATTTAGCTAAAGCCTGGCCTGGCCTGGCTTACTTCCACCCCTACGTCTGGCCTACATCTAAATAGGCTTTTACAAATAGTCAAATTGTAAAAATCATTTTATTTTAATATTAATATTCTTTATATATATATATATTGTCGTGACCGAAAAGAAAACTTGATTTTCTTTTGGAGAATAAACATGGAGTCGCCACTAACTTTATTTAACTTCGGGAAAGTTGGAAAACCCTAAAAGATTTTGGGTTCGGGAGTCGATTACGTCTAGGGAAGGCATGGAGACTTACCCCACGGCACCCTAGAACATCCATAAAAATGGTTAACCAAAAATTAGTTGTGCAAATTATTAGTAACTTGAAAATATTTGTTTTACCCCGAAAATCATTTAAAGGAAAAATCATTTTTAATTCTAAGATATTTTGTATTTTTTATCGGTTTTATATTTGTGAAATTTTATGATTAAACCTAAATGTGGTTGAACATGGCACGTAAGTCCATAGGGCAACCTCAAAATCTAAAGGGTTGAGCATGATACTTGTCATAGAGCAACCCAAAAATAACATTGATTTAATTAAGTATTTAGAACCGGTTGAAGGGGATTTAAGTGATCATCTTTTATTTTTACGTAAAAATAGTTTTGCCTTATGAAAATAGAACGAAAATGAAACGTTTTAAGTGTTTAATAATAGTATAGCCATATGAAGATTGCTAGTGTATCATGCATTTCAGAATATGACAGCAAACAACGAAATAGGAACCCTACGATACACCATTTCTGAAACAGACATAAGAATTCATAGAGCAAACATCATACTGACTCATTCAGTTTCAATATCCATAGATTTTCTTTTCGTCATAAAAGGAGATACAGAAAAATAAGAATGTCAAGAGAAACTCATTAATAATATCAACAAAGAGAACAAGGATTACCAAATGATAGCAGAATAACAATGATTTTGCTTTCTCCCAGTAGTAAAATTTTAAGATCAAAACCCTCACATTTCAGTTTCACTGACTCTCTTAACTCTCTCTTCTTCTGAAAATTTGGAACCACTATAATGACAGAGAAGAGAAAAAAAAAACTCAAATCACTATCGCTTTTCTTCACAATGAAAACATCAGATAAAAAAATATCTCTCTTCCTCTCTCCTCTTCCGTATCCTTCTTTCATCTCTTCTCCCCCTTTTCTTTTCATTCCCCCTCCTTTTATAGATGGAGGAGAGGGCTTCATGCTTCTCCTTACCCAGCGGCTTCAAGATTGGTTTCACGAAATCTGGAGCTTGGGCGGCTCTGAGCAGAGATCGCATGTGTCCAGATGGAGGTGGCACGAGTAGAGGAAAGGAGGCGATTTTGATGTGAAGGTTGCGTGTTTGAAAAGAGAAGGAAGTGTGGTGCGGTTAAGAGAATGGAGGAGATGAGGGAGAAGAAGGACCAATGGGTAGAGGAGGTGTAGGGGCGGTTGGAAGTGTGGTGCGGTTGAGAGAGTGGAGGAGAGGAGGGAGAAGAAGGACGAATGGGTAGAGGAGGTGTATATTTACAAAATACAAATATGCTAACTCGCATCTTTCTAGTTTTTATTATTTAATTATAGTTCATTATATCTTAGTTTTTATTGCCTTTTGTTTTGATTGTCACTTATATGTATGTTATATCTAAAATAATGCACTTATTAGAAACATGAAAAAAAAAGTATTTTCCTTATTTAAGTTGATATATTGACCACTCTTAATTTTTTTTTTTTGATATTGACCAACTTAGGAGAATACGGATGTAGATTGCTTGCAGTCATCCCTCTCTTTCTATCCACTTACAATTTTTTTTTTCTTTTTTAAAAAAGTTAATCACGAGTCATGATAGTGAATTTAGGAAATCCAAAGGCTCACGTTGCAGTGACTGAAGGAAGCAGTGACCAGTCACAGGTCCGGGGAATACATGTTTGTCAAGTATACTTAAAAGTAAATGCATGCTGCAACATTTTTAGCTGCTCTATAGTAGGGTAGGAATAGGCCAGGCCAAGTTAGGCTTTGCTTAAATAGGCCTGGCCTGTTTAAAAATTTAAAAGCCTAAGCCTGATCTGTTACCTGTTAAAGGCTTTATTTTGAGTATGGCCTGGCCTTTTTAAAAGTTTGGCCTGACCTGTTAGCCTTTTTAAAAGCCTGCTTCGTATTAAAGACTTCAAATAGGCCGTCTGGCCTACATCTAAATAGGCTTTTACAAATAGTCAAATTGTAAAAATCATTTTATTTTAATATTAATATTCTTAATATATATATATATATATATATATATATATATATATATATTGTCGTGACCGAAAAGAAAACTTGATTTTCTTTTGGAGAATAAACATGGAGTCGCCACCAACTTTATTTAACTTCTGGAAAGTTGGAAAACCCTAAAAGATTTTGGGTTCGGGAGTCGATTACGTCTAGGGAAGGCATGGAGACTGATGAGTGTGATTTCACCTCATCTTTGTTTATCATTTTGCATGCATTTTCATATAGTTTAGGCATATTTAATTTGATTTTTGTTAATTTCTACCTTGGAACGGGTAAGGCGGTTTTGTGGTGTTGTTTTGCAGAAATTAAGGGTTAAATGCTCAGGATCAACCATGATGGAGTTTGGATGAAGATGAGGCTTGAAAAGTGAAGAAAATGAGCCAAACAGAGCCCATCACGGCCATGATCGAGCAAAACTGAAAAGAAAGAAGGTCAAGTCGAGGAAGTCGTCGGGGGGGGCCGTGATGGCCATCACGGTTGTGATGGCCATCAGGGCCAGGCCGTGATGAGCATTACTTGGATAAGAAGCAACTGATTTGGATCTAATTTGTGTTAGATTGGGATTCTAACTTCCCAAATCTTTAAATATGGGATCAAGTCAGAGGCTTAGAGACTTTTTTTTGGCTGCTACACTTAGGCAATAATTTAGGATCTCTCCTCTTCTCCTTCCTCTTCTTCTCTTGTTTCTATTTTCATGTTATTTGTAATCAAGCTTGTCGTCACCATGACAAGGCTTGAGTAGTAGTTTAATTTCTAGGGAATGGGGCTATGCCCTAGTTTTGTTTATGGCATTGAATTGATGTTATATCTTCATTAATTGCAATTTTGCTTTAGATCTGATTTCTAGTGTTTTAATTACTTGTAAATCTGGTGCGCACTTATTTACATGTCGTAGACATTCTAAGGAGGAACCTAGCGGTGAACTTAGGTGTCGGATCTATAGAATCAGACTTAGGACTGAAATCACGGGAGTTAGAAGCCGTCCTTCGAGGATTAACGAATTGTCACAAAACGTAAAGGGTCCAATCTGAATTCAACTACCACGAGAGTAGGGGTTGATTCAATTGGGCACGGTTTTTGTAACCCGAGAGGGAGCTTAAACTATTTGAGGATAAATTCGCCTTCAAGGCAATTTCGATAATTAACAAGGGTTAATCAGTTAGTAACATAAACGATCTTGTTGGTAACCCAGATCCCTAGGAATCCATTTAGATCTGAAAAACCATAAACTGTTTACTTTCTGTTTATTTGATTATCATTTTAGGTTATCTCTTAATTCAAATTCAAATTCAAAACCTTTTCAAAATCAAAATCTTTTTATACAGCCCAGCTTTATCAGTTAACAATTAGTTGCGATTTGAGATCACGGTCTCTGTGGGATCGATATCTTTTATTACTTGGCGACAATCCGGTACACTTGCCGGAATCGCACGTGCGTTCGCACGACACCAAGTTTTTGGCGCCGTTGCCGGGGACTGTGCCTTCTCGAATCTCAATTTAATTTTTAAATTGATTTTCTGGACCTTTTCTTTTAATTTATTTAATTTTTATATTTGAAAAAAAAAATGTTTAGTCTCTTCTTTTTAGTATCTATCTCTCTCTGTGTTTTTCTCTTGTATGCAAAGATCCCTAAGTCTTGGAGACCTTACTGAGGTTGACCCTGAAATCGAGAGGACCTTTCACAGACGTAGGAGACTACAAAGAGAGAGAGAAAGGTTGAGTCCCATTCCACTCATGGCGAATCAACCGGATACGAAACCATTGAAGGACTACGCAGCCCCAAATGTTAGGGGCTTGCGAACTGGGATTGCTAGGCCAGAGATCGAGGCGGAGAACTACACTATACCTCCTATGCTAATCAACATGATCAGGCAACATCAATTCAGAGGACTGCCCTCGGAGGACCTGACCGACCACGTGGAGACATTCTTGGAGTTCACCGATGCAGTCAGAATTCATGGCGCCCCAGTTGATGCTATTCGCTTGAGGTTGTTCCCCTCATCTCTTACTGGAAAGGCGAAAGCTTGGCTGAAGCAAATACTCGCTAACACCTTGTCAACTTGGGACCAACTGGAGCAGGCGCTCTTGGAGAAGTTCTTCCCTCCATCCAAGACGGCCTACATACGAACCCAGATCACCGACTTCTTCCAAAAAGACGGAGAATCCTTATCAGAAGCTTGGGATCGCTACAAGGGATTGCTGGAGTCCTGCCCGCATTACTCTTCGAAGGTGTCACTTGATTCTGCAGCTGGTGGAGCATTTATGAATAGGCCTCTGACTAAGGCATTCAACATCATTGAAAACGTGGCCACCAACTACCACCAATGGGGTTCAGAAAGAGGTAATAACCGGAACAAGATTTCGGGGGGTAAGTTTGAAGTAAATAGCACTGATCTTATAATGTCAAAAATAGACTCACTTAATAAACGTTTTGATCATCTTGAAAGGGCTAATGTGAGTGCAATAGGTGCTACTAACCTTGTTTGTGAGATTTGTGGGATGCAGGGACATGACATAATGGGATGCCCACACGGTATTGCTGCTGGATCCAGTGCTTCGTAGGAACAAGTGAATGCTTGTCACAACTTCTATGACACGAACCCGAAGCTGCCAAACTATGCTCCCCCAAATCCCTACAACCAGAGGAAGAACAACCCTTACCTCTCCTACGGGAACTATAGCAACACTCTGAACCATGAGTTCCAAGAAGGCCAAGGTAATAGGAAACCCGCACCGGGGTATCCTCAGGTACAGAAATCTAAACTCGAGTCTTTATTGGAAAGTTTTGTCGAAACTCAGACAAAACAAAATGAAGAGTTTAGACAACAAGGCAGGGCAGTGAATGAGGCAATCAAAGAGCTAGCATCTAAAGTAGATAATTTAGCCATCCATAACAAGATGCTAGAAACTCAGATTACCCAACAAGTCAGCACATACTCGAGACCTAAGGGTACATTCCCGGGGCAGCCCGAAGCAAACCCCATTGAACATTGTAATGCCATACACTTGAGGGATGATAAGCTTGGGGTGGTTAAAAAGAACGTGGAACCAGAGGAGGACATGAGCGAAGATGAAGAGCCAGAGCCAAAATACGTGCCTCCACCACCGTACCAACCCCCAATACCTTTCCCACAAAGATTGGTCAAGAAAAAGTTAGTAGATATAGAAACTAAAATGCCTCCTAAACTGAAAGACCCAAGCAGTTTCTCTATCGCTTGCTCGATTGAAGAAGTGCAAATAGACCAAGCCTTATGTGACTTAGGGGCTAGTGCGAGCTTGATGCCGCTCACTATCTTGGAAAGGTTGGGAACCAAAGAGTTGAGTCCATTCAAATTCTCCTTACAATTTGTGGATGGCTCAACTAGGACTCCTCTGGGCATACTAGAGAATGTTCCTGTAAAGGTAAGGAAATTTTTCATCCCTACCGATTTCCTGGTATTGGATATGAAAGGGAATTCTGAATTCTCCATCATTTTAGGAAGGCCATTCTTGGCCACCGCTGGAGCAGTAATAGACGTAAGGAATGACAAACTCTCTCTAAATGTAGAGGAAGGTAGGGTAGATTTTCATTTGACTAACTCCTATAACAACCCTCCTTTTGAGGGCCATGTGTGCAGGATCGATATAACGTCTCCAGTGGTAAAAGAAGAGCTCAACATGGAAGCAACTCTGAAGATATGCATGGCTGATGATGCACCCAGTAGTGATGAAGTTGGAGTGGCTCACCATGTGGAAACAAAAATTCCGCCGGGAGGGAGTAAGGTCAGGAAGCTCCGATTGAAAAGAGCGAAGCGGAAGCGCAATTGGCCATATGAGCAGAATCGACTCTTTGAAGGACTCCCATGGAAGAGAAGTGTTCCTGCACTTCTACGCCCAGCTGACCCCGGTTGATTTGAAGAAGTTTGGTCAAGCTTAGGATCGTAAACAAGCGCTTCTTGGGAGGCAACCCAAGTTTTCTTTCCCATTCCCTTTTGTTTTTGAATTTAGCTCTTGAATAATTTGAGAAGATCAAGAGGCAAAAATCATAAATCAGGTTAAGAAGGAAGGAAGAAGCAAAAAGGGGCAGGGACTAATAAAGTCAGAAGCCATCACGCCCAGGCCGTGACAGTGGTCACGGCTGTGATGAGCTAATCAAGAGGACCAGAAAGGATCACGGCCCAGCCGTGATATCCATCACGGGCGTGATGAGAAGGATGCTAAGATCAGAGAGCATCACGGCCTAGCCGTGATGCAGGTCACGCCCGTGACAGGCCAGCCCCTGAAGACCAGAATTGATCACGGCCTGCCCGTGATGATCCTCACGGCCGTGATACAATTTCCAACAAGCTTTTGACTGGAATGTGAGCCAACACCCGCTACCACCTCGGTGAGTTGTTCCATTTTTCTCCTCTCTCCGACTTGATTATTTACATTGGGGACAATGTAAGTCTTTAAGCTTGGGGTAGGGGTATTTTAGGGGTATTTTTGCAAATTTTTGCATTTTGAATTTTTCATGTTGCATTCATCTAGGCATAGTTTTGCATGATCACATTCTCTAGATTGCCCCTCACTTAGAATATGCATCCAATTGCGAGAAATTGGTGCCAAATGAATTGAGATAGTGAATTTTTTAACCCAATTTTTTATTCTTGTGACAAGGCTAAAAATAAAAATCCTTGAGATGATCTTTTGATAGTTGATAATTAGCATGTGGTTCCTTAAATTTGTGTTTCTCACTGATTTTTGAACTACTAAATGTAAGATTTTGAGCCAAAAAGGGGTACTCACTAAATCTACCCCATTCCTTGTGATAGAGTGTTTTAATTCCTCTTGGGTTGTATTGTCTAGAACTTGACTTGAAATCGTTTTGAAACTTAAAAATTTTTGAAAGCATTTTTGAAAATGATTGAGGCACTAGGTATTTTTCCGGCCTTCTGAGCTTTGATTGATTAAATGCTACCCCTTAGTTGCCCAATTTTGAGCCTAAAAGATTAAAATACTTTTCTTGGTACCTTGAATTACTTTGATGAATAATGCTTGGTATGACACCTTTTAAAGTATTACAAAAAGGGTAAAAAGGTAGTTTGAAAAAGTATGGGATGAGAAAGTTAGAAAATATTTCTCTTGAGCTAAAAATCTCCCCTTCTCCAAATAAATAAAATGAAATAAACACAAAAAAATGGAGAAGGGGATGACAAAAGAAAGTGAGAAATAAAAATAAAAAGAAAGAAAGAAAGGTGGAAAAGTGAATCAAAGCCCAAAAAGTTATTTTAGAAGGTGTCATGCTTTGCAATGTTTGATAATTTGTTTAGCCTTCTTGAAATTTCCTTTTCTTGATCTCCCCGCCTAACAATTAATCCCATGGCCACATTACAACCAAAGTAAAAGACCTCTTGATTCTTATGTGTTTTCATTAATAAAGTAGAGATTTGGTTAATAGTCAAGCTTATGGTAGAATACCTTCCTTGAGGAAATTGAGCGAATTGTCATATACCCTGGAACACTTGAGTGAGGTGAGACGAGTGCCCGAATCAGTGAGAATATGAATTTAAAGAACCTAAGCTTCTAATTGGACTTGAAATCGATTATCTCTTAGGGGTTTATTCGAATGTTCCTGTCACTTGGATTAGTTTCTCGGGTTCTTGATTCACCATCCATGCTCTGATTATTTATATCTTTTGACCTTAGTGATTGCTTGAGGACAAGCAAAATATTAAGCTTGGGGTGATTTGATGAGTGTGATTTCACCTCATCTTTGTTTATAATTTTGCATGCATTTTCATATAGTTTAGGCATTTTTAATTTGATTTTTGTTAATTTCTACCTTGGAAGGGGTAAGGCGGTTTTGTGGTATTGTTTTGCAGAAATTAAGGGTTAAATGCTCAGGATCAACCATGATGGAGTTTGGATGAAGATGGGACTTGAAAAGTGAAGAAAATGAGCCAAACAGAGCCCATCACGGCCTAGCCGTGATGCTCATCACGGTCATGATCGAGCAAAACTGAAAAGAAAGAAGGCTAGGCCAGGCCGTGATGAGTATCACGGCCGTGACAGACCAACCAGTGAAGAATTTCCAAGGCAGAAGCCATCACGGCCAGGCCATGATGGACATCACGGGCGTGATGCACGTTACTTGGATCAGAAGCAACTGATTTGGATCTAATTTGTGTTAGATTGGGATTCTAACTTCCCAAATCTATAAATATGGGATCAAGTCAGAGCCTTAGGGACTTTTTTTTGGCTGCTACACTTAGGCAACAATTTAGGATCTCTCCTCTTCTCCTTCCTCTTCTTCTCTTATTTCTGTTTTCATGTTATTTGTAATCAAGCTTGTCGTCACCATGACAAGGCTTGAGTAGTAGCTTAGTTTCTAGGGATTGGGGCTATGCCCAAGTTTTGTTTATGGCATTGAATTGATGTTATATATTCGTTAATTGCAATTTTGCTTTAGATCTGATTTCTAGTGTTTTAATTACTTGTAAATTTGGTGCGCGCTTATTTACATGTCATAGACATTCTAAGGAGGAACCTAGCGGTGAACTTAGGTGTCGGATCTATAGAATCAGACTTAAGACTGAAATCACGAGAGTTAGAAGCCGTCCTTCGAGGATTAACGAATTGTCACAAAACGTAAAGGGTCCAATCTGAATTCAACTACCACGAGAGTAGGGGTTGATTCAATTGGGCACGGTTTTTGTAACCCGATAGGGAGCTTAAACTATTTGAGGATAAATTCGCCTTCAAGGCAATTTCGATAATTAACAAGGGTTAATCAGTTAGTAACATAAACGATCTTGTTGGTAACCCAGATCCCTAGGAATCCATTTAGATCTGAAGAACCATAAACTGTTTACTTTCTGTTTATTTGATTCTGATTTTAGGTTATCTCTTAATTCAAATTCAAAACCTTTTCAAATTCAAAATCTTTTTATACAGTCCAGCTTTATCGGTTAACAATTAGTTGCGATTTGAGATCACGGTCTCTGTGGGATCAATATCTTTTATTACTTGGCGACAATCCGGTACACTTGCCGGAATCGCACGTGCGTTCGCACGACACCAGAGACTTAACCCCAGGGTACCCTAAAACATCCATAAAAATGGTTAACCAAAAATTAGTTGTGCAAATTATTAGTAACTTGAAAATATTTATTTTACCCCGAAAATCATTTAAAGTAAAAATCATTTTTAATTCTAAGATATTTTGTATTTTTTATCGGTTTTATATTTGTGAAATTTTTTGATTAAATCTAAATGTGGTTGAACATGGCACGTAAGTCCATAGGGCCACCTCAAAATCTAAATTGTTGAGCATGATACTTGTCATAGAGCAACCCAAAAATAACATTGATTTAATTAAGTATTTAGAACCGGTTGAAGGGGATTTAAGTGATCATCTTTTATTTTTACGTAAAAATAGTTTTGCCTTGTGACAATAGAACAAAAATGAAACATTTTAAGTGTTTAATAATAGTATAGTCATATGAAGATTACTAGTGTATCATGCATTTCAGAATATGACAGCAAACAATGAAATAGGAACCCTACGATACACCATTTCTGAAACAGACATAAGAATTCATATAGCAAACATCATATTGACTCATTCAGTTTCAATATCCATAGATTTTCTTTTCGTCATAAAAGGAGATACAAAAAAAATAAGAATGTCAAGAGAAACTCATTAATAATATCAACAAAGAGAACAAGGATTACCAAATGAGAGCATAATAACAATGATTTTGCTTTCTCCCAGTAGTAAAATTTTAAGATCAAAACCCTCACATTTCAGTTTCACTGACTCTCTTAACTTTCTCTTCTTCTGAAAATTTGGAACCATTCTAATGACAGAGAAGAGAAAAAAAAACTCAAATCACTATCTCTTTTCTTCAAACGAAAACATCAGATAAAAAAATCTCTATCTTCCTCTCTCCTCTTCCGTATCATTCTTTCGTCTCTTCTTCCCCTTTTCTTTTCATTCCCCCTCCTTTTATAGATGGAGGAGAGGGCTTCATGCTCCTCCTTACCTAGCGGCTTCAAGATTGGTTTCACGAAATCTGGAGCTTGGGTGGCTCTGAGCAAAGATCGTGTGTGTCCCGATGAAGGTGGCGTGAGTAGAGGAAAGGAGGCGTTTTTGATGTGAAGGTTGCATGTTTGAAAAGAGAAGGAAGTGTGGTGCAGTTAAGAGAGTGGAGGAGATGAGGGAGAAGAAGGATCAATGAGTAGAGGAGGTGTAGGGGCGGTTGGAAGTGTGGTGCGGTTGAGAGAGTGGAGGAGATGAGGGAGAAGAAGGACGAATGGGTAGAGGAGGTGTAGGGGCGTTTGGAGAGTGGTTGCTGATTGTTCTTTTCTTCCTCCTTTCTTCATTATTTTCTTCTTCTTCCTTCTTCATTTTTTAGTGTCCAATCTGAAAATAAAATTGCAGTGGACGGAACCTCCCCGTCCAACAAAAAATTAAGTATGCAATGGACGGAACCTCCTCGTCCAACAGAAAATTTAATATGCAATGGACGGAACCTCCGCGTCCAACAGAAAATTAAATATGCAATGGACGAAACCTCTTCGTCCAACAGAAAATTAGATATGCAATGGACGGAACCTCCGCGTCCAACAGAAAATTAAACATGCAATGGGAGGAACCTCTGCGTCCAACAAAAAATTAAATATGCAATGGACGGGACCTCCTCGTCCATTAGAAAATTAGATATGCAATGGACGGGACCTCCCCGTCCAACAGAAAATTAGATATGAAATGGTCGGAATCTCCTTGTCCAATAGAAGATTAAGTAACCTCCTTTTTTAATTTTTTTTCTTTTTCTTCTTTATTTCTTCACTATTATTTTTTAGTCTCCCTAAAATATAATAACATAAAAATTAGAATAAAATAAAATGAAGACGGACAAAAATGGGTGTTCACTGTTGCCCCTCTTTACTTGTTGCTTACTAGAAGACATGATTAGTCGTGACTTTTCATGTATTGTAGTAATGAACAAGTAAAGAAAATGAACACATATTTTGTCCGTCAAAACGTGAGGAGCTCAAAAGAAAACCTCACAGTTTGAAAATAAAATTGCAGTGGACGGAACCTCCTCGTCCAACAGGAAAGTAAATATGCAGCTAGCCTCAGAGCTCGAAAACAAACTTGCAGTGAGCCTCAGAGCTCGATAATTGAATTGCTGTGAGCCTCAGAGCTCGACAAAAATTCAATCAGTATTCTGAAACTAATGAGAATCCCTTCCTTTTGAAGACAGCGGAACCAAATGCTCCATGGAAAGGCATATAAGGTGGATGTTATGTTTATTCTCCCAAGCTTATTTGCATCATTCTTTTGTTGTTCAGTGCATGCTATCTCTTCCATTGAATTTGAAGTATTGAGTCCTTTTGGTTCAAACCATTCATTGGTGCTACCATTAGAATTATCAAATCATACCATTGAACTTATATTTACTTTTATTGAGACATGACCATAGTGATTAAACATGAGAGTGAACACGACAGTGGAGTATGAAGGAAAAGCCTCTTGCCTTAATACTAGAATTTAGTTTGTTAAGAGAAAATAACAATATGAGATCAAAATTACAAAGGGGATCATGAAGATTAAAGGCAAAGATATACAAAGAAAATTATGAGACTCGCATAAAATTTGCCCCAGTGTTGGTCCTTTGATTTTCATTTAATTGATTCCCCACAGCCTTTTGATGACACAGATCTTAGCTTCTGTTTTCGATTCTTCAAACACACATTCTTCAATCATTCCTTAACAATTTTGCCCCAGTATACGCTGTCGGATAAAATTGCCCTAGTGTGGTGAGGTGCTTGCAGAATTATTGGACCATATCCTCCCCCTAGGCCGCCTTTACAAGTTTTCGGCCTAAGGTTTCTTTACCCTAACTTTTGCCTAGGTTGCCCTTTCGGGTTTTCAACCTAGCGGGCCTTTTCTTTTGTTTTCATTGTTCTTTGCCCTAACTTTTTTCTAGGTTGCCCTTTCGAGTTTTCAACCTAGTGGGATCCTCTTTTTTTTTTTAAGCATAAAACTTTTTCACAGCATCAGAGTTTACTGGCCTTGGTAACTCTTCCCCATCCATGTTTTTCAGAATCAAAGCTCCTCCTGAGAATGCTTGTTTGACAATATGAGGACCTTCATAATTCGACGCCTATTTTCCTCGGGTATCCTCCTGAATAGGGAGGATTTTCTTTAAAATCAGGTCTCCTGCGCACAATTCTCTAGAGCGAACCTTCTTATTGAAAGCTCTTGCTATTCTGCTTTGATACAATTTTCTCTTCTATCATGTTCAACTGCTTATATCAAGTTTTCACCCACTCAGATTCTTCTAAATCTGCTTCCATCAAGACTCTTAGTGAAGGGAGTTTTACTTCGATAGGCGAGACAACCTCCATCCCGTACACCAAAGAGAAAGGGGTTGCCCAAGTGCTTGATCGTATATTAGTCCGATAAGCATGTAGAGCATATGGCAGCATTTCGTGCTAGTCTCTATAATTTACAACCATCTTGGCAACGATCTTCTTGATATTTTTGTTTACTGCTTCAACTGCACCATTCATTTGAGGTCTATAAGGAGCTGAATTGTGGTGTTTGATTTTGAAACCCATCGCAAAACTTTTGAATCTCGACACCATTAAGGTTAGCAGCATTATCTGTGATTATCCTCTCCGGGATCCCGTATCTACAGACGATGTCTTTCTTGAGGAATTTGAGAAACACCTTTTGAGTTATGCTGGCATATGAAGCAGCTTCTACCCATTTAGTGAAATAGTCTATCGCCACCAAAATAAAACGATGGCCATTGGAAGCCTTGGGATTAATGGGACCGATGACATCTATTCCCCACATCGAAAAAGGTCATGGAGATGCTAAATTGTGTAGTGGAAATGGAGGTGCATTGACCCAGTCTGCATATAGCTGACATTTTTGGCATTTACGAACATGCTCTATACAATCCGACTCCATAGTAGACCAATAATAGCCACTTCTCAAAATTTTCCGAGCCATCATGTGGCCATTGGCATAAGTCCCACAGATTCCTTCATGAACTTCGATCATGATCAACTTAGCTCCACGAGCATCCACACATTTGAGTAGGGTACCATCATATCCTCTTTTATACAGGACTTCCTTGCTTAAGAAAAAGGCCATAGCCAGTCTTCGGATGGTCTTTCTATTTGCCTCACTCGCTTCTACCTGGTATTTCTTGTTCTGAATATATTGCTTGATATCATGATACCAAGACTTATAAATCAGGTTCTCCTTCCACATGGGCACAGTATGCCGGTTCGTCTTGCACTCTAACTTGGATGGGTTGGACATTGGTATGGATGTCCAGCTTGGTCATGGCAGCTAGTGTGGCTAAAGCATCATCAAACTGATTCTTATCTCGAGTTAAATGTGAGAAAGTAATCTCGTCAAACTTCGCAATCAACTGAGTCAAGTATTTCTGATACGGAATCAACTTGGAGTCTTTGGTTTGCCATTCACCATTGACTTGGTAAATGATTAGAGCTGCATCCCCGAAGACTTTCAACTGCTTTATACCAAGTTCAAGTGCCATTTGTAATCCACTAATACATGCCTCGTATTCTGCAATATTGTTCGTACATTCAAATTTCAGCTTTACGGCCACCGGGTACTATTTACCGTTTGGTGAGATAACCACTGCTACTATACCACTGCCATGCATATTGACTGCTCCATCAAAATACATCTTCCACACATCTTCCTGTTCTTCATCTTCCTCGAGGGACATTATCTCTCCATCTGGGAACTCGGAGTTGACAGGCCATCCATCCTCAAGAGGATTCTCTGCTAAATGATCAGCAATCGCACTTCCTTTGATGGAATTCTGAGTCACATATTTGATGTCAAATTCTGACAATATCACTTGCCACTTCGAAACTCTTAAGGAGATATGAGGACTTTCGAAGATATACTTCAAAGGATCCATTCGAGAAATTAGCCAAGTGGTGTGATATAACATGTACTGTCTGAGTCTTATGGAGGTCCATACTAGCGCACAAAAAGTCTTCTCGATTGCCATATGACGTGCCTCACAGGCATTAAACTTCTTACTCAGATAGTAAATTGCCTGCTCCTTCCTGCCATATTCATCATGTTGTCCCAGCATAGCCCCCATTGAGGTTGGCAATATGGTGAGATAGAGTAACAATGGACGACCTTGGGTAGGTGGTACCAATACTGGGGGATTCAGTAAATATGCCTTTATCTTGTTAAAGGCTTCTTGACAGTTATCATCCCATCTTCCGGGAATATTCTTCCTGAGTAGTTTGAAGATTGGCTCGTATGTGCTAGTCAAATTTGCAATGAAGCGTGCAATATAGTTCAACCTTCCAAGAAAACCCCTTACTTTTCGCTCGTTCTTAGGTGCTGGCATATCATGTATTGCTTTTACCTTGTTAGGGTCCACCTTTATTCCTTCTCTACTGACAACAAAGCCAAGTAAATTCCCTGCGGATGCACCAAAAGTACATTTTTCAGGGTTGAGCCGCAACTTGTACTTCCTTAGCCGCTCGAACAACTTTCGCAAAAATGCTACATGACTTTCTTCTTCCTTGGACTTAGCCACTATATCATCAACATATACCTCTACCTCCTTATGCATCATATCATGGATCAATACTACCATAGCATGTTGGTAAGTGGCCCCAGTATTCTTCAACCCAAAAGGCATCACTTTGTAACAAAAAGTTCCCCAATGAGTGATAAAAGTTGTCTTTTCTTTGTCATCATCATCCATGAGGATTTGATTGTACCGAGAATACCCGTCCATGAAAGAAAACCTATGACTTCTGGCTCTACTGTCTACAAGGACATCAATATGAGGTAGGGGAAATCATCCTTTGGATTGACTTTATTCAGATCTCAGTAGTCCACGCACATTCTGACCCTTCCATCCTTCTTTGGTACTGGAAAAATATTAGCTACCCATTCCGGGAGTCTAGCTACTTCCAAAAAGCCAGCCTATAAACTGCTTGGTCACTTCTTCCTTGATCTTCAGCGACATCTCAGGGTGCATCCTCCTTAATTTTTGCTTCTTTGGAACCACATCTGGGTATAAGGGAATTTTATGTGATGCTATCTCAAGACCTAAACTTGGCATATCTCTGTAGGACCATGCGAAAATGTCCAGATATTCTTTGAATAGTGCAACCATTTCTTCACGCTCTGGGTTATCCACTATTTTCAACTCCTTTTTGTCTTCCTCGGTTCCCATATTGATCACTTCTGCAACCTCATCATTCGAGCTAATCCCTTCTTCTGACCGTTTCACCATCTTCATGAATTCTTCAATGTCTTCTTCTTCCTCATTGGATTCAAGGTTGTATTCATCAATGGCCGCGAGGGAATCAATAAATGAGTTTTCAAAGTTCCTCTCCTGAGGTAAATCTTTAGTGGAAGAAGTATTCCTGGAAGAAAAAGTCGAGAATAGGAGAAGTATAGGCGAGAGTCTTATTCATGAAAGAAAAGCTTAAACAAAGTAAAGAAATGAATGAGAGAGAAAAGAAACGGTGGAACCAAAAGGAAAACACCAGACAAAGTGCTACATTCTCATGCATGTCTCAAACAAAGTAAACATCAGTTCATATTTAGTACTATAAGATAATTACTTTATGGAAATAACATCAACAAACGGTTCAGATCACCAATTATTGAGAACTTCATCTATTTCAGAGCTTAAGTTTCTTCTTTCCTCAGGCATGCTGCCAGCCATCCTGGTCCGAGATCCGGTATTGTGAGTTTGGGTTTGATTGGTGTTGCCTTTCCTAGGTCGCGTAATGGTTCCCGGATTCTCAGAAGTATGTGACTCTGTAAAGCATCCAATAATCTCATTAATAAACCCAAAAATTTTTTTTGTGTGTGTATGCATGTGCAAGTTAACACCCTTTGTTTGATCGCGAGAGTGCTCTTAGGAAGACTGTCGTATACACATATAGCAAGAATATCCATCCTGCAATCAAATCTAGTGGTATGGTTCCCTCTAGCTTTAATGCAATTGGTGTCAATTCCAAGGGAGAATCCACTCCTCGATAGACCACACCCGTACTAGCAACGTCCTTATTTTTAGGCAGAAAACACGTCATTTTTAGGGTAAAAATATAGTTGATGATGTATGTGAACACCCATTTTTGTCCGTCTTCATTTTATTATCATGATTTTATATTTCAGGAAGACTAGAAAATAATAAGAAGGAAAGAAAGAAGAAAAGGAAAATAATGAAGAAAGGAGGAGGTTCATATCTAATTTTCTATTTGACGGGGAGGTCTCGTCCATTGCATATTCAATTTTCTGTTGGACGGGGAGGTCCCGACCATTGCATTGCATTTTCTGTTGGACGAGGAGGTACCGTCTATTGCATATTCAATTTTCTGATGGACGGGGAGGTCACATCCATTGTATATCTAATTTCCTATTGGACGGGGATGTCTCGTCCATTGCATTGCATTTTCTGTTGGATGAGCAGGGCCCGTCCATTGCATACTTGATTTTCTGTTGGACGAGCAGGGCCCGCCCATTGCTTACTTAAAATTTCTGTTAGGCGGGGAGGTCCGTCCAGTACATATTTAATTTTCTGTTGGATGAGCAGGTCCGTCCAGTGCATATTTAACTTTCTGTTGGACGAGCAGGTTCCGTCCAGTGCATGTCTAATTTTCTGTTGGACGAGTAGGTATTCCATTGCATGTTTAACTTTTTGTTGGACGAGTAGGTCTTCTATTGCATGTTTAACTTTATGTTGGACGAGTAGGTCGTCCATTGAATATTTAACTTTATGTTGGACGAGGAGGTTCCGTCCATTGCATGTTTAACTTTCTATTGGACGAGGAGGTTCTGTCCACTGCAATCTTATTTTCAGGATGGAGGCTAAAGAACAAAGAGAGAAGAAGAAGAAGAAAATGAAGGAAGGAGGAAGAAAAGAAGGAGAAAAGAACAATCAACGAAAATAAGAAAGGAGATTGAGTTACTTCTCCTAACCCTAAAAAACCCCATTTTACATATCATACAAGACCTCTCTTCCTCCTCCCACTCTCCAACCGCCCTACGCCTCCTCTACCCATTGGTCCTTCTCCTCCCTCATATTAACCTTGCAGCCCCACTCCTAACCCTAAAAAACCCATTTTACATATCCGACAAAACCCCAGCTCCTCCACTCTCTTAACCGCACCATACTTTCTTCTCTCTTCAAACACGCAACCTTCACATCAAATCGCCTCCTTTCCTCTGCTCGCACCACCTCCACCTGGGAACACGCGATCTCTGTTCAGAACCGGCCAAGCTCCGGATTTCGTGAGACCAACCTTGAAGCCGCTGGGTAAGGAGAAGCATGAAGTCCTCTCCTCTATCCCTATAAAGGGCGACGCAGAAGACATAAATTAGGGGAGGGGTGGTTCGATTTTGAGAGAAAAGAAAGTCTTTTTTCGGTTTTGACAGAAAAGGGGGCCAAGAAATTCTTTGATCTGGGTGTGTCAACTTTGAAAAATTTCTCAGATTTCTTGTTCTTTTTTCTGTGGAGAGTGTTCCGTTTCCTCTCGTTGTTTTTTTGGTTTTGTTGAGAAACTTGGAAAAGGTAGATTGAGAAGTCAGGAAGAGTCACGACTATTGTACTCAGTCACTATTATTTGGAATTCATTCTCTGTGATTTGGGGGACATCAAGAGAAATATCAAAAGAAGATCTTGTTTGGTAACCTTAATTTCTTCCCCTTGATCGCTGAATTAGGAACACTGTTCTTATTGGGTTTTTATTCTTGCTAATGATGGTTCAGGTTCTGCTTGGATTTTATGCTGAGTTACTATAGGATTGGATATGAGTTTTTGGTTTCATTCCCTTTGTGCTAGACCATACGCCTGTTATGGTGATTAAGGGTTGCTTTGTTTTAGTTTGCAAGCCATATGTTTGCTATATGTTTCGTTTTTGGGTAAAATGAATGAGTTAGTAAAATGTTTCATTTTCATCTCTGTTTACTATGATGTTTCTGTGTCTCTATTTACAAAATGTGTTTTTAAAATCTCTCATCTACGCCTCTGTTTACTATGATGTTTCTGTGCCTCTGTTTACTCAATGAGTTAGTAAGATGTTTCATTTTTGTTCTATTTTCATAAGGCGAAGCTATTTTTACGTAAAAATAAAAGATGATCACTTAAATCCCCTTCAACCGGTTCTGAATACTTAATTAAAGCAATCTTATTTCTTGGGTTGCCCTATGACAAGTGTCATGTTCAACCCTTTGTATTTTGAGGTTGCCCTGTGGACTTACGTGCTATGTTCAACCTCATTTAGGTTTAATAAAAAATTTCACAACTAAAATAATTTTTTTCCTTTTAATAAAAAATTTCACAACTAAAAATGTTTTTTAAAATGATTTTTGGGGTAAAAAAAATATTTTCAAAGTTATTAATAATTTACACAACTAATTTTGGGTAACCATTTTTATGGATGTTCTAGGGTGCCGTGGGGTTAAGTCTCTATGCCTTCCTAGACGTAATCGACACCCGAACCCAAAGTTTTTTCTTAAAGGGTTTTCCAACTTTCCTGAAATTAAATAAAGTTGGTGGCGAATCCATGTTATTCTCTAAAAGGAAAACTAAGTTTTCGTTTGGTCGCGACAACGTATCTAAGGGAGAATGCACTCCTCGATAGATATCATCTAAAAAACGCTCGACAGACATTGATGAAAACTTTCATTCCATTATAAATATTTCGATACAAATCATGAGTCTTAGATCAAAAGAAATACATTGATAGCTTCCATCTCTCTCCGAGGTCCACAAAGCACTATGTTAAGAGTCTCATTTTCTTTTTCCTGAACCATTTGGCAAGTTTCCCAAAATGATTGAAAAACTTGGTCACCTTTGGCGGTATCTGAGGGAAATGGTTCATACGAATGTGGATGGATGCTTCTTCAAATCGCTCCACCAGCTGGGAAGTGTGATATTGGAGCTTATCCATCACGTCCTCGTATTTTCTCTTTCATGCTTCCTTTTCATTCATTACATCCTTCACTACCAATTTCCATCCCTTTACCCATTCTGCGTGACGTTGAGCTTCAACACTTTCAGTGTCTTTTATTTTGGCTCTGAGCCAATTTTCTCTCATGTTGGTCTCTGCTAGTAGCTCGCGATACTTGGCTACTTCGTCCCATCCTCGATCAGAGTACAGTTCAGTTTGGGCCAAGGATTCTTGCAGGGATTCAACTCTCTCTTCTAGTATATGTATTGTTTCAACATGACCCCCTACATTTTTCTTGAGCTCTTTTTTCTTCCTTTGAAGTTTGAAGAGCATCCTCTCTTGATATTCTATCTTTGCCAGAAGCTCTTGAATTTCTGCTTCTTTTTCTTTTCTTGCCCTTTTTACACGACTCGGGGCTTCGTAGGCATTGGCGCATTTGTCTTTCAAATTCTCAATCTGTAAACTTAGCTTCTGCACTTGGCTTCCGAGCGTGACAATAGTTATATCAACAGCTTGGTTCTTTTCTTCCAAAACCCTCATCTGAGCTTTCAAAATTTCGATTTCTTCCAACATTTGATCTTCGGTAAGAGGATTATTTTCACTATGGAGAGGGGATGCAAGTCTTGGGGGGTAACCTCTTCTCGTTTCTCTCTATACTTCATATCTTTTTGTGTGAGCTATGACTCACCTTCCTAATTCCTCAGGTCCTTTCATATGAACATCATTCCATGCTGACCTTACTGCTATTGTTTGACTCTTGATGCTTTCACTTTCTTGGTATAGGAAGAATGCCCCACCGAGCAGCTCTTCGGGGGGTTCATCCCAGGTCCACTTGATCTGACGCATCACTAAGGCTGGTGAATATGATACACAACCTCTGGGACCCATCAATGGAACATTTGAAAAGCTTCCACAGCTGAATACAACTGAATCTCCATTGTACCATGGACACATCCAACTAAATGACCGTGGGTCGATCTGATCAAACTCTTGTTTCCATTCATATAGCTTACGTGAGTTTAGCTCCATGCAAGCGAATCCTTTCAGCGGGTCATCTATTCTATCAATTTTATTGCGAGCGTACAAGTGAGTCATGATCCAGACATACAATATTGATGCAGAACATCACAGTTTCCCTTGTTGATTCTGATGACAAACCTGTAGGGAGAGGAAAGTTTCAGCTAAGATAGCAGGGACCGGGTTCACACCATATTCTTCAACCCTATAGAAAACATCCATGGCTGACTGATCAATCAGATCTGGTACAAAAGGAAAGAGCACCAACCCATATATCATGAGGGTTAGTACTTTGTTGAAAGTAACCCATCGTTGTTGCCGGGCCAGCTCGTTGAGATACACTTCCAAAAATCGCTTCTTCAATCCTTTGGTGGTTCCTTTTTATGCTTTCTCTAGTTGTTCCGGTTGAAGCTCCAATTGACTTGCTATCTTCCAATCTGTTACATATTGGCCATAATACATGTAGACACGGATCCTCTTTTGAATTGGCAGTCTTAGCATATAAGCATACTCTTCTATTGTCGGAGTGATGTCTAAGTTAGGCAATTCAAAACACCTCAAAGTTGAACTCCAATATTGGGCCAACGCACTCAGAGCGGGGGCATCCACCGGAACACGCAATAAATCCAATATTCTACCATACTTGCTGACAAAGCCTGAGCGTGCTTTTTCTGGCATTTGCTGGCCAAGTTCACATAAACTCTTTGCATCATTGAGTGTCACATTGGTCTTGATACTTTTCTTGGAACAGATCGCATTGTTAGTACTCTTTTCGGAACCAAACTTCTTCATTTTCTTTCTATAAGATGAATACCAAAGTCTTCCAATAAAGAGGCACAAGCAAAAAAACAAAAATGAGTATAGTGAAACCAATATATCTTGCATGATTCATGTTGTATGAGATCCAATGGGGTTGAAAACCCTGAGGGGTATGCTGCCAATGCATCACCTTCATTATGACATATCGCCTATTAGATGTGCAATAATATTCGAATATGTCATTTAGGTTTGAGGCGGCAATGTGACGCCCCTAGTTTTGTGAATATTCACAATGAACATGCATGACAATTATGCTTATGATGATAGAGAGAGAAAAGAAAAGTATGCCCCCTTTTGTCCTAAGTCAGGTAAAACCTAAGGATGGACGCACCCTAAGTTAGGACTCTAAACAGGTCGGCCACTAGGTTTGCTCTATTAGTGAAAATTGGGACGGGTCTAGACCTCTAAAAGTCATGGTCCTCAGATTGCCCTTATAAGTATCTAATTCATGAATCTAGCCACAAGTAGGGATAAACCCTCTCAATATGACTATTCCATGATCTCATGTACAATCTGAGTGGTGAACCGACAAGTATCAGGGAGGTACAAGACCTCTTCAATGACAATGTCGGAGCACGACCAAATCCTTGGGTTTTTGAGCAAGCTCGGGTATAGAGCCAAGAGTGTGTGCCATATGTGATAGTGATGTGTGTGAAGGGGGCATACAAACCTGTAACACTTTAAAAAATAAAAAGAAAAGAAAAGACAAAAAAACCCTACAAAACAAAAACATAGGTATATATAAAAATTGTTATAAGTCCTCTACCCTATTGTTAAAATATAGGAAAAAAGAAAAGAAAGGAGGAGGAAACAAAAACATTGTTAGTGAAATATATACAAAAATAACATAATGTGTATACAACTAATTTTTCTCATTTTATTTAAATAAAAGGAAAACCCAAACAAAAAGGACAATCCAAAAAAACATCACTAAAAATAAAAAACATTTTTTCGTTTTTGTTATTTAATTATTGTAAGAAAAAAACAACAGCAAGATATAGAAATAAAAGGTAAAACAAATAAACTATGAGTTATTAAAAATTTACAAAACTAATTTTTACGGGCATGACTCTCTTAAAAGACTTCCCCAGTGGAGTCGTCATCTGTCGCGACAGCAAAGAAAACTTGATTTTATTTTGGAGAATAAACATGGAGTCGCCACCAACTTGATTCAACTTCGGGAAAGTTGGAAAACCCTAAAAAACTTTGGGTTCGGGAGTCGATTACTTCTAGGGAAGGCATGGAGACTTAACCCCACGACACCCTAGAACATCCATAAAAATGGTTACCCAAAAATTAGTTGTGCAAATTATTAGTAACTTTGAAAATATTTGTTTTATCCCGAAAATCATTTAAAGGAAAAATCATTTTAATTCTAAGATATTTTGTATTTTTTATCGGTTTTATATTTGTGATTTTTTTTATTAAACCTAAATGTGATTAAACATGACACGTAAGTCCATAGGGCAACCTCAAAATCTAAAGGGTTGAGCATGATACTTGTTATAGAGCAACCCAAAAATAACATTGATTTAATTAAGTATTTAGAACCGATTGAAGGGGATTTAAGTGATCATCTTTTATTTTTACGTAAAAATAGTTTTGCCTTGTGAAAATAGAACAAAAATGAAACATTTTAAGTGTTTAGTAACAGTATAGCCATATGAAGATTACCAGTGAATCATGCATTTTAGAATATGACAACAAACAATGAAATAGGAACCCTACGATACACCATTTCTGAAACAGACATAAGAATTCATAGAGCAAACGTCATACTGACTCATTCGGTTTCAATATCCATAGATTTTCTTTTCGTCATAAAAGGAGATACATAAAAATAAGAATGTCAAGAGAAACTCATTAATAATATCAACAAAGAGAACAAGGATTACCAAATGAGAGCAGAATAACAATGATTTTACTTTCTCCCAGTAGTAAAATTTTAAGATCAAAACCCTCACATTTCAGTTTCACTGACTCTTTTAACTCTCTCTTTTTTTCCTGAAAATTTGGAACCACTCTAATGATAGAGAAGAGAAAAAAAAAACTCAAATCACTATCTCTTTTCTTCACAAAGAAAACATAAGATAAAAAAATCTCTCTCTTCCTCTCTCCTCTTCCATATCCTTCTTTCGTCTCTTCTCCCCCTTTTCTTTTCATTCCCCCTCCTTTTATAGAAGGAGGTGAGCGCTTCATGCTTCTCCTTACCCAGTGGCTTCAAGGTTAGTTTCACGAAATGCGGAGCTGGGGCGGCTCTGAGCAGAGATCGCGCGTGTCCAGATGGAGGTGGCGCAAGCAGAGGAAAGGAGGCGATTTTGATGTGAAGGTTGCGTGTTTGAAGAGAGAAGGAAGTGTGGTGCGGTTAAGAGAGTGGAGGAGATGAGGGAGAAGAAGGACCAACGGGTAGAGGAGGTGTAGGGGCGGTTGGAAGTGTGGTGTGGTTAAGAGAGTGGAGGAGATGGGGGAAAAGAAGGACCAATGGGTAGAGGAGGTGTTCGGGCAGTTGGAAGTGTGGTGCGGTTAAGAGAGTGGATGAGATGATGGAGAAGAAGGACCAATGGGTAGAGGAGGTGTAGGGGCGGTTGGAGAGTTAGAGGAGGAAGAGAGGTTTTGTCTGATATGTAAAATGAGGTTTTTTAGGGTTATGAGAAGTAACTCAATCTCCTTTCTTCTCTTTTTGATGATTGTTCTTTTCTCCTTCCTTTCTTCATTATTTTCTTCTTCTTATTTCTTCATTTTGTAGACTCCGGTCTGAAAATAAAATTGCAGTGGACGGAACCTCCCCGTCCAACAGAAAATTAAGTATGCAATGGACGGAACCTTATCCTCCAACAGAAAATTAAATATGCAATGGTCGGAACCTCCGCGTCCAACATAAAATTAGATATGCAATGGACGGAACCTCCGCGTCCAACAAAAAATTAGATATGCAATGGACGGGACCTCCCTGTCCAACAGAAAATTAGGTATACAATGGACGGCATCTCCTCGTCCAACAGAAGATTAAGTAACCTCCTTTCTTCATTTTTTTATTTTTCTTCTTTCTTTCTTCACTATTATTTTTTAGTCTCCCCGAAATATAATAACATAAAAATTAGAATAAATTAAAATGAAGACGGACAAAAATGGGTGTTCACATATATAAACAGGCCAGCCTGACAGGCCAGAAAGGCTTTTCAATAGGTCTGGGTCTGGCCTTTTGAATTAAAAAGCTTTTTAAAAAGCCTAAACCTGCCATTTTTGCTAAATAGGCCAGGCCAGGCCAGACCTTACGTAGGCCAGGTCGTAGGTCCCTGTCGGGCGGCCCAGTCTACCACATGATACTAGAGTAAGTCACGCACGTACACTAGTTGGGATTAATGGAACAATGGGTGTGCTAAAGTGAATGGGTTGTATTTTACTAGGACATTCTCTCCTAGACTTGTACAACTTGTATTCTTATGCGACCCAAAACCACAATATACAATATATTTAGAAAGTAGGTATAGTTTGAGTCTTTTAGATCATAGTTCAAAGCTAATTCTAGGGTGAGTGATGGGCTCCGGCAAGGGAACCGGATTGAAGCAAGTAATAATAAAACGGTGAGAAACCGAGTATCGAACTCATGGATTGGGAAACCAAGTGTCACTCCACAAATTAAACAACTATTTTGACTGAGAAATAGATGTGAAAAGATTTCAAAGAAAACAAAAGAAACAATAAAATAAAATCAAATATTTTTGGGATTTTAAATATGAAAAAGAGATTTCCAGGAATTGGGTTACCAACAAGATTGTTCATGTTACCAAATTGAGTACCCTTGTTAATTATCAAAATTACTTTGAAGGCGAATTTATCCTAAATAAGTTAATGCTCCCTATCGGGTTACAAAAACCGTGCCCAATTAAACCAACCCATACTCTCGTGGTAGTTGAATTTAGATTGAACCCTTTAAGCTTTGTGACAATTCGTTAACCCTCGAAGGACCGCTTCTAACTCTTGTGATTTAAGTCCTAAGTCTGATTCCTATAGATCCAATACCTAAGTTCACCACTAGGTTCCTCCTTAGAGTATCTATGATATGCAAATAAGTGGCCACCGAATTTACAAGTAATTAAAGCAATAGAAATCAGGTCTAAAACAAAGTTGAAATTAACAAAGGGAAAACATCAATCCATACCATAAAACAAATCTTGGGCATAGCCCCAATCCCTAGAAATAAAGCTACTACTCAAGCATGGCCATGGTCATGGCAAGCTTGATTAACAAAAACATGAATTAAAACCTAAGAGAAGAGAAGAAGAAGAAGAGAGAAAATCCTAATTTTGCCTAAGGGAGCAGCCCAAAAAGCCTCCTAGAGTCCCCTATTTTCGAGCCTAAGTGCTCTATTTATAGACTAGGGTAACTTGAATCCCAAGTAACCACAATTTCAGATCAAATCAGTTTCTACATATCCATATATCACGAGTCACGGCCGTGATGGCCATCACGGCCAGGCCGTGACGGTTTCTGCCTTGGAGGTTGCTTCACTTGTTGGTCTGTCACGGCCGTGACCACCATCACGGCTAGGCCGTGATCAGTTCTGCCTGTGAGGGTCTGGTTCAGCTGACATGTCACGGCCCTGATGGACATCACGGCCTGGCCGTGACCAGCTCTACTCGGTCGTGGCCGTGATGGCTATCACGGCTAGGCCAGCCGTGATGGCCTCTGTTTGGCTCAGTTTTCTTGCTTTTCAAGCTCTATCTTCATGCAAGCTCCATCATAATTGGTCCCGACCATTTTAATCTTCATATCCAAATCAATATCTCCAAATTAATTGCCAAATATTATCATATCCTTTATTTTTGTGATAGGCAATTATTATCCAAATCCAAGTTGATTTGGATCCAATCTTTTATCTCAATGCCAATTGAGTTATCTTTTAATAATAATAATTCAAATCCAAATTGATTTGGATTCAAATTCATCATGTGGGCCCTTGCAATTTACTTGACAATCTTCAATTTAATTTCAATCCTTCTTCTTTGTCCTCTCCTAAAAATAAGAATAATAAAATATCAGAAAATTAATAAAATTCTAATTAAATGCACACATTGACTCTAAAATAACCAAAATAGGAAAACAAAGTCTAATTTGTGCTAAATCAAGCATTTAATAAAATTTAATTGATGAAATCCGCTTTAAAATAATAAATAAAATATCATAAGCCAGCGGATTATCAGTGAGCAACCTTCTCATGTTGCTCACCATGAGCAATCATAAATAACCATTGATCAAATAATGTTACATGATATTAGCATGCACCCTTCCACACTGTATTTTTTTTTCTTTATTTCCTTCTCTCCCTAGATCTCTCCTTCTCTGATCCTTCCCTCACTGTCTCTCCCTCCACAGCCCTTCCACGTGGCGATGCCACCCCCACGAGCCTTCGTCACCACCGCGAACTCTCCTCCGACCCCGACCCCCACCGCCACCACCCATCTCTCCTCCTACCCAACCCCCACCCCCTCCTCCCATCTCTCCTCCGACCTCCACCCCACCACCTCGGCCTCCCCTCCCATCCCCCCCACTATCACCTCCTCACCTCATGGAATCTGGCGGCCCTATCTTCGACGGTGGCAACGAGGGGTTCCCGGCACTGCCACCCTGCTCTCCCCCACTACTGTAACGTCTGAGTTCTGGTCAGTCGCTCCGCCTCGATCCGGCTGTGCTGCCGTTGCACCGCGATCTGTGTGTGAAAGAGGTTGTTTAATCCAGATCCAGATCCAGATCTGAGAACTTTGACAAATACACATGTCTATTGAACCCTCCTCCTTCATGGGACGTCGGCAATGGTGGAAGCTCTGAGAACTTTGACAAATACACATGTCTATTGAACCCTCCTCCTTCATGGGACGTCGGCAATGGTGGAAGCTCGAGTGAAGAGTCACAGTGAGCTATTTCACAAGGAGTTGAACAAGTGAAGGAAGGGACTGCTGCCATCGATCGACGCCGGAAGAGTAGGGCTGCCGTGATACTATTGAGTGAGAGAGAAAGGGAATCGGGTGTGTGAGGCAGAGAATGAAAAAAAACTTAGGTGTTGATGGTGTATGATAATATCAGTGGAATATCACTATCTAACGGCTATAATAAGTCGCTCACGTGAGCAACATGCCCACCTTGCTCACAGTAGAAGCTGCTTACATTGGAACTAGACATGAAGGACAGTCTGCAAAGCATCCTTTGTATTTGCTAACTATCCAGTCAAAGTGCCAACGCTCAAGAACAAGAAGTCCAATACCCTATGACGGGCTTAACAAAAGTTTCTTATCTATGATGAAACTTAACCCAACACTAATAAACAACACAACGTGAAAATCTACAACGAGAACACACCGAGAGGCCAAGCCAAAGTTAATCACCACAGCATGTTAAATTAGTACCTAGCTATAACTTGAATGCTAGAAGGAATATATAGGGCAATAGGCATTACAAATTACAGAACAGATGCTGTATCAGTCATACTGATAATTGCTGAATGTGAGTGTTTTTGTTAATGTGTCCTAAAGTCACATGTTAAAGAATTAAAAATAACATTTATCACTTATTCAAAATATTTAAATAAGAAATCATGAAATGCTTTTTAAACATTTTAAAATATTAAATAGTTGTATTTTTTATTTAATACTTTTATTTTTTATTCCTTTTTTTTTATAAAATTATTTTTTATTCCTTAATAACTTGTGTACTTGAAACACAATCACATTAACAAAATCCAAATTCTTTTCATATGAATACACAAAAAAGAGGCGGAGGGGGGATAGACCTAGACTGGAAAAAAAAATTAAATTACATTGTTTCTTTTATGGAATTACAAATCTGCAATTTACAAGTTAGTTGAAGCTGAACAATTACCTCAGATATATATGAATGATCGAAGCAGAGCAAGAAAATCAATAAAAGAAAAAAAATTATCTAGTTGGACTGGTGGTGGGCCTGTATGCTTGACACCCCCTTCAAGGAGAAGCCATAAAATGAAGAATGGTACTGTCTTTATATTACAGAGAAGTTCTAGCATACCTCCACACTATTATTGTAACTGTTCTTCCAATGGGGTCTCTACACATCCTCCTAGGTTAGAATCCTTTCACATCTCTTTTTCGACCTTCAGCTTAGTTTCCCCATTTTCAGGAACAAGGTTACTAGGAACCGAAGATGTTGAAGGAATCGTGCTCATACTTGTGGCCATTGGTGGAATAAGAGGTTTGGCAACACCATTACTAGTGGCTCCCTGCTGATGCACTGTCTCATCACTGGCATTTCCAGTGCCATTGATGATTGGGTCCTTTTGACTCTCTAATTCACTTCTGGCTAATGAAGAACACTTTGTTTCTGAAATTGAGAATAGAAATCAGTCAATTTTAACAATAAAGTAGGTAATGCAAAATGCATGAGACGAGATATATTATGTTAGTCTACATAACTACACAGTAATACATTTTCTACCAGAGACAACTCAGCAATCCAGCACACAAATTTTCATACCTTTTTCTGACAGATAATTAGAAATTTCAAAATCATTTCAACATACATAGGCATACATAAATAAAGCAAACCAGACAATGCATTAATAATTTAGTAACCACTGGCTATCTGCCTAATTGTATTGATCAACACTTTCCAACCACAGAATCATTTTCGAACCATATGAGAGTTAATGCTCCATGCAACTCACCATCCTTTTTAACAGCTTACTTTTAACTAACAGGAAAAAAAACATAACCACCCCCTAAATTTGACACAAAATCAACAATTTTTGAGATTTAGGTGTTTAAGCACAAGAGCATGCTAGCAAGACACTCTTTTATACATTCTTTTCAACACTTCTTTATTTTTGGCTCAAAGTCATGTGAAATCCACTAAATAGAAAGTGGACCCATGTGATTTAGTGGGTCATACATGAATTTCATCCAATAATAAAGTGTTGAAAAGATTGTGTTGCTACTATTTCTCTAAGCACAAAATCTTGCTGAGGAATCAATTGAATACAAATAGATTGGCATGTAGTAGTTAAAGAATTCATGTGCAGGAATGGTATCAAAGACAAATCAATTAATAAAAAACAAATAGAAGCAGCAGCTATTGAAATGTTTATCAAAGCCAAGGAAACGAGGTTACTTGCGAAAAAATGAATGTTTAGGATCTATATGCCAAAGCCCCCAACACCAAGAATGGGGTTTGTGAAATTTTCAGGAAAAAAAATAAAATAGAGGTGAGGAAAATAATGACTTGCCATTTATTTCTCCCATAGTGATAACCCTATTAAGAAAATCTCTAAACTTTGTCAATACAATCCTTTCTTGCTCTGCATAGACGTCTGTCATTCCTTGTCCGTAAGGCAATTGTGTAGATGTGTTGCAAGCATGGGTCATTGATCCAATGGGGGAGGCAGCAGTCATGAACATAGTATCTTGCTCATCGCACATCAATGCTAAAGTTCCAGGAGATATTGGCCTCCCTTTTGGGGCATCAGCACCATCTGAACTAGAGTTATCTGGGCTGATTTTATCTGTTTGGTTTGCACTGGAACAATCATCAGCTTCCTTTTGACTTCCTAGTTGCTCTTGAGTTGAAGAAGCAAGTGAAGTTTCCGTCAGATCCTCTGTATGCTTATCCATTAAATTCTTCTGGTCTGGTCATATTAATAACAATGGTTGGTCAGAAAAAATTAATCCATAATAATGTGGATCGACAAGACTGATATCATGTGGTGATTGGTGAATAAACATTCTGAACCTTATAGTAAAATTTGTTTAATCTATCACTTTCTGGTGCACTTGAGTCTAGAGCAACAACATAGAAAGTTTTATCTGACACAATTTGACAAAACTCAATTTGCAAGTCACCGATCAGGCAATTGGCCCATATATAATGCCCACTCATCAAATAGAACTACTCAAACTCCGTAAGGTCTATTTTCGAAAGGGAAAAAGCAGGGAAAATGAGGGTAACAGAGGAAAATCTTTTCTAGGTCAATACCAGTCCACTCACCCAAGGAAGAACGGAAGAACACATAATGGTCCTTCTGAAACCAATAGCACAATTGGTGATTGGTGATTTAAATGCTAATATACCTGTCAGTGTCTTTCCGGCTTGTCCAGATACTAGCACCAGAACTGAACAAAGCTCCTTCAAGTGCTGTGGTTGTATGATGTCTGCTAGAAGAGACCTTCAACGATAATCAAGTTAATAACTAAATTAAGTAACTGTATCCTTATTTCATGAATTTAACCAGTCCTACCTATACATAACTTTTGAAGGACCTAATGTTGCAGTTCCAACACGAGCACCTGGGATAGGAGACAAGGATGAGGAGGGTGCAGGGCCTCTAACATGGTTTGCCTGGTAAACATTAAAATAAATATCATTCATAGAGTACTGTATATAAATCAAACAATAAAAAGGCCCTTTACAACTTTCACCATGAACTTCAGCAAGCTACTATGAACTAGCAACTCAGCTTATGGATGAGCTTTTTTATACCAGGTGTCAAGTCACCATGGTATTAAACAAAAATTTCGGCCTCACCGCCAAAGACTTGATTTGTCTCTATTCATTCACATTTAAAATTAAAAAGTTGACACTATGTCCCACATTGAGCAAATATGGAAGCTCAATGTGATACTTATGACATGAGGCCTTCCGACAGTTACCATGTTAATAAAAATGGTAAAGGTATGCAATTAATGACTTCTTGCCGTTATGATTACATGGCTTTCTTTACACTGAGAAGTACCTCGAATTGGTACACGGTTTTGCAAGGTTGTTGAGAGAATCTGATAACTATGGGCTCTCCCACCCAATACGGTAAATCTTTTGGGATAGGCTGTCCTCAGGGACTTGAGTTATATCAGACACATTGGACCAGATCAGAGGGAGCCACAATCAATAAATAAGACTCCATAAAATATAAATGCATCTTTCAAACAAAATGATAAATTTGTCAGGTCCTGATGGGGGAAACTATAACATGACTTCAAAATGCTATGTCAACTGTACTAACTGTTCTCCATTTCTCCAATTTTAAAATAATAAAAAACCTTGAATCGCTCATACTATCATCTGGTTTTGGTTTTACCTGTTGTCCCATCCTGCCAAAGGATGGGTCCTTGCCTGTTGACCCAAAGAAGAGTTCCTGACCTTTTCTTTTCTTTGAAACTGGTGGTGATGAATAACCAGAGGAACCGATAGCTCCAGTTATGGCAGCATTTGCTGCCTGCTGAATATATGCCATGTTGTTATTTTGATCTCCATGGAATAAAGCTTGTCTCTCTTCACTTCCCTCAAAATTCTTGCAGTCCATGCATTTACAATTTTCAGAACAAAGAATGTTCGCTTGGAAGCACTCACAATACTTCTTGAGGCACCCAGATTTTTTACAATGGCACCCTTTGTTGTGCTTTCCCAATATTAAAACTTCTCCAGCTTCCTCCTACATTTATTTTGAAGCTCACAAATAAATAACAATAGAAAAACCAAAGATGCTTAAATTATTAAAACATATGCAACACAACTTCTAATACAAGGTAAATTAATAAGTCCAGAAAAATTTATTTTTTCATTTATTTAGACCATATATAAAGGATTTCAGGTATTTTGATAATAGGCTCCTGTCATACCATAATTTTATACCATCAGAAGCCCAACTTCTTGTGCAGACATCATTATAGAGACATGCCTTTTGAAAAAAGAAGTATTTATCCAAGTTACTTCCACTCAAATTTTATCATTTTACATTGTCTTTCTATCCTTATGTTAAATTTTAAAAAAATGTAAATAAGGAAACTAAAAAAAAATGCATTGGTTTCAACAACAACAAAAATTTAGGACATCCACAAAAGGAATTTATCAAAATTATGACTTGTTGAAAATAAAAATGACATAGTGAGAGGGCAAATAGGGGACAAAGACATTGATTATTTCTATAAAATTATACAACCAAGACATGGTTCTTAGTCATAACTTTTAATTATGGAGTATTGCAATGGAGAAACGTATACAATGGAGAGAAAAAAAGGCAAACGAGGAAATGTGACTTCCTGTCATAATGAGTACTCTACCTTAAATCGACCTCAACATCAACAAAATAAAACATGGCATGCAACACTGGCCGTTATGAAAAAGTTAAACCTGCATACCCTGCTATCACGTGTTCCATGAGGGCTGCTCGCAATTTTTGGTCTAAACGCATTTGGATTGCGTTCCAAGGTAGCTTCAACAGCTTCTCGTCTAGCAGCTTCATTTTCAACATTGTTATAACAATTTACACAGTTGCAACCATCACAATATATTCCCGATGCAAAACATTCACAATATCTGCTCAAAACCTTTCGAATATTAGCTTCATACAGCTTCTTATCACAGAGAATAAGTTGCAAAGGTGCAATAACAAGTGAAGAGAGAAAATGAGATGATTTTCCTTACAGCTTTAAGCATTTTGAGTGTTTGCAATTGCACTGTTTTTGCTTTTTTGGAGTGCCATCTTTCAGTTCAAAGTTGGGTCTTGATCTTGCTTTTGGAGATTCTGGTTTTCTGAATAAAGTAATCGTAAAAAGTGAATAAAAAATAAAATTAACACGTATTTCAGGTTAAAGAGCAAATAAATTTTATAAGACACTAAATTAACCAGAACATAACATTAAATCTAGATTACTTATATCTCATTTCCCAACTAAGTTACATGGATACAGGTACTGGACACGACAAAATTTCTAAAAACTAGGGTACTAGTCCGGTGGGATACATTATATAGAAGTATACAAACGTGAATAAATAGAGTATTTAAATACTAAGATAAATACAATTTGTATCATGTTTTAGCTATATGGTTTCAAGGGAATTCTATAAAGTAATTCAAGTAAGCAAAATATAAAAAGAAACCACATGATATTAAGAGAGTGAAGTAATGGTTTGTTTCATATAATAGCAAATCAAATAGCTCAGCAACAAAACTAGGTGCTTTACATGGACTATGATTTATACTTGAGAGTGATATAGGGTACTGAGTATTGGGTAAGTACACATCGTACCCAACAAATACCGGTACAGGATTCGTATCCAAACCAGTATGCCAACCATTTTGGAATACCAATGTATCATAGTTTAGAATTGAGCATGGAAAAATTGCTAATTGCAAACTAAAATATTGAGCATGCATTACAATCCCAGACAGTGATTTCCACAATAGAGACACCAATTAATAATTTAAGATCAACCAAACAAGGAGGAAAAAGGAAACTTTATTCATCAGCTCCCAAAGGGCAAATTAAAGGTACATTTTTTGAATTACAGTTTCCCAGTGAGCATAGAAAAACTGCTAATTGCAAGCCAAAACATTACCCATGCATTATAATCTCAAATAGCGACTTCCATAACAGAGACACAAATTAATAATTTTAAGCTAAAAAACAAAACGTTGTTCATCAGCTTCCAAAAGGCACTTTTTTTTTAAATAACTGCTTTACCCCAGAAATTTCAAAAGCCATACTCACCCAACCCTGACTAAAGGATGTGCCTGCGGCGGTGGTGACGGCTGCACCGGCGTCGAAACTGCTGGTTGAGTCAGTGCCTGAGGCTGCTGCGGACGTGACTGCTGTGGCTGCAACTGACTCTGCGGCGGCTGAAGCTGCGACGACGGCACGGCCGCAGTGAAATCGAGCTGCCTCGCCAGCTTCTTGGCGGGAACATCCATTGCAGGTGCAGGTGGAGGCGCAGGCGCAGGTGAAGCAGCAGATGATGATACATTTTTTGGAGGGCAATCAGCCCCCTCACTTTCCCCCATCAGATACAACAAATTAAACAAACTACAATAAATTAAAAATCAAAATTTTTTACCCGCGAATTGCGAATTCCTCTTCCTCCTTCAACAAAATCAAAATCGAAAATTCGAAATAGAACAAACTTCAACCACCGATTATTCCCTCAAAATTTGAAAAAACAGAAAAAATCAGCTGAAATTGAGTGAGTTTCAGATCCAAGAACAAATTAACCTCAAAACAACGTGCGATTGTGCAGCTCAGGAATCAAGACCCGAGCTCAGCGAATAGTGGCCACAATTCAAGGAACTTCGATCCAAAAAAACAAACACAGCACACGATAAATATATAAATAGAGAGAGAGAACGGTCGAAGAAGATGAAGACAGTAGAGAGAGAAATGAAAAGAAGAGTGAGATTGCAGAGAAGGGAGGAAGAGGATGAACTCGAGAAGAGAAGAGGGAGCTTTGTTTTTTGTTGTTCGACCCTCTCTTCTCTTCTCCTCCCTCTCTCGTCTAAGCTTTTGAAATTCAATTTTTGTGAATAATATTGGACGCTCGGATCTTCATCTCATCTTCATCTTACGGTTCTTGATGAAAGAATCTATCCCACGGTGCAAATTCATAGAACCATCACTCACCTCTCCTTCTCGGCCCTTCGATCCAACCCTATTAAGTTTTTTTTTTTTTTTTTTGTAAATATCTTATCTAAGTGTTTATATAAGAAAGACTTATAAAAAAAACTTTTACATCATAAGCTCTTTTTAAATTATGTTATTTTGTATTTGAATATTAAATCGAAAAAACATTTTTAGAATCTATAAAATAAACAAAAATAATTTCTGGTATAAAAAAAAATTAACTTCTCAAAATAAACTAAAAATAACTTTTTGGAGTTGATAAATTACTTATTTAAATCTATTCAAACATTGTTCTTTTCTACGTAAAAGTACTTATATGAGCAGATAAGTTCTAATAAGTTGTAAGTTGTGTTATCCACACAGGGCATAAATACCATTTTCCATCACCTATTTGCTAAGAGTGCGTTTGGAAAAGTTTATAAAAAACTTATTTGAGCTTATGTGGATAGCTTATGAAAATAAACTTATGCAATTAGTTTGTAAAAACAGCTTATGACTGTAATATAAGCTCATTTTAGCTTATTGTAATAAGCTTGTCAGAGAAGTTTATGAAAATAAGCTATTTTTAGCTTATTTGAAAAAAAAAACTTATGTTGACAAATGGGCAAAACTACTTTAAAGTGAGTTTGAATGCAAAATAAGAAATTAAAAGTATATTAATTCTTAATTAACTAAATTGAGCTGAGATCTCAATACACTTTAAATAATCAAGGGGCGGATATACTCTCACATGTTCACTTTGCACTCAAACTTACTTTAAGGAGGCTAATCCCTAAAAAAAGGCTAGCAATACATTTTTAAAGACACTACCTTTAATACACTCTTTATTTGATGAATTTTACATGAGGCTCACTAAATCACATGACCGATCCATTCTCTATTAGTCTTTTTAACGAGTTTTATATGAAAAATATATCCAATCATAAATATATTAAAATAATATAACCTCTATTTTCAATTTTTTTTAAGAGAGAAATCCCTCTATTTACATGAACTAGTGGGAAATGGGGAATTGTATTTGTCTCCCATGAAACAATTATCGTCTGCACCTACCCCCACCGGAGTGAGGGATACAATACGGTAGATTATCTGTTAGGATGCGCCACGTGTACTTCTCCATCATGGAACTGACGTAGAGTGTCATTCCGTGATTAGGTAGTTTACATAAAAGATTGCTGGGGTTGGAAACACCAAATAACTATTTATTTTCCTTTTTTTGGGGTTATTAATATTAAAGCTAAAAACTGTGAATAAAATAAAAATTTGGCGCTAAAATTAAGGGGGTCCTGGTCAACTTGTTGACTTAAAGAGAAAAACGGTTTTTTTTACACCACATCTATTAATATTTTGCATTTTAATATGTGTTTTTTTTTTTTAATAATTGAGAGGGAGGAATAGTAACATTGCTGATTTGTGAATATACTATTGGATGTTGGTTTCAAAATCATTTACACTTCCAATACATAAAAATTAAACTAAACAAAACCCCAAAATCATGATTATAATTTCCTGCAAAAGCGATATTGGGAAATTATCGATAATCAATAATTTTACAAATTTGTAAGTTTTTTGTTTTTTTTTACGAAAGAACAAATTTTTAAGTATTGATATCCTGTAATCTTGATTTTGTATTACATCTGGGACCAATAGGAAAAAAAAGTGGTAAAAGACAATCACTATATGGTTATTATTTTTTATGATGATATAATTGAACCATTAATGCTAAATTGCACAAAAACGAATTTGTGTTCATGATAACGATCGGTTAAAATTTTTTGTTTTCAATATCCACGTCTTTTGCTATTTCTTCTGTTGATTTATGTAATTCCTTATTATTCATGCAGTGTGTTTTATATGGCATTCGTACAAATATCTATGGTACTAAGTAGCAGTGTCCAAATTGAAAAGGATATGTCATGTTTGTTGATTTACATCCATTCTGATCTGAGCTGATGACAGCAAACGAGTAGATAATAAACTCCACTCCACCTGGTCGAAAGGGCAGAGAGGCTCCTGCTTGGTGGTCCTGTAGACAACGTGTGTTCCTAGATAAACCCTGTTCTGAAAGTGTTGATTTTTAGGGTTTAATATTGGTTCAATCAAAACTTCATTACAACTACCCACTACGCATATGTCTTCGATATTGGAACGTTGAAGACACAACTATGTGAGAAAATGACTAATCTATCATAGAAGTCAAACAACCGTCGGATTCATTTTTAGGTGGGGAATACAAAACAATAAAAGGCAAACAAGTTTTGGAGTAACAATATCATTATATTCTCCATTTTCAAATGGTTTGACAATCATGAAGAAAAGACCAATAGGAAATAAACAAAAGGATATGTACATGATATTGTCAATACAAACTATTATAATGCTTTTCAATAATGTTGAACACTACAGTAACCACTAAAACAAAGTTAATCTCACTACAGCTGCAAAACTCACATAAAAAACTGAGTTTTTCACTTAATCTATTTCCCTTTCATCGTGCATGTAGTTTTGCAATACTCAATCCATGCTCGCAGCACTCTCTACTAGGTACAAGGATAAACAAAGAAGAGCACTAGTTCTATCTCCATTGCCTACACTTAAATATAAGCTTTTATAAATCGCTAAATCAAAAGTACGAATTGTTTACGATTAACATACCAGTAGAAACATAGTGGCAATGAATCAACATAAAGAACAGAGAGAACTTCGTAGAGTCAAGAGTGTTAGACGGAAATCTACAATTGACTTCGCCCCGTGCCTATGTGGCAAGTCTCGTAGTATTTTTTACAAGACATAGATCCAGCAGCTATACAAAAACGTGTTTTAGTCTTTTAGATGAATATCACAATATGGTGCACCATTTAGAACGCAGACAACAGATGCAAGGATTAGATTTAACGAGTCATGATACAGAACAAAGTAAAGATTTATAGAGTCATGATGCTCAAAGTACTGTGAAAAAACAAGCACAAGGATGGAGCATTTGGCTCTCTTTATAATTTATCTCTACAACTGGACTACAAGACTTGCCCCCTTGGCAACATTTTCCTCAATGGTTACCAATTACCATTGTAACACACATGAATCATGCTTTCGTTTCAATAATCATAAATTATCCTTTGGTTCACACTTCATGTAAAAAAATAGATATTTCCCTATAAATATTCCAACTGCGGATTTTCTGATGACTGCAGCAAATGAAATATCAGTTGAACAACACAAATTGCAAAGGCGGTTCCAAGTATATGATGTACCTTGATTTCTTTAAGGTCAAGGAAACTGTATGGAGAAACCAGTACCAGTTCGGGTGATATTCACTGGGCCAAAGTCCTCAAAATCAGAATCAGAACCCATGTCATTGTACTCATGCCATCCACCAGGGGAATCCTTGTCTTCTCCAGTTCTGGTCAAAGGAACTCGCAGCTCAGAAACAGGAACAGGAAGAGGTTCTTCATAGAAGTATTTGTCATGGAGTAACTCCATTGCTGTTGCTCTCCTGGCTGGATCATAGCACACCAATTTTTTGACTAGAGACACTTCAACGGGGGAGCGGTTGGGCAGGCAGGCTTCAAGACCAATAGGGTTTTCCACTTTACTAAACGAGATTATTCCATAATCAGGAAGTTTAGAACAACCAGGCCACACTTTCTCATCAAGGTTGCCCAAAACATTAATAATTCTGCTGAGCTGATCAATATCAGCTGTTCCAGGAAATAAGGGTTGCAGAGTTAAGAGCTCTGCAAAGATACATCCCAAGGACCAGAGATCAATCTCTAAACCATAGTCTGTGGATCCATAGAGCAGCTCAGGAGCCCTGAACCAACGAGTTCCAACACATGATGTCAGACAACCAAGTTCTTTACCTTCCCCCTCCCTTGCTTCATAACTAAAACTAGTTTTTAAAATATCATCATCTATGTCACTTGTTGTGCATGTTGCAAGACAAGAGGTATTTCCATCAGGAATGCTTGTATCCTTATCAATGTCATCTGTGGATCTCTTTGTTCTCAGCTCATCTAAAACATCAAAATATTCTTCATGACGGACGATTCCCTGCTCTTGATTTGTCAGCGGAAGAGCTTCAGGAAGTTGGAGTGAACTTTCAAGGTTGGATGTATCATGTTCATATGGTTGTGGATTGTCCTCCGAAGCATCAAACCCAGGCTCCACAAGTATCCTTGCCTGAAAAAATAGTCAATGAAACATTTCATTCCCAGACATAAAAGTCTGTCAAGCAATAAAAATAAAAATAAAGCTTAGGTATAATTTAATAGGTACATTAAGTGTTGTTTTTTAATTGGATTATGACACATGTAACAACTTATCAATGAAAACATAACATGCGTATGAGATGTTATACGTGTCTTAATTCTATTAAAAAACAACACCTAATATACCTATGAAATTGTACCAAGTTTTCATGTGTATCCCATTTTTTTTTTGTTAGTACAGGAGTCAAATATTTTTAATCATACGTCAATTTTTTATTAGTTTACAATATAAAAAATCTCTACATTTTAAATCCTTTCAATTTTTTTTAGTGAATCACCACTTTAGTTTTTGAAATTTCAGCGGTGACAAATTTGGTCCTTACATTAAGAAATTGGTGAAAAGATCCCCAAATTGAAAATCACTAATTTCCTAATGATCCCTCAAATAGAAAAACATCGCCAAATTATACTAATGTGATGAACTTTTTTCAATCTGGCAACGTATTTACCTGTTTAGGGACCAACTTGCCATCGAATAGTGATTAACTATCTTTTTTTATTTTCATCATTTGTTCATTAAAACTTTGTAAAATAAAATAAAAATAACATTTTTTTTAAAATATTAATAAAGGCATATTAACTGAAAATAAAAACAAAAAACGCCCAATTATACGTTTTACCTACCTGTCCAAAATCTGCCAACTTGAGGAGACCATGATCGGAAATCAAGAGATTACCAGGCTTCAAATCTCGATGCACGATCATGTTCCGGTGACACGCGTCCACCCCACACAGAATCTGGATCATCCACCGCTTGATCTCCCCTGCGGAGATACCTCCACCGCCTTCCTTGGCGGCTTCAGCGATGACGGTGGCCAAATCTGTCTTAAGGTACTCGAGGACGAGCACGGCGTCCTCGTCATCGCGCCAGAAGTACTCGTGCAAAACGATGACGTTTGGAGAGCCCTGAAGGATCTGCAATGCATCGATTTCTCGGAAGGCTGATTGGTAGTCGTGGATTTCCTTGAGTGCGACGGTGAGGTCGTCGGAGAGGCGACGTCCACGGTAGACGTCGGCGTAAGCTCCAGACCCGACCCGTTCGAGGACCTGGTACTTGGCGATTATCTCGGATCGGGTATGGATGCTCCAGCTCTTCGGTGGAGGGTCCCTCTCCTCCATGCTGATTGCTGACTGCCTCTCTTCCAGCTCCCTTGCCTTTAACTCATCTATACGACCACTCTTCTTTCCCTTCTCTTTTTCTCCTTTCTTTAATTTTTTGTTTCGAAAAAAATAAAACAAAACAAACAGACATAATGTTATCAATTTGCCACGTACTTATTTGATTTGATTTATTTTTTAAGCCTAAAATAGTGAAATTCCTTATATAACATCAATTTGTAGCTGTTTCTTTATTATTATTATTATTATTATTATTATTATTATTATTATTATTATTAATTAATTAATTACTTAAAATATAGCCGGAGCTTCCGGGGTGTTCGCGATTTGATTTGGATCAGTTTTGAAGCAAAAAGTCATCCAATCCAAAGATAAAAAGAGCATCAATTCGGTTCGGATGACTTTTTTTTTTAAAAAAATGGGATCGGATTTAATACGGTTTGGACCGGTTCGGTTGATTCGATTTTTACCAACACATCATTACTTATTTATATTACAACAATAATCAAGATTACAAGCTAAATTGAACAAAATCTTAAACATGTATATACTTGTTTATATTTTCATGTAATAACATTTCATAAAATATGTATAAAATAAATAAATATCATTAGCAATAGACAACGAAAAAACATCGCCAAGGACAAATTCAAGTTGAAGAGAAAAAACTCAAAAAATAAGGATGAAGCTAAACTTTTCTTTTTTATAATCAAAATATTGGGTAAAAGAGGTATAACATGAGAACTTCGGAGAAATTAAGGGGGTGTATTGGATTGAGATTTCAAAAGATTTTAATGGATTTTTTTATGACAAAAAAATCTTGTGGTATTCAATCAAGGTCTTTTTTTGTTACATGCACTCAAGACTTTTAAATAATATAAATAAATCGTGTGGTATTCAATCGGGATTACTAAGATTTTATTTCTAAGGATTCCAAATCCACTTATATTCAATCAAGACCTTTTATAAGTCACTAAAAATCTCGTGGTATTCAAAAGTTTGCTAATTTATAATGAATTTTGAATAACTTTTCAATGAGATATATAAATAATAAATCTATTCCAAAATCCCATCCATACCCCCTTAAGACTTTTTATTCTCTCGTTCTTTGTCTCTCGGACTTTCTCCACTTACCGGTTCTCAGTTCCCTATTCTTTGCAAGGTACTTACCACTCTTCTTGCGATCCATGCTCTTGCTGTGCAACTATTTTCTTTCATTTTTCGCTTACCTTTGCATTGATGCTTGCATATAATATTTGTTGAAACCATATAACCTGCACGAATTGGTTATTGCAATAGGTATTAACATGAATTGGTTGAAGACTACAGGCGTCGTACACATGGTTTCAGGGTTCTATAATAATTTATTAATTATTAATTTATACGGTTTCTGGTTCTATAATAATTTAGGGTTACTATTATAATTATAATCTAGAACAAAAACAGACCATGTACTTTCTTTCAGACTTCAATGCAGCTAGTAGACGGCTATATGATTTTTGGGTTTTTTATTTTCTTTCTCCATAATAATTTAGGACTACTATTCTTTCCCCTTTTTAACCCATCGGGAGACCGATGGGTTGAATCAAGACAATTTTTGGGATTTAAAAATTTGGGTTTATAATTTGTGATTTTTTAATCGTGGTTTATCATTTTTAAGTGTGTCTCCATTTTTATTTAAGATACAAGTAGAGCTTGTGTTAACATGTGTAATACTACCTGACTTCCTTTTGATGAATTTCCAATTGAATCAACAGACGAATCTTCATCTTCAGTATTACCAGCTAACGAAGACAATAATGAACGAGAAGATGCTAACGTATGGAGGACTAACACAACTTTAGATATGTGGAGAAATGTTACTTAGGAGGACATGAAGCTACATTGAATTGACTCTTAAAAGAATAGAAAAATTGTCTTGGATTTTAGTTTTTTAATTGAAAATTATTCATTTATTTGTTATATTTTCCATTGACTTTTGTGACTTTGAATCTTTACTAAAAAAAATCATGGTTTCCTTTCAAATTTTATAAATTCCATTCAAATCATATAAATCCATATAGTACATTGAAATCTTATAAAGTCTTATGATATAAATCATTTAAAATCCAAATATTAAAATCCTCAATCTTTTAAAAAATATCTTAAAAATCATTACATTCCTACGTTATCTTTTAAAATCCATGAGACTTTTTATGACAAAAACAATCTTTTAAAATCTCAATCCAATACATCCCCGAAGAAAACAATATTAATGTTATAGTTGAGGTAGTAGGCAATGAATGCCACAGAGCAAGTAGAAAAACATCCAAGAACCTCTCCTTGTTTCATGGGTACTTTTCTTCCTCATCGTTTGGCATCTCTTTCTCGAGTTCTAATTTTGTGTCACCCTCATCATCCCAAGTTTTTATATCTTCAGTACTCCCATAAGCCCAACTACATATGAAGAAGTAGAACAAATTAACCAAACTTAGAATGCAGAGGAGTGTATAGTAGTAATCACAGTGCCCTTGGTTTAGATTTGATGCTAGCCAACTGACTCTTCCTCCTCTTTTTGTCCCATCTCTCACAATCTTGACTATGAGGCTAGCCACCAGGTTCCCACTCCCAAAACCAAGGTAAAAGAGTCCAACAGCAATGCTAGACATGGTTTTTGGAAATTGTGTGTAATAGAACTCTATTTGTCCAATGCAAGCAAAAGCTTCAGCTAAACCAGTTAAGCAGTATTGGGGCAAAAGCCACATAGTAGACATGTTCACCACCCCTTTTAGATTGTTTATAAGCCCTTCCCTTATTGCTTCATTTCTTCTCTTTTTCTCTACCAAAACTGCTACTGCAGTGGACAAACATGAGAGAAATAGCCCAATTCCTATTCTTTGCTTAAGGGTTAGTCCTCCTTTTTTGGTGTACTTTGATAACAAGGGAACTAGAATGCGATCATAAATACCAACCCATATAATCATGCTGAGGAATACAAAGGCATTGAAGCTTGTTGCTGGCATCTCCATGTTGAACACATGCCTGTCCATTGTGCTAGCTTGGATCACTGAAATGAAAATGAGTGTTGGTTGATGATAGTGGCAAGTATGATTGTAGTAGACCAAATGGGAAGGACCCTCATGAATGCTTTCAGCTTTTCTACTTGTCTGACTGTACACAAACTCCATGCCTCAATGGGCATCCCTTTAGAGTCCAAATCTTTCTCCCTGTTCTTGATTATGCATGCCTTGTTCAAGAATCTAGAGAAAATCAGATACTGAATTAATTTACATTAACATTAATAGTAAGTCTAGTAATAATCTAAATAGATTATTTTGGTGACTTATAGCCTGTTTATTTCACTGGAAACGATGTTTAGTGAAAGTTGTATCATAAAGCTTTGGAAAAAAAGTGCATCGGAAAGCATGTTTTTCCGTTTGTGTTCCAGACAATTTAAAACAAACAAGCCTTTAGACATAGATACAAGGGTCTGAATCTTCTATCTTTCGCGCATCAAAGTTAGAGTGACTTTCCTCTCGTAGTTGTGCTAATCTGTGCGTGGAACGGATCAAATTCCATGGGGTGAAACATCACATCTATGAGAGGAAAGTTACTCTGGAGTTTGCATTTCATATGGGAGAGAATCCAAATTCGAGATATCCTGATTATCCATGAGTTAATTATTGATTAACAAATTTTATTGTATGATTAATAGACTAACAAAGTATATATCTTTTAAAGGTAAATGATAAATGTTAATCTTATCATAAATGTTTGTAAGTTGTATCCCTTAATAATTCAATTGTTTTGGACCAATTTCCACGACCCATCCTACTTTAACTTGAATATACACACTATGAATATTGTTGAAATCATTATGGAAACGCCAACAAACATAATACCAATTGAAGTAACTCTTCATGATCCTCTCATTTTGTGGGTTTTCAGGGTTGTTGGTTTGATCAGCACCAAAGGCTAAGCAACATGGCCTAACCCCACCAGCTCCAAAAGCCATGAGAGCAAGGGAAAAGCAAAGAAACAGGAATTGAAGTCCTGTTGGAGTTGCACAAGGTTCTTCAAACAATTTACATTGTGGAGGCCTTGCATGTGGCATGATTGCAGTAAGCAATAACGCAATTAATCCCTGTAAGGAAGATAAAAACCAATAACATGTAAGAAATTCAAGTTTTGAAAATCTATTTTCATCTCTCTTTTTTATACTCATGTGATAGATGCGAAGTATCCACTGTGCATGATTTTGCCTTAACAAGAGCCTGTTGGAAATTTCAGCCAAAACAAGTCTCACATTGTATGGGAGCTAACTTGGAGAGCCCCCTTAAGCCTATAAAAAGAAGCTTAAGGGGTGCTAAATAATCACACCAATCCTCACTAAGAAGAGTGAGAGAAAATAGAGAGAGAGCGCCTCACAAGAGAGACTGAGAGAAAAATAGAGAGATCCTTAGAGAGAGTTTTCTCAGAGAGAAAAATAGTGAGCCAATTTGTGAGAGTGTTATCAACAAATTGAGGATACAATATTCTTGTATTTTTGTATTCCCATTATTGTTATAGTGGAAGTTTAAGCGGCCTACGGGTCCCGTGGTTTTTTCTTTGCTCACATTGAAGAGGTTTTTCCACGCTAAAAATTGTCCGGTGTTATTACACTTATTTTTATGCTTCCGCTTAGTGCTTATTTTTTAGTTCACAGAGTAGGGAAATTATGCTGGTATTTCCCAACAGTGGTATCAGAGCTCTGGAATACTAGGTGCCGGATTTATAAGAAAATTCTTAATATGCTCTGTGATTGCAGCATTGTCTGATCTTCCACATCAGAAAAGAATTATTCTTGTTGCTGGAAATAAAGTGTGGTAGTGTGAAAGTGCATGCCTAGAAAAGTTCTGGCTAGGAAAGACTTGGTATTTAAGTGTGTCTATTGACCCACCTCTCTTTCCTGGGAACTTCCTCGATACGTACTGTTCACAAACTACAGTAATTTTCAGCATTCGGTACAAGTCACATATACGACACTATTCACGTATAGTGTTATTTTTATCAAAACCCACCTGGTTGGAGGAGCTATTGGCTTGTGTAACTCAAGATGGAGGGAGCTATCACTCATGATGGAAACATGTTCAAGCTAACTGCAGATAACTACTCCTATTGGAAGCCGATGATGGAAGATCATCTATACTACAAAGATTTGTATTTGCCAATTACCCAGAAGGATATGCCGGATGTGAAGACTGACAAAGATTGGGAGCTTCAGAATCGAAAAGCAGTGGCTATGATCCAGAAATATATTGATCGAAGCTTGTTCGAGCATGTATCAACTTATACCAATGCGTATGAGTTGTGGACAAAACATGAATCCTTGATTCAAAAGAAGACGCCCAGGAACAAACCCCACCTTGTCAGACGACTGGTAAAGTTGGAGTACATGAACGGTCAAAATATGATCGAACATCTGAACACTTTCAAAGGCATTGTTAATCAATTAACAAAGGCATGCATGAGTGTTGATGATGAGTTGCAAACTCTTCTACTCCTCAATTCTCTACCTGAGAGTTGGGACACTCTAGTTGTCACTCTCAGCAACTCTGCTCCAGACGGAAAGCTTAGCATGGATTCTGTTACAGATTGTTTGCTAAATGAAGAGTCAAGACGGAGGGAAAGAGGTTTGAATAATCAGTTTGAAGCCAATGTTGTTGAAAATAGAGGAAGGAGTAAGAATCGTGGAAAAGAATATCGTGGAAAATCACAAGGTAGGTCCAAATCTCGAACCAGACTAAATTGTTATTACTGCGGCAAACCAGGACACGTAAATCCTGAGTGTAGATTCTTGAAAAGAGACCAACAAGCTGGAACAGTCCACCCTGACCAGATTGACCCGGAGAAGAAGAAAGAAGATGGAACAACTACTGCAGTGGCCTCGAATGATGAGAATATATTTCTTGTCGGAGAAGAAAATTATCTAAATGTTGCATCAGATGATTGCATATGGATAATTGACTCAGGAGCATCCTTCCACGTCACATCTCATGAAGAATTCTTCTCATCATACCAAAAACGAGATTTTGGTACGGTGAAGATGGGAAACCATGTCACAAGTAAAATCGTCGGTATTGGCGAAGTAACTTTGATGACTGAGAATGGAAATAAGCTTGTGCTGAAGGAGGTCAGACATGTACCCGAGATACGTCTGAACCTTATCTCAGTGGGAAAGCTAGATGAAGCCGGGATGATAAACCAAATTGGTAGCAACAGATGGAAACTCAGCCGAGGAAGCATGATTATTGCTCCCGACAGAAAGGAAGGCTCTCTGTACATTATGCAGGGAAAGATATGCAAGGGGGAGACGAATGTTGCTCAAGACGCAACCAAAGAACTGTGGCATAGACGACTAGGCCACATGAGCGAGAAGGGTCTGGAGATCCTTGCAAAATATCATCTCCCAAACATAAAAGGGCAGCCACTTGAATCTTGTGAAGACTGTCTAGCAGGCAAACAACACAGAGTATCTTTTAAAAGATCAGATGATGCAAGAAGAAGAAAGCAGATTCTGGATCTTGTTCATTTAGATGTTTGCTCAATGTTTGAAAGGTCTGTTGGTGGTGTTCAATACTTTATTACCTTCATTGATGATCACTCTAGGAAGGTGTGGGTGTATCCATTGAAGACGAAAGATCAAGTTCTTCAAGATTTCAAGGAGTTTCATGCTTCTGTAGAACGAGCATCTGAAAGAAAACCGAAATGTTTGAGAAGTGATAATGGCGGAGAATACATAGGTATGTTTGAGACATATTGCAAAACTCATGGGATAAGACATGAGAAAGTTCCTCCCAAGACACCTCAGATGAATGGAGTAGCTGAAAGGATGAACAGAACGATCGCAGAGAAAGTCAGAAGCATGCTTTCTCAAGCAAAACTTCCCAAATCATTTTGGGGCGAAGCAGTGAAAACTGCAGTTGATCTGATAAATCCGTCTCCTTCAAGACCTTTAAATGGAGAGATTCTAGATGAAGTATGGACTGGAAAGAAAGCCTCTTATGGTCACTTGAGAGTCTTTGGGTGTAGGGCATTTGTCCACATTCCTAAAGATGAAAGAGCAAAGCTAGATGCAAAGACGAAGGAATGCATATACCTTGGTTCACCAAGAGATGAATGATCCGCTGTCGCACACGGGTAAAAAATGAGTAATTAGAAAAACTGTAGCTAGGGAATGACAACTCGAGTATCGTATCACAAGGACTCTTGGATTGTTATTAGCCTTGAAATCAGTTTTTTTTTTTTTTTGGGGGGTTAGGATTAAAGATTCAATTAAGAAAAACAATGCAAATAAGTGATTATCAATAAGCTAAAAACGATTACTCTACTATTTTCGGTTTCCCAACTATCATTGATTCATATAAATTCCAGGCCCTAAGCTGATTCTAATCCCTTTTCGATTGTAGCAGCAATTAAACAAGCGCAATTGACACTACGAGATATATGTTCCTATTCTGAATTAAGCAAACGGATTAAGGCCATCGTGAATTAAGCAAACACGATCGTATACACGCGAATTAAGCAAACGCGATTAGAGTAAGGAACATATGATCATCGAAATAAATCAATACTTATCTATATAACTTGAATTAAGAAAACAAGACATATAGGGTAATATTGAAAGGGAATAGCAATAAGATTGGGAATTATAGAACCTCAAGTGTCGGCGGAAACCGATTACAGCAGACTAATCTCCGGTGATTAGTTCTCCATTGAAAACGCAATACAAAACTTAGAAAATTCGCAAAAAGACAGTGAATGAAAAAGTTCTCCTCTAATCTGCCCTAAAATAGCAATTTATAACTTTCAGAATCTGCGCCCACTCGCGAGGCGAGTAGCCTCTCGCGAGGCGAATATTAAAAGTGGTGCGAGTTCAAAATTGGGTTCTCACGAGGCGAGATGGTGATTCGCGAGGCGAGATCGAAAGGGTGACATTCTCTGGCACAGTCAGACCTTCAGGCTCGCGTGGAGAGATAGTGATTCGCGAGGCGAGACAGAAAGGGTGACTGTTGTTGTTCAGGCTGGTCTTCAGGATCGCGAGGCGAGTAGCTTCTCGCGAGGCGAAACTTCCAGAATTGCATTTTCCACTGTTTTCTTCATTCCCTTGACTCTAAGTGCTTCCCTTTTAATCCGAAAATATGAAATAGCAGTAAATGCTTTATTTGACTCAAAATTAACTAAAATGACCTAAACTACTTAGGAAACTCAAAATGTTGCTTGAGGACAATTAAATCCAAATTTGGGCGAAAACGAGATTAAACTTGAGTAATTGGTGCAAAAACCATGGTCTTACTAGTTATAAAACTAGTCGAGCCAGAGGCTTATCAAAATACCCCAAAATTAAACTTTGCTTGTCCCCAAGCAAACTAAAACTCAAAAAGACTCAAACTTGGCAAGCTTAAAGGATTTAATCAATTTCGCACAAATCTCATGCAATCTTAACAAAACAATTTTTCTTCAATGTTTCCCCCTTGCAACAATGTAATCCCCACACTCATTTACTTTAAACAATTGAGAATTCCATCATTCATGCAATCAGTAATCTAAGTTGAGAATCCAAGTCACACACAAAAGGGAGATCACCAATTTCAAACAATTGCCTTCCTCACAAGGGCATTTAATATTTCACTCATTCGCTCAATTTGTCTAGGCTATCAACCTTTCACTCAATTTCACATTTCAAGATCACTTCCCATGAATTTGATTTTCATCTCAAAGTGGTTCCCACGGAAAACATGCATGCAACATTAAAAGGTCTTTTAAAGGTTGTAATGAGGCTTGGCTAAGGGTAGGATTATTCAAAGGTACTAAGCTTTACATCCCTAGGAATTAAGAGAGCATGAACATTTTGACACATTGAATTTCCACTCAAATTCCTTTTTCCATTTTTCTTTTTGCTTTGGGTGACTACAGCCTTTTTTCTTCTAATCCCCCCCTTTTTTTTTGCCTTTGGCTTCAACCTTTATTTTTTCCTTTTCTCAACCCAGAATGACATATCAAACCTTGTAGCCACCCCAAACTTACTTTCTTACAACCCTTCTCTTGCTAAGCTTCCATGCTCTCCTAATCCTAAGATTGGGTTGACATGGTTTTTCCAGATTTTCGGCTTATAATATAGGGTCATCAAGAAACAATAGGCTAACTAGGCTCAATGTGGCTAACTAGGGAACATGCATTAGGGATGGTTATTTTTAGGCCAAGTAGTTACTTCAAAGAAAATTGCCTAAATCATTTGATGCAACCATATAAACATGCAAACCATGAAGAGATTCAAGCAAATTCGGGAAAGTGCAGCTTAAAAGTGATTCACACAGTTAAAAACATGTTGGAGGCTCAAATCCTCACCTGGACACTTTTCGCAAATTGTTTGACCGAGATTCAATCCCTAGTGTGTGCACCCCTTCACCCCAAACTTATCATAAATCATGCAATCACAACAGAATATCTCAAAGTTCAATTTTCAATTTTTCACATGGGGATCAATTTTCAATTTCAAAACCTAGGGGGAAATCATCAACAGTTAACACATGTCATGCAATCCATCTATGCAAAATTTTATTGAAATCCAACAAGCTCACCGACACAAGACTCAACACACATACGACACAAAGCAACACAAACAAGGAAAACAAAACAAAAACAAAACAACTGGTTCCCTCCCCCATACTTAAGACATACATTGTCCTCAATAAAGGAACATAGATATAAAACAAGAGTGAGGGAAAGGAGAAGGTGCTCCCTGATCAAGTTGTAGTGTAGGTGGGCTCTCCCAGGGAGAGCTCTTCAACGGTTGCATCTTCAGGCACCGAGCTCTCATGGAATAGCTTCAAGCGCTGCCCGTTAACCTTAAAAACTTTGTTGCTACCTGCACTTTTTATTTCTACTGCACCATGAGGGAAAACATCAGTAACAATAAATGGGCCAATCCACTTGGATCGAAGTTTCCCGGCCATCACTTTCAGGCGGGAGTTAAACAATAAAACCTGTCGACCCACAGAGAATTCCTTCCTAGAAATCATCTTATCATGGAAGTGCTTAGTTTTATCTTTATAAATTCAAGAGCTCTCATAGGCTTCCAACCTAAGATCATCAAGTTGCTGTAATTGGAGTTTCCTTTCAATGCCTGCTTTTTGCATTTCCAAATTACAGCTTCTGACCGCCCAATAAGCTCAGTGTTCAATCTCTACAGGAAGATGGCATGCCTTACCGAACACAGGTCTATAGGGAGACATCCCTATTGGTGTCTTGAAAGCTGTTCTTTGAGCCCAAAGTGCGTCTTCTAGACGGCGGCTCCAGTCCTTCCTATTTGGCTGCACCACTTTTTCTAAGATCTGTTTGGTCTCTCTGTTTGAGATCTCAGCCTGTCCATTAGTCTGGGGATGATATGCAGTAGAGACCCTGTGCACAACTGCATACTTTCGGAGTAAAGCTTCCATGGTGCGGTTGCAGAAAGGAGTGCCTTGGTCACTTATGATAGCACGAGGTATTCCGAACTTGCAGAAAATATTGGACCTGACAAAATTTGCAACAACTCTAGAATCATTAGTCCTAGTGGGGATAGCTTCCACCCACTTTGAAACATAGTCAACAACAAGCAAGATATAGAGGAAGCCAAAAGATGCAGGGAAAGGACCCATAAAGTCGATTCCCCACACATCAAACACCTCACAGAAAAGCAGAGGTTGCTGAGGCATTTCACTCTTACGAGTGATGGCTGTACCTGCTGTCTGGCACTCTTTACAAGTGCGGTAAACCTCATAAGCATCTTTAAAAATGGCGGGCCAATAAAAACCTGAGTCTAGGATTTTTCTTGCAGTTCTCTGTGGCCCAAAATGTCCCCCTACTTGAGAAGCATGAGAAAAATGCAAGATAGATTCAATCTCATAGTCGAGGACACATCTCCTAATTACCTGATCACTACCAAATTTCCAAAGATATGGATTATCCCAAACATAATATTTGGCATCACTCTTGAGTTTGTGAATTTGTGCCCTAGTCGCACCTGTTGGAAAAACACCAGCAACAAGATAGTTAACAATATCAGCAAACCAAGGAGTTACCCCATGCAACTGTAAAAGCTGCTCATCAAGAAAGTCATCCTGAATGGGGGAAGGATCCTCATCCCTCTCTATTCTGCTCAAGTGATTAGCCACTAAGTTCTCAGTTCCACTATTGTCTTTAATCTCCACATTAAACTCTTGGAGCAACAACATCCACCGAATCAATCTCGGTTTTGCTTCTGGTTTCTTCAACAAGTACTTCAAAGCTGCATGGTCAGTAAAAACAACAACCTTGGAACCTAGCAAATATGATCTGAATTTATCAAGAGCAAAAACAATAGCTAGAAGTTCTTTTTCAGTAGTGGTGTAATTAGCCTGTACAGCATCCAGAGTTCTAGAAGCATAATAAATCACATGGGCAGCCTTGCCCACCCTTTGAGCAAGGATCGCCCCCACGACATAATTAGAGGCATCACACATAATCTCAAAAGGGAGGGTCCAGTCAGGAGGTTGGATGATGGGGGTAGAGGTCAATGCTTTCTTCAAGAAATCAAACGCCCTTTTGCAGTTGTCATCAAAGTTGAAAATGGCATCATTCTTCAACAAGTTTGATAGAGGGAGAGCTATCTTGCTGAAATCCTTTATGAAGCGCCTGTAAAAACCTGCATGACCAATAAAAGAGCGAATCTCGCGAACGCAAGATGGGCAAGGCAATGTAGAAATCACCTCAATCTTAGCAGGATCTACTGAAATACCCTTTTCAGAAATAATATGCCCCAAAACAATTCCCTGTTCAACCATAAAATGACATTTTTCATAATTTAAAACAAGGTCAGTTTCAATACATCTCTCCAAAACCAGATTCAAACTATGCAAGCATGCCTCAAATAAGGAACCATAAACAGTGAAATCATCCATAAACACTTCCATGCAATTCTCAATATATTCAGTGAAAATACTAATCATGCATCTCTGGAATGTGCCAGGAGCATTGCAAAGATCAAATGGCATCCTCCTATAAGCAAAAGTGTCGAAAGGGCACGTGAAAGTTGTCTTCTCTTGATCCTATGGTGCAATGTGGATCTGGAAGTAACCTGAAAAACCATCAAGAAAACAGTAGTGTGATTTACCAGCTAGCCGTTCAAGCATCTGATCGATGAATGGCAAAGGGAAGTGATCCTTTCTAGTAGCCTGGTTCAATCTCCTGTAATCAATGCAAACTCTCCAGCTATTCTGAACTCTAGTGGGAACAAGTTCATTGTTTTCATTTTTCACCACTGTGAGTCCAGATTTCTTAGGTACAACTTGCACCGGGCTTACCCAATTACTGTCAGAGATAGGATATATGATACCCGCATGCAAGAGTTTTGTTACCTCCTTCTTCACAACATCAAGAATCAAGGGATTGAGTCACCTTTGGGGCTGCCTAACTGTTTTAGCCCCATCCTCCAACAGAATCCTATGCATGCACCTGGAGGGGCTAATACCTGGTATGTCGGCCAAGGTCCACCCAATCGCCTTCTTATGCTTCTTCAAAACCTCTAAGAGCTTAGTTTCCTGGTAAGAATCAAGGTTAGAGGAAATTATAACCGGAAGTTTTTCATTCCTCTCTAAATAGGCATATTTCAGATTTCCAGGAAGTGGCTTAAGCTCCAAGGAGGGTGGCTGCTCAATGGATGGTATGTTTGGGGCAGCCGTGCTGTCAAGAACTTCAGCTGAATAAACAGCTTCATTTACACTGTCACCCTGCAAGGTAGCATCAATCTCAGCACAAACAGCACAAAGGTCAGTGTTAGTACAATCAGCACATGAGTAAACATTATCAAAATCAGAAAAAGATGGAAAATCAGCAGCTGCAACCAAATCATGATAAGTGTCCTCAACAATTTCAGAGAGCAACTCTATTTGAAAAACAGAATGCTCTTCCAAGGGATGCTTCATGGCATCGAAAATGTTGAATTTTGCAACAATGTCACCAAATTCCATGGACATGGTCCCATCGTGAACATCAATCTTTGTCTTCGATGTTTTCATGAACGGTCTGCCCAGAATGATTGGTGATCTGCTTGAATTTGTTTCCCCTGCCATGTCAAGGATGTAAAAATCAGCAGGGAAAATCAAGTCATTAACTTGTACCAGCACATCTTCTGCCACTCCAATGGGGCGAGCATTGATCCTGTTTGCCAACTGAATAGTAAGACCTGTACGTTGCAAAGGACCAAGATCAAGATTGTTGAAAACAGAAGTGGGCATGCCATTAATAGAAGTTCCTAAATCCAACATGCAATTGTCTAATTTATTGTCCCCAATGGTGCATGGAATAGCAAAAGTTCCCGGATCCTTGCATTTCTGTGGCATTGCCTGAGTGAGGGTTGAAACAGTAACTCTTTCAGGTGAAGGCTTAGGTTGAATGAGGGCTGAAACATTTCGCCCCAAATTGACTCTCTCATTACCCTTCAACCTCCTCTTGTGTGTGCACAAATCCTTCAGAAACTTCGCATACTTCGGAACCTGCTTAATCACATCAAGGAGCGGAATGTTCACTGCCACCTTTCTGAATACATCCAGAATCTCTCTCTCTTTGTCTTCCTCATCAATATTTTTACTTTTCAGTACTCTCTGCGGGAAGGGAATTGGTGGCACATACTCCTTTTCAGCCTCAACAACAACAGAAGGTTCAGGTGTTACCTCAACAACTTTATTCTTTTCAGGGGCTGGTTCTGCAATCTTCCCGGATCTCAGAGTATTTTCACTCACATTAGGATTAGGGACATTAGGATTCACCACTGGTTGTGCAGGTAGTTGGTTCGATCCTTGAGCTTGTTGCATGGCATTCATTGAAGTGGCAAGCTGTCCAATCTGTGTCTGCAAAGCATGAATACTGGAATCCGTTCGCTGCTGGAACTGGAGATTGTTTGCAGCCATTTGCTTGACAAGGTCCTCTAGTGAAGGTCTGGAAGGTGCGGAGTTGGTCACTTGGGGAGAATTCTGTGGTGGTAACATCAGCTGCTGTTGTGTGGATGAGTTTCCATACCAAAGGTTTGGATGGTTCCTCCAGTTGGGGTGGTACTTATTAGTGGAGAGGTTAGGGATGCTGTACCTATTCTGATTGTTGCCTTGAGTGTAAAGATTGGCTGCATATGCTTGAGGCAAATCAGTGACCGACTCATATTTCAGAATGGGACATGTATCGGTCAAGTGTTTAGGAGAAGTACAAATACCACACAACCTTGCAGTTTGAGCTTTATCCACTGCCAACTGTTTCACTAAAGAAGTAAGATCATCAAGTCTGGTTTCAAGGGCCTTGTTGGAGGAAGAAACATGGACCTCATTCACACCCCTTGTCTCGACAGAGTTGTTTCTGGTTGTGAACTGCTGGGAGTTGAGTGACATGTTCTCAATCAGTGACTTGGCAGCGGCTGGAGTCTTATCAACAAGTGCTCCCCCGCTAGCAGCATCTAAAATGTTTATGTCCATCGGTAGCAATCCCTCATAAAAGTACTGAATAAGCAGCTGCTCGGAAATCTGGTGTTGAGGACAACTGGACACTAACTTCTTGAATCTCTCCCAGTACTCGGCCAATGATTCATTGCCTTGTCTAATACCACATATCTCCTTTCTGATTGATGCAGCTCTGGAGGCAGGGAAGTATCTCTCTAGGAAGACCTTCTTCAAATCGTTCCAGGTTGTAACAGAATTCAGTTCAAGGTAATACAACCAATCCTTCGTAGCACCTTGAAGCGATAATGGGAAGGCTCTCAGCTTGATATGGTCTTCTGTTATTCCTTCCGGTCTCAAAGGTGTAGAGCAGACAACCTGGAATTCCTTCAGATGCTTATGTGGATCCTCACCTGCAAGACCACTAAACCTTGGCAACAAGTGTATTAAACCAGATTTTAATTCAAAAGGAGCAACAACATCAGCATATTCAATACACAAACCATTATAATTAGCATCAGGAGCATCAAGCTGTCTTAAAGTTCTTTGATCAGCCATGTTATCAAAAGCAAGTACAGAATCAGAATCGCTACTGGTTGGTGAACTAGTGCTAGCCTGAATTGCTCTACGGCATGTGTGCAAAGTTCTTTCAATTTCAGGATCAAAATCAAACAGATTAGAACAACCAGACCTAGTAGCCAGAACTAATTCAGTAGAAAATCAAAAAGAAAATGCGAAAATAACAACAAGAGTCCCCGGCAACGGCGCCAATTTTGATCCGCTGTCGCACACGGGTCAAAAACGAGTAATTAGAAAAACTGTAGCTAGGGAACGACAACTCAAGTATCGTATCACAAGGACTCTTGGATTGTTATTAACCTTAAAATCAGTTTTGGGGGGGTTTTAGGATTAAAGATTCAATTAAGAAAAACAATGCAAATAAGTGATTATCAATAAGCTAAAAACGATTAATCTACTGTTTTCGATTTCCCAACTATCATTGATTTATATAAATTCCATGCCCTAAGCGGATTCTAATCCTTTTTCGATTGTAGCAACAATTAAACAAGCGAAATTGACACTACGAGATATATGTTCCTATTCCGAATTAAGCAAACGGATTAAGGCCATCGTGAATTAAGCAAACACGATCGTACACACGCGAATTAAGCAAACACGATTAGAGTAAGGGACATATGATCATCGAAATAAATCAATACTTATCTATATAACTTGAATTAAGCAAACAAGACATATAGGGTAATATTGAAAGGGAATAGCAATAAGATTGGGAATTATAGAACCTCAAGTGTCGGCGGAAACCGATTACAGCAGACTAATCTCCGGTGATTAGTTCTTCATTGAAAACGCAATACAAAACTCAGAAAATTCGCAAAAAAACAGTGAATGAAAAAGTTCTCCTCTAATCTGCCCTAAAACAACAATTTATAACTTTCAGAATTTGCGCCTGCTCGCGAGGCGAGTAGCCTTTCGCGAGGCGAATATAAAAAGTGGCGCGAGTTCAAAATTGGGTTCTCGCGAGGCGAGATGGTGATTCGCGAGGCGAGACCGAAAGGGTGACATTCTCTGGCACAGTCAGACCTTCAGGCTCGCGTGGCGAGATAGTGATTCGCGAGGCGAGACAAAGGGTGACTGTTGCTGTTCAGGCTGGTCTTCAGGCTCGCGAGGCGAAACTTCCATAATTGCATTTTCCACTGTTTTCTTCATTCCCTTGACTCTTAGTGCTTCCCTTTTAACCTGAAAATATGAAATAGCAGTAAATGCTTTATTTGACTCAAAATTAACTAAAATGTCCTAAACTACTTAAGAAACTCAAAATGTTGCTTGATGACAATTAAATCCAAATTTGGGCGAAAACGAGATTAAACTCGAGTAATTGGTGCAAAAACCATGGTCTTACTAGTTATAAAACTAGTCGAGCCAGAGGCTTATCAATGAACTTGGTTTCAGATTATGGGATCCTGCACACAAGAAGATTGTTCGAAGCAGGGATGTGGCGTTCTGTGAAGATCAAACGATCCAAGACATTAAACAAATTGAGAAGCCAAAGCACAAGTGATTTCTGATTCAAGTCCTGTTGTGATAAACAATTCAGGGGGAGAGAATCCTCAAAGGAATGATGAACATGATCAGGAGGAACAATCTGATCAGACAGAACAACCTGACCAGATAGAACAAAGTCAGGATCAGATGATGGAGACTGATGAGACAGAAGAAGAATCTCAAGTAAGACGATCCAGAAGAGTCAGACAACCATCAAGAAGATATTATTCAGATGAATATGTCATTCTCACTGATGAAGGAGAACCTCAAAGCTTCATAGAAGCAATTGAGACGAATGATAAGGAGAAATGGTTGCTAGCCATGGAAGAAGAAATGCAGTCCCTAAAAGAGAATCAGACGTATGATCTGGTGAGATTACCAGATGGACGAAAGGCGTTGAAAAACAAATGGGTGTTCAAGCTCAAGACGGAAGAGAACAACCCAAACCCCAGGTACAAAGCAAGAATTGTTGTAAAGGGGTGCAACCAAAAGAAAGGCATAGATTTCGAAGAAATCTTCTCACCAGTGGTGAATATGACATCTATTAGAGCAATTCTCGGTCTAGCTGCAAAACTAGACTTGGAGATTGAACAACTTGATGTAAAAACAGCATTCCTACATGGAGACCTAGAGGAGGAAATCTATATGGAGCAACCAGAAGGTTTTGCAGAACCAGGCAAGGAACACCTAGTGTGTCGTCTGAAGAAAAGTCTCTACGGTCTGAAGCAAGCTCCAAGGCAATGGTACAAGAAGTTTGATCTCTTCATGACCCAACACAATTTCAAGAAGACCTCCACAGACCATTGTGTGTTTGTGAAGAACTATGAGAATGGTGAATCCATCATACTTCTGTTGTATGTTGATGATATGCTAATTATTGGGAAAGATAAGGCTAAAATAACTGCTCTCAAGAAGGCATTGAGCAAGTCTTTTGCCATGAAAGATCTGGGTGCAGTGAAGAAGATTCTTGGAATGAAGATAACTAGAGATCATTCTAGAAGGATGTTGTGGATGTCACAAGAAGACTATATCCAGAAAGTTCTTGAAAGGTTCAACATGCATAATGCCAAACCTGTGCATGTTCCATTACCTGGTCATCTCAGATTGAGTAAGACGCAATGTTCAGGGAATGAAGAAGAAAAAGAAGAAATGAACTAGGTGCCCTATTCTTCTGCAGTGGGTAGTCTTATGTATGCAATGGTCTGTACAAGACCAGACATTGCTTATGCTGTCGGAGTTGTGAGTAGATTCCTATCAAATCCAGGAAAAGAACACTGGAATGCAGTGAAATGGATAATACGATATCTGAGAGGAACTGCCAAAATCTGCTTGTGTTTTGGCAATGGAAATTTAAAGCTTCTTGGGTATTCAGATGCAGATATGGCAGGAGATGTGGATTCAAGAAAGTCTACATCAGGATATCTAATTACTTTTGTAGGGGGAGCTATCTCATGGCAGTCAAGACTACAAAAGTGCATTGCTCTAAGCACTACAGAAGCATAATTCATCGCAATCACCGAAGGTTGCAAAGAGATCTTGTGGATGAAGAAGTTCCTACAAGAGTTAGGACAGGATCAGGAAAGTTATATTCTCTATTGCGACAGTCAGAGCGCAATCCATCTCAGCAAGAACTCGACATTTCATTCAAGGTCGAAACACATCGACTTAAGGTATCACTGGATCTGTGATGTGTTGGAAAGTAAACTGCTACTGATTGAGAAAATACACACAAAAGATAACGGGGCGGATATGATGACAAAAGCTCTACCGAAAGAGAAGATAGAAGTCTGTAAAGAAGTTGCAGGCTTAGCATCAACCCCAAACTGATTCAAGGATATTTTCCTTTTGGCTGAAGGGGGAGATTTGTTGGAAATTTCAGCTAAAGTAAGTCCCACATTGTATGGGAGCTAACTTGGAGAGCCCCCTTAAGCCTATATAAAGAAGCTTAAGGGGTGCTAACTAATCACACCAATCCTCACTAAGAAGAGTGAGAGAAAATAGAGAGAGAGAGCCTCACAAGAGAGAGTGGGATAAAAATAGAGAGATCCTTAGAGAGAGTTTTCTCATAGAGAAAAATAGTGAGCCAATTTGTGAGGGTGTTATCCACAAATTGAGGATACAATATTCTTGTATTTTTGTATTCCCATTATTGTTATAGTGGAAGTTTAAGCGGCCTACGAGTCCCGTGGTTTTTTCCTTGCTCACATTGAGGAGGTTTTTCCATGCTAAAAATTATCCGGTGTTATTACACTTATTTTTACTCTTCTGCTTAGTGCCTATTTTTGAGTTCACAGAGGAGGGAAATTATGCTGGTATTTCCCAACAGAGTCATGATTCGAATCCTTAACCACTTGTATAAGAGGCCCGGGTCCTTACAACTTGGACCAACCTAATGGTCTGAATGGTTTGTGTCTTGTTTCTTTTAGAAATAATTACAATAAAAATAATTATAAAACCGTCATATTATTTTTATCATGTTTCATGTTTTAAAATTTGTACAAGAAACACTAAAAAATAACTTTTTGTTTGTCCTACAAGAATTAGGACAGGATCAGGAAAGTTATATTCTCTATTGCGACAGTCAAAGCGCAATCCATCTCAGCAAGAACTCGACATTTCATTCAAGGTCGAAACACATCGACGTAAGGTATCACTGGATCCGTGATGTGTTGGAAAGTAAACTGCTGTAGATTGAGAAAATACACACAAAAGATAACGGGGCGGATATGATAACAAAAGCTCTACCGAAAGAGAAGATAGAAGTCTGTAAAGAAGTTGCAGGCTTAGCATCAACCCCAAACTGATTCAAGGATATTTTCCCTTTGGCTGAAGGGGGAGATTTGTTGGAAATTTCAGCCAAAACAAGTCCCACATTATATGAGAGCTAACTTGAAGAGCCCCCTTAAGCCTATATAAAGAAGCTTAAGGGGTGCTAACTAATCACACCAATCCTCACTAAGAAGAGTGAGAGAAAATAGAAAGAGAGCCTCACAAGAGAGAGAGAGAAAAATAGAGAGATACTTAGAGAGAGTTTTCTCAGAGAGAAAAATAGTGAGCCAATTTGTGAGAGTGTTATCCACAAATTGAGGATACAATATTCTTGTATTTTTGTATTCCCATTATTGTTATAGTGGAAGTTTAAGCGGCCTACGGGTCCCGTGGTTTTTTCCTTGCTCACATTGAGGAGATTTTTCCACGCTAAAAATTATCCGGTGTTATTACACTTATTTTTACGCTTCCGCTTAATGCCTTCTTTTGAGTTCACAGAGGAGGGAAATTATGCTGGTATTTCTCAACAGAGTCATGATTCGAATCCTTAACCACTTGTATCAGAGGCCCCGGTCCTTACAACTTGGACCAACCTAATGGTCTGAATGGTTTGTGTCTTGTTTCTTTTAGAAATAATTACATTAAAAATAGTTATAAAACCATCGTATTATTTTTATCATGTTTCATGTTTTAAAATTTGTACAAAAAACACTAAAAACAACTTTTTGTTTGTTTTTACCGTTCAAACTGTTTCCCGTACAAATATCTGAAAATGTGAGACAGAATGGAAACAAAATAATATTTTTATAATTATTATTTTTTAATTAGTTTTAAAAACAAGAAATAAAATCAGGAAACTGAAGATCAACGGTAAAATCTATTACCTAGTTAGTATGTTTTCAATTATAGAGATAAGCTAAGTGATGGAGTTGATTCTAATGCCTTTTGAATCAAGTCATTCATATAAGTAAATTAACTAAGTATTAGCTTACAAGAAGGGCAACGGTTGATCCCCATGCAATAATGCGGAATCGTCCAAGGCAAGAATCAGAAAGGAAACCACCAACAAAGGGCATAAAATTGGACAAGGCGTTCCACAGGAAGATTATGATTGCTGCTGTTGAAGGATCAAAATGATACTCATAGAGTAGGTACAATATCATATTTATATGGAGCCCTACATTTGCAACCTTTTCAAAGGTCTCGTTTGCTGAAAGAAAAACAAATAGTTAGGAATCACAACAAAGTTAGTGGTGAAAAATTAAACTTGATCATGTTAGGAATCACAACAAAGTTAGTGGTGAAAAATTAAACTTCATGCATTCATTTAATTAAGTATTTATATATTCGTCTATTAGTAAGTTCTAAGTAATTGCCTCGAAAAAAAAAATTTATAAGTATTAAATTATGTATATAGTTGTATTTATGAATTTCGTGTAACTGGGTAGTCAATCGTGCCAAATCATGCACCCATAGACTCGAGAAGATATCCTCACAAAGGATGCTCTGCTTTGCACTTGTTTAAAACCCTTTGCTCTCTCAAATCCTTAAAAAAAATATGACTCTGTTTGGTCAAGAGTAAGTCATGAGAAAGCAAAGTTAAGCCAAAGAAAATCAAGAGTAAGAAAATAAAATTCAAATAAGTTTCATTTAAGTGTGAGTCTTTTTTTCTTCTTCTTTTTTTCCTATCATCTCCTTCGGTTAGAACATTTGAGATATACTTCACTAACATTCAGTCTATGCATATAACTAGAAAAATGCCTTGAAAAGGGTCATTCAATATATTTATGTAAAGAAAAAGCATCATCACCTATGATAAAGGGAATGGTAACCACCCTTCATCCTGGTGACCTGTTTGGTGTCTTTCTTTTGCTCCATTGAAGTCTCCATTTTTCTTTTACTCTACACATGGAAAGGTTATACTCAAAGTATAATCGAAGCTAATTATTACGTACAATAGAAGAGCATTATTTTTATTTTATTTTTTGGGTTAGGAATTCAATTGAGGGAAAAGAGATTTCACATTAAAAATGAATGAAAGGGTGGAATTCAAACAGGTGGATGAATTTGTGAATCAAATGCATTAAGCTTTTAATTTAATATGTAATGCGAAGTTCACTATTATAATCCTCCCCTTGATATATGCAAATCTCTCAACACAAAGATAATGTATACTTGATTTATATATTGTCAAATATTTTATTTACTCAATCTTGGCATGTAAAAAGAATGATACTGAAGTATTTCAAAAAAAAAAAGAAAAAGAATGATACTGAAGTTTTATTTATTTGTAAACAAACCAAATTTGAAGGTTGAGTTTGACATATTTAAAAAATATGAAACTGATTTACCTTGTTTAATTCGTTTATAGTTTGTCAAAAAAATTCGTTTATAGTTTAATTATTTTTATCCTTTTTTTAATCAAATCTATCCTCGATATATTTTAAATTTAGTAATTATTGTTATCTTAGAGGTTGTTCTAGAATATGAAGTTTAAAAAGAAAATGAGGGTAGAAGACTTTTTGAAAATTCGAGCTAGGAAAGTGGTATATACTACATAGCAAAAAGTTAAATAAAATTACAATTCTTAAAATAAAATTTAAGTTTATTAAGTAATAGCAATATATAAAATATTATTTATTATTTATATCTTTACTAATGTAGAATTATCAATTTTCTATGATTGAATATATACACATACAAATTATTCACAAAATTTTAGGGTCAAAGCAGTGAAAATTGAATTTGGCTCACTTATATGATTAAGTCTAAATTTAAGTTTGAAATTGTTTATTTTTTATTTATTTATTTATTTTATTTTTTTAAAATTTAGGGTGAGGAGATGGTGCCCTAGCAAGACAGGAAAACCTTTGAACTCTAGTACACTTATAAAGAGATTTATATTTACCTCATGGGGACTTGAACCTTCAACCCGTCAGATAAGAGACACTATCATGCTCCACTAGACCTAGGGGCATAAGACCCAAACCAGTGACCCGAAAAACTTGAAAATTTGAACCAAACCAATTAAATTGTTTCCAATTTTTTTATTAATTGGGTCTGAATTGAACAAATTACTATATTTTAATAGTTATATATATTTATTATATTTAAATATTTATATATATATTTGAATAGTCTAATATTTTAATATTAATTCTATTATATATATATATATATATTAATATTTATATATATTTTGAAATTTAATTATTTCCGGGTCCAAATCAAACCAATTAACCAAGCAGTTGGACACAAGTGGTTAATGTATTGCTATGAAGGATAAATAGTTCGTGCTTTGCACAAGTTCGATCCTTGGCAGCAACAACTCTTGGTCAGACTTTACTTACCTCCCGGCCGAACCCAGGATTATTCAGGGTCAAAGACTCTGGATACCGGGATGGAGGTCAAAGAAGGAGCTAGACCAAAAAAAAAAACCAAACCAACTTATTATTGAATAGGTTGGTTTGATTGATTCGGATTTTGTAGGAAATTTTTGTTTTAAATCTAACTGAAGGGAACCATTTTTTATTAGTACGAAATTCAAAATTTGTTTTAAATCTAACTAAAGGGAACCATTTTTTATTAGTACGAAATTCATCCTCCTTCTGCATTTCTCTTCTAGAGAGAGAGAAAAAAAATTTGACACGTAAATTGAGAGACATAAAATGTAAAAATGGCACCCTATCATAAATATAATGACGCATATACTAACTGTTTTTTTTTTTAAACAAAATAACTCAAGCCATATCATTAATAATTAAAACATCAATACAATTGGGAACATCAATAAAATCATGAGTGCTAGCCATATATATAGTCACCCCAGTTAAGATACGTGCAACTACACTAGCCTCCATCTTAGTGAACTCTACAGAAAGAGTTTGAAAAGAAAGATGAAAAGAAAAGCTTGCAATCTGAAATCAAAGCGCCAAATTAGGAACGATCCTTACTAACCGAGTTGAAACTGTCCACCACATGTTTAACATCCATCTCGAAAATAGCTCTTTCATACCCCAAATCATGAACCCATTGAAGCGCAAAATAGAGCCCCAAAACTTCTTCTTCATGAACTTGTAGTTGAGGGCTGAAGTTGTAAGTTTTGGCCTTTAAGAAGGAGCCACGATCATCTCTTAAAACTAAAGAAGTTTTAAGTTGATGTGGTCTCACTCAACTTGAGGTTAGACCAGAGATGTCATTAAATAAGGAAAACAGATACAATGATAACAAACGAATCACAAAAGGATAACAAAAGATAAGTGATAACATGAAATCAAAAGATTCAAAACTTAAATTTAAATGTAACTAACTATCCTAACATAAGAAATAACAGCAAATAACACGCATGCTGTTAGTTTGTTACGTTTTCAGACCCCCTCAAAGTTGGCGTGGGGTTGCAAAGGCCAAGCTTTGTCCGCACTGTCTGAAAAACTTCACGAGATAACAGATTGGTGAACACATCTGCAAGCTACAAGTGGGAAGGAACATAACGAGTGACCAACGTCCCTTGAGCAACCTTTTCGCACACAAAGTGATAATCCAGCTGAACATGCTTAGTGCGAGAGTGAAAAACTGGATTGACAGTAAGGTGTAGAGCGCTGATATTGTCACAGAAAAGAGTAAGAGGATCATATAGAGAAACACCAAGGTCGCGTAACAAGTAAGTGAGCTCGACTGTAGCAGAAGCCATGGCCCTGTACTCCGCTTCAGCGCTAGAACGAGCAACGGTAGGTTGCTTTTTAGCAGACCATGGAATGCAGTTGTTTCCCAAGAACGTGTAGTAACCGATGGTGGATCTTCTGGTTTCTGGGCAACTAGCCCAATCAGCATCAACAAAACCATATAAATTTGTGGAGCCATAGGATAAAATGCGCATACCAATATGAGTTGTACCTTTAACATATCGCAAGACTCGTTTCATCATTTTGAAATGATCATTCGATGGTGAGTGCATGAATTGGCATAGATAGTTCACAGCACAAGTAAGATCTGGTCTAGTGAATGTGAGATATTGCAAAGCACCTGCTACGATAGAGATGAGGATCAGAATAAGAGGAAATATCATGAGATTCACGCTTAACAGCCATTGGTGTTGCAATAGAGTTAGCATCAAGCATGTGGGAACGTACAAGAATATCACTGGCATACTTGGTTTGATTCAGAAATAGACCATATTCTGTACGCTGAACCTCAATCCCCAGAAAATAATGGAGAAGACCAAGATCTTTGATGGCAAATTCAGAACTTAGTGTTTTAATGAAAGAATGAAGGGCGGGTTTTGAATTACCTGTAAGAATGATATCATCCACATATAGGAGAAGTATAATAGTGAGATCATCCTTACGATACACAAATAGAGATGGATCGGCAATGCTGCAAATAAAACCATGATAGAGAAGATAGGAACTCAACCGATTGAACCATGTCCGGGGAGTTTGCCGTAAGCCGTAGGGTGCCTTCTTTAGGTGCCATACATGATCTGGAAAATTTGGATCCTCAAAGCTAGGGGGACTGATTGACATATACATGTTCATCAAGAGGACCATGAAGAAACACATTCTTAACATCGAGTTGGCGAAGGCACCACCTGTTGATAGTGGCCAAAGATAATACCAACCCGATAGTGCTATACTTGATTACTGGAGAGAACGTTTCTTGAATATCAAGACCAGCAATCTGATTAAATCCCTTGGCAACATAACGAGCTTTCAAGCGATCAAGGGTACCATCAGAGTGTAACTTAGTTTTACAAATCCATTTGGTTCCAAGAACACGCATGCCAGTAGTGCGAGGAACAAGCTGGAATGTATCTTGATCCACAAGGGCTTGCAGTTCATCCTCCATAGCTTTCTTTCAACCAGGGCGGCGAAGTACAGTGCGTATGGTCTTAGGCTCCTTAGGAATGGTGTCACAGGCCAGTAGATATTTGGTATTGGGACAATGGATTCCGGCTTTGGCCCTAGTAACCATGGGATGTTGATTGTGAGTAGGGTTGGATGGAGAAGATGAAGCGGATAGTGTTGGAGGTTGAGCATTGGCATTTGATGGTGGAGAAGAAATGGGTGAAGAGGTGGTGTCTGGCAAGGATGGTGATGCGGGATCAGGGAGGATGTTTGTGTCGGGTATGGGAGTTGGGTTGCGGTTTTGTGTAGTGTTAGAAGAGGATTGTGGGGTGGATGTGGGTGAGTTAAAGGAAGGGTTATGAATGTCTTGTTGGTTGCGGGATGGGTGACGGATTGAAGAGGTTGAGGATGTAGGTTGGTAGCTGGAGATAAGAAAGTCATGGTCCTGTGAGGTTGGAGTGTGCAAAGTGGTTAAGTCTTTAAATGGAAATGTTGATTCATCAAAGACCACATTGCGGGAGATGTACATACGGCCAGTAGCTGGATATAAGCACTTATACCCCTTATGACGGTCACTATATCCCAAAAATACACACGGCAGTGACTTTGGATCAAATTTGGTGTGTTGAGCATCTTGAATCAATGGCAAACAGTGAGTTCCAAACACACTGAGACTGGAATAAGATGGTTGTTGATCATGCAAAAGATAATATGGATTGATGAACTTGCGAACTGAAGAAGGCAACCGATTGATAAGATAGACTGCGGTAAGAAACGCCTCAGGTCAGTATTCAAGAGGAACTTTGCTAGCAAAAATCATAGTGAGACCAAGTTCCCTTGTACGACGATGTTTACGCTCGACAACACCGTTTTGTTGAGGTGTGGATGGACACGAAACATTTAGACGAATGCCATTAGACGATAAATGATGCAGCATGTTATTATTGATGAACTCGCCACCACCATCACATTGAATGCCCTTAATATGAGTGTTAAATTGGCGTTGCACAAATTTCTCAAATAAGAGATATTGCTCAAAGAAATCAGATTTTGCCTTTATAGATATCAACCATGTAAATCGACTATGATCATCCACTATACAAGCATAATAACGAAAACCATTCTTTGAGATAACAGGTTAAGGTCCCTATAAGTCAAAATGAACAAGTTCAAAAGGAATAGAACTTCTTTTATTTATTGAAATAAAAGGCAATTGAGTAGCCTTGGCCATAGAACAACTTTCACAAATAAAAGGCATAGATGACTAATTGGAGACTTTGATAGACCTTTATTTTGCAAATGTCTCTGAATATTAGGATGTCCAAGGCGAGCATGCAATACTTGTTCATCTGCTCGCTGAAACCACGTGGAATATAGTGCACTAACTGGTTATGGAAGAGAGTAAATATCCCCCATCCTCGTCCCCTTGGTCAAAATCTTCCCTGTCATCTTGTCCTTAATCACAAAGCCAGTTGATGAGAATTCACATATGCAAGGATAATCAGATGTGAGTTGACTAATAGATAATAAATTCTTCTGAATATGAGGAACGACAAGAACATTTTTTAATGGTAATTTCGAAGTAGAGGAGAGGGGAAGATAAGCAGCACCGGTATGAGAAATGTCAAGCATGTCACCATTACCAACAACAACAAACTTATCACCAGTATAAGGATGTAAATTAGATAAGACTTATATCTGTGAGGGTAAGAGAGTGCATCATGATTCTTACCATTGCATATTTGGCAAACAATGTCAGCGCTGGAATTGGACAGTTTAGAAGATCCAGAAGCAGACTGAGAGTGAGGTGAAAAACCACGACCCTTAGAGGTGAATGTAGGGCGAGAATTACGAGACTTGGCAGAATTATGTGACCTGCGATTTCGAGATCGTGAGCCTCGGTTAGCATAAAAAACTGGAGTGACAGAGTTCCTTGGGATGTCTGAAACACGAGTGTCATAGTTAATGAGTTGAGGGATCACAGATTGATAGGAAGGAACTGGTGGACGTAGCATGTTGTGGTGAGAGAATTATACACGGGACCAATGTAATACCCTGTTTTTCACTGTTTTAAATAACAGAAATATGTTTATATGATTATTTCAATTTTAGAAAATTATTTTAAATAAACAAAGTTTACCACTCAATTATACTTTAATGTAGAAAGCTACAATTAAAATTAAGATTGGAAAGTCGGGTGAAACCCGGCCCGGGAATTTCACTGACAGTATATTTATAATGATCAGAAGACCTAATTTTAATTCGTGAATGAAAAACTTAAGGTTTTTATTTTATTTCCTACGATTGTGTATTTTTAGAATTATTTCAATAAAAGTGAAATAATATACGTTTTATGGACGTTATACTCAATCGGGTGAACGACAAAGCTGATTATGAGAGTTTCAAGACTCGATAAGTGGATAAACCATATATTCTCTTAGGACTGAGGCCCCGTTTGGGTAAATAGCTTAACTAAGCACTTATGGCATAAGGTCTTATTGTACAAGAGCTTATGCCATAAGAGCTTGAATTCAATAAGTCATGTGCGTTTGGATGCATATTTCCAAAAGCACTTATACAAATTTAAGGCGTTTGGATACATTACAAGTGCTTAATTTCGCGCCGGGCGCTACATCACCAGCGCTGGGCGCTGGCTTCTGCTTTCCACTCTCGCGAGGCTAGCCAAGGTTCGCGTCGCGAGAGTGCAAAATCACTTCCCGCATTGGAAGCGGCGCCTGGCACACGCTCAGCTTCTAGGCGGGGCCCAGCGCTTTTGCCGCAGCCGGCCGCTTCTGCAATGACGAGCGTTGGTACTCATAAGAGCTTATGAAATGCCATAAGTTAGTTTTCCTAACTTATGAGAATAAGTTAAAAATAACTTATGAAATGCCATAAGTTCTTTTCATAAGTTGTGGCAAACACGTGACATAAGAACTTATGGCATCAGATAAGTCATAAGGAGCTTATTTAAGCTCTCACAAACGGGGCCTAAGTCATCCATATGAGAGGTTTAATGTGGCTTAAGGTTATGTTAGCAATTTTGGATAATTGCATTTTGACCCCTAAACTTTCTATTAATTACCTTTTTGTCCCTAAACTAGTTTCCATGATACACTAAGTGAAGTGGGCCAAATTCTTGTCATCCAAACCTATTAAGGGCTGCGGCCTAGAGCCTAAATTTCATGGTCAAGAATTAATTTTCATGATGCCATTTTATTTACTTAAGTTTCCTATGTCATGGTTTTATGCCATAAGCATTTTCATGATACAAATGTTTGGACTTTGATGGACTTTTTCCCATGCCCATGCGCAAGGCCCATGCTTGCCATGGCTTGCTCATAAATTTGATGAGTCAACCTCATTCAAGATCATTCTCACCCTTTATCAAAAGCTCCACAAAATTCTCCATTATTCTAAGTCTCTTCTCACACAAGGAAGCTTAATTTGTGAAGCAAGTTGGTGATTCCTTGATCATTTTTCATTTCCAATAGGTGATTCTTCTTCCTCAACCTCTCTTAGTTATAGTTTCTTCAAATCATTTCATGATTCAAAGCTTTATTCATCATGTTCTTCATATAAGTTCTTAACTTTGATAAATCATAGAAAAATCCTAAAAATGTGAAACCAATTTCTATGTTCCTATTATTATCACTTCTATCATAATCCAAGAGTATGTTGAAAACCAAAATTTCCTCCCCTAATTTTTTGTCAAGGCCGAACCTATAGGTGTGGAGGGAGGAAAGTTTTTATTCATTTTCCTTATAAATGATCATGTATATTGTCTTATTAGCATGTATTCATGTTGAATCCCGTTGTTTTGGCTTCAAAGACTCGTGGGGGTGAATTGACCTTTCAAAAAGCTTTTCAAAAATTTACTTTTCAAATCAAATTTGCCTCAGGATCTTTTACAAAAACAGTTAAGGGTTTTTTATGAAATCTTGAATAGAAGGTGGTGAGGAAAGAAAGATTAATTCAGAAAGATAAATCAGTAATAAGATTCAAGTTCACAGCTCACATCTATCAATTAAACAGTGATTGAATCAAACAAGAAGAAGTTCAGTTCGAGGGTCGTCTGCAATTATTAGAGGCCTTAATCGGTCAAGAGCTGAAGTTACAATATATCGGTTTCGGTTTCAGTTTCAGTGATCAAGAACAATCTTAATCAACTTAGTTTTGAACAATTAATAACTCAAGATTGATGATCAGCCTCTGGCTCATCTAGTTTTATGACTAGTATGACCGTGATTTTGTGTTAATTATATCCCGTTTTTGCCCAAATTAGATTAAATTGTCCTCAAGCAACATTTTGAGTCTCTAAAGTAGTTTTAGGTTAATTTAGTTGATTTAGAGTCAAATAAAGCACTTACTGTTATTTCCTTTTTTCAGGTTAATAAAGAGAAGCAATTCTGGAGTTTTCGCCCCGCGAGAGGCTGCTCGCCTCGCGAGCCTGAAGACCAGCACGAGCTGCAACAGTCACCCTCTCTGGCTCGCCTCGCGAATCATGTTTCGCCTCGCGAGAAATCCAAACACTGAAGGACTGTTCATAAGATTCGTCTCGTGAAACATGTTTCGCCTCGCGAGCGACCGCAACCCAGAATCTGTATTTATATCTGTTTTGGGGCAGAACTGATCATCTTCTCATAATCTTCTCTTCTTCTTTTCTTTTCATAGGCGGCTGCGAATTAGGATTAGATTTATGTTTGTAATGGAGAACTAGTCTCCTTGATCAATCTACTGTAACCGGTTCGCACTGCCACTTGAGGTTTTGTAATTCCTGAACTCATTGTTATTCTCTTTCAATATTTGTTTTGTATGTTCTGTTTGCTTAATTCAGGATTATATAGAATATATATTGATTTGTTTCAATGATTGTGTGTTCCTAAACTTAATCGCGTTTGCTTAATTCGCGTGTGTTCAATTCGTGTTTGCTTAATTCACGAAGGGCTTAATCCGTTTGCTTAATTCGGAATTAGGAACATATGTCTCGTAGCGTCGGTTTCGCTTGTTAATTGATGTTACAATCGAAAAGGGAATAGAATCCGCTTAGGGCTTGGAATTATAGGAATCAATGATAGTGGGAAACCGAGAACAGTAGGTTGATCGTTTAGATTATTTGATAATTATTTAGTTTGCATAGTTTTTCTGCTTTGTTTTCTTATTTAATTTCAAATATCCAAAACCCCCAAAATCTGACTTTTTATGTTAACAACAACCCAAGAGTCCTTGTGAGACGATACTCGAGTTGTCGCTCCCTAACTACATAATTTTGTAAACCGCTCGCTTTTTGACGCGTGCTCGACAGCGTGTCAATTGATTGCAGTAATACTCTGGTTTTAATTCATATTAAACAGATCAAGAACTGATATCAGTTTTAGAACATCAAGATCACAGTTATATGCGCAAGATAGAAATTAAAGAGTTTGAGTTTAGAGATACCACACAATCAGTTTTATACTGGTTCAGCCACCACCACTATGACTTACATCCAGTCTCCACTCCACCTGTGGGTATTCACACACTAACACAACAAGCTTTAGCCAGGTAGCTTGAAAAACCTTTACACCACAGAGCACTCCTTCACTTCGAGATACCACACTCTTGTGAAGAGCCTCAATCAATGTTCTTCCTTAGTATTCCTCACCCTAATCACACAGAGAGACTCCCTCTCTTTACAATCAAAAAATACAGAAAGATTGATTCCTAACTCTCAGAAGTCAGATATACAAGTTGAAGTTCTTATGAGAATTGAAACACTCTTTTTCATAACGAAGCTCAAGCAAGAAGATGAATGATTTTCACAATTGATCTCTCTAATTGATTTTGTAAACTTCTGATTGGTTAAAAGTGTTCTTTTTGATCCCTCTATATATATGAAACAAGTTATAGTCGTTGGGATAAATTAAAACAGATTTAGATCTGCTAACAGAATCTACTTTCTTGATTCTGGTTCTTGAACAGGGGTTGGGTACAGGGTTGTATTAACCAATTTCATATTGATAGTTCTGATAGTTTCTGTACACCTGTGTAATACATGGTTGTACGTGTTTTTCAAAAAACTTGAACTTGGTTAATCCATCAGTACACCCATTCAGTACATTTATGTATTAATGAACATAAGATTTTCCAAAAAACTTGAATACACGCGTATATAGTATATGTACAGGATTGTATTCAGTTAACCATTTATAACTGATCCGATTTCATATTGTTCATTGGTGTAGTACATCTATGTACTGAATCAAGAACCTTAAATTCATTTGTCAGTTATAGTAGCAGACAAACATCCATTGATTACATGGCTGTACCTGACAAATAATTTTCTTATTTCAAAAAATCATTTTCATTAAAAAAAACGTATTCCTTTTAATGCAGGTTATGAAAATTGATTTTCTTCATGCATCTTTTTAGTTGAGCTATTTTGTGAATAAGAGATTTCTTTCTCTTACAAATCATCTAAGACTTAAATCTAAAATTCTCCTTTAAGCTTGGTCTTGATGATCCTTTGATCTTTGACTTTGCTCTTTTGATTTCTACATGCAGCTCCTTGATTCCTTCAAGTTCTTCCTTGAATATTTTCCTTGAATTTGCTTAATGAACTTGTTGATCACTGCTTGATACCTGTCTTTGCAATTTGACACTAAAACACTCGTACACACATTAAATTGTATTTGTCATATATCAAAATCTCTAAGTCATTAAGTCTTACAAATCCTAGTTGGTTCATCAAACAAAGATCCCTAGCTTCATGTACTCATTAGGCCAAATCTAGGTTTTTTAGGAGTTAGGAAGTTTTTGATTCAAACTTTGTTGATTTATTCTTAATCCATTGTCTTATGTACTTAGGATCATTAATCCAATAACTTAAGCAAATTTAGAAATTTTAGCCACTAAACCTTATGGAGGCCGTGACCTATCATAGAGGCTTAGGTGATTTATTTACTTGATTTTGATTGGTTAACTTGTGATTTATTGAAGGATAGTGATTTGTGACTTGTACGTAAAATCCAGACTTACAACAAAATACTTTTAATCCGAGAGAAATCTTCGAGAGGTAAGAGGGGATTACTTGAGGGATATATTTGATGGCTATATGACATTCCGTGATTGTTTGTAATTATTTGTTGGTTGGTATTTATTTGAATTGAGTTATGTTATTTTATCTGTGATGCTCTACTTGCATTTAAAATTGTTTATCTGCAATTATATTATACTGTTGTGATGCATGATCTGCCTGAGAATATCTCTGTGATACTATTCTTGGTTGTTGTTTAAGAAGCCTGACAGTGGTCAGTGCGCACCCAATTCAATTAATTGGATAAAAGCTTTAAGAAGCTTTATAAATTATATTCAATGTTTAAATGGTAAAATATTGGAATATAATATTAATGAAAATTTTTATTTGGTAAAAATAAGGAATTTTGGAAAATATCATTATTTTAATGATTTATCACTGTAAGAGTTAACTATGAGTCACAGTAAGAGCGAAACCGTGAAATTATTTTTGTACTGCTAATTTTTACGTAAGAAATTCCGTAATATTATAAAAAGTTATTTTATGAAATTAATTGTTGAAAATAATTTAATTATAATTTTATAAAATTATTTAAGTGGAAAAGGCTAAGTTTTGACTTAAATGGCTTTAAAAATGATAATTGACAGCAGTTTGGAAAAGTATCGACGACAAGTGTTTTGAAGTGGCAGTACGTATTTTAAGTAAGTTTAAACCTCAAGTGACTCATTTTTGTGAAAACTAATTTTTTTTATTTAAATGTTTTATTGAAGAATTTCCCATTTGAAAAGATTTTCCGAAATGAAGTATAATTCAAGAGTGTTGAAAGTGGTGTTGAACTTAGTAACCGAGACGTCGGGGTACTAAGGTTCTTTGTTGTTATGGACTTGGGGTCCTTTGGACTTTGAGGTCCTGTAGACTTGGTGTCTACTGTATACGTGGTGTATACTATGTTTAAACATTTAAGATGTTTTTCTATTACCACGAACCTATGATTGATGCATCGGTCTAGAGGTGTCGTGATTGAGCATTCGGACTTTGAGGTCCTGTGTTATTAATGAAAGTTTTACAGATTTTTAAAACTATGTTAGTTGTAAGCCATTTTGAGCTTCGGCAAAGAAAGATTGAACACAAAGAAAAGTGTTAAGAGCAAAGTATTTTGCATGCATTTGGTAGACGTGCCTACGGTTCTGTGTGTGATTACCTTGTGGCGTCAGGTATTTCATGCTACGATTTTCTTCATTGTGCCCCGTTTGGGACAATGAAACCCCATTTACGTTTTTATTACTGTGCCCTGGGTGTTGGACCGTGTGCAATGGGTTTTGGCTGCGTGCCTTTTTGCCTTGTATGGCAATCGAGCCTGATCAGTGTCGAGCATGTAGTTGTCGAGTAAAATCCATATATTGGTTTCTCACCCTTGCATGTTTTCTTGTTCGTTTTCTACTTATGGTACATTCATTTATATCCGAGATTAGATGGATCCGATGATGCCCCTGGCGCACACGGTGATCCACAGCATTACGTTTGAGCACAGGGTACATGGTGGTGCTTGGGAGATAAATCCCGGGGCGACTAGTGCCACCTATTTTGGCCCCACTCTCAAGGTTACTGGCACATTAGCTGCAGGACCTCAACGTAGGACTCATGTCGTGGAGACTTGCCAGGCATCTATACCCCCGCCGTGGCTTTACCTACAATACTTGATGCATCATGGAGAGATCGAGTTTCATCCTTAGTTGGGACAACCCTTACAGATAGCTGCACTAGCTGTAGCCTTACTTGATGAGCCTCCTGTTGAGATGCTTCCAGAGGATGGGATTGAGGAGGATCCCAAAGAGTTTATAGAGGGCATCCTTGAGGATCTTCCACCTGTTGATGACGACTACGATTCACTCGACAAGGGGGCAGGAGCAGCAGCATCCTCATCGGATAGTTCTGCTTTGGGAGGGGGTGATCATCATGATCTCCCTAATGATTTTCATTAGTATAGACCAGCTTAGGGTATAGTTTTGGGGTAGTGATATTCGTCGGTTTATCTGGCCACTGAGAGCCATTATCTTTTTGTTATGGTTCTAGACGTTCACTACTATTTTGTATATGTCTTTATATTTCTAACTTAGTGTGTAAAAATAGCCTGTATCGATGAAGGCTTCTTTTGTAACCTCATAGTGGTTAGAGTTTGTTTAAAACTTATGATGCATATATAGATATATCTGTATACGTTTGTTCTATTCACGACGTGTTTGATTGATGATGTTATCGACGTTTTAAAAAAAATATTCAGCACTATTTTCGTGATAAGACGTTTAATTTAAAGTATATTTCCGAAAGTAACCAACAATTAATAATTTAATTTTCCGTTTTTGGGTAACTATGTGATGACCCTGGAAGGGGGTGTCGCAACCAAGACCCCAAAGCAAATGAAACACCCTGTCATTATCACACAAGGGTGTGCCAATGAGAGCAAGATCATCACAGATACTTTTGAAGTAGAGAATATAATCATGAATGGAATGAGTGGGATCTTTGCTCAAGGTGGAGAGTTTCTGTTTAAGCAAAAATTCACGTTCCACAGAAACATGAACAAAAGCATCTTGGAGAGTGGACCACATTTCACGAGAGGTTTTCAAGTCAACAACCAGGCTCAGGGTTTCCTCCGTAAGGCGGCTTGTAATCCATGCATGAACAAGTCAATCAGATCTGCGTCAGTACTGAAAATCCGAATTGGGCTGATCCAGACGCATGCCATTGGCGGAATTAGGAGCACTGATTCGAGGAATAGGCGCAGGGGTCTCGCACTAATGAATCCTCCAAGATCTTGGCTCTCAATCAGGTTCATCATTTGGGCCCTCCATAAACGATAGTTGGAGGGTGTAAGGTCCAAGGATACAAAGTTGCTGATGTTGAGAGTAACTTAGTGGGAGTGTTGGGAGATGAAGTAGTGGCGTGGGTGTGTGGTGGGGTTTAGGCCATTGGAAACTTGTGGCGGAAAATGAAAGCAATGAAGCGAGTGGCTATACTGATACCATAAAGAAGTTTTAAGTTGATGTGGTATCACTCAACTTGAGGTTAGACCAGAGATGTTATTAAATAAGGAAAGCGGATACAATGATAACACACGAATCACAAAAGGATAACAAAAGATAAGTGATAACATGAAATCAAAAGATTCAAAACTTAAATTTAAATGTAATTAACTATCCTAACATAACAAATAACAGCAGATAACACACATGCTGTTAGTTTGTTACGTTTTCAAAAACGAGGCCAATTCCAGTGCTACCAGCCTGCCCAAAGGAGGCATCTATATTGCACTTGACTGACCCAGGTGGAGGAGGATTCCAGCACAAATTAGCACTGTTTTTCTTACCAATTTCTGCATTGAAATATTCGAGAAGCTGGTGACACCGCTGTATGATTATCGTGGGCAGGCTAGGCTACTAGGAAAGAAAGAACGCTCATAATTGGTAATTAAGGAAGCAGAGACCTGTTTGGAAAAAGCGGTTTAATTAAATGCTTATAGGATGGACGCTTATCATATAAGTGTTTATGTATAAGTTATTCTATAATTAAAGAGAAACTATAGTCAAATTGTTTTCACATAAGCTATAAGTTTGTTTTCATAAGTTATACAAGAGAGCTTATCAAAATAAGTTGAAAACAACTTATGGACATACCATAAGTTGTTTCCATAAGCTCTATCAAACATCCTGACAAGTGCTTATGCCAGAAGATAATCCTAAATAAGCCGTTCATAAGTCAATCCAAACAGGGCCCAAATCACGTAAGCCTCCGTAAATAGCACACTATAGGGTTGTCCATTCTCTAATCTCTTGCTTAAGTTCCTTTTCAGATCGTTAATTAAGGTAGGTGCGTACCTTGCTGTTAATTAGTGTGCTTTTCCCGTTGTTTGTTTGCTCTAAGGATTAATTAAGGTAGACCTCGACCAATCCCGTCGTATCGGCCTAAGCTGCTCGCCAATCCAAGTGAGCTCGTGCTGCATCGCTTTTTTCCTATTCTCATTAAATGGGAATTCTCCTTTGTTGGCCCTAGAGTCATTTATTCACATAAGGTATTTAATATTATGATAATTAAAATTAAACTAAGGAGCTATTTTTAGCTTATGATATAAAGCATCGTGCACCAAATATTAACGTTGAAAAACTGAATGATTGCACGTTAAAAACAGTTTTTTCGCATGTGAGATTTTCACTCTTTTTTCTTTGGAAAATCAGAACAAATGGATAAGCTTATCAACAAGAAAAGATCATGCACTAACAGATTGAAGAGTGAAGCCAAATAAGTTGCATGTTAGACAAGGTCAAACCATATCCAATTTCTACACGTTAAAATTGTTGGCAGTTTAGCACTATAACATTTACCCAAATACCAACTTGCACGTTTTCCGAGATAGTCACTTGCACACTTTGAACCAAAGCTTATCCAAAATATAATTTTAAAATAATTAAAAACAATTTCAAATAATAATAATTAATAATTTCTTTTGAAATATTATAATTTTCAAAACAACTCTAACTACTAAGTGTTGGAGCTGGTAATCCAAAGAGAGTGATTAGGTAATGAAAACGTGTGAACACCTAATTTTGTCCGGATGTTTTTATATTACTATAAACACACAAAAAAATATATATACAAAAAATACAAAAAAAATTAATTTTGTTCTTGGCCCAATAGATGTTTAGATTTAGCCCAAATTCTAATTGCAATCTTTTTTTGAGCCCAAGAATCCAGGCCCAAATAAAAAAAAAGACAAGAAAAGGAAAAGTTATTCTGATTTGTTATTTAAAATAAATTAAAAAAATAAAGAAATAAAGTTTGAAAAATGATGTCTCCGACCACCGTAGCTCTAATCTCTTCTTCCCTTTTGAGTTTAAGTCAAAATAGGCTTTACTTCTTCTTTGATATTGTTGAATCCTTTTCATAAAAATGGCATTCTGCCACACTTTGCTCCTCTGCACCTCTACATCGTCCAAGCACAGTGTTGGAGACAAAATTGCTTTGCTTCTCACTTAACAAGGCTCCACAATCGTCCCTTTCTCAACAGCTGGTTTGGCAGGATTTGTTTGTCATCTTCTCCCCTCAATGGTCAATATAACTCGTACACAACAAAAGCAAAGGGGAGGCGACGCGAAAAAATCTGTAAAGGGGGGCATAAAAATCCTTTTACAGAGACCCAACTTTTCCTTTCATCTTCTTGTTCCCCCCATTCCCACCATATTCATCACCTCACTTTCATCACCATTTCCTTTTCACATTTCTCCCTATACCAAACAGCTCAACTCAATAAACCAAAAGTACTTTTCACCACTTCCCCTACTCATTAGCATCATCCTCATAGACCCACGAATCACCATGAATCATATACAATGTAAGCTTCATTCATCAACATATATCTTCAACCATTTTCCCCATCTAAGCTTCACAACAACAACAAAAATGGAAAGACAGATCAGAACCTGAGTCCCCGCCGCACGGCTCGCCGCCACCTCCGTGCCCAAGACCGCCACGTCCAATCCCCTTCGCACCAGATCCATAAACACTACACGCTGCCGCCTCCCGCCACCGTCTTGCCCCAGTTCTTCCTTGATCGCGACCCACACCAGCACTCAGCTCCGTCGCCGCGTCACCTCCGTCGTCCACCCTTCTGGCCCTGTTACTCCGTGTCGTTGGTAACCACTAACCACAAAGAGGATGATGCTTTCTGATTTTACTTCTTCTCTTTCCCTTTTTTAATTTTTATTGTCATTGTTATGTGATTTGTTTGGTGGTCTACTGGGTTGGGCTTCTGTAATTAGGAGTGTGTTTTTATTTTGTTAGTTGTTGATGGGTCTTGTCTAGTGGGCTAAATCGTTTTTTTTTTTTGGTTAAGTCTTATTATTGTATATTTGGGTCATGTTTTAGTTTAAGAGTCCTTTTTTATTTTAAGTAACTTGTTTTGTGTAAAATAAAAAAATCCTTTTTCAAAACCAAAAATATATAATAAAAATGATCTTTTATCAAAAGGCCAAAAATATAAAAAATGAAAAAATCTTTTAAAAAATATCATTTCCAAAGAAATCGAAAAAAATGAAAATCCTTTTAAAAATTTAAAATCTACCAACTAATCAAATCCTTTTTTAAAAAAGAACTACGTGACTTTGAGTTTCTCATCGCACCCGGGAATACGTAGGAGCGAGATAAATCATCTTGTCAAGCCAAAACTAAATTTCCCCTTTTTGTGTCTCTTTTTATGTTAAAATAATTAATCAAAATAATTAAACTTGACTATTTTTAGGGACGCTCTATGGACACGATGCCATGTTCAGTCCCTTAGATTTGAGGATGCCTTGTGGACTCATGTGCCATGTTCAACCTCATTTAGTTTTTTTTAAACAATAAAATTAAAAATGTGAAAATTAATAAAAAAATTTAAAAAATTAAAAACAATTCTTTCTTTAAATATTTTTGGGTAAAATAAATATTTAAAAGTTGTAAATTTTTTTTTTTTGCACAATTAACTTGAGGTACCGTTTTTTAAACGGCCGATGTGGGGTGCTAACACCTTCCCTACTCGTAACCGACTCCCGAATCCAAATCTCTATCTTTTTTTATTAAGACCAGTTTCCTTAAAATAAATGGTTTTTCCAATGTTTTTCCCAAATAAAATATTGGTGGCGGCTCCTTTGTTTTTACCTTCTTTTTTGTGGCTCCTGGACGGGACGGTCGCGACAGCTGACGACTCCACTGGGGAAATTTTGAGAGTCAGGCCTATCATAGCGGGTTGTGCAATTTGTTTTTTTTTTTACATCTGTGAAAATATTTGTTTTATCCTTTTTATTTATTTATTTATTTATTTATTTTTCTTATGCTTTCATAACTGCTTTTGTATATTCTTGCAACCTTAGGGTAGAGAACTATTGTGTTTGTGTTGTTTGTTCCTTTTGCAGGTTTGGGGTAGTTTTATTTTAGTAGGTTTTTGTGAAGGTTTGTGTGCTCCCATCACACACATCACTATCACATATTGCACACACTTTTGGCTCTATACCCGAGCTTGCTCAAAACTCAAGGATTAGGCGGTGTCTCGACATTGTCATTGAAGAGGTCTTGTACCTCCCTGATATTTGTTGATTCACCACTCAGGTTGTAGCCGATATCATGAGATGATCATATTGAGAGGGTTTATCCCTACTTGTGACTAGATTCATGAATCGGATCCTTATCTTTCGGGATAGGGGCAATCTGGGAACCATGGCTTTTAGAAGTCTAGACCCTACCTGATTTTCACTGATAGAGCAAACTTAGTAGCCAACCTGTTTAGAGTCATTACCTCAGGTTTGTCCAACCCTAAGTTTTACCTAATTTAGGACAAAGGGAGCATACTCTTTCTCTCTCTCCATTTTTTTCCTGGCATCATAAACATAAATTGCCATGTACATACATATTTACTATGAAATTTTCTAAAAAAGAAAAAAAGGGGGATGACACATCGTCGCTCCAAGCCCGAAGGACATGTTCGAATATTATTGCACTTCTAATAAGTGGCATGTCATAGTAAAGGTAGTGCATTGACAGCATACCCGACATAGGGTTCCTAACCCTACTAGGGCTCATGCAACATGAAGCGTGTAGGGCATTTTTTGTGTGTGTTTCATTTCTAATTTTTTCTTTATTTGTGTTTCATGACAGGAAGACCTTAGTATTAATCTTATAACAAAGAATGGAAGGACCTAGCATAGAAAAGAGTACTAGCAATGCAAGCAGTTTCAAGAAGAGCATCAAGATCGACGTGACACTCAATGATGTTCAGAGCTTATGGGAAATTAGTCAACAAATGTCAGAAAAGGCACGTTCAAACTTTAACAACAAGTACGGGAGGGTACTAGATCTATTACGTATTCCGGTGGATGCCCCCGCTCTGAGTGCATTTGCTCAGTAATGGAACTCAACTTTGAGATGTTTTGAATTGCTTGACCTAGATATAACTCCGACCATAGAGGAGTATGCTTACATGCTGAGATTGCCTATCCAAAAGGAATCACGTGTCTATTTGTATTATGGACAATATGTGGCAGATGGGAAGATAGCAAGTCTGTTGGAACTTAAACCGGAACAATTGGATAAAGTGGAAAAAGGAAACACTACAGGCTTGAAAAGGCGATTCTTGGAAGGTTACCTTAGGGAGTTGGCTCAACAACAACGATGGGTTCTTTTTAATAGGTTGTTGACTCTCCTTATCTACGGACTGGTGCTTTTTCCATTTATTCCGGATGTGATTGATCGATCAGCTATGGATGTCTTCTACAAAGTTGAGGAATATGGGGTGAATTTAGTCCCTGCTGTCTTAGCTGAAACTTTTCTCTCACTACAAGTTTGTCAGCAGAATCAACATGGAAAGTTGCGATGTTGTGCACCAATGTTATATGTTTGGATTATGACTCACTTGTATGCTGGTAACAAAATCGATAGAACAGATGACCCATTAAAAGGATTCATTCGCATGCCGCTAAAGTCACGCAAGCTATATGAATGGAAACAAGAGTTTGATCAGGTCGAATCACGTTCATTTAGATGGATGTGCCCATGGTACAATGGAGATTCAGTTATGTTCAGTTGTGGAAGTTTCCCAAATGTCCCATTGATGGGACCCAGATGATGTGTGTCATATTCACCAGCTCTAGTAATGTGCCAACTCAGGTGGACACAAGATGAACCCCCAAAAGAGCTGGCGGAACATGTTTCCTATATCAAGAATGTGAAAGCATCAAGAGTCAGACAATGGCAATAAGGTCAGCATGGGACAATATTCACATAAAAGGGTGTGATGAGTTAGGAAGGCGGATCATAGCTCGAACAAAAAGATATGAAGCATGGAGAGAGGCAAGAAGGGGTTGTCCTTCAAAACCGGAACCCCCACCCAGTGCTGAAAACAACCCTCTTACAGAAGATCAAATGCTGAAAAAAATTGAAGTTCTAAAAGCTCAGATGGGGGTTTTGGATGAAAAGAACCAAGTTGCAGAAGTAACTATTGTCAAACTCCAAAGCCAGGTGCATAAACTGAATTTACAGATCGAGAATTTGAGAGATGAATAGGCCGATTCCTACAAAGACCCAAGTCGCATGAAAAAGGCAAGAAAGGAAAAAGAAGCAGTGATTCAAGAGTTGCAAGCAAAGGTGGAGTGTTAAGAAAACACGCTAGTCAGAATTCTGAAGAAGAAAGAAGAGCTTGAGTGGGATGTAGGGATTCATGTCGAAACAATACAGATACTAAAGGAGAGAGTTGAATCTCTACAAGAATCCTTGGCCCAGACCAAACTTTACTCTGATCGAGGATGGAAAGAAGCTGCCAAGTATTGCGAATTATTAGCGGAAGCTAATGCGAGGGAAAATTGGCTCCGGACCAAAATACAAGAAACTGAAAGAGGAGAAGCTCAACATCATGCAGAATGGGTAAAGGGATGGAAATTGGTTGTGAGGGATGTAATGTATGAAAGGGAAGCATGGAGAAGAAAATATGAAGACATGATTGGTAAACTTCAATATCATACTTCCCAGTTGGTGGAGCAATTTGAAAAATTATCAATTCAGGTTTACAAGAACCCTTTCCTCTAGATACCACCAGAGTTGACTGAGTTCTTCAAGTATTTTGGGAAGCTTGCAAAGGGATTCAGTAAAAAGAAGATGAAGCTCTTGACATAGTATTTTGCGGTCCCCGAAGATGGATTTAGAAATATGAAAACTCTCGATGTATTGTTTTTCTATTTGACCAAAGTCACATGTTTGTATTGCAACATTCATCTAATGAAATGGAAGTTTTCATCAATTTTTGTGGAATGTTCTTTTTTTATTTTTCTAGATGATATCTGTCGAGGAGTGAATTCTCCCTTAGATACTTCATCAACTATATTTTTACCCTAAAAACGATGTGTTTTCTGCGTAAAAATATGGGTATCATCAAACAATAACATTGCTAGTACAGATGTGGTCTATCGAGGAGTGAATTCTCCCTTGGACTTGACATCAACTGCAGTCAAGCTAGAGGGAATTATACCACTAGATTTGTTTTGATTGCAGGATGAGTATTCTTGCTATAAGTGTATGCGACGGTCTTCCTGTCAAAAATGGAGTTTGGTCTTCTTGTCAAAAATGGAGTTTAATTGGTTTCTGCTCTTTATTTTGATTTTATTCATTTATTCTTCCTTTTATTAAATAAAACAGTGTGGTTTTTGAACAATTGCTCCAAGACACCCTTATCGCACTCGATCACAGACAAGAGCCATGGCGGAAGAACTAGAAGAGGTCCAAGAGATCAGGGATGAAGTCAGTCAAATCAAGGATCAGATGACTAAGATGATGGAGATCTTACAAGCAATGCAGAAGGAAAAGAACACAGTGGGGAACCCTCCAGCCTCAAACGAAGGACCTCGATGTCGTGCGCGCGTGAGGCACGCTTGCGATTCCGGCAAGTGTACCGAAATGTCGCCAAGTAATAAAAGATATCGATCCCACAGAGACTGTGATATCGAATCGCAACTAATTATCAAATTGAGTAAATCTGGACTGTATAAAAAGGTTTTTGTATTTTTGAAAAGGTTTTGAATTTGAATTAAGAGATAAACAAACAGAATCAAATAAAATAGAAAACAAATCTTTTTATGGGTTTTCAGATCTAAATGGATTCCTAGGGATTTAGGTTACCAACAAGATCGTTTATGTTGCTAAGTTGATTACCCTTGTTAACTGCCGAAATTGCCTTGAAGGCGAATTTATCCTCTAATAGCTTAAGCTCCCTCTCGGGTTACAAAAGCCGTGCCCAATTGAACCAACCCCTACTCTCGTGGTAGTCGAATTCAGATTGGACCCTTCGCGTTTCGTGACAATTCGTTGATCCTCGAAGGACGGCTTCTAACTCTCGTGATTTCAGTCCCAAGTCTGATTCTATAGATCCGACACCTAAGTTCACCGCTAGGTTCTTCCTTAGAATGTCTGTGACACGCAAACAAGTGGCCACCGAATTTACGAGTGATTCAAACACTAGAAATCAGATCTAAAACAAAATCGTAATTAACAAAGATATTACATCAAATTAACATCATAAACAAAACTTGGGCATAGCCCCAATCCCTAGAAACTAAGCTACTACTCAAGCCTTGCCATGGAGATGACAAGCTTGGCTACAAATAACATGAAAATAGAAAATAATAGAAGAAGGGGAAGGAGAAGAGAGATCCTAAATAATAGCCTAAGTAGCAGCCCAAAAGTCTTTTTCTGCCTCTGCCTGGTCCTTATTTATAGTTTTGGGAAGTTTGAATCCCAATCTAACTCAAATTATGATCCAATTCAGTTGCTTCAGGTCCAAGTAATGTGCGTTACGGCCGTGATGGCCATCACGGCTAGGCCGTGACGACTTCTGCCTCTGGCACTTCTCTAAATTTCAGACTCTAACGAGGCGAGCGGACTTTCGCGTCGCGACTCTCGCGAGGCGAGAGGATTTTCGCGTCGCGAATCTTCAAATTCTAGCCTATCACGGCCGTGATAGGAATTGCGGCTAGGCCGTGACGGCTTCTGACTTGTGGAGGTGAAAGGTCACGGCCGTGATGGTCATCACGGCTAGGACGTGACCGGTTCTGACTTCAGTCTTTCTTCCTTTTCAGTTTTGCTCGATCATGGCCGTGATGGGCATCACGGCTAGGTCGTGATGGGCTCTGTTTGGCTCATTTTCTTCACTTTTCAAGCCCCATCTTCATCCAAACTCCATCATGGTTGATCTTGAGCATTTTATCCTCGATTTCTGCAAAACAACACCACGAAAACCGCCTTACTCGTTCCAAAGTAAAATTAAACAAAAATCAAATTAAATGTCCCTAAACTACATGAAAATGCATGCAAAATGATAGACAAAGATGATGTGAAATCACACTCATCAGACATCCTGCCACACCTCTTATCCCGCCTGGTTTTGCTCAGGCTCCTATTCAAGACTACAACCAACCAGGGGTCATGATGCCTCTCACCGTTTATCCAAGCAACCAAGCTTATATTTCATTTGACCCGAACAATCCCCCATACGGCTTACCTCGTGGATTTGTTCCACCAATGGCCCCCAGCCCAGAAGATGGCATTCAAAACTCTGAACATACTACTCAGACACAATCCCCCACCGATGTTGTCGAGATGCCACAAACACAAACTGTCAACCCTCCAGATGGTAACACCCCGACAGTGACACTTTTTGCCAATCCAAAAACTCCACAATGAACCCTACATTATGGACCCTAGGGGACTCAAATGATGCCAAACCTTGGATCCTCCTACATGCCATACCCCTTTCCTCATAATATGTATTGTGAAACTCCAGTGAATCAGTCGGGAGGGAATTCCCAATCCAAAGAAAAGTTGGAAGTGTTAGAAGAGAGACTGCGGGCCATTGAAAGGGCAAATAGTTATGGTCTTCGGGATGCCACAGAGCTTTGCCTGGTGCCAAATGTTGTAATTCCACCAAAATTCAAGGTACCCGATTTCGACAAATATCGGGGAACCACTTGTCCCAAAAACCATTTGATCATGTATGTAAGGAAGATGGCATCATATGCTCAAGATGATAAGATCTTGATTCACTTCTTCCAAGACAGTTTAACTGGGGCAGCTTCAAATTGGTACACGCATCTCGAACGGGCCCGCGTCCGATCCTTCAAAGATCTAGCAGATGCATTCCTGAAGCAATACAAGTACAATATTGACATGGCTCCCGATAGGATGCAACTCCAAAATATGGCAAAGAGAGACACAGAGACTTTCAAGGAGTATGCATAACGATGAAAGGAACTGGCTGCTCAGGTAGAGCCTCCATTGGCCGAGAAAGAAATTGTGGCAATGTTCATTGATACACTCCAGTCACCCTTCTACGATAGGATGATTGGGAGTGTGTCATCGAACTTTTTTGACATGGTCATCATCGGTGAGAGAATTGAAAGTGGAATGAGGAATGGCAAGATCACTGAGACTTCAGTAATGAATAGCTCGAAGAAAGCCCCGTTTGTGAAAAAGAAGGAAGGAGAAGCACATGAAGTAACCTTTGAACAAAAGAAACCGAACCAATTTAAACCAAACCAAACACTTACCTTCCAAGCCCAATACGCCCCATATTACCAACCACCTCCATATCACCAAGCCAACTAGCCATACATTGCTGCCACCTCACAATTTCCAAATCCTCAACAGATGACTCCTTACCCACCATCATACCCTTCTCAACCTCAAACACACCCTACGATGCCACCTCAAATTGTTCAACCCCTAAATCCAAACCCAAACACCAGCCAAACAAGACCACCGTATAACTCGGAAAGAAAGCAAGTGCATTTTGACCCGATACCCATGACCTACACTGAACTATTCCGCCAACTTGTGAGCAAATCCGTGCTAACTCCTATCCCGACAAGACCAATAGACCCTCTTTATCCAAAGTGGTATGACCCAAATGCTCAATGTGAATATCACGATGGGGCCACAGGTCATTCCACCGAGAGTTGTAAAGCTTTGAAGTTTAAGGTGCAAGACCTGATTAATGCCAAATGGTTGAGCTTTCAGAAGGATGCTCCAGATGTGGCACAGGGTCCTATGCCAAATCATGGGGGTTCGGGAGTCAATGCCATTGAAAGCTTCTTGGAACATACTCTCAAGAGTAAAGTGGCCGATGTTAGAACTCCTATGAGAGTTATTTTCAGGGAGATGTGCAAATGCTGATTGATCCAAATCCCGATCATGGAAGAAAAGGCTCTCAATGGAGAGATAAGGTGTGACTTCGACGGGAATATGGGGCATTCGATTGAAGACTGCGCAAAGTTTCTGCAAGTTGTGCAGGCAGTTAATAGATATGAAGATTATCTTAATTGTTTGTGAATCAAATGAGTATGCCATTAATATGGTCGCTGAATCTACAATTTCCCCAACCCCAATTAAGATAACCCCTTTTCTTTGTTGTGGTTAATCCTCAATCAGTTCCTGAGTAAGTCACTCCGAAACCAGTGGTGATATACTATACTGAGAAGAAACCTTTGCCGGTTCCAAGTGGGCCATCACCAATTGTCATTCGAGTTCCAAGTCCTTTCCCTTACAAGGACACCAAAGCGGTACCATGGAAATATGAGATGCAGGTTCAACCCAATCCTTCCGACGGGACTACAGTGGTTACTAACATTTCAGGAATTGGTGGAGTGACTAGGAGTGGTCGCATTTACACTCCGGAGGTATTGCCAAGGAGGAAACAAAAAGGAAGGAAAGGATCGCAAGGGGAAAGAGATGGTGGAAGGAATTCTAGATGACAAGGAAGCAAACGGGGGTGAGAATAAAAAGGAGGTATCTGATGAAGAAGTCGACGAATTCTTGAAGTTCATCAAGCAGAGTTAATATAGGGTTGTGGATAAGTTAAATCGAACTCCGGCTCGGATATCTCTTTTGTCTCTATTGATGAACTCTGAGCCACACAGGAGAGTACCGATGAAGGTGTTGAATCAAGCTCATTTCTCCCATGACATCACAGTAGATAAGCTCGATAACATTGTAGGTAACATAGTCGCTGATAATTATGTCACTTTCACCGATGATGAAATACCAGCTGAAGGTATAGGGCACAACAAGGCATTGCACATTTCTGTGAAGTGTCGAGATCATGTCATGGCTAGGGTTCTCATTGATAATGGATCTTCTTTGAATGTAATGCCAAAGTCAACACTGGCAAAGTTGCCTTTCGATGGAATTCATATGAAGCCAAACACAATGATTGTAAGAGCTTTCGATGGCACCCGAAGGGAAGTCATAGGAGAAATTGAATTGCCCATTCAGATTGGCCCTTGCACCTTTGAAGTACACTTCCAAGTAATGGACATCACACCAACTTACAGTTGTCTCCTAGGACGACCATGGATCCATTAAATGCGGAGTCTGTACCTTCCACATTGCACTAGAAGCTGAAGTTAATTGTTGATAGTAAGTTGATAATTGTTTCTGGAGAGGAGGATCTGTTAGTAAGCAAGCCATCAACAACCCCTTATATTGAAGCTGTCGAGGAAGCTCTCGAGACCGCCTTCCAGTCACTTGAAATTGCCAATGCCACTTATGTTGGGGGTAGTGCCCACTCTTGAAACCTCGGTCATCTAAAGCGTCCATCATGATGGCCAAGGTTATGCTCGAAGGAGGATACCAACCTGGAAGCGGTTTGGGGAAGAACAGCCAAGGTGTCGCTGACATCCTCATGCTCACCGAGAACAAGGACAGGTTTAGGTTGGGATACAAGGCCACCAAGGTCGACAAGATCAGGGTTATAGGAGAGAAGCGAAGAAAGAGGTTGGCTCGACTGGAAAATCGTGAATACGAGGCTGAAAGGGTTCCCATCTGTGACATTCGACAGAGCTTCCGAAGCGTAGGGTTCATATTCCTGGACCAAGAAGCAGCTATTGAAGATGATTATCCCACCGATCATGGTATCAATCTGGTGTATCCATGCTTTCCGAATACAGAGCTCAACAATTGGGAGATCATTGAGTTCCCCAGGACCATAGAGTCTTTTTCAAAGTAATTTTGTAATGCTTATCCTTTAGCTCTGCCCAAAGCTTTAGGAATTTTGTTGTAATGGGCTTACTGTTAAATGAAAATATAGGCAAGTATACCTAGTCGAACAAGTAATACGGTGGTGAGACCGGCTACCGTATCCACAGGGATCGGTTGCCAATTACCAATTCACAAAGTTAACAACTACCTAGACGAACATGTGGTGTGAAGAGAATTCAAAATAAACAAAACAAAAGGAATAAAATATTTTTGGTCTTTTTGGGAACTTTTAACAAACACGTGGAGTGCAGAAAGAGGTGTTGGGATCAGATTTCACCAAACCTCTGCCTCATGTACTACCAGGACTAGATACCTCCCATTCATGCTTCAAATATTAAAATCAATCCACTAAATTGCTCAAGCCCTGATTCATCAGATGACAGGAGCCTAAATCCACTAATAGACCCTAATTCCTTAGGTGGCCTAGATTAATGAATTTGCATTAGGATTAGGGATTACACGATTACTAATAAACCAAACTCCATTCCTAGATGCAAGGTTTACTAGGTGATTAATTTCAGTTCCGGTTCTAATACGAATTTCCCAATTGCATACCAAAACACTAATCAAGTCATGGGGGTGCTAGCCACAACAGGCATTAAGCATGGAAAATCAATCACTAATAGAGAAACATAAACATAGAATAATCAGTCAAGGCGAGTACATGTTAATCAGTTTGGTTACATCTAATCCCAACGAACGGGGATTTAGCTACTCATAGAGAAAGCCAACACTAAAACAGTAGGAACAAAGGAAAGAAGAAGGGAAAGAAGAAACTCCATTGAAAGCTTTTCCCCAGCCGTCTGCCTCCTTTGATTCTAGGGTTCCAGTCCTCCTCAACCGCAGCCTCCAAGGTCTTCCTAGGGTAAAAGTGCTCCTAGGTTAAAAGTCCCTGTTTTTTTCTGATGGCTTCTGGTCTCCACTAGGGTTCCCAGCTCTCTGATTTCTATCTGCTGCGCTCCTATTTATAGATCAGCTGCGTGTCACGGCCGTGATGGCCATCACGGCCAGGCCGTGACGTGTTCTGGAGTGGACGCGCTTTCAAATTTGGAGCATCACGGCCGTGACACTCATCACGGCTAGGCCGTGATCGCTTCTGTCTTCACCAATTGGTCTATCACGGTCGTGATGGGCATCACGGCTAGGCCGTGACAGCTTCTGACTTTTGCCTTCTGCTCTGCTTGATCATGGCCGTGATGGTCATCACGGCCAGGCCGTGATGGGCTCTGTTTGGCTCATATTCTTCACTTTTCAAGCTCCGTTCCATCCAAGCTCCATCAAGGCTGATTTTGATCATTTTTACATTAATTTCTACAAAACAACACCAAGAAACCGCTTCACCCATTCCAAGGGAAAAACTAACTAAAATAAACTAATTATGCCTAAACTATATGAAAAATGCATGCAAAAGTGTACATGAAACATGATGTGAAATCACACTATCACTTACTTGTTTCTGTTTCAGTATGACTTATCAATAAATGCATGCATTCAGTATCTTTGTGTTGTTATCTCTTTTTTACTTTCGTTTTTGTTCAGCATTCCTCACCAATAAATGCAGTCTCTCGTCTTTAACCTTTATTCATTCATCTTTCCCTGATAATTACCAAAATACAGTTCTAAAAGTGACTCTCTTGAACGATAGTGTTAGTAACTCATCATACAATTTTGACTATCCCGTTGATCACGCTGAGGAGGTTGTTGATGATGACAGGGAAGTTCCCCCTGAACTATTGAGATTGGTAGAACAAGAAGCCAAGTAAATTCGACCCCATGAAGAGTCGAGTGAACTAATCAATTTAGGAACCGAAGATGATAAAAAAGAAGTCAAGATTGGCATTTCCCTGAAAGAAAAGGAGCGAAGTAGGTTGATCAAGTTGTTGATGGATTATAAAGATGTTTTCGCATGGTCATACCAAGACATGCCAGGGTTAGACCCTAGTGTAGCAGAACACAAGCTACCATTAAAGCCGGAATGTCCTCCAGTAAAACAGGAGCTACGAAGGATGAAAGCGGAAATGTCCTTAAAGATCAAGGATGAGGTCAAGAAGCAACTGGATGCAGGTTTCCTAGAAGTTGTAAAGTACCCTCAATGGGTTGCCAATATTGTTCCTATTCCTAAGAAAGATGGAAAGGTTCGGATGTGTGTCGACTATCGAGATCTGAACAGAGCTAGTCCAAAAGATGACTTTCCTCTGCCACACATTGATGTTCTTGTAGACAATACTGCTCAACATGCATTATTCTCTTTCATGGATGGATTCTCGGGATATAATCAGATCAAGATGGCTCCCGAAGATATAGAGAAGACCACATTTGTCACTTTATGGGGAACCTTTTGCTACAAGGTTATGCCATTTGGCTTGAAAAATGTTGGAGCAACATATCAGCGAGGTATGGTGGCTTTGTTCCATGACATGATGCACAAGGAGATAGAAGTTTATGTAGATGATATGATCGCCAAGTCCAGATCCGAAAATGAGCATGTTGATAATCTGCAGAAACTTTTTGAGCGGTTAAGGAAGTTTAAGCTCCGACTGAATCCGACCAAATGCACTTTTGGGGTGAAATCAGGTAAGCTTCTGGGCTTCATAGTTAGCCAAAGAGGAATAGAGGTGGATCCCGAAAAAGATCATCGATATGCCAGCACCTCGAACAGAGAAAGAAGTTCGTGGGTTTTTAGGAAGATTGAACTACATTGCCAGGTTCATCTCCCAATTAACAGCGACATGTGAACCAACCTTTAAACTGCTGCGAAAAAATCAGCCAGTAACATGGAATGAAGATTGTCAAAAAGCTTTTTAGAAGATCAAACAGTACCTATAAGAGCCTCCAGTCTTGGTTCCCCCGGTGCCAGGAAGACCTCCATCATGTATTTGACTGTGCTAGATGAATCTATGGGTTGTATACTGGGGAAACATGATGAGTCGGGAAGAAAGGAACATGCCATCTATTATCTAAGTAAGAAGTTCACCAATTGTGAAGCCAACTACTCACTGCTAGAACGCACTTGCTGTGCTTTGGCATAGGCAGCTCGCCGTTTGAGGCATTACATGTTGTGTTATACTACCTGGTTGGTGTCCAAATTGGATCCAATCAAGTATATCTTTGATAAGCCTGCTCTGACTGGAAGAATTGCTCGTTGGCAAGTCCTGCTATTAGAATATGACATAGTCCATGTCACCCAGAAAGCAGTAAAAGGTAGGGCTCTTGCAGAGTATCTAGCCAATCAGCCAGTAGAAGATTATGGATCGATGCAATGTGATTTCCCAGATGAAGATATAATGGCTTTGTTTGGTCGCGAGCAATCACTGGAAAAATAAAAGTGGACCTTGTTATTTGATGGAGCTTCTAATGCATTGGGACACGGAATCGGGGAAATCTTAATCTCACCAGAAAATGATTATTTCGGTATCACTGCAAGACTTTGCTTTGATTGTACAAACAATATAGCCGAATATGAAGCTTGTGCGCTCAGGATCCTGGCAACGTTAGAATCAAAGGCAAGGATACTAGAGGTATATGGGGACTCTGCATTAGTCATCCACCAGCTAAGAGGGAAATGGGAAACCCGAGATGCCAAGTTAATCCTGTACCATGATTACATCAAAGGTTTGATTGAGCAGTTTGATGAAGTCACATTTCATCATATTCCACGAGAAGATAACCAATTAGATGACGCGCTGTCTACCTTGTCCTCGATGTTCAAAGTAAGTGACAAGAGGAACCTACCACTCATCAAAATGGAAAGTCGTGATCATCCTGCATATTGTCAAGTGATAGAGGAAGAGTCTGATAAAAAACCGTGGTACCATGACATCAAACGCTTCATCCAAAGAAGGGAATACCCTCCGGGCACTTCAGAAAATGACAAAAGAACCCTAAGAAAACTTGCAATGGGTTTCTATTTAAATGGAGGTATTCTCTACAAAAGAAATCATGACATGGTGTTGTTGAGGTGTGTTAACGCAAAAGAAGCTAAACAGATAATTGAGGAGGTACATGAAGGATCTTTTGGAACACACGCGAGTGGTCATGCAATGGCCAGGAAAATCTTGAGGGCTGGCCAATACTGGTTGACAATGGAGGCTGATTGCTTTAATTATGCGAAGAAGTGCAATAAGTGTCAAATATATGCTGATAAGATTCATGCGCCGCCAGCTCCCTTGAATGTCATGTCGGCACCCTGGCCGTTCTCAATATGGGGAATGGATGTGATCGGGCCAATCGAACCAAAGGCGTCAAATGGACATCACTCCATTCTTGTTGCCATCGATTATTTCACCAAGTGGGTTGAGGCTGCATCATATTCCAATATGACCAGGAATGTCATGATCAAATTTGTCAAAAGAGAGTTAATTTGTCGTTATGGGTTGCCGAGTGAGATTATCATTGATAATGCGACCAATTTGAACAATAAGTTGATGAAGGAGATGTGTGAAAATTTCAAGATAAAGCATCATAATTCCTCTCCGTACCGCCCAAAGATGAACGGAGCAATCGAGGCCGCTAATAAGAATATCAAGAAGATTGTTCAAAAGATGGTGGTGACGTATAAAGATTGGCACGAGATGTTACCTTTTGCTTTGCACGACTATCGTACCTTTATTCGTACCTCGACAGGGGCAACACCGTATTCTTTAGTGTATGGGATGGAGGCAGTGCTCCCGATTGAAGTAGAGATCCCCTCATTAAGGGTACTGAGAGAAGTAGAACTGGAAGAAGCTGAGTGGGTTCAGGATCGACTCGACCAATTGAACCTCATTGAAGAGATGAGATTAGCGGCATTATGTCACGGTCAATTGTACCAGATAAGGTTGATGAGAGCTTATGAGAAGAAGGTACGCCCACGATAGTTCCGGGAGGGTGACCTGGTGCTTAAAAAGATTCTACCAATCCAAAAGGATCATCGAGGGAAATGGACTCCGAACTACGAAGGACCTTACGTTGTGAAAAAGGCCTTCTCTGGAGGGGCTTTAATTCTCACCAGGATGGACGGGGAAGATATTCCACTCCCTGTAAACTTAGATGCAGTCAAAAAGTATCATGCTTGAACGCACTTCCCAAGAAGAAAAGAAAAGAAAAGAAAAGCTCGCTAGGCTGAAAATCTGAAAAGACAGTCTAGACAAAAGTTAGAGTAACCCGGTAGGCTGAAAACCTAAAAAGGCGGTCTAGGCAAAATTTAGGGTTCAAAAAAAAAATCACAATGGAAGTGTCGTCAAGCAGTGAACTGGGGCAGTCAGTAGGTTGGATGTATGAAGACTGGGGCAAACAACATCTCTGAAGCCAATTAATGAGCAATCAAGATTGTATGAGGGATACTAACATTAGTCATTGAGAGAGACATCACCTGAGGAGATGCGATTCTACTCCGCAATGTTTTACAATTTATGCTTTGTACACCTTTTTCAATCCAAATATCAATGACATTGACTTCCTTTATTTTATTTCGCTACCTTGGTCCCTTTCTCTTAACTTTTATCATTTGTGTGTGTGCATTCATCCTGATAAGTATATACTGAAATGTGAAACAAGTAATGTTTTTTTTAAGCAGTTAGAATTCCTTAGAAAGTCTCAAAAGGTCATGGGGGGACACGATGCTTCCTCTATAAAGGGCACCGAAGAAAGGAAGGAATACTGAGAATCAACCATCGAGATAATTATCATCAAGAACGTGTATCATCAGAAAATAAAAGAGCATGATATCTTCTCTGATAATATGGGATTTGTTTTAGTTCATCCTCAAGACTAACTGTGATCGATGCTTTTAAGGGGTCAAGGAGCCAATAACGAAAAGGCATAGCAAAGAGGAAATAATTTCATCAAAAGTATCTCTTGCATTGTGCCAAAAAATAATAATAAGGGTTTTCTTCATTAGCATTCATCAACGAAAGGCATCTTATGCATTGTCATTCTATCAATGAGCAAAATCAACATTCATATTGCATTTGTCTATAAGGCCTCACAGGCTTTTATCTATCAGTTCGAGCTTCTAAAGGGCAATCCACCCCGTAAGCTCATTTATCTTTCTGTTCGAGCTTCTGACGGGGAGTCCACCCCGTAAGCTCTTTTATCTTTCCGTTCGGCTTATGACGGGCAATCCATCACGTAAGCTCTTTATCTTTGTTTTTTAAGCCCAACAGGAAATCCACCCCGTAAGCTGTTTTATCTTTCCGTTCGAGCTTCTGACGGGTAAGCTTTTTTATCTTTCCGTTCGAGCTTCTGACGGGCAATCCACCCCGTAAGCTCTTTATCTTTGTTTTTTAAGCCCAGCAGGCAATCCACCCCGTAAGCTCATTTGTCTTTCGGTTCGAGCTTCTGACGGGAAATCCACCCCGTAAGCACTTTTATATTTCCGTTCGAGCTTCTGACTGGTAATCCACCCCGTAAGCTCTTTATCTTTGTTTTTTAAGCCCAGCAACCAATCCACCCCGTAAGCTCATTTATCTTTCTGTTCGAGTTTCTGATGGACAATCCACCCCGTAGGCTCTTTTATCTTTCTGTTCGAGCTTAAGCTCTTTTATCTTTCCGTTCGAGCTTCTGACGGACAATCCACCCCGTAAGCTCTTTATCTTCGTTTAAGCTCAGTGGGCAATCGAACCCGTGGATTATTTTAAGGAGATCGCTTTGCATTCGCAGGTCCTTTTGCTCGTCAGAGTACCCCCGAACAAAATTGGAGTTCATGTCTTTACTCGTTTCTTATAATGATAATAGGTTACTACGGTTACACCTACTATCCAATAGGAAACAAGTAAAGAGGGGCAGCTGTGAATACCTAACTTTTTCCGGATGTTTTTAAATTACTATAACTACGGTTACACCTACTATCCAATAGGAAACAAGTAAAGAGGGGCAACTGTGAACACCTAATTTTGTCCGGATGTTTTTAAATTACTATAAACACACAAAAAATATATATATATATACAAAAAATACAAAAAAAAATAATTTTGTTCTTGGCCCAATAGATGTTTAGATTTAGCCTAAATTCTAATTGCAATCTTTTTTTGAGCCCAAGAATCCAAGCCCAAATAAAAAAAAAGGAAAGAAAAGGAAAAGTTATTATGATTTGTTATTTAAAATAAATTTAAAAACTAAAGAAATAAAGTTTGAAAAATGATGTCTCCCACCACCGTAGCTCTAATCTCTTCTCCCCTTTTGAGTATAAGTCAAAATAGGCTTTACTTCTTCTTTGATATTGTTGAATCCTTTTCATAAAATGGCATTCTGTCACACTTTGCTCCTCTGCACCTCTACATCGTCCAAGCACAGTGTCGGAGACAAAATTGCTTTGCTCCTCACTATAACAAGGCTCCACAATCGTCCCTTTCTCAACAGCTGGTTTGGCAGGATTTGTTTGTCATCTTCTCCCCTCAATGGTCAATATAACTCGTACACAACAGAAGCAAAGGGGAGGCGGCGCGAAAAAATATGTAAAGGGGGGCATAAAAATCCTTTTACAGAGACCCAACTTTTCCTTTCATCTTCTTGTTCCCC